>CAJQUN010000142.1:0-1200000 GCA_907163345.1 Haberlea rhodopensis | reverse complement strand
TATAATTTCTATTTATTCTCAATATTGTGATTGCCGTGAATTCGTTTACATCAAGTCTCGATACAAACAAATTAACCGGACCAGATTATTTTGATTGACTACGTAATTTAAAATTGTGATTGCTTCTAAATGATTCTATATATCCTTGTTGGGAAGCCTCTTGTTGAAGTGCCTTCCAGATCGTCTGGTGAAGAGATCACCTCACTTGAGAAGTGATGATATGATGATCTCGAGACAAGGTGTTATGTGATAACATCATTGTCGAATGAGTTTCAACATAGATATGAGGAATTTGCTCACACCGCGATATTTTTCAACATCTACAAATGTTGTTAGGTGAACGAAAGCGAATACTAAGACTCGCGACTTCAAAAGAGGTATTTGTTAGGATCGGTCCGGAGTGTTTAGAGGGGGGGGGGGGGGGGGGGGGGGGGGGGGGGGGGGTGAATGAACACTCCTTCAAAAAATTAATCCTTTGTGATTTCTTTCGGATTAGTGAAAGAAATCTGTTTCTTAATCAATTCTTGTACAGAACAGACCACTGAAAGTATAAGTGCGGAACAGTCTGTTCTTGTATATGTAAGAACGGCTCGATGGCTAGTATGAAAGAACAAGTGCAGAAATAAGATACACAAGATATGTTTCTGGAAGTTCGAAGGTGGTGTAATCCTTCTACGTCTCCCATTCTTCCAATTAAGGAAGGTTTATACTAGAAGACTTTGATTTATACAATCCTGTTGTACAAACCCGATTCAGACTGGATTTACCTCACTACCAATCTGAAACTCCTAGTCACTCGATCTGCTCAGACACACTTTGTCTGACAGTTACAATAAGTTTCTCACTTCTATTTTTGTAGGGTCTTCCTACCACATGTCATTTATTACACATAAATTGGACAGAACATGCATTTATAACCTCTTAAGGGTTCCGGTTGTAGCTTGAGCTAAGGAGATTACAGGCCAAAATAAAGTTTCCAAAAGCTATTTAATTACATTCCCAATAAAGAATGTTAAAGCTATAGATTTACACTACTCCTAGAGTAGAGACTATCAAAATCCTGCATCCTACGTTCATCATGCTCCCTTTAGCTCACTTCCTCAACTCGACCCTAGGCCCTTGGTCCAAAAGTGTACCTACAGGGATAACACATCGTGAGCATACACATATTTACTTAACATTATATAAAAGCATACAATAATGCATAACGTCTTAGTTAAGTAAAGGTAATTGGTCGTCCTTCGACTTCCTTTGTTATCCCTGACTCTTATTCATATATTAGGGTGTCTTACCCCATTGTGTGGCATCTTACCATATCATAATCATCGTGTGGCATCTTACCATGTCATAATCATCGTGTGGCATCTTACCACGTCATAATCATCGTGTGGCATCTTACCACGTGGGCATCTTACCCAATCATGTGGCGTCTTACCATATCATAAACATGGCGTGGCATCTTACCCACTCACATACTTTGGGTGGCATCCTACCACATGGGCGTCTTACCCAATCATACACGTAGTATGACCTTATCATAAACTTCGTCATCATAGACGTCCTCATAAACATCATCATCATAACATCATCATCGTAACATTATCATAAGCATCATCATCGTAAATATCATCATAGACATCATCATCATAACATCATCTTAAACATCATCATCGTAAACATCATCTTAAACATCATCATCGTAAACATCATCTTAAACATCATCATCGTAAACATCATCTTAAACATCATCATAATATGTAAGGGTATGGTTTACCGTCCGATGCTCGTACGTCTCTTACGTACCTTAATTCCAAAAGAAGGAGAAATCGTATCTCCTTGAAGTCGTGGGTACCTGGGACGGTTCTACATAACCATACAAATTGATATTAGAAGCTAAATATAGTCCAATATCCAAAAATCCCACATAAATATCAAAAATCCATTTTTTTACAGCTCGCGATCGATCGCTGCCCAGGCGCGATCGATCGCGAGATCGCACTGGACGAGGGGCAAAAATTCTCTTCTTGGCGATCGATCGCCACTTTTGGCGCGATCGATCGCCAGCCTCGCCGATCGATCGCCCAAGAGTGGCGATCGATCGCCAAATGCTACTGGCGGGCACTGGAGGCTCGCGATCGATCGCCAAGAACGGGCGATCGATCGCCGAGTGCTGTGCTCCGAAATTTCGCCATTAATGCTCATTTTTCAAGCTCTTCCTCAAGCCACCCAAAACCAAACTTCTTAACAAATTCAATAACATCATAACCCACTAAAACCAACATAGAACACTTCAAAAATCATACCCCAACCATAAACAACACATACCCAAACAAACCCACATAAAACATCAAAAACTTAACCCATTTCAACACCAAACATCATAAAACTTATAGGAATGGTTCCATACCTCTTGTAGGCTCCAAATCCTAGCAAAGATCACACAAACAAAGTTTTTGTGGAACTTTTCTTCTCCTCTTTTGGTGGAACTCGAAAATGGGAGGGTTTGGGGTTTGGGAAGTGATTTGGGGATTTTTAATAAAGTGAAAGGTATAAGGGTTAAAGTGATGGGTAGAGGATTTAAAAGGGGTTGCTTTAACTTAATTAAAATTGTACCCCCAAACTTAACATGATGCATATAATGCTCCAACATAGTATTTTAAAGGCATTTTACAAGAATGCTCCAAACTTCATCTAAAATCACATCCTCCTCATATTTAATAATTAACACAATTAAATCATGTTAACATCTTAATACCCAACATATAAATCCATCAACACATGATACATCATATAAACATAATTAATGCCTTACTTGCAATTAATTAATTTCAGGGCATCACATTTGTAAGGACCCCAAGCCCTTAAAACCTTGATTAGTGTATTAACCACTATGTGTGGTACATGCTTTCTATAAAATGTCAATCGGGAAGCTCTGATGATACTTAATCATTACCTGTCAATAAAAGACTCATATGTTTGCCCTTTACCAACCCCTTGGTGCCACTTTTCACATTGTAAACTTTTACGAAAATTTGGGCAGAGTCTCCCCATAAATAGAGCTATCCCAAAACAGAGTACAACACATAACAAAATTCCCGGCCAGGGAACACATAATACTCAACAGAAAGCAGTAATACAAGTAGATTCCCAGCCAGGGAAGACACCACACATATGTCAACAAAAGTGGGTTCCAACACCCACATAATACACCAATGACTCTCATATCATTCTAGCAATTCAACCTAATTGCATGCAACCTTAAATGAAAGAGAGAAAGGCTCATGCCTTTATATACAATCCATATACAAGTATAATCGTGCTCACATGCGAGCATCATGAATATGAATATGTATAAATCCTCAGGTGTATATATAGGTACTCTATACGATACCGTGCTCCATCAAGCCCTGGTACCACGATCCTGGGAGTACCTCAAATCAACAGCTCGAGCTCAGCTCCATAGCCATCGATGTACCTGTCCACCTGTCCCAACAGAGACAGCCCCCAACGGGGTGAGCATACCAATACACAAAATCCCATAATCATAATAATGAAATTCATAATTTACAACGCAAGTAAATACTAATGAATTTAAATGATACTCCCTGGATGGCAACATCCTCATCCGGGATTCCGTGTACTGTCCCTGTTCTCACAACATCAAACTCATCAAATCTCATAAATCAGTAAATCAACACATTGATTTACACATCGCATGCCTGATTCTCAAATATCAAGAATGAATGATTCCAAGTTCATATACATGCAAAAATAGATATATCAATATCTAATATTGATTTCATAACCTTGCTTTCCATTATACTTAGACATCTCATATGTCTTATAATGAAAACATGAGTCTATGAACCTAGACATCTCAAATGTCTCATAATGAATACATGATTCTACGAACCTAGACATCTCAAATGTCTTACGAAGAATGCATGATTCTACAAACCTAGACATCTCAAATGTCTCATAATATAGTCATATAAACCCAGTACCCCATATATCATGTAAGAGTCATCCTACTCTAGTGTCACGCACGCTACAAGCGGCGATATCAAGATTTGGGTCATTCCTTGGCTATATCAACATATATGTATAACCATACGCAAAACATTCAATGCAATCAAAAATACCTTATGCATTTCACATATATATAGTAATGCTCGTACGTCGCACGTACCTTAAATCTCCGAAGTCCGAGCCAAGCCTTGCTCGAGTTCCATGCCCCGAGGAATGATGTGCTAACACGATAAACAATTCACCATTATTTACGAACATGTAACCTATGCTCAAGCACACCCATATCCCTCACAACATTGTCAATACACGACAATTATCCTCTTAAAAGACCCGGGGCAGGGTACATGCAGGGAAGGAAATAAATGAGACAATCGAAATTTGTTCAAGAATGCCCTACAAAAATCGAACCTTAATCTCACAATTTCGAACCCAATTAAATACCATAATTCATCTAAAATGTCAATTAAGCTATCCAAGCAAGAATCAACATCCCTTGACAAAAACTCCCCATTTTCGAACTCAACCCCCATAATTTCGAATCCAAACAAGCCCTTAAATTCAAACCCTTAAAATCCTTCAAATTCGAACCAAAGCTTCTCAATTCAATCTCAATCAAGCATCATAATACTCTTAAAACATGCAATAATCGATCAATTGCACGAAATAATACCCCTGCCAAAAACCCCCAAAAATCGAAATCAAACCCTACAATTTTCGAAAATAATTTCGAACCAAAACCACCGAATTTAGTAGGGAATAACATGAGAGGGATGCAAAAGGGGTAAGGGAGGCTATCCATACGAAATCGGAAGCAAAATCAAACGAAAATCGAAGAACCCTAGAAATTGGGGATCGACGCTTACCAGCAAAATTCGACTTCCACACGCGACGAAACCTTCAATTGGCAGAGGGGAAAGGAGCGCCTCGTCGAGACGAAGCCGTGGGTAGGTCGCACGCGCCGATCGGCGGCCGGACGGCGGCTGGCGGAGCGCCTGAAACGGCGGGGGTGCAAGGGCGACGGGAATCGCGGCTGCGGGAGAGAGGGGGAGGAATTGGGGCTGAAATTGAAATTATGTCTAAAATTTGGGTTTAAATGGTATTTATAGCAAAAATACCCCGAAAAATTAATAGCCCCACAAATACATCATGATTCCTTAAAAATCATCTGTTTTCAAAAACTCTCTCTCTAACTCCAAAATCCCCTACCGGTGCTCACCCAGCACCCGAGATCCCGAGACACATCAAAAACCCAACTCTTAGGTTTTACACCGTAATGTGAATACAATCTCAACCTCTGGATCCAACGATCCCAACTACCCAAATAAACGAGCCCAGAAGGCCCAACACCTCGATTAAATCCCAAATCGCCACGTAAAACCACTTTAGGGATTATTAACACTACGGGATTAACACCTATAATCCCTGGTCATCACAATATCCCCCACTAAAAGAATTTCGTCCTCGAAATTAGCACTGGTGTATCACGTAACACCCAGGCTGCACAACAACATGAAGCCATAACATCGATTCCTGACCATATCAGAATCGTATTAATAAACGCGAGGATACTTACCTCTCATCTAATCTCTGAAACAGAGCGACATACCAAAACCAACATATCACCCAAGAGGTAAAACGTACTTCGATGCGGGTCATCCCAGAAGTCAGCCTCTCATGACTGCAAATCAACCAATACTTACGACTGTAGATCGGACAGTCATCCTTCGATCTAATACAACAGTACGAACACATCCTGAATGACACCTCAACCGTAAGAACGTTGACCTCGTGTCAAACTCTGGAGTGGAATAGACTTCCAAATCCATCATAACGTCAAAGAGCGTCAGCACAACTCAACGCTAACAGTCCAAAAGCAGTTAGTCAACTGAAACTGCAAGGATTCGAATCGCTCTTGATTCTATCGTAGATATCATCCAATGATATTTTACTATGACTTACGATGTCTAACATACATCGTTACGAGGGGAAACACTAGTACAACCACGGTGTACACATACCAAACCTGGTTTCCACTTTCAAACTTCCTCCATCGAAGGAGTAGTCGCCTCATTGCAACTTAATTTGGGCAACTCACGGCCACAAATTAAAACAAAAGACATCTCACAAGATGTCCACCTCCGGATGTTCCAAGAATCACGTCCTGATCATAAATAACAACCGAGACTCCGCAGAGTTTAAAATTCTTAAGGGGCATGCAATAAACCCATTGCATCCTCAACGCTTGTGTCGTCAGCGACACTCAACCAATCCGAAATCCTGCCATCCCTTGAAAATCCTCGGATTTAACAATCCAAACTTGGGAAGGCTGTCGCATAACTCGAAGGAAAACACCAACAAGGGAAGTACCTTAACCCTCACAAGAAAATCCCTCCTCAAGGGAGTCAACTAACTTCACGATCATTCCTCATAATCATCGTGCCATGGAGATTCCCAATCTCAAGGTGTTCCATATCTCTCATCAGAGATTTAACCATCCCAAAAATAGCATAACTCTATGCTTAACAGAGAGGAAATCAATAACTGGCATCCGTATACTCACCGGTATACCTGCCTAAGCACTGACATCACATGCATACTTAATGCACTCGGCTCGGGTATCTACCACATATCCCTAAGCCCCAAACACAACCGTCAATTCTGAGTCATTCCTTACTC
Organism: Haberlea rhodopensis; assembly: GCA_907163345.1. Lineage (NCBI taxonomy): Eukaryota > Viridiplantae > Streptophyta > Magnoliopsida > Lamiales > Gesneriaceae > Haberlea > Haberlea rhodopensis. The sequence goes on along the minus strand of CAJQUN010000142.1, from coordinate 1,193,295 downwards.
AGTGGAGGATGAAAATCGACGATTAACAATACACGGTGTGATTCCCAAAATCAACACCACTTGTACCAACTTACCGAATCTTTCAAAGATTCCCAAATAGGTATAATACTACCTCCTTCCTCGCAAGGGAAATGCCATCGAACTCGAGATCCACAAGTCTCGAACCATCGTTCGGAAAACTGGATACAATAACACCCATTGTATCCCAATACACGGGTTCCTTTAGATTGAGTCAATAACAACCTGATGACTCTCTTGTTGGTACTCCAACATCCTGAGCTGTCCCAGACAAGTCTCCAAGATTAAACATAAACGTATACACGTTTCAGTGAGGCATGAACAACCTTAACCTCAATGACATGGTGACTACTAGAGTCCACCACAATCCTCATCGTATCACCTTACGATTTGCCAAACTTGGTTCCAACGAGCAGTGTAACGGCTCTAGCAAGCCCATCATGGTGCTACACACACGCGGCAGACAACCTAGTCTCTGCCTCTTTAGGTTTACCTCAAACCTACCAATAAGACGGACGTTTCCACATGGTATAACATACTATGGGAGGAAAACTCAATAGAGTAGTGGGTCTTTATCCAACATTCCTCAATGCCGATACACCCTGGACAACCCAATGTCCCTATGTACTTAACATAACCTGATCCTACTCCCTTAGGACCCATCCTACACCCTCAAGGGTGGTGTGACCATGTCCACCACATGTCACATCGACAGAAAGCGAGTACTTTCCTCCATGATTACTCCTGTCGTCAAATCACATGGACAAAAGCCACTCCAACGAGCATACCTCAAGGGTATCACCACTCGTAAAATGATCCCCCAATCGTAAGCTGCGGTACAATCACATGTACAGCGCATCTAACCATTCCTCGAGCAACCCGCTCGGTATAAGGGTCACGTCCATCGGTGTCGCACACACCACCTTGTGCTCGGTACTGGCACCCAAGGCATACCACTGAATACGTATACTCAACGCATCGATCATCGTAACGATGATGCATGTCTAATAAGACATCTCCTACACCATCGTCATCGTCATCCCGTGACGACACATGCCAACTCATGGCATCTAAAACATTGCCCACTAGTGACGATACATGTACATCAGCGTATGTCATCCACTATCATGCTAGTAAAATAGGCATAATAAAACATGTATATCAATGCATGCCAGCTACAATAAAGCTAATAAAATAGCAATATCTCATACCTCATCGCTAGTGATATAGCGTCATACCTGTCTCCGTCGCTCAATAATAGTGCGTAATCAGCACCCATCGCTCGAAGGCGGCAAAATCCTGTGCTGAGTACATAGCGGCAAAATCCCTCGCTATAGAATCGACGGCATGACACCTCGTCATATAATAAGTGGCATGAAACCTCGCTATATACCTGAGTATGAATCATCGTCCACATAGTAGCGGAAAGAGGCATCGCTATCAATACACCTGGCGGAATGAACCATCGCCAATCAATATAGCGGAATGAACCATCGCTATAAATACACCTGGCGGAATGAACCATCGCCAATCAATATAGCGGAATGAACCGTCGCTATAAATACACCTGGCGGAATGAACCATCGCCAATAGATATAGCGGAAAGAACCATCGCTATAAATACACCTGGCGGAATGAACCATCGCCAATCAATATAGCGGAATGAACCGTCGCTATAAATACACCTGGCGGAATGAACCATCGCCAATAGATATAGCGGAATGAACCGTCGCTATAAATACACCTGGCGGAATGAACCATCGCCAATCAATATAGCGGAATGAACCGTCGCTATAAATACACCTGGCGGAATGAACCATCGCCAATAGATATAGCGGAATGAACCGTCGCTATAAATACACCTGGCGGAATGAACCATCGCCAATAAATATAGCGGAATAAACCATCGCTATAAACCGTGTCCTCATAGAGAAATGAATATAAATCGACACAGCGGGACACATCACCGCTATCATCCGTGTCATCACATAGGAATGAATCATCATCCTAACAAGCGGCATCTCATCCTCGCTTCTTCATACAAGCGGTATCTCATCCTCGCTTCGTATGGCATACCCCGCCTCCATGTGCAAGCGAGCATCCCCGCCCGCTCCACATTTTTAGCGGTACAAGCATAAGCTTCTTCATACAAGCGGTATATCATCCTCGCTTCGTATGGAATACCCCGCCTCCATGTGCAAGCGAGCATCCCCGCCCGCTCCACATTTTTAGCGGTCAAGCGTAAGTATAAAAATTCTCACTGTCATAAGCAGGACTCCTGGAATGTATAATCATCATTCCTTTTTATACTCCATATTTCCTGTAACCTGCAACCATCAGGGTTAACAACAATAGCCATATACGCTATGCATCAACATTCAATACATAATAAAAACGCATTATATGAATGTATGGATATGCAATGTCATGACATTCTTTTTCCTTAAATCCTTATTTCATCCTGAGCCCTTATCATTAGTACATTTTAATGCTTCTTGCTACTCCAGGAAAGCGGAATTCTTCCTCGCTTCCACTGGACTTTAGCGTTGCTACTCCATGTAAGCGGAACTCTTCATCGCTTCCAATGGACTTTAGCGTTGCTACTCCATATAAGCGGGACTCTTCATCGCTTCATATGGACTTTAGCATAAGCCATTAAAATCCTTACTAAGATAACTTTGACTCAAGACATGCATATGCAAAAACAATGCACAATAACATATATCATAACCTAAATGCACCACTTTGCATTCATCATGTGTCAACAAGACAACGTAAAATACATGTTACCTCGGAAATATCCCTTTATCTGATTTTCTTAAAACCAGCTTCCTTGGCACATAACACACGGAGTGCCAGACATCCCCATAAATGTCATCCTATCGTGTTCCACACGATTCCTGCAACCACAATGGTTAGCAATACCACTTTTCATATCATAAGAGCACATAAACAATTTGCTATGTCATACAACATTAATGCCATCATGCATAAATATGTGCTATCAATAACTTCCTAGGCCCTTAACAGCCCCAATGAGCAACCACTGCTCTGATACCACAAATGTAAGGACCCCAAGCCCTTAAAACCTTGATTAGTGTATTAACCACTATGTGTGGTACATGCTTTCTATAAAATGTCAATCGGGAAGCTCTGATGATACTTAATCATTACCTGTCAATAAAAGACTCATATGTTTGCCCTTTACCAACCCCTTGGTGCCACTTTTCACATTGTAAACTTTTACGAAAATTTGGGCAGAGTCTCCCCATAAATAGAGCTATCCCAAAACAGAGTACAACACATAACAAAATTCCCGGCCAGGGAACACATAATACTCAACAGAAAGCAGTAATACAAGTAGATTCCCAGCCAGGGAAGACACCACACATATGTCAACAAAAGTGGGTTCCAACACCCACATAATACACCAATGACTCTCATATCATTCTAGCAATTCAACCTAATTGCATGCAACCTTAAATGAAAGAGAGAAAGGCTCATGCCTTTATATACAATCCATATACAAGTATAATCGTGCTCACATGCGAGCATCATGAATATGAATATGTATAAATCCTCAGGTGTATATATAGGTACTCTATACGATACCGTGCTCCATCAAGCCCTGGTACCACGATCCTGGGAGTACCTCAAATCAACAGCTCGAGCTCAGCTCCATAGCCATCGATGTACCTGTCCACCTGTCCCAACAGAGACAGCCCCCAACGGGGTGAGCATACCAATACACAAAATCCCATAATCATAATAATGAAATTCATAATTTACAACGCAAGTAAATACTAATGAATTTAAATGATACTCCCTGGATGGCAACATCCTCATCCGGGATTCCGTGTACTGTCCCTGTTCTCACAACATCAAACTCATCAAATCTCATAAATCAGTAAATCAACACATTGATTTACACATCGCATGCCTGATTCTCAAATATCAAGAATGAATGATTCCAAGTTCATATACATGCAAAAATAGATATATCAATATCTAATATTGATTTCATAACCTTGCTTTCCATTATACTTAGACATCTCATATGTCTTATAATGAAAACATGAGTCTATGAACCTAGACATCTCAAATGTCTCATAATGAATACATGATTCTACGAACCTAGACATCTCAAATGTCTTACGAAGAATGCATGATTCTACAAACCTAGACATCTCAAATGTCTCATAATATAGTCATATAAACCCAGTACCCCATATATCATGTAAGAGTCATCCTACTCTAGTGTCACGCACGCTACAAGCGGCGATATCAAGATTTGGGTCATTCCTTGGCTATATCAACATATATGTATAACCATACGCAAAACATTCAATGCAATCAAAAATACCTTATGCATTTCACATATATATAGTAATGCTCGTACGTCGCACGTACCTTAAATCTCCGAAGTCCGAGCCAAGCCTTGCTCGAGTTCCATGCCCCGAGGAATGATGTGCTAACACGATAAACAATTCACCATTATTTACGAACATGTAACCTATGCTCAAGCACACCCATATCCCTCACAACATTGTCAATACACGACAATTATCCTCTTAAAAGACCCGGGGCAGGGTACATGCAGGGAAGGAAATAAATGAGACAATCGAAATTTGTTCAAGAATGCCCTACAAAAATCGAACCTTAATCTCACAATTTCGAACCCAATTAAATACCATAATTCATCTAAAATGTCAATTAAGCTATCCAAGCAAGAATCAACATCCCTTGACAAAAACTCCCCATTTTCGAACTCAACCCCCATAATTTCGAATCCAAACAAGCCCTTAAATTCAAACCCTTAAAATCCTTCAAATTCGAACCAAAGCTTCTCAATTCAATCTCAATCAAGCATCATAATACTCTTAAAACATGCAATAATCGATCAATTGCACGAAATAATACCCCTGCCAAAAACCCCCAAAAATCGAAATCAAACCCTACAATTTTCGAAAATAATTTCGAACCAAAACCACCGAATTTAGTAGGGAATAACATGAGAGGGATGCAAAAGGGGTAAGGGAGGCTATCCATACGAAATCGGAAGCAAAATCAAACGAAAATCGAAGAACCCTAGAAATTGGGGATCGACGCTTACCAGCAAAATTCGACTTCCACACGCGACGAAACCTTCAATTGGCAGAGGGGAAAGGAGCGCCTCGTCGAGACGAAGCCGTGGGTAGGTCGCACGCGCCGATCGGCGGCCGGACGGCGGCTGGCGGAGCGCCTGAAACGGCGGGGGTGCAAGGGCGACGGGAATCGCGGCTGCGGGAGAGAGGGGGAGGAATTGGGGCTGAAATTGAAATTATGTCTAAAATTTGGGTTTAAATGGTATTTATAGCAAAAATACCCCGAAAAATTAATAGCCCCACAAATACATCATGATTCCTTAAAAATCATCTGTTTTCAAAAACTCTCTCTCTAACTCCAAAATCCCCTACCGGTGCTCACCCAGCACCCGAGATCCCGAGACACATCAAAAACCCAACTCTTAGGTTTTACACCGTAATGTGAATACAATCTCAACCTCTGGATCCAACGATCCCAACTACCCAAATAAACGAGCCCAGAAGGCCCAACACCTCGATTAAATCCCAAATCGCCACGTAAAACCACTTTAGGGATTATTAACACTACGGGATTAACACCTATAATCCCTGGTCATCACAACATTACTCCCCTACTTACAAGATTTTGTCCTCGAAATCGCATGCACTTACCCAAAAGAAACTAAACATAAATCATACCAGAAAATAGTTCGGGGTAATGCTGCATCATATGCCGCTCCGTCTCCCACGTAGCCTCCTCGACACCCCGACGATCCCACTGAACTTTGACCATCGGTATAACTTTACTTCGTAGTCTGCGATCCTCACGATCCAGAATTCTGACCGGTCGTTCAACGTAGGATACATCTGAGTCTAACTGCACTTCAGTAGGCTGTAAAACATGAGACGGGTCTGGCTCATACTTCCGTAGCATAGAAACATGGAAAACATCATGAATCCCAGATAAAGACGGCGGTAGAGCCAATCGGTAAGCCAAAGTGCCGATACGCTGTAATACCTCATACGGCCCAACATACCTCGGGGATAGCTTCCCCCGCATACCAAAACGAACAACACCCCTGAAGGGTGAGATTTTCAAGAAGACCTTGTCTCCCACTTGAAATTCTAGCGGCCGTCGCCGCTTATTTGCATAGGCTGCTTGCCTATCTTGGGCCGCTTTCATCTTTAAGCGTATCATCTTAATCTTTTCCTCCATGTCTTTAATCATATCCGGTCCTCCGACCGCTTTACTCGTCAAGTCCTCCCAATACAGCGGTGACCTACATCGTCGTCCGTAAAGAGCTTCAAAAGGGGCCATTTGAATGCTCGCCTGATAGCTGTTATTATAGGATAACTCTACCAGTGGTATAGATTCTTGCCACAGAGTATCAAACTCCAAAACACATGCCCTCAGCATATCTTCGAGCGTCTGTATAGTACGCTCCGTTTGGCCATCAGTCTGAGGGTGATAAGCTGTACTCAGTCTCACCTCGGTGCCCAAAGCTGTCTGGAGACCCTCCCAGAAATGAGAAGTAAACCTTGGGTCTCTGTCAGACACGATCGAGACTGGAATCCCATGCAACCTCACTACATCCCGTACATATAATTGGGCCATCTTTAGATACGTGAAAGTCATACTGTAAGGGATGAAATGAGCTACCTTCGTCAGCCTATCCACGATCACCCAGATCGCATCAAATCCAGAGGCCGACCTTGGCAAGTGGGTCACGAAGTCCATAGATATATGCTCCCACTTCCACTTAGGTATCTCAAAGCTCTTCAGCTCGCCACCAGGCCTCTGCCTTTCTGCCTTTACTTGTTGGCAGATTAAACATCTCTTAACAAAACTGATCACATCACGCTTCATGCGTCTCCACCAGAATTGACCACTCAGGTCCTTGTACATCTTTCTTCCTCCGGGGTGGATACTGAATCGGCTACTATGAGCCCGTTCTAAAATTCCTTTACGTAATTCTGGTGTATCTGGGACTACCCATCGGTTGCCCAGTCTTAATGAATCATCTTCAGCCACTCTAAACTTTGTTGGCTGACCTCGAAGTGCTATCGATGACCATCTCTGCACTTCATCATCCGACCTCTGGGCCTTCCTGATAGCCTCAAATACGTCTGGCTCGGCCAATAAGGTCGACACTCGCACCCGCGACGTGTCCACCTCGAAGTCATAGCCCAGATGGCAATAGGAAGTCATCAAAGCTGATAAACACATAACATCCTCAGCAGTACTCTTCACCTTCCGACTTAAGGCGTCTGCTATCAAATTTGCTTTACCAGGATGGTACTCAATTTCACAGTCATAATCCTTGAGCAAATCCATCCATCTTCTTTGACGCATATTCAGTTCAGCCTGAGTGAATAGAAACTTTAGGCTCTTATGGTCCGTAAAGATGGTAAACGTAGTACCATAAAGATAATGACGCCAAATCTTCAAGGCGAAGATGATAGCTTCCAGTTCCAGATCATGGACTGGGTATCTGGTCTCATGAGGCTTCAACTGTCTCGAAGCATAGGCTACCACTTGTCTGTCTTGCATCAATACACAGCCTAAACCCTGCAATGATGCATCCGTGTACAAGGCAAACCTCTTATCCTCAGACGGAATCACCAACACTGGCGCTGTCGTCAAACGACGCTTCAATTCTTGGAAGCTTTCCTCACAAGCTTCGGACCAAAAGAATGGGACTCCTTTCTGAGTCAGCTGTGTCAATGGCTTAGCGATCTTAGAAAATCCCTCGACAAAACGTCGATAATAACCTGCTAAGCCAAGAAAACTCCGTATCTCGGGTACAGAAGTGGGTGCTGCCCACTCCATCACAGCTTCAATCTTCCTGGGATCCACAGATATCCCTTGGCTAGATATGACATGGCCTAGGAATACCACGCTGTCCAACCAGAACTCGCACTTGCTAAGCTTTGCATACAACTGATGATCCCTGAGGATCTGAAGTACTGTCCTCAAGTGCCGTACATGATCTTCTTCGGTCCGAGAGTAGATGAGTATATCGTCAATGAAAACTATGACGAATTAGTCCAAAAATGGCTGGAACACCTTGTTCATCAAACTCATGAAAACAGCCGGGGCATTTGTCACCCCAAAAGGCATGACTAGGAATTCATAGTGCCCATACCTCGTCCTGAAGGCCGTCTTCTGAACATCCTCTTCTCTTACTCGAATCTGATGGTACCCCGACCTCAGATCGATCTTACTGTAGAGCCTCGTACCCTGCAATTGATCAAACAAATCATCGATCCTCGGGAGTGGGTACTTATTCTTCACTGTAGCTTTGTTCAGTTGTCTGTAATCGATGCACAAACGCATCGAACCATCTTTCTTCTTTACAAATAAAACTGGTGCTCCCCAGGGCGATACGCTAGGGCGTATATAGCCCTTATCAAGGAGCTCTTGCAACTGAATCTTTAATTCCCTTAGCTCCGCTGTTGCCATCCTATAAGGGGCACGAGAAATGGCCGACGTCCCCGGTAATAACTCAATCCCAAACTCGACCTCTCTCGTCGGTGGGAATCCGGGAATCTCCTCCGGAAAGACATCGGGAAACTCCGCCACTACGGGCACATCCTCAACTTTTACTTCTTCTTTCTTTTCCGTAACATCAACGACATATATGAGATATCCTGTATGGCCTCGTTCCAATAACTGTGCCATCTTGATAGCAGATATCAATGGAATCTTTGAGCGAGAACCATCCCCATAGAACGTCCATGGAATTCCCATATCAGATTTGAACCGTACTGTCCTCTGCCTGCAGTTCACAACTGCCTGATACCTGTTCAGAACGTCGATGCCCAGAATGCAGTCAAAATCTGACATTCCCAGAACAATCAAATCTGACCTTAGTTCTTTATCCTCAAAATAAATGAGGCCATTGTAGACGATCCGATCAGTAATCATACTTCTTCCAGCGGGGGTCGAGACTATAAGAGGCGTGGGCGACGGAGAAGTGCATATGTGGTGTCTTTCCACAAAACTTGTTGACACAAAAGAGTGTGACGCACCTGTGTCGATCAATATAAAAGCAGGGTGCGTAAATAAAAGACACGTACCCGCTATAACCTCCTCCGGAGCCGCTGAAGCCTGCTCCCTTGTCAGTGCATAGACTTGTCCTTGAGGTGGCCCCATGGGCTGACCTCCATGCTGACGCGGCACAAATGGGGGTCTGTGCTGTGCTGTCCTATCCGCAGGCCTCCCCGCAGAACCCTGTTGACTTCCCCTGTTGGGACACTGTCTAGCAAAGTGGCCCTTGTCGCCACAAACATAGCACCCTATACAATCTTTCGTCAGATGTGGTTGCCCACAAAGAGTGCATTGGATCTTCCCGGATCTGTCTCCCTGAGACTGCCCCCTTCCAGATGGGGCATCACCCCTACGGTTCCCTTTCATCTATTGTCAGACCTCTTACCACTGAACCTTGACGCCGATGAGTTCCCCCTTGACTTGAACTGATCATTCCTTGGCTTCAAATTATCCGGAGTGGATTTCTGAGAGGGTGCCGACGATGGTACAACATCAGGGTATGCACCCACTCCTAGTTCGGCCAGCTTGGCCCGTGAGAGTGCATCGTCAAAGCAAGTAGGGCCATAAGTGATCACCCTATTGTACAGCTCCGGCCTCAAACCTTTCATGAAATTCCTCATCTTTGCTTGCGTGCTCGTGGCAATGTGAGGCACATATCTGAGCAAGGAACAAAACTGAAGAGCATAATCTGACACTGACATATTACCTTGCTTGAGGTGAGTGAATTCATCCTCCTTAGCCTGTCGTGCTGCAGCCGAGAAATAACGGGTCAGAAAGCGAGTTCGAAACATTTTCCAGTTAACTTCATGACCTTGAGCCTCTTGCTCTACCACAGTGGTCTTCCACCACATTAGCGCCTTCTTGGCCAGTTGGAACTCTGCTAACCGTATCCATGCTGTCTTCGCACATGGGGCTGCCACAAAGATCTGCTCTATTCTTTCTAACCATTCCTCAGCTCGTTCCCCAGTTTCGGTTCCTTCAAAGGTTGGGGGTCGGTAAGCAAGAAACTGAGTTAAGCTTAGCTCCCCTGGCAACAACTGTTGTTCGGCCGGTTCATCATCAAAAGCTGGCGGGGTAGGGGATTCGTACGCCCCGCACTTGCATTGACGCTCACTGCGTCACCTACCTCCACGTTTGCTGCCATACTGCAACACAAGGGTTAACAACAAGATCCAAAAGCAGTTCGTATAATACTTCGTTAGATAAACAAAACATGTTAGCATAACATCATATACTTCATATGCATCTTATGCACAAAACATGTTCGAAAGCAAGCACCTAGCTAACTTATTGCTAAGGCTACCCTTCACTCATTCCCGGGTTATCTAACCACTGCTCTGATACCACTAATGTAGGGTCTTCCTACCACATGTCATTTATTACACATAAATTGGACAGAACATGCATTTATAACCTCTTAAGGGTTCCGGTTGTAGCTTGAGCTAAGGAGATTACAGGCCAAAATAAAGTTTCCAAAAGCTATTTAATTACATTCCCAATAAAGAATGTTAAAGCTATAGATTTACACTACTCCTAGAGTAGAGACTATCAAAATCCTGCATCCTACGTTCATCATGCTCCCTTTAGCTCACTTCCTCAACCCGACCCTAGGCCCTTGGTCCAAAAGTGTACCTACAGGGATAACACATCGTGAGCATACACATATTTACTTAACATTATATTAAAGCATACAATAATGCATAACGCCTTAGTTAAGTAAAGGTAATTGGTCGTCCTTCGACTTCCTTTGTTATCCCTGACTCTTATTCATATATTAGGGCGTCTTACCCCATTGTGTGGCATCTTACCATATCATAATTATCGTGTGGCATCTTACCATGTCATAATCATCGTGTGGCATCTTACCACGTCATAATCATCGTGTGGCATCTTACCACGTGGGCATCTTACCCAATCATGTGGCGTCTTACCATATCATAAACATTGCGTGGCATCTTACCCACTCACATACTTTGGGTGGCATCCTACCACATGGGCGTCTTACCCAATCATACACGTAGTATGGCCTTATCATAAACTTCGTCATCATAGACGTCCTCATAAACATCATCATCATAACATCATCATCGTAACATTATCATAAGCATCATCATCGTAAATATCATCATAGACATCATCATCATAACATCATCTTAAACATCATCATCGTAAACATCATCTTAAACATCATCATCGTAAACATCATCTTAAACATCATCATCGTAAACATCATCTTAAACATCATCATAATATGTAAGGGTATGGTTTACCGTCCGATGCTCGTACGTCTCTTACGTACCTTAATTCCAAAAGAAGGAGAAATCGTAGACTTTATCTCCTTGAAGTCGTGGGTACCTGGGACGGTTCTACATAACCATACAAATTGATATTAGAAGCTAAATATAGTCCAATATCCAAAAATCCCACATAAATATCAAAAATCCATTTTTTACAGCTCGCGATCGATCGCTGCCCAGGCGCGATCGATCGCGAGATCGCAGTGGACGAGGGGCAAAAATTCTCTTCTTGGCGATCGATCGCCACTTTTTGGCGCGATTGATCGCCAGCCTCGCTGATCGATCGCCCAAGAGTGGCGATCGATCGCCAAATGCTACTGGCGGGCACTGGAGGCTCGCGATTGATCGCCAAGAACGGGCGATCGATCGCCGAGTGCTGTGCTCCGAAATTTCGCCATTAATGCTCATTTTTCAAGCTCTTCCTCAAGCCACCCAAAACCAAACTTCTTAACAACTTCAATAACATCATAACCCACTAAAACCAACATAAAACACTTCAAAAATCATACCCCAACCATAAACAACACATACCCAAACAAACCCACATAAAACATCAAAAACTTAACCCATTTCAACACCAAACATCATAAAACTTATAGGAATGGTTCCATACCTCTTGTAGGCTCCAAATCCTAGCAAAGATCACACAAACAAAGTTTTTGTGGAACTTTTCTTCTCCTCTTTTGGTGGAACTCAAAATGGGAGGGTTTGGGGTTTGGGAAGTGATTTGGGGATTTTTAATAAAGTGAAGGTATAGGGGTTAAAGTGATGGGTAGAGGATTTAAAAGGGGTTGCTTTAACTTAATTAAAATTGTACCCCCAAACTTAACATGATGCATATAATGCTCCAACATAGTATTTTAAAGGCATTTTACAAGAATGCTCCAAACTTCATCTAAAATCACATCCTCCTCATATTTAATAATTAACACAATTAAATCATGTTAACATCTTAATACCCAACACATAAATCCATCAACACATGATACATCATATAAACATAATTAATGCCTTACTTGCAATTAATTAATTTCGGGGCATCACAATTTTTCAACACAGAAAACACAAGATGCGCACAGTGATCCTAAATGATCAAATGTTACAAAGTAAACGTGCTTAAGAATGATTTCAGCTCGAGAGCTTGTAAGCTTGTAAGCTTGGGTTGTTTTTGCTTTCTTGTGTGTTTTTCAATTTATCAGCAAGAGTTGTTATATTCCCTTTGTTGCATCCTTTTATAGTTGTATGTACCAACGACATTATTTCCCTTAAAGTGCAACTTTGACTCTGCTTAAACTCTGAGTAGGCTTCAGTCTTCTTCTTCAGGATACTTGCCGTTCTGGTTCATACTTTCGGCGACTGTCAGGTAAGCTACTCTTTGTCTTCTTACCTTTTATGGCAATCTTCAGTCTTTGGTCCTTTGTAGCATTAATTACAACATTAAATGCTACAATAAATAGCCGTTAATGATTCGGACTGAGGAGCCATTCTTTATGTATCCTTGACTGCTCTGATCTGATAAAGATTAAGATCGATCTGAAGCATCGATCTAGTCAGTCTAAAATCCATCGATCCGGTCTGATATAAAATATGCCTTATCAGCTTGTTCTGTTTTGAGCTGTTGATCTGGTCAGTCTGATTTCACTCGATCCGGTCTGATATGTTTTGTCATCTTTAAAATCTCATCGATAAGATCCGGAACTAACAAATTCCCCCTTTTTGATGATGACATAGCTTCTAAGTCTTTTTAACCAGTCTGATAAGAACTCTGAAGCGAAAACTTTCGGATCGATTACTTTCTTTTTGTTCAAAATAAATGAACATTATTAAGTTGGATCGATTAAGCCTTTATTAAAGTTCAAAATAAATGAACAAGGACTTAATAAAGAAGGATTTTTATTTATGAAAAAAAATCTCGCATACAGTCAGTCTGAAAATTTAATCAACGAGACTGCTATCTTCTTGAAGTTGGAGGCGGCTTGAAGTCTTTCTTCTTTTCCCCCTTTTTGTCAGCAGCAATCTCTTGAAGAAAATCAACAACTTGTGCGAGCTGCGCGCTGATAGCGTCAAGACGAACGTCTTGAGCGCGGAGGGAATTGGCAACAGATGCTCTGACTTCAGTAGCCAGCTCGATCTGCTCTTTTCTCAGGCTGTTCTTATAAGTGGCTTGCTGAGAAAACAGATCATTTATGCCTCGCTGAAGGCTGCCGATACTGGCTGTCATCTTCTCTTTAAATGAATCAAAGTCCACAGATGTAACCCGCTGGTCTTGATGAACCTCTAGAACACGCTGAGAGAGAGACAGGCAGTTGTCAGATAAGTGCTGAAGGGTCCGTGCCAGAGATGGAGGTGCATCAGATAATCGGCTGGGAGAGCGATCTGATGAGGACAAGGCCTGTTCATCGTCTTCAGCAAACGGGACAAGTGAAGATACAGTAACTTGGTGACTTTCGGACCGGATCAAGGTGACCAGATCCGAAGAAAAAGTTTGAATGAAGCCATATCTTCATCTAAGTGGATTGGAGGAGTGCTTGGTCTGGAGGGCTCCTCAATCTAGAGAGCTGCAACAACGGTGGACACCACCAGATCCGGATCGACGAATTCTGGAGCGCCAACTGTTGCCAGTTCTGCTGTTGGACTGATTTGAACTAGGGAGACTGATGACCCCAAAGGAATAGATGTTGTTGGAGAGTCTAACAAGACATTCAAGGGTTCATCATCTGTCGCAGACGGAGCATTAGGCAAAGGCTGCTCCGCTGTCTGGTCTGGTATTTGCTCTGCAGTATGATCTGGTATTTGCTCTGCAATCTGATCTGCTGCTGGGTCGGCTGTCTGTTCTGCTGCATCAGAATGAATAACCTCAACGAAAGGTTCTGCCAGAGTCTTGCTTGCAGAGGGATGATCCGGGCTGGTTGTGGGAGTGGATACACTGAGCTTCTGTCGTTGAAAACGGACAGCTAAGTGAAGAGCATGAACATCCATCTCTAATTGAGCAATAACGGCCCCATCATCTCTGGCAGTTGGAGCAATCGGATCAAAGTTCTCTTTCTTAGCAGCTAGGAGCAGAGTGGCCAGACTGAATCTTTGATTTGCTGTAAATAGGTCTTTGCGCTGCACGGCAATCCGAACATCATTGGTCTCTGTTCCTTTGAGAACTTCCTCTTCCATCTTCTTCAGTCTGTTCAGCTTTCCAAAGAATCTCAATGTGGTTGACAGTCCGGTACTCGACGTACTCATCAAAAACCACAATGAGTGCCTTCACCTTCTCATCAACATCCTCCATAGCAATGTCGATGGCTGTCTGCGCTGCCGACTTGGGTTTAGAGGAGATTGGTTCGGAGAGAATGGCTTTTCCCTTGCCGGTGGAGGAAGGGGACTTGATCCCTGATTGGGTATAGTCGCCCAACTCAGTGATAACAATCCCTTTCACCACGGGAATGGTAGAGGGGACTCGGATAGTGAGTTGAGGTACAGGGGTTGAAGTTTGGGTTGAAGGTTGAGGTGCAGGGGTTGAAGTGGTTGAAGTTTGTTTTGAAGATTGGGGTGCAGGGGTGACTTTAGTTGGTGGCAAAATGGGTAGGGGTAGAGTTTTGATTGGTTTGGTAATCTGGGTTCTGGGCTTCTTTGGAAGTGGCTTGGTTGGTGGCGATGGAGCAGACTGAGTTTCTTCCGAATCAGTCTGGATGGTCAGTTTGCGCCTGACGCGAGGTTTGCGCGCAACAGCTTGTTCTTCGCCCTTCTCAATCTTGACTGCAGCCAGAGTGGCAGGAGTAGGCGGAGCACTCTTGGACTTCAGCAGTGCGAGTCCTTTGGAGTTTAGAATCTTGAAGACTGAGAGCGGACTGCTTTCCCAGCTCGATGTCTAAGGACTCCAGTAGCTTGCTGAGAGGAACAACAAAGCATACGGCCTGCTTGGATGCAATCACCGTTTCCATCAGAACTCCAAACAGAATCACGGACCAGTTCATCTTCTGTCCGGATATTATAGCCGCCATAGCCCTGAACTTCTCTGCGGTTACAGCGTCAAAACTTCCTGCTTTGCCCAACAGAGGTTTGCCAACGATTTCGCACAGCACCTGGAAATGAAAGAGCATTTCCTTCTTCTTAAACGATGGTTGCAGGCGGTGGCCAAAAATAGATATCTTCCCTTGAAGATCTGAGAGTGACGCTTGGGGAATCTGTCCAAATTCCGTCAGTCCATAATTGGGGAGGCCAAAGGTGTTGGCCAGCGTCATCGGCGAGAGCTCAAATGATTTGCCCTTGACAGTAGTAGATATGGATGTCTTCTTGGAGACGACATTGGAGAATAGTTCGCGGATTTCTGATTCATAAACAACTGTGCCGCACTCCAGAAAGGTCCTCAGACCAGAAGATTCCAAAGCTTGGAAGATAGACACCATCTCTGCATCTTCTGCCCTGTAAATATCATTGAACTCAACGGAGAGAGAGTTGTGAGTAATGGTAGCCATTGGAGTGAAGATAAACGAGTGCGAAGATTTAGGAGAGTGAGAGAATAAGAAAACAGATAGCGGTAATTTGTAAAAAGTGAAATAAAATGAAATGTTCAGCCCGCTAAATAGGAGAGAGAAGACACGTGTCTTTATCTCGATGACTGATGAAAAGAAATTCAAAAATAAACGGTCAGGATAACAGATAGTGTAAGGACCCTAGTTCCTTAAGTGCGGATTAAAGGCGTAAATAAAAATTTCCATGCATAACAGAGTATAAAGGTTGTGTTGATGCCCCGAGCTATTAAATTACAGTGCCAAAATGAAGTTCCAAAAGGGATTAGTTACATTCTCAACCAATGAATGCTAATCCTATAGTTTTACACTACTCCTAGAGTAGAGACTATACAAAAATTTAGCCTGCTATCCAAAGGCACTCCTCACTGGCTCACTGCATCAACCCGCCTTAGCCCGTCCGCCCAAAAGTACCTACAGGAACAACCCCAAACCATGAGCATGTATATAAATCATATTCACAATAATATGATCATAATTTAATGCAAAAACCAAAATGCAAATCACTTCATGTACTTAACACATACAAAAGCTCCCTTGGTTATCCCTGTACCATAATCACAATTAATTGTTTATAACACCAATAATATATATGTCATGACATGTATCCGTTCCGTGTATACCAATGGCCAATCCCAGTCTTATTATATCAGTGGCATAATACCCCTCGCGTTACATGACAGCGGCATTAATACCCCTTGCTTCGACATATTAGCGGCATAATATCCCTCGCATCAACATGACAGCGGCATGTTCCTTCGTTTCGACATGTTTGCGGCAAATATTCTTCATCGCTAAATATGATAGTGGCAAGTATTCTATCATCGCCTCGACATGAAGGCGGCAAGTATTCTTCATCACTGTGATATAACCTCGACTCACAATTACATGCAACCATAATGCATGTTCCAATTATATATGCAACCATAATGCATAAATAAGACCACATGTGCAACCATAATGCATAGCCAATTCAAAGCGTAATAAATACGTTTTACCGTCCGATGCTCGTACGTCTCACTACGTACCTTAGTTCCAAAAGTGGAGATGTCGTGGGACTTTATCTCCTTTGATGTGTGGCTACCTGGGATGGTTCTACACAATCACATGAATCCATATTAGAAGCCAATAAATGAACCATTACCAAAAATAACATCATTTAAAACAAAATCCCAAAAATCCACATTTTATGCCTTGCGATCGATCGCCATCTAAGCCCCGATCGATCGCCAATGTTCAACAAAAAGTATGTTGGTTCTGCCTCTGCCGATCGATCGAGACATTCTCTCGATCGATCGAGATTTCACACTTCGATCTATCGGAATATTTTCCCGATCGATCGGTGAGCTCGATACAAGCCTTGGCCAGGCTCTGTCCCGCTCGCTCGATCGGACCCAGATTTCGATCGATCGAGAAGCCCTGTTTTTGCGAGAAATTTCCTTGTATGAGCTTCTAACAACACCTAAACTCCCATACAACCAAGAACAACTCCAATGCTCAACATATAACCACAAAACAACCTTAAAATACAACCCCCAAACATAAACAAGATGTTGGAACAAGATCTACCCCTTTTTAATCCCAAAAACAAGTTATAACCCAACCAAACTCAATAAAACTCTACCATTGTGGAAGCTTACCACTTGAGCTCCAAGTTTCAAGCAAGAAAACACCAAAGACTCCTTTTTTTTCAAGCTTTCTCCTCCTCTCTAGTTTCAAAAACGAAAATGGCAGCTTCTGGATGAGTGGATGGGGTTTAGGGACCAAAAAGTTGATGGAGAGGGTGATGGGATATAAAGCATGCAAGTGGCTCCCAAGCCATGATATGGGGTTTTAATTGTATTCCAAGACACAAGCATGGTATGTAGAATACCCCATCATGATATTTTAAAAGTATTATACCACAATGCAATAAGATCCCTATTAAAATCATGCATTACCAAATAGACACAACCCATATCATTTAAACCATTATAACACCCAAATCCCAACATGTACAACATGTACCCGAAAATGCTCTACCGGGTCACGCCAACCATGTGACAAGCATTTTACCAAGATAATTAGTCCCAACACATAATCTAATTATCGCCATTATATCACATAACAAAAATTAATGCCCTAATTGCAATTAATTATTTCGGGGATATCACAGATAGTTAAGGCGGTTAAAATGCGATCAGTCCGTGCTGTTTTTGTACAAAAGATGTATTGACCAAACAGATCATGGGATAACATCAGATTGACATAGATCGGTCTGAAAGTTCGGACCGGTCTGTGTCTTTCTGAACATTGTATTATCAATCTGTGGCAACAGAAATCTTTAAGTGCGAAAGTAAGAGAACATCTAAACTATTAAGATAAGTCAATTAAACCAAGAATTTGACGAAAATAATTAAACTTAGCCTCTGGGAGCGGTTTGGTGAAGATGTCTGCTGCTTGCTGCTCTGTTGAGATGCGCTCGATCCGAATTTCCTTTTTGCCAACATGATCTCGAATAAAATGATGGCGTATATCAATGTGCTTTGTTCGAGAGTTCAAAACTGGATTATACGTTATAGCGATTGCACTTGTGTTGTCGCAAAATATCGGAGAGTCAACAGCTTGGATGCCATAGTCTTTGAGCTGGTGTTGAATCCAGAGCATTTGAGCGCAACAGCTTCCAGCGGCGAGATACTCTGCTTCAGCTGTAGATGTGGCAATCGATGTCTGCTTTTTACTGAACCAAGAGATCAATCTTTCACCTAGAAATTGACATGTTCCACTGGTTCTTTTACGATCAATCTTACACCCAGCGTAGTCTGCGTCGGAATATCCGATCAAGCTGAAGTTCGAATCTTTGGAGTACCAAAGACCAACGTTCTGAGATCCTTTTAAGTATTTCAGAATATGCTTGGCAGCAATAAAATGTGATTGCTTTGGTTCTGACTGAAATCTGGCGCACATACAGACTGAGAACATAATATCAGGCCGGCTCGCTGTAAGATACAATAGCGATCCGATTAGTCCTCTATACATGGTTACTTCAACTACTGTTCCCCCTTCATATTTGTCTAACTTGATTGTTGGACTCATAGGAGTTGATGCAGTTGAGCATGTTTCCATTCCAAATCTCTTGAGGAGCTCTTTGGTATACTTGGTCTGATTGATGAAAATACCATTGTTGAGCTGTTTTACTTGGAGACCCAAAAAGAATGAAAGTTCTCCCATCATGCTCATCTCAAATTGTCCCTGCATTAACTTAGAAAATTTCTCGCACAATTTGGGGTTAGTTGACCCAAAGATTATGTCATCAACGTAAATCTGAACTAATAGGGTATGTTCCCCCTTAATAAATTTAAAGCGAGTTTTATCTACTGAGCCGATCTGAAAATCATGGTTCAGCAGAAATTGAGATAGAGTGTCATACCAGGCTCTTGGAGCTTGTTTCAGACCATACACTGCTTTATTCAGTAGATACACATGATTGGGATACAAATGGTCCTGAAATCCAGGTGGTTGCTCAATGTAGACTTCTTCCTGAAGCTTTCCATTAAGAAAAGCGCTCTTAACGTCCATCTGATATACTTTGAAGTCTTTAAAGGCAGCATATGCAAGAAAGATTCGGATGGCTTCAAGTCTGGCGACCGGTGCAAATGATTCATCGAAGTCGATTCCTTCTTCTTGTCTGAATCCTTGTGCCACCAGTCTGGCTTTGTTTCTAACCACAGTTCCATCTGCGTCCAGCTTATTTCTGAAAACCCATCTGGTTCCAATGACAGGCAGATCGCTTGGTCTGGGGGTTAGACTCCAAACTTGATTTTGTTCGAATTGATTTAGCTCTTCTTGCATGGCCTTAATCCAGTTGAAATCAGTTAGAGCTTCATCGATCTTCTTAGGTTCCAGAGTAGAGATGAAAGCAGCATGTGTGAATTCATCCATCATCTGTCCTCTGGTTCTGATCGGTGCAGAGGGACTACCAATCACTAGATTGGGTGGATGCTTCTTAGTCCATCGATAGCTTGAATCTGGATTGTCTGGTCCGGTCGGATGAGTAGTAGCAGCATGATCAGCATCTGCTTTAACATTTGAGTGAAGAACATCCGGATCAGCTCGATCTGAAGAAGTTTCAATGCCTAGATCCGGTCTGTCTGGTACTTCTGGTTCTGGTGGATTGTCTCTTGACCTGTTAGCTACAATCTCATCATCACTGTTAGCTTCGAGATAGATATTTTCCATCTGATTTTGAATTGACTCTTTGTTGCCCTCAACACATAAAGATTCATCAAAAACTACATGAACAGATTCTTCTACAGTTAAGGTTCGATTATTAAAAATTCGATAGGCTTTGCTAGTTGATGAATATCCTAAAAATATTCCATTTGACTTAGCTTCAAATGCTGTAAGATGATTCTTACCATTGTTATGAACGAAGCATTTGCAACCAAAAATATGAAAGTGAGAAATAGATGGTCTGTTACCAGTCCATATTTCATATGGGGTAAGGTTCAGCTTCTTGTTGATCATGGACCGATTTTGAGTGTAGCAAGCAGTGTTTACAGCTTCTGCCCAGAACTTTTGCGAAATTCCAGAATCAGCAAGCATTGTTCTTGCTGCTTCCTTGAGCGTTCTGTTTCTTCGTTCTGCAACTCCATTCTGTTGAGGAGTTTGAGCGGCTGAAAACTCATGCTTGATTCCACGATCTTCTAGAAAGGATTCAAGATTCTGATTTGAAAACTCAGTGCCTTTGTCACTACGAATCCTGTCTATGCTGGATGATTTCTCGTTCTGAGTGCGTTTCAGCAGCTTGATCAACTTCGGACCGGTCTGATCTTTACTGCTCAAAAATATAGTCCATGTAAAGCGTGAGTAATCATCAATAACAACAAGAGTATACCGCATTCCCCCTAAACTTGTTATTGGTATAGGACCAAACAAGTCCATATGCAATAATTCTAAACAGCGGGAGGAGGATTTGGCATTCTTGTTTTTGAAGGATGATCTGATCTGTTTGCCCATTTGGCAAGCTTCGCAGATCTTATCCCTAGTAAAATTGATCTTGGGCAGACCGATAACTAAATCATGTTTACACAGGCTGGAAATGGTCTTAAAGTTTATATGATTCAAACGCTTATGCCACAGCCAATGTTTATTATCATTGTTAGCGATGAAGCAAGTAGGATTATCAGGTTGAGCATGATTCCAGTTAATCTTATATGTATTTCCATTCCTGAATCCTACGGGCACGGTTATACCGTCTGATGATTTAACAGTGCAAGTGTGTTTGTGAAATTCTACAGCATAACCATTATCACAGAGTTGACTTATACTGATCAGATTATAGCACATATTTTCAACTAACAGCACATCATTGATAATAATGTTACCATGGACAATCTTACCCTTGCCCACGGTCTTACCCTTTGAGTTATCTCCGAAGATGATCTTGGGTCCAGTACATTGTGTGACTTCAGACAGCAGCTCGATGTTTCCAGTCATGTGACGGGAACACCCACTGTCCAAATACCAGTCTGATGCGAGCTTCTTCGGTACCTGTCATCAAATATAATTATTGTTGGTACCCAATCCTATTTGGGTCCAGAACGGATTAGATTGGGAGCCCACACCTGTTCAGCTTCAATGGCTTGTGTGTGTAAGGTGTGCTGTGTGCTGGTCTGTTTTGATGTTGTGTGTGATAATGTGTGCGCTGTGAAAACCTTTGATTCTCATTAGGTAGTCTATATCTACGTTGAATCGGTTTTGAATTATAGTAATTGTATTGTCTTCCTTGCCTTCGATCTTGCACCTTTGGATTTGGTCTGATAGATGCAAATCTTGCTGGTGCCTTTTCTTTGGCTTGGTCAACATAACCAATTCCTTTTCTCAGATTTTGATTCACGTAAGAGACTCCTGTTTGAATCTTAGGTGCTTCAGTCTCATATACTGTGCTGGATTTAACAAATGTCATTTGTTTGACTTGGTTCTTTACCAGCAACAGCTCAGACTCATCTTTGGTGTCAAAGCCTATGCCGGTGAAGTCACCGACGTTTCTTTGAACCTCTTGTAATTCTTCCAAAGATGTTCTGGATTTTGTCCATGTTTTGAATATATGAGAAAGCTTAGCATTTTGTGTGCTAATTCTCTTGTTTTCTTCATGGAGCTGATCATAGGAGATTTTTAGCTTATTCAGCTCGATCTTTAGACTATTGCACTCACCCTGCTCAGAGCAGCTTGGGTTATTGTGCTCATCTACTTGGTTACTGGCTTTAGCTTTATTTTTCTCAAATGATTCAGCTAAGATCCTATAATCATTAGCCATGTCTTGCAGTGCGGACATGAGCTCTTCTCGTGTAAATTCATTTGAGTCAAGATCATATACCTCATCTGTCTGACTCATCTCTTCGTCTGCCATGAGACATTGAATATCTTCTTCGCTTTCACTGGAAGAATATTCAGAGCTTTCCGAGTCTGAGTCTGTCTGAGCCCATTTGCTGTTTCCTTCTTCAGCTACTAGGACTTTTTGGGATTTTCCATGATTCTTGCGGTCTTTGTAGTGCTTCTTCTTCCTATCATCACGATGCTTCTCTTTCCGTTCTTCTTTCTTTGGTCTGGCGCAATCTGCAATAAAATGTCCGGTCTTACCACAATTGTAGCAAGCCTGATCGTTAACAGCATCATCTTTTCTTGATTTATAATGATGAGAGGGTTTGAAGTTCCTCTTATTCTTAGACATAAATTTACCGAATTTCTTGATAAATAATGACATAGCATCATTACTTATCTGTTCAGCGGATCGGTCTGATGTTGAAGCGATCTGGTCTGGAATGGCTGCCAGGGCCTTGTTTGGTTGAGAGATGAATGGCTCTGCTTCACCTCTGCTTATCAGTTCAAACTCATAGGCCTTAAGATCTGCAAACAGATCATGAAGTTCAACCTTGTTAAGATCTTTTGATTCCCTCATGGCAATGGTCTTAACATCCCATTCCTTTGGCAGAGCTCTCATAACTTTCAGAGCGATCTCTCTGTTAGAATATTCCTTCCCCAGACCATTCAGTTCATTTATGATGCCAGTGACTCTTTCATCAAACTCATTTAGAGTTTCTCCACTCTTCATTTTTATGCCCTCAAATCTTTGAAGAGCAACAGTCAGCTTGTTTTCTTTGGTCTGGTCGTTGCCTTCACATAGCTGTGCTATCTTCTCCCAAATTTCTTTGGCAGTAGAGCACATTTTGATTTTGCTGAACATGTTCTTGTCCAATGTCTTGAACAAGATGTCTTTGGCCACATTATCGAGATTTGCTTTCTTTCTTTCCTCATTCGTCCAGAGGGATCTGTCCTTTTCTACCATTTGTGGTTCACCACCAGTAATGGCGACTGCTGTATTTATTTTAGAATCTTCATTGGTCCATCAGTGATGACAAACCGCATATCGTCATCCTGAGCTGCCAGATGAGCTTGCATTCTGATTCTCCAGTCATCATAGTCTTCTTTTGAGAACATAGGAATTTTGTTAAATGATGCCATCAGCTCGAGTGATTTTACTGATTAAGATGACCTGCTCTGATACCACTTGTTAGGATCGGTCCGGAGTGTTTAGAGGGGGGGGGGGGGGGGGGGTGGGGGGTGAATGAACACTCCTTCTAAAAATTAATCCTTTGTGATTTCTTTCGAATTAGTGAAAGAAATCTGTCTCTTAATCAATTCTTGTACAGAACAGACCACTGAAAGTATAAGTGCGGAACGGTCTTGTGAGACCCCGTTATCACATCAAGATATTAAGGTGCAATTTAGAGAACTAAACATACAAGTGATTATATCAGAGTAATGTGCCGTGTTGATTAACCTGAGCTTTAGAGATTACAGTACCAAAATGTTCCAAAAGGAAAGACATACTTCCTACAAAGGTACTACATCATAGTCTTACTCTACTCAGTAGAAGCTATACAAAAACTCTATCATGCTAATCCTGTAGCACTCCTTACAGCTCAGCATATCAACCCCGGCCCTGGTTCTCGTCAACAAAAGCACCTACAAAGACAACCCCCAACACATGAGCATAACACAATTCATATTTAACATAATATGAAAGTAAGGCATAAATGCAAATCTTAAACACAAGTCCTTCCTGTATTTCCAGCATTTATATCGCCCATTGGTTGTCCCTGTACCATAATTCATAATAGAAACACATTATATGAATGTATGGATATGCAATGTCATGACATTCCTTTTTCCCTTAAATCCTTATTTCATCCTGAGCCCTTATCATTAGTACATTTTAATGCTTCTTGCTACTCCATGTAAGCGGAATTCTTCATCGCTTCCAATGGACTTTAGCGTTGCTACTCCATGTAAGCGGAATTCTTCATCGCTTCCAATGGACTTTAGCGTAAGCCATTAAAATCCTTACTAAGATAACTTTGACTCGTGAAATACACCTCTTATATTTCACAACATACATATGCAAAAACAATGCATAAAAACATGTATCATAATCTTAATGCACCACATTGCATTCATCATGTGTCATAAAGACAAACATAAAGTACATGTTACCGTTGGGATGCCCGTACGTCGCTTACGTACCTTTCAAAAGATAGAGGAGTCAATCGACTTTATCTCCTCGGTTGTGCTGGCACCTGGGATGGTTCCTACTTTGCCCCGATTTTTGAAGGATTTCCAGGTGATGGAAATGGAAGGGCTCCTCCTAAAATTGCTTAGCAGCTGCTGGATGGTATTTTGGAAGAGGAGGTTCGAAATTTGGAGTGCTGGAAAGGTGTTAAATTATTGAGCCAAGTGGAAGCATGGCCAGCTCATGCTGAGTCAAAGTATGGGTTGGGGGGGGGTGGTTAAGTGTTGGGTGGTTTGATGTGTTATGTTTTGGTCCCGATTTAGCACGATGTATTTAAAATATCCCCACATGATATTTATAGTATTTTCTCAACAAAATACTTCAATTACCCTTTTGCATGCTTTACCAAAACAACAATACACACCCCAAAAACCCAATACATGTTACATGCACCCTGAAGTAATTCTCCCCAATATAATTTATCCAATCCCATGAATTAACACATTAACATCACAATATAACTTAAATGATTAAAATCACATAATCATTTCGGGGATATCACAATACTCCCCTACTTATAGGATTTCGTCCCGAAATCAAACATGCTACTAACCAGAAATAAAACAGTATATAAACGCATACCAGAAAATAACTCTGGATAGTGCTGCACCATGTGTCGCTCTGTCTCCCACGTGGCCTCCTCGACACCCCTACGATCCCACTGTACCTTGATCATAGGAATAACCTTGTTCCGAAGTCTGCGGTCTGCTCTATCCAAAATCCTGATAGGCCGCTCCACATAAGAAACATCGGACTCAATCTGAACCTCTGAAGGCTGCAACACATGTGAGGGATCTGGCTCATACTTCCTCAGCATAGACACATGAAAAACGTCGTGTATGCCAGACAGAGAGGGCGGTAAAGCCAACCGGTATGCCAGAGTACCAATACGCTGTAAGATCTCATACGGCCCTACATACCTCGGGGATAACTTCCCTCGCATCCCAAACCGTACTACGCCTCTGAAGGGTGAGATCTTCAAAAACACTCTGTCGCCTAACTGAAACTCCAACGGTCTACGCCGCTGATTGGCATATGCTGCCTGTCTATCCTGAGCTGCCTTCATCTTTGTTCTGATAACCTTAACTTTCTCTTCCATTTCCTGAACCAACTCAGGTCCTCCAACCGACTTACGGTCCATGTCATCCCAACACAAGGGTGACCTACAACGCCTACCATAGAGGGCCTCGAAAGGAGCCATCTGAATACTTGCCTGGTAGCTGTTGTTGTAAGAAAATTCCACCAAGGCTATCGAGTCCTGCCATGAAGTGTCGAACTCCAGCACACAAGCCCTCAACATATCTTCGAGCGTCTGTATCGTACGCTCGGTCTGTCCGTCCGTCTGGGGATGATAGGCTGTGCTCAACCTCAACTCTGTACCTAGAGCTGTCTGCAGACCCTCCCAAAAGTGAGATGTAAACCGCGGATCTCGATCTGACACAATCGAAACAGGGATCCCGTGCAGTCTCACCACATCTTTGACATATAACTGCGCCATTCTTAAGTGTGTGAAGGTCATACAGTAGGGAATGAAATGAGCACTCTTAGTCAACCTGTCCACGACTACCCAGATGGCATCAAAACCCGAAACAGTCCTCGGCAAGTGGGTCACGAAATCCATAGATACGTGCTGCCACTTCCACTCGGGTACCTCTAAACTTCTTAGTTCACCTCCAGGCCTTTGTCTCTCAGCTTTCACTTGCTGACAAATCAAACAACGCTTGACAAAAGAGGTGACATCCTGTTTCATATGCCTCCACCAGAACTGGCTGCGTAGATCCTTATACATCTTCTTCCCACCTGGATGGACACTCATCCTGCTACAATGAGCTCGCTGTAATATACCTTGGCGCAACTCGGGTGTATCTGGAACCACCCATCTGTCGCCGAGCCTCAGAGAACCGTCATCAGCCACTCTGAATCTCGATGGCTGTCCTGAATGAACCACTAACATCCATCTCTGAACCTCTACATCGGTCCCCTGAGCCTTCCTGATGTGATCAAATATAACAGGCTCAGCTAGCAAGGTCAAAACCTGTACTGGCGAAGAAGATACATCATAATCGAATCCCAAATGGCAGTAGGAGCTAAACATAGCTGACAGAGACATAGCATCCTCTGCTGTGCTCTTCACCTTCCGACTCAAAGCGTCGGCTGTCAAATTTGCCTTTCCCGGGTGATATTCGATTTCACAATCGTAGTCCTTCAGCAGGTCCATCCATCTCCTCTGCCTCATGTTCAGCTCAGCCTGTGTAAACAAGATTTCAGGCTCTTGTGATCAGTGAAGATGGTAAATGAGGTACCGTATAAGTAGTGTCGCCATATCTTCAAGGCGAACACTATAGCTGCCAACTCCAGATCATGGACTGGATACCTCGCCTCATGTGGCTTCAACTGTCTCGAAGCGTAAGCCACTACATGTCTGTCCTGCATCAGTACGCACCCTAATCCCAGTAGAGATGCATCGGTATAAAGGACAAATCCTTTGTTCTCCTTGGGTATCACTAGAACGGGTGCAGTAGTCAGTCTGTGCTTTAATTCCCGGAAGCTCTGCTCACAAGCCTCTGACCAACAAAATGGGACTCCCTTCTGAGTCAGCTGGGTAAGTGGCTTGGCGATCTTTGAGAAACCCTCGACGAAACGTCGATAATAGCCAGCCAGACCAAGAAAACTTCGAATCTCACTGACTGAAGTAGGGGTAGACCAATCCATAACTGCCTCTATCTTCCTCGGGTCTACTGATATCCCCTCTCGTGATATGATATGGCCCAAAAATGCAACACTGTTCAGCCAAAACTCACACTTGCTGAGTTTGGCGTACAACTGATGATCTCTGAGGATCTGGAGTACTATCCTCAGATGATCGGCATGATCCTCCTCATTCCTCGAATAGACTAGGATGTCATCAATAAACACGATCACAAACTGATCGAGGTACTCCTGAAATACTCTGTTCATCAGGCTCATAAAAACTGCAGGTGCATTTGTCACACCGAACGGCATCACCAAGAACTCATAGTGTCCATACCGAGTTCTAAAAGCCGTCTTTTGGACATCACCAGCTCTAACCCGTACCTGGTGATAGCCTGACCTCAAATCTATCTTGGAGTACACCTCCGTACCCTGAAGCTGGTCGAACAGATCATCAATCCTCGGAAGCGGATATCTGTTCTTCACTGTAGCCTTGTTCAGTTGCCTGTAGTCAATGCACAGACGCATTGATCCATCCTTCTTTTTCACGAACAAGACTGGCGCACCCCAAGGCGATACACTAGGACGGATGTATCCCTTGTCGAGGAGCTCCTGTAACTGTACCTTCAGCTCCCTCAGCTCTGCCGGTGCCATCCTGTATGGGGCACGAGAAATGGCTGATGTCCCTGGCAGCAGCTCAATAGCAAACTCCACATCCCTGACTGGCGGAAATCCCGGAATCTCATCTGGAAACACATCACTGAACTCCGCCACAACTGGAATGTCCTCGGCTCTTACTTCCTTCTCCTCTGAAGCATCCATAGCATAAATAAGGTACCCAGTATGGCCACGTTCCAATAACTGCGACATCTTAACCGCCGAGATTACTGGTATCCTTGGACGAGAGCCGTCCCCATAAAAAGTCCACAGGAACCCCTGATCAGACAGAAAACGAACCATCCTCTTTTGGCAATCTACCATAGCTCGGTATCTGCTCAACACATCAATGCCGATAATGCAGTCAAAGTCTGCCATCTCTAACTGAATCAAATCGGCCCTCAGATCATTGCCCTCAAAATAAATGAGGCAATCTGATAACTGTCGATCCGCAATCACATGCTTCCCCGTGGGTGTCGAGACCATGAGAGGCGTGGGTAACAGAGACGAGCACAAATGGTGTCCTTCCACAAAGGCAGTAGATACAAAGGAATGGGAAGCACCTGTATCTATCAATATAAGTGCAGGGTACGTAAGTAAATGACACGTACCAGCAATGACCTCCTCTGGGGCTGCCTCGGCCTGCTCCCGGGTCAGTGCATACACCTGTCCTTGCGGCGGTCCTGTCGTCTGACCTCCCAGGGGTCGTGGTGCAAACTGCTGCCTCTGTGGTGCCCTCCCAGCATCAAACCTTGGCCTATTCGGCCCTGAATCCGTCTGAACTGCCCGATTGGGGCAACCCCGAGCTATGTGGCCCATCTTGCCACAAATATAGCAACCCCGACAGTCACGTAACAAATGCCATCCTCCACAGTTGGTACACCTGGGTACCTCTGTCCTGCTTCCCTGTGTGTGCCCCCGGGTGCTCTGCTTCTGTCCATGAGACTTCTTCCCACTAAACCTGGAAGATGATGAGGCCCCACGAGCCTTAAACTGATCCCCTCGTGGCTTCAGACTATCAGTAGTAGGCCTCTGTGATGGTACAAAAGGGGGTACAACATCCTTGTATGCGCCTACGGCAATCTCTGCCAACTCTGCCCGTGTCAGGGCGTCGTCAAACGAGCTGGGGTTGTTAGAGATAACCCTATCGAATAGCTCCGGCCTCAGACCTTTCAGAAAGTTCCTCATCTTGGCATGGCTGTTGACAGCAATATGAGGTACATACCTCAGCAGTGAGGAATACTGCATAGCGTAGTCTGCTACGGACATGCTACCCTGCTTCAAACTGTTGAACTCATCCTCCTTCAATTGTCTGGCAGCTGCAGAGAAATACCGGTTAAGGAACCGGGTCCGGAATACAGTCCAGTCAACTGCCATACCTAGAGCTCTCAGCTCCATCACGGTGGTCTTCCACCACATAGCAGGCTTCTTAGCCAGCTGAAACTCTGCTAACCTCAGCCATGCCGTGAGTGCACAAGGTGCAGTCACAAGTATCTGCTCTATACGTTCCAACCACTCCTCAGCTACTTCGCCAGACTCAGTCCCCTCAAACATGGGCGGATGGAAACTCAGAAACTGCTTCAAACTGAGCTCCCCTGGCAGTAATATCTGTACACTGGGCTCCACGCCCACAGCAGGTGGTGGTAAGGGGTTCGGCTGAGCAATACTGGCATGTCTACTGTCCATATCTCCTACCTCTTCATTGAGGTTCGCCATGCTGCAACACAATAGTTAACAACAATACCAAAAGCAGTTCATAATATAAGCCGTTAGATAACAAGAGTAAAATATTCAAAGCATGTTAGTATATCACGTATACAACCATATGCATCACATGCATAAGCATGCCTAAATGAATACCTAGCCAACTTGTCTCTAAAGGCTACCCTTCACTCTTCCCTGGTTATCTAACCACTGCTCTGATACCACTAAATGTGAGACCCCGTTATCACATCAAGATATTAAGGTGCAATTTAGAGAACTAAACATACAAGTGATTATATCAGAGTAATGTGCCGTGTTGATTAACCTGAGCTTTAGAGATTACAGTACCAAAATGTTCCAAAAGGAAAGACATACTTCCTACAAAGGTACTACATCATAGTCTTACTCTACTCAGTAGAAGCTATACAAAAACTCTATCATGCTAATCCTGTAGCACTCCTTACAGCTCAGCATATCAACCCCGGCCCTGGTTCTCGTCAACAAAAGCACCTACAAAGACAACCCCCAACACATGAGCATAACACAATTCATATTTAACATAATATGAAAGTAAGGCATAAATGCAAATCTTAAACACAAGTCCTTCCTGTATTTCCAGCATTTATATCGCCCATTGGTTGTCCCTGTACCATAATTCATAATAGAAACACATTATATGAATGTATGGATATGCAATGTCATGACATTCCTTTTTCCCTTAAATCCTTATTTCATCCTGAGCCCTTATCATTAGTACATTTTAATGCTTCTTGCTACTCCATGTAAGCGGAATTCTTCATCGCTTCCAATGGACTTTAGCGTTGCTACTCCATGTAAGCGGAATTCTTCATCGCTTCCAATGGACTTTAGCGTAAGCCATTAAAATCCTTACTAAGATAACTTTGACTCGTGAAATACACCTCTTATATTTCACAACATACATATGCAAAAACAATGCATAAAAACATGTATCATAATCTTAATGCACCACATTGCATTCATCATGTGTCATAAAGACAAACATAAAGTACATGTTACCGTTGGGATGCCCGTACGTCGCTTACGTACCTTTCAAAAGATAGAGGAGTCAATCGACTTTATCTCCTCGGTTGTGCTGGCACCTGGGATGGTTCCTACTTTGCCCCGATTTTTGAAGGATTTCCAGGTGATGGAAATGGAAGGGCTCCTCCTAAAATTGCTTAGCAGCTGCTGGATGGTATTTTGGAAGAGGAGGTTCGAAATTTGGAGTGCTGGAAAGGTGTTAAATTATTGAGCCAAGTGGAAGCATGGCCAGCTCATGCTGAGTCAAAGTATGGGTTGGGGGGGGGGGTGGTTAAGTGTTGGGTGGTTTGATGTGTTATGTTTTGGTCCCGATTTAGCACGATGTATTTAAAATATCCCCACATGATATTTATAGTATTTTCTCAACAAAATACTTCAATTACCCTTTTGCATGCTTTACCAAAACAACAATACACACCCCAAAAACCCAATACATGTTACATGCACCCTGAAGTAATTCTCCCCAATATAATTTATCCAATCCCATGAATTAACACATTAACATCACAATATAACTTAAATGATTAAAATCACATAATCATTTCGGGGATATCACAGGTCTGTTCTTGTATATGTAAGAACGGCTCGATGGCTAGTATGAAAGAACAAGTGCAGAAATAAGATACACAAGATTTGTTTCTGGAAGTTCAAAGGTGGTGTAATCCTTCTACGTCTCCCCTTCTTCCAATTAAGGAAGGTTTATACTAGAAGACTTTGATTTATACAATCCTGTTGTACAAACCCGATTCAGACTGGATTTACCTCACTACCAATCTGAAACTCCTAGTCACTCGATCTGCTCAGACACACTTTGTCTGACAGTTACAATAAGTTTCTCACTTCTATTTTTCAACACAGAAAACACAAGATGCGCACAGTGATCCTAAATGATCAAATGTTACAAAGTAAACGTGCTTAAGAATGATTTCAGCTCGAGAGTTTCTGAGCTTGTAAGCTTGGGCTGTTTTTGCTTTCTTGTGTGTTTTTCAATTTATCAGCAAGAGTTGTTATATTCCCTTTGTTGCATCCTTTTATAGTTGTATGTACCAATGACATTATTTCCCTTAAAGTGCAACTTTGACTCTGCTTAAACTCTGAGTAGGCTTCAGTCTTCTTCTTCAGGATACTTGCCGTTCTGGTTCATACTTTCGGCGACTGTCAGGTAAGCTACTCTTTGTCTTCTTACCTTTTATGGCAATCTTCAGTCTTTGGTCCTTTGTAGCATTAATTACAACATTAAATGCTACAATAAATAGCCGTTAATGATTCGGTCTGAGGAGTCATTCTTTATGTATCCTTGACTGCTCTGATCTGATAAAGATTGAGATCGATCTGAAGCATCGATCTAGTCAGTCTGAAATCCATCGATCCAGTCTGATATATAATATGCCTTATCAGCTTGTTCTGTTTTGAGCTGTTGATCTGGTCAGTCTGATTTCACTCGATCCGGTCTGATATATTTGTCATCTTTAAAATCTCATCGATAAGATCCTGAACTAACAGTATTTTCATTTCATCTGTGGGGCTTCGGTCCATGAGCATGGTGAATAAATAATATATCTTGTTGAGAAAATGGAAATTTTTTATGTGACAATACCTCATCAAATGACTGTAAATTTGATCTCATAGCCAAAACGTTGGAAACTCATGATCCTTGATTCAAAAGGAGAAACTTGTTCTTCTTGTTGAACATTATACCAGTGGTAGGAAGGATTCAAGGATAAAGAAGAGGAAGGGAAATGGTTCCCGACCTTAAAGACGAAAATGATATAGTTGCAACTAAAAAGGAGAATCAACTATGTTTTCACTGCTGGTCACTGGAGCAAAATTGCAATGAATACCTAGACTAGAAGCGTTCTAGAAAGGGTATGTTTTATATTAAAATTAATATTTCTATTGGTTCTACTTCTTTTGTATATGATGCAAGTTGTGCTCACATCTTTGCAAATAGTTGCATATGATGAGAAAAAGTATAGAGCCCCAGGAAGGTGACACCTACCTGAGGCTAATGATTGTAGCAAGTTGTAGCAAAGGTTGTTTGAAACATTTATTTAAATAAAATCTTGAACTGGTTAGGATATGGTTTGAGGAATAATTTATTTGTTCTATATTTAATCATAAACATTGTTCCTATTTTGATAGAGAATGATATTCTTTTAAATTTGCGAATATGATTTGCAGTATTTTTTAAGAATGCCTGTTTTATTGAATCTGGTGAACTTATGAATGATTATTATGATTATGTTCAAAGAATATAAAAGGAATGATAATTTAAATCCCACATATCGTTAGCATGTGCTGAATGTCCATTGAATTTGATTCATATGGACGTATGTGGAGCACTAAATGTTAGTGCAAGATGATGTTATCTTAAAGAGAATGTGATTCTCTCTGAGTAACTCTCTAAAGCTACATATTTGTTGAACATAATTCATATCAATATTGACCAAAACTCCATATAAGAAATGGACTGAAAAATAATTCAAATATAGATTTAAGATTGTTTTGCTTATATGAAGCAGCCAATGGGAGATGAGTTGGATAGTTGATCCATCTTATGTTATTTTGTGGAAATTTATATTATCTATTGGAGACAAAATGTTTGTTTTGAAATTACAGTCTTTCTAGAGAAAAATGTTTCTTTTAGAAATGAATGACAACATAATATAACTTGAAAGGGTTCAAAAACCACAAATCACTAGAAAAGTGAAAACGATGAAATTAATTGAGTCAATCATAACCTTTGAACTACACATACTAAGGAGATACGAAAGTGTTTCAAGAACTCCTAATAATTGAATTTACTCCTAGAAAGTAGTCAAAATGATTTTGACCATGGATGTGATCCTAGGACTTTCAAGGCGACGATGTTGGACATCGTTTCGGGATATTGGTGAGATGCTATGAAATTTGAAATAGACTCCATGGGCTCTAATAAGGTATGAAACTTAGTAGATCCTCTTTGGGAATTGTTCTCATTGGCTACAAATGGATCTACAAGTGAAAGTTTGGAGTGTATAGGAATGTAGACCTTCAAAGCTTGACTGGTGGGAAACGATTATTCTCATTGGCAAAGAGTTGTCTATGAGAAAAGTTTCATCGGTTATGATGCTAAAGTCTGTTCGAATTTTATTAGCTATATCTTCAAATTATGACTATGAGATATAACAGATGGATGCGAAGACTTTTATACAAGGAAGCCATAGGGCTTCACAACCTTTGGGAGTGAGCAAAAGGTTTGCAAACTCCAGAGGTCCATTTATGGGCCTAAGAAGGCATCCCGAAGTTTGAACTTCCGTTTTGATAACATCATCAAGGTGTTTGGTTTTGTTAAAAATCCGAAAGTGACATGTGTGTGCAAAAGGGTTAGTGAGAGCACGGTTACATTTTTGATGCTTTAAGTTGATTATATCATGCTCATTGTGAATGGTGTTGGATTAATCAATTAAAGCATGATTATCTACTAATTTCTCCATGAAAGATTTGGGAGGAGCGTCCTACGTGCTTGGCGTAAGGATCTATAGGGATAGATCTAAATGATGCTTGAGATCTCTCAATTTACGTACATAAACACTGTGCTAAAAGGGTTTAGCATGGAATAGTTGAAAAATGAGTTACTTCCCAATATGTCATAGTATTAATCTCTCGATTCAATGGGTCTTAAGATTGACAAGGAGAGAGAAAAGATGACATTGGTACCTTATGTTTCGACTTTTAATAGCATAATGTATGCTATGTTATGTACTTGGCTTGATGTATGTTCTTAGAGTAATGAGCAGACATCAGACAGATCGCGGTGAAGGTCACTGGAAAACTGTGAAAATAATCATCAAGTACGAAGAACTTAGGATATGTTCATGGTTTTTTGATCCATAAGTGGAGAAATAAAAGTTGAAGGCTAAGCTGATGCTGGTTTTTCAGTCGGATGTAGATGATTCCAAATCGATGTTCGGATTTGTATTTAAGCTTAATGATTATGTTCTCTTTTGGAAACGTTCCAAGCAAGACACACATCGGATTCCACCACTGAAGCTGAATACATCGCAGCATACGATGCAGCAAAGATGCAGTTTGGATATGAAATTTCATCCAATAGTTGGGTGTAATTTCTAGTACGGTTGACACAGTCTCTATGTACTGTGACAACAGTTGAGTTGTTATGAATAGCCAAGATTTCATCAGTATCCAAACATATATTGAGAAAATACCATCCATGAGAGAGGTGGTAGAGACGCCATTCTTATTGAGAGAATCGCTTCAACAGGAAAATATAGTGAATCCACTGACAAAGCCTTTACAACAATTGGTGTATGTCAGACATCTTGGGAATATGGTCTTGAGACACCTAAGTAGTTGACTTTGGGAAAGTGAAAGATATTGTTGTTATATGTGATTAAGTAAATCAATAGTTGATTGATTGTACTTTAATCTTATTATGACAAATCTTTGTTTGAATATTAATATATAAGGCACTTCTTCATCTGTTTACCCATGCATCTTGGTGCATTGATGAAGTCATTGAGATTGCTATAGCCTATAGAATGTGGTTACGCATATGATGGTGACCATGAAAAACATTCTTGACTGCGAATTCTAAATGTTCCTGGTCGATGAGCTTTCATTGAGATTGCTATAGCCGTATATTTTACTTATGGTTCCGTAGTTCCATTTCATTGCTCGCTCTACAATAGCGGCATTTCATTCTCACGCATGCTCGACAGCAGTGGCGTCATAACCGATGTTCGCTCAATGGCGACAACATCCCAATCATTGCTCGATCAAAAGCGGCACCATATAATTCCCAATGCATATATATCCATTTGTAGCAATTACCATAAACCATGTATTTCAATATCCGTTTATTGCTAATACCATATACCATGCATTTCCATATACATTTATTGCAATACAGTGTATCATGCACTCAACAATTGCAATTATAATAAAGGGCTATGCTCGTACGTCATACGTATCTTATAATTCCGCAGTTCGAATCCAACCTTGCCTTGGTCCCGTGAAAGATGAATTATGTGCTAAACACAATTAATAACCCACAATTAAGTTCAAGCATGCACCCACGTGCCCAAGCACGTTCACAAACCCCAATTATAGCGTCATCCATGACGATTATCCATTTTAAAAGACCCCGGGCGAAGCATGCATCGAAAACTCAACACAAAATAATTCCTCAAAAACAAGCATTGGCGATTGATCGCTTCACCTCAGGCGATCGATCGCCTCGCAAAAATGGCATGGGCGATTGCTCGCTCCATTTCCAGGCAATCAATCGCTTCTCAGTGGTTTTGGCTACTGCCACATGGCGATCGATCGCTTCCTTTGAGGCGGTCGATCGCCTTACTGTTCATCTTCCTGAAAATTTCATCAACATCGCGGCGATCGATCGCCCTGCCCTAGGGATCGACCGCCTTGACCTATAACAGCCAAAAATGGCATTTTTCTTGCAAAATTTTCCCCAACAACAAACCTCACACCCCATACAACATAAATCCTTAACAAGGGGCCATAAATCAACCCCAAAACACAAAAAACCAAAAATCTTTAAAAACCAATTTCTAAAACCCATCTCAAATCTTCCCAAACACCACAATAAAACTATCAAATCGAAGATAAATGCGAGGGGATGAATAATACCTTATTATCTTTGAGAAATTCGGCTCCCAAGTCGAGCCTCCATCGACTTTTCAACAAGGGAGAAAAGAGGGAAGAAGAGGGGTGGGGATCGCAGGGGAGAGAGGGAGGAGATTCCGTGTAATGACGGAACACCGAGTCTATTTGGTATATATAGCTCCAAAGCTCCAAAATACCGACTCCTCCACAAATACATCATGATTCATTAAATATCATCTATTTTCAATAATTATCTCTCCAACTCAAATTCCATTACCAGCCCCAGTACAAAGTACTCCGGACCCCAGTCCCACCAAAAACCAAATTCCAAGGTTTTTCACCACGATGATAATACAATCTCATCCCTTGGATCCAACGACTCCAAATGCCGGATTTAAAATCCCCGGGAGTCCCGATACCTCAATTAATTCATAATTGCCACAATTAAAATCCATAAAGGATCATTATCACTCCGGGATTAACATCAATAATTCCCGGGGCATCACAATTATCCCCCACTAATAAAATTTCGTCCTTGAAATTTGCACTGCGTAGTCCATGTATCGTCGCACAACCAAATGGATCTACATCGTCGAATCATGAACATATCATGAACGACATTCCAACCACGAGAACACCGACCTCGCACCAAAATCTGGAATGGAGTTAACCTCCCAAATCATCACAAACTAAAAGAAAGACGCCAGCATTGTAAGTAATCCATCAAGCAAGGTACGCAGCGGAATATAAAATTTTATGGATTACAAGACACCGGATCTATACATAGGGGTTCATATCGGATAAAGGAATTACAAAAGTCTCACCCTTGTAGCGTGTTTGAGCAAATTCCACGAAGCAGCACCACGTCCAACGCCTCCTTCGAGTCACTAGCAAAACTTATCAAGTTTTGCCTCAACGGTATCCACACGATCAAATCAGGTGAAGGGATAGTCTAAGAACAAGTTGCTAGACTCGTTCTTAAACCGGAACAAGAAGCACACTCGATTCTAAATCGAAAGGATGGTCGGAATCACCAAGGCTCACGTCAGCTATGATGAAGCCGAGAGAGCAATGAGAGACGGCGGCCGAGAGCTTCAAGGTTTTAGGTTGGAATGAATGAATTGTGTTAATCCAATTAATCACATTGTAATCAAATTATATATGATTTAATTAAAGGCTTTCTCAAAGCCTCATGGGCCCAAACCCATGATTTAATTAAATCTTTATATTCATTTAATTAAGACTCTTCTTAATTAATTAATTCATCCAATGAATTTAATTCCCGTTATCGATTTAATCTTTTGTACGACCCGATAGGATCTTGGAATGTTGGCAGTGACATAAAATCTCATTTTACGTTACAAGCAAAGAGCGGTGTCTAGCAACACATCAAGGCTACCCAAATTACAAGAATGTCTTTGACTCGACATAACCTTTAGAACTTGTGATAATACTAACCATGTCACTTAATCCCTTTGTCCTTTGTGTTTAGATTGAACACGAGTCATGGAATAGTCATACTCGTATATTCAATCTTTATTTCTTGATCCCCAAGTTGAACTAGAATAAACGAATAAGCTCGATATCTCATATCGACTCATTCGAGCATGGCCATGCATTTTAGTCTCACTTGATCAAGGGCCAAACACTTCTCCTGTTATATAGGAGGGACAAATCCTATCTCGATCAATCAACATCCCTCTACATAATTCGTAGTGTATCCAATAGTCGCCTTTATAGTTTACCCTGTTACGGGTAACGTTTGACAATATCAAGATACATAACTCCTTATGTTGGGATCTCTGATGATCACAAGTCGTAAGGATTACATACATTATTATCACTATGAGAATTGCATATGACAATCATATAACTATCCATGTTGCATTCTCATGGTGGGTCTGTCCAGTACATCGTTCTCTAACATGTACCCATGTGTTGATTTGATATCTCATATCAATGAACAATTCATCAATCAACACATACTAGTCTCTATGTATTGTGTAAGGACCCTAGTTCCTTAAGTGCGGATTAAAGGCATAATTAGAGCTAATATAAATGATCAGAGTAAAATAATCGTGTTGAGTCTATGAGCCTTAAGAATTACATGCCAAAATGAGGACTATCAATGGATTAGTTACATTCCCAAATCAAATGAATGTTATCAATTATAGCTTTACACTACTCCTAGAGTAGATACTATACAAAATTAATCCTGTCCTTCCTTTCTCAAAAGAATTCTTCACAAGCTCACCACCTCAACCCGCTTAGCCCTTCTTATCATGCCAAAAGTGTACCTACAAGGACAACCCCCAAACATGAGCAATAATATCATTCATATTCAACACAATATGAATATAAAGCGTAATGCATAAATCACAATAAAACACTTCCTGTTTTCCCATGCATTTCAAAACGCTTCCAGTTTGGTTGTCCCTGTACCATAACTCATGAGTATAATCAACAGATTATTTAATGGTCTACACATGTCATGACACAATACCATCTCATCAATATCAAATACCAGTCACCAATCCCTAGTCTGTCCATCACAATGTATTTTAATGCCCCTCGCTTATTTACATATAGGCGGCATAGAATAACCTCGCTTCAATGGACATGCGGTGCTCCCACCCCTCGCTTCACATTGAGCGGAAAATATTCTTTCCTCGCCCTATATGATAACCACGCTCAAATGTGACATGCGGCGCTCCCACCCCTCGCTTCACATTTAGCGAAAACAAGCCAAATAGCGGCAAGCATTAAAATCATCAAGGGATGACCACGACTCATGGGATGTGCACCAATAACCATCATATGCATATACAATCATCATGCATAATTCAACATGTATTTGCATCCACAATGCATAATCACATATAAACTCGCATCCACAATGCATAAACAATGAGTATATTAGATACATGTACCGTTGGGTGCCCGTACGTCCTCTACGTACCTTTCCAAAAGTGGAATTGATATGGCTTCAGTTCCTTGGTTGCGTTGCTACCTGGGATGGTTCTACACAATCACACAACCCCGTATTAGAAGCCAAATAATAGTCAAATACCAAAAATTCGACAAAAGAAATCATTTCTCAAAATTCCACAGTTGGCGATCGATCGCTTCGCTGAGGCGATCGATCGCCTCAATTTTTTCCTTCGCGGCGATCGATCGCGCCAAACATGGCGATCGATCGTTCAATCCATGAATTGGCTACTGCCTCTCGGCGATCGGTCGCCTCATTTCAGGCGATCGATCGCCTGCCCTGCGATTTGCCTACTGCCCATAGGCGATCGGTCGCCTCTTTTCAGCCGGTCGATCGCCTCGGACAGACACGCGATTTTTCACCATTTTTTGCACCAAAATTCCTTCCAATCCATACCAACACTTAAACCATCAAACCAACAACATAAATAACAACATAAACCTTCAAAATACACCTCAAAACAAACATAATCCAACTCTTAACCAAAACAACACCAACCCACAACAAACCCATTTCAAAATCATTCAAAACCATTTCAAAACTAAACCAAACACCACAAAAATGACATGGAGGCATCCATACCTCTTGGGGACCTCAAATCTCCCAATAAACTCCACAAATCAACTTTTTGCAAGAATTTCTCTTCACCCCTTAGCTCAAGAACGAAAATGAGGAGAAAAGGAAGGGTTTGGGTGGTGGTTTGGTAAAGGTAAAGTGATTTGGTAAAGGTGGGGGTTGGGGTATAAGGGTTTGAGTTTAATTAAAATGCATTCCACAATCCCATGGTGTATAAAACAACCCAACATGATATTTTTAAAAGCATCAATCCAAAATGCACCAAAATACCAATTAAAGTCATGATTTCCAATTAATTGCTAACCATGGCAAATAAATCATGCTAACAACAATTTTCCCCAACATGCACAACATGCACCCTGAAATGCTCTCCCGGGTCACTCTATCAAGTGACTAAGCATTTCCAAATGATAAATAATTCCAGCACATAATCAATTAATTACCATCATAATTAATCATATAAACATAATTAATGCCCAAATTGCAATTAATCATTTCGGGGATATCACATATTGTCAGTATCCCGATTCATGATAATACTTGACTAGGGACAATGTTTAAGAATAATACAATATTATTCTAAGCACATTAACATATATATTAATTCACATTGCACAGTTAAACGAATAATATATAATAATGAATTGCCATTCATAAAATCATAAACATTGTATGTCAAAACAATCATCCAATGACACGTCTTAGGGCATATCCAACAAATCTCCCACTTGCACTAAGACCACTCAGACATGTACCTAATGCCTAGAGATCTAGTATGACGATCATGCTTCTGCTGTGACAGTGGCTTCGTCAATGGGTCAGATACGTTATCATCTGTTGGTATTTTGCATATTTTAACATCTCCCCTTTCAACGATTTCTCTAATGAAATGAAAGGGCCGAAGTATGTGCTTGGATCTTTGGTGAGATCTAGGTTCCTTAGCCAATGCGATCACTCCATTGTTGTCACAATAGAGTTCTATCGGATCTTTAATGCTAGGCACCACTCCAAGTTCAGAAATGAGCTTCCTAATCCAAACAGCTTCCTTTGCTGCATCCGAGGCAGCAATATACTCAGCTTCTGTTGTAGAATCGGCTGCTGTCTCTTGCTTTGAACTCTTCCAGCTCACAGCACCTCCATTTAGGCAATACACATATCCAGATTGCGATCAATAATCATCTTTATCGGTTTGGAAGTGATAGGGTTGAATAATACGCGTTTTTATGCTTTGATATGTATATGTTTTCGTGTTGATTCTTGAGTTATTTTACGTTTTATGGTATATATTTCTATATTTCAGGAATCAATGTTGAAATTCATAAAAGGGGAAGAAATCAAGCTAAAATGATGAAAAAATGAATAAAGTTGAAGAAAAGAGGAAGAAACCAGAATCCAAGACACATGTTGCTCCTTTCTCCTCAAATTACTATATGTTCGAGCCATGTTTTGGAAATGTGGTCCATATAAAAGTTGTATAACTTTCTCTTATCTTCGCGTGGACAGCTGATTCATCAAATTCGGAGTTTGTATGAGAAATTTACGGCCAAAATACGAAACTCGCCAGAAGCTGAAAAAGGCGAAGAAACTTACTGTGATTTCCGATCGATCGAGCAGAATTTGCGATTCATCGAGACGGGCAGAAAAAGCCATGAAAATCTTACTGGAAGGCTCGATCGATCGGCTCTTCTTTCGGATCGATCGGGACGAGCAATTTTCATTAAAATACCTTCCTTGTAGAGTTTGGATGCAAGAGGGAAGTCCATAATTCTTTCCCCTATATATTATACACCATAATTGCAACCCAAAGAGGATTTTAACCTAGGAACCCAATCATCACAGCCTCCACCTTCTTCTCCCCTCACTTTCCTTCACTTCATCTCAGCCCCCTTTCCTTCACCATCCAAACTCACGCCTTCTTCACCAACGTCCATCACCACACGCCTCCTTTCTTCACTCTAACCTCACGCCTCCTTCACACGGCCATCAGTCATTCACTCCACCATAACCTCCATCTTTCTTCCATATATCACCATCACCAACCTTCATCAACCCTGCATCCTAGGATTTGGAACAAGCCAACAAGAGAATCAAAGATCACGATCGAGAAAGAAGCGAGGAAGGATCGAGAATCAACGAACGAAGTCGACTTGGGAGTTTGCTTTTACTTTTCTATTATTTGTTTTGAATTATTATTGGATTTATTGTGTTTTGAATGATTGAGAAATATTCTAAACATTGTTTTCCTTTAATATTCTTGATTGATTGAATTCATATATCATCTATGAGCATGTGTTATGTTTTTAATGCTTTTGAAGGATTGATCACCTTTGAATGATATTTTATTATAATTGAGATCGAGAGATGAAATTATAATACGATATAATAATTCATGCCGTGTGTTAAAGATTGAGATCGAGAGATAAAATCACACACGAGTGATAGCTTTGGGTTGTTTAATCTAAAGTTAGTGGGTTTTCATAAAGCGCATTCAACATTAAATTGTTAATTACGTGAACGAGAGTTACTAGTTGCAATTTGATGTTAGACTTAATATAGCTCGAGAGAGTATATTGAATAAATTCGGAAAACCCGTCACCTTAGAGATGTATGAAGAAAAGAATTGTAAGAGTTGGGTTAGGTGAATAATTGTCTTGATACTTTCTTGTGGATTTTTCTCGTGATCGTTGACTATTTTGGTTGGATTATAGTAGCTTAATTTAGTTTAGTTTAATTATTAATTGATTATCGTAGGTTAAATATAGTTAAAAGAAATCTTATGTGGTACTTGCTTGTTAGTCCTTGTGGGTTCGACAATCCGTATCTTCCTATCTATACTAAAACTTGACACCGTGCACTTGCGGTCTAAAATCGCTAGATTGGAAATAATTGTTTAAAATAAAAGCGATCAAGTTTTTGGCGCCGTTGCCGGGGATTAACTTTAGTAATATCATACTAGGTTCTTTGACTGTAATTTAACCATTTTTGTTTATATAGTTTGAAAAAAAAAATTATATATATTTATTTTGTTTTTGTTTTGTTTGTCTTGTGAGGTACTTGGAGATGCTACATCAACAAGCCTTCACAAGCTTTGCCCAACAACGTTCCGAGCTGTTTTATGCAGCGTGGGGAATATTCAATGAATTGGCAGACACATTCCGGTATCACAACTTTTCGAACTATACTCTCTTGCAATATTTCTTCAACGGGTTGGATGCACAGACACAAGAATGGGTATTGAGCGGAGCACTGATGACTGGGAGTCCCCTGGTTGATAGAGATGAGGACAGTGTGGTGCACTTGTTCAATGATATGGCGGACTTCGATCATCACTGGCATTGTGATCCTTCGCTACAAGGTTGGAGTCACAATTACCCACCGGAGCCTCGCTACCCTATTGATACACCACAACCATTTGAACATCGCGAAGAGAGGAGAGGTAGTTCTGTAGAGGTCATGACTCAGTTAGAAGATACCTTAATAAGATTCATGGCATCAACTGAGAACAGTTTGGAGTGCCAAACCAACTCTATGTGTCACCTGGAGCAGCAAATGGCGGTCCTCATCGAAACAATTTCAACTAGATGCCAAGAGGAAGAGATGAGGGCTACAAATCAAGAGGCGACGAATCGAGTTTGGTTATATGATGACGATCACTCAACCAACCAAGTTTGGGGGAGTGATCCTACTAGTGTGGAAAAGTCATGGGAACTTGAGCCTCTTCAAGAGATTGAGAGTACTTCAAAGATGTCATCTGAGGAGTTCCCAAGTGAAGATGAGTCGAGTGTGATGTTGGAGAAGGAAGAAACTTTCGAAGATTCCGATTTGAGCCCATCGATGGAGACATGTTCTATGCCATATGTGGATCCTTATTTTCCATTGATGCCAACTTCACCGCACTACATCCTCCAAGATATGAAGCCGAGTCAAGAATCATTCTCCCGTACCTACCAATTCAAGAATGTTGTTGGAGCGACGAGCTTACAATGTTATAATCTTGCCAAGCTTGAGGGCATACTAAATGAAGACCCATTAGTGGTATCATACGATACTTACTATGGGCGGCAGCCGCTCTTTGATGGTTGCTTCTGATGCTCAAGCCGACGACTAAAAATCAGCGCTTCTTGGGAGGCAACCCAAGCGTATCCTTTAGTTATTTAGTTTATTTTACTTTTTCAGTTTTTGCATTTTAATTTTGTTTATCTCTCAAGTCGAATATTTTACAATATGC
The DNA here is from genome assembly GCA_907163345.1 of Haberlea rhodopensis. Lineage (NCBI taxonomy): Eukaryota > Viridiplantae > Streptophyta > Magnoliopsida > Lamiales > Gesneriaceae > Haberlea > Haberlea rhodopensis. The sequence goes on along the minus strand of CAJQUN010000142.1, from coordinate 1,149,200 downwards.
ATTCTTCTCTTGCTAGGTACTTGGTTGGAGTGATGAACCCCTACAACAGTGGAGCTTTCAAAAGCAAATCTTCCTCAACCCTCATGCAAGCGTCTTGATCAGGGGAGTTCACTGTTTCCCTTTTGATTCTTTTTAACATTGAGGGCAATGTTTGATTTAAGTTTGGGGTAGTAGTAGCTTGCATGTTTTACTTGTTTTAACCACATGTTGTGTGCTTAAATGACACTTGAATCGTCCGATTATTATGAGCTAAAAAATTTTTTTTATGAGTTCAAACTTGAGAAAAGAATGAATTATAGTAGTGACTATTCAATGAGGATTTTGATCTCACTATGCATATGAACTTGATTTGTGATTGGACTTTGTACATGAATATCCTAATTTGAGTTAGCATGTCAAGAATGAGGAATATATTGAGCACATTGAGTCAAGATCTTGTGGATTGCATGTTGAATAGTGATAATTGTTGTGAACTTGATGATTTGTCTTGGGCATCTTAGAGTTATCCTAGAACTTATTTGATGATAACACTTTGAGGCGAAATTTTATAGTTACAAACTTGACTTGGATATGATCTAGGCGATCTTTGAAACGTTTGAGCCTTTCAAGCTTACCATGATTCATATCAATCCCTAGTGTCCCATTTGAGCTTTATTGAAAAAAGAATGGTATATGCAATGCTTATAATTAGACCCCATTCGACATTCTTGGCAAACTCATTATACTTACCCTTGAGCCTAAATGAAAAAAATTATACTTACCCTTGAGCCTAAATGAAAAAAGTTATCCTTACCCTAAGGGAGTATAATGAATATCATTCGATGCACGTAAATTGTTATATCTTGATGAGCTTATTAAAAAATATTGATGAATGAGAAAAGAAAAAGATAGACAAAAAGCCTTGAGAAAAAGATTGACTAAATAAGACCCAAAGTGGCCAAGGCTATAAAAGAAAAAGAAGAGAAGCTCGTTGTGTGCGAAAAAAAAAAAATTTGAATTGTAATAGATTATACTCTCTTCTTTGCGCTTATCCTATCTTTTCTTTGAAGCCAACACCAAAGGCCTTACATTACAAGCTTAAAAAGTCCTTTTGATCCAAGTCTAGGGAGTACTATCATTAGTGGAGAAGTTGTTTGAAAATAGGCCTATGGGATGCTTGATGATAATCTTGACTTTGAGTTGATTAACATGATTTGATCTTGAATATGTGCATGAAACTTTGAGATTGACTATATCACACACACACGTTCCGATTTTGAGATATGTTGCTTGAATTAGGAGAAAACATGTCTTGTCAACTTTTGTATATGTGCATGAGATTTCTGAGAATAAAATAAGTCATGAAATAATTGTTTCAAGTATCAAGAATGAACTCTACCTTGTGATTTTAATGCTTAATCGAGGACGATTAAGTGATAAGTTTGGGGGAGTTGATAGGGTTGAATATTACGCGTTTTTATGCTTTGATATGTATATGTTTTCGTGTTGATTCTTGAGTTATTTTACGTTTTATGGTATATATTTCTATATTTCAGGAATCAATGTTGAAATTCATAAAAGGGGAAGAAATCAAGCTAAAATGATGAAAAAATGAATAAAGTTGAAGAAAAGAGGAAGAAACCAGAATCCAAGACACATGTTGCTCCTTTCTCCTCAAATTACTATATGTTCGAGCCATGTTTTGGAAATTTTGTCCATATAAAAGTTGTAGAACTTTCTCTTATCTTCGCGTGGACAGCTGATTCATCAAATTCGGAGTTTGTATGAGAAAGTTACGGCCAAAATACGAAACTCGCCAGAAGCTGAAAAAGGCGAAGAAACTTACTGTGATTTCCGATCGATCGAGCAGAATTTCCGATCGATCGAGACGGGCAGAAAAAGCCACGAAAATCTTACTGGAAGGCTCGATCGATCGGCTCTTCTTTCGGATCGATCGGGACGAGCAATTTTCATTAAAATACCTTCCTTGTAGAGTTTGGATGCAAGAGGGAAGTCCATAATTCTTTCCCCTATATATTATACACCATAATTTCAACCCAAAGAGGATTTTAACCTAGGAACCCAATCATCACAGCCTCCACCTTCTTCTCCCCTCACTTTCCTTCACTTCATCTCAGCCCCCTTTCCTTCACCATCCAAACTCACGCCTTCTTCACCAACGTCCATCACCACACGCCTCCTTTCTTCACTCTAAGCTCACGCCTCCTTCACACGGCCATCAGTCATTCACTCCACCATAACCTCCATCTTTCTTCCATATATCACCATCACCAACCTTCATCAACCCTGCATCCTAGGATTTGGAACAAGCCAACAAGAGAATCAAAGATCACGATCGAGAAAGAAGCGAGGAAGGATCGAGAATCAACGAACGAAGTCGACTTGGGAGTTTGCTTTTACTTTTCTATTATTTGTTTTGAATTATTATTGGATTTATTGTGTTTTGAATGATTGAGAAATATTCTAAACATTGTTTTCCTTTAATATTCTTGATTGATTGAATTCATATATCATCTATGAGCATGTGTTATTGTTTTTAATGCTTTTGAAGGATTGATCACCTTTGAATGATATTTTATTATAATTGAGATCGAGAGATGAAATTATAATACGATATAATAATTCATGCCGTGTGTTAAAGATTGAGATCGAGAGATAAAATCACACACGAGTGATAGCTTTGGGTTGTTTAATCTAAAGTTAGTGGGTTTTCATAAAGCGCATTCAACATTAAATTGTTAATTACGTGAACGAGAGTTACTAGTTGCAATTTGATGTTAGACTTAATATAGCTCGAGAGAGTATATTGAATAAATTCGGAAAACCCGTCACCTTAGAGATGTATGAAGAAAAGAATTGTAAGAGTTGGGTTAGGTGAATAATTGTCTTGATACTTTCTTGTGGATTTTTCTCGTGATCGTTGACTATTTTGGTTGGATTATAGTAGCTTAATTTAGTTTAGTTTAATTATTAATTGATTATCGTAGGTTAAATATAGTTAAAAGAAATCTTATGTGGTACTTGCTTGTTAGTCCTTGTGGGTTCGACAATCCGTATCTTCCTATCTATACTAAAACTTGACACCGTGCACTTGCGGTCTAAAATCGCTAGATTGGAAATAATTGTTTAAAATAAAAGCGATCAGGAAGCTTGCATCAGTGTAACCTATTACATTGAGCTCTTCCTCACCTCCATAAATCAAGAATGTATCCTTAGTCGTTCTCAAGTACTTCAGGATGTTCTTGACTGTAATCCAGTGACCTTCACCTGGATCAACTTGATATCTGCTCATCATGCTCAAAGCATACGATACATCGGGACGAGTACATATCATGGCATACATGATAGATCCAATAGCTGACGCATATGGAATGTTACTCATACGTTGTCTCTCATTTGGTGTTGAAGGACACTGTTCCTTCGAGAGATATATACCATGTGTCATAGGCACGAATCCTTTCTTTGATTCTTGCATGCTAAACCTTTTAAGCACTTTGTCTATGTATGTACTTTGACTTAGGCCGAGAAGCCTTCTCGATCTATCTCTATAGATCTTGATTCCTAATACATAGGTGGCTTCTCCCAAGTCTTTCATCGAAAAGCAGTTCCTTAGCCAAATCTTTATAGATTGTAAGGCAGGGATATCATTCCCAATGAGAAGTATGTCATCTACATACAACACTAGGAAAATGATTATGCTCCCACTGACCATCTTGTAGACACAAGGTTCATCTACGTTTTTGATAAAACCAAACTCTTTGATTGCATAATCAAAACGAAGATTCCAACTCCGAGAAGCTTGCTTCAATCCATAAATGGATCGTTGTAGCTTGCATATCTTTCCAGCATCCTTTGGATCGACAAAACCCTCGGGCTTTGTCATGTACACATCCTCGAGCAGATTTCCATTAAGGAAAGCTGTTTTGACATCCATCTGCCAGATTTCATAATCATGAAATGCAGCTATTTCAAGTAAGATCCTTATGGATTTAACCATGGCCACTGGTGAAAAGGTTTCATCATATACCATGAATTTGTTTGAATCCTTTTGCAACCAGCCGACCTTTATAGGTTTGTACATTGCCATCCATATCGGTCTTTTTCTTGAAAATCCATTTTCACCCTATGGGTCGTACCCCTTCAGGTGGATCAACCAAAGTCCATACTTGGTTTGCATACATGGATCCCATCTCAGATTTCATGGCCTCTTGCCATTTCTCAGAATCAGTGCCCATTATAGCTTGTTGATAAGATGACGGCTCATCCTCATCAATAAGTAGTAAGTCACCTTGTTGAGTCACAAGAAATCCATATCTCTGTGGCTCCCGGTGTTCTCTTACAGACCTACGCTGGGCTTGTGTCTCTTGAGCAGGTACTTCTTCCACAACAGCTTGTGGTGCCTGCTCTGTTTCCATCTCAATCTCAGGTTCAGTGTTTTCTTGTGGTTGAACTTCACTAAGTTCTATTTTTCTCCCACTTGTTTTTCTAGAAATAAATTCTCTTTCAAGAAATACACCAGTCCGAGCAACAACTACTTTGTTCTCGGTGGGATAATAGAAATAGTATCCTTTCGTTTCCTTAGGATACCCCACAAATAAACACTTATCAGATTGGGTCCAAGTTTGTTAGTGGCGTGACGTCTAACGAAAGCCTCACAACCTCAAATCTTCATAAAAGACATACTAGGACGCTTCCCAGTCCATATCTCATATGGTGTCTTTTCCACTGATTCAGATGGAACACGGTTTAGTAAGAAAATCGTTGTTTCTAGAGCGTGTCCCCAAAACGACATCGAAAGATCTGCATGACTCATCATTGATCGAACCATGTCCAACAAAGTTTGATTTCTCCTCTCGGATACACCATTCCATTGTGGAGTATACGGAGGAGTGAGTTGTGGGACTATCCCACACTCCTTTAGATAGTCATGAAACTCTTGGCTTAAGTATTCACCTCCTCGATCAAATCAAAGGATTTTGATACTTTTGCCAAGTTGGTTTTGTACTTCATTCTTGAAATATTTGAACTTTACAAAGGTTTCATGCTTGTGCTTCATTAGGTACACATACCCATATCTACTGAGATCATCAGTAAATGTAACGAAGTACTGAAAACCACCTCTATCTTGTGTACTTAGTGGTCCACATACATCACTATGTATTAGTCCCAATAAAACATTTGTCCTTTCAACATGTCCTTTGAAAGGGGCTTTAGTCATCTTTCCCATTAAACAAGACTCGCATGTTTCATATGATTCAAAATCAAATGAATCTAATACTCCATCCTTATGAAGTTTAGATATGCGGTTCTCGTTTATGTGGTCCAAGCGACAATGCCAGAGATAAGTCGGATTACAATCATTATTTTTAATCATTTTAGTATTTATGTTATAGACAGGCATATCAAGATTTAATAAATAAAGACCATTCACCATTTGTGCACTAGCATAAAACATATCATTTAAATAAATGGAACAACAGTTGTCCTTTATAATAAATGAGAATCCATACTTGTCCAAACAAGAAATAGAAATAATGTTTTTGGTAATTGAAGGCACAAAATAACAATCTTTTAAAATCAACGATAAACCAGAAGGCAAAGATAAATAATAATCTCCTATAGCTAATGCAGCAACTCTTGCTCCATTTCCAACTCGGAGATCATCTTCGCCTTTCGCCAACGTCCTACTCCCTTTTAGATCCTGCACATTTACACAAATGTGAGATCCACATCCAGTATCTAATACCCATGATGAAGAAGTAGATAAATTGACTTCTATAACAAAAATACCTGAAGCGGAGGTCACACTTCCTTTCTTTAGATCTTCCAGATATACTTTGCAGTTTCTTTTCCAATGGCCGGTCTCACCGCAATGGAAACAGTTCCCTTCCTTTGCTATCCCTCCCTTTGGCTTCAGTGCAGAAGACTTTGGTTTAGATTTAACAAAGACCTTCTTTGCTTTCTTATTGCCCTTAGCTTTGGCCTTTCCTTTGCTCTTATTCACAATAAGAACATTTGTGGCCTTAGTCTTCTATGTATTTGCTTCATATGTTCCAAGCAATTGTGGTAGAGTCTTTTCCATGTCAGTCATATTGTAAATTACTACAAATTGACTGAAGCTCTCAGGCAACGATTGCAAGATCACATTGGTGGCCAACTCTTGGTCCTATGGAAAACCCAACTTCTCCAGATTCTCAATATACCCAATCATCTTGAGTACATGAGTTCCAACTATGCTTCCCTCTACCATCCTGCACTGGAACAACGCTTTAGAGACGTCATACCTCTCATGTCTAGCTTGCTGTTGGTACAATTGCTTTAAGTGTTCGATCATATCGAACGCCTCCATTTCCTCATGTTGATTCTGAAGCTCAGAGTTCATGGTGGCAAGCATAAGGCAGCCAACATCAAGTGCGTCATTCTGATGCTTCTTGTAAGCATCTTTATCGGCTCTAGTAGCGGTCAGGGGAGGTTCCTCAACAGGTAAGGGTTCCTCTAGGACATATTGCTTCTTTTCTTGTTTGAGGACTATCCTCAGATTCCTATACCAGTCTAGGAAGTTTGTCCCATTTAATTTGTCCTTCTCAAGGACCGATCGCAGTGATAATGTGCTTGTTGTATTGTTAGTTGCCATGGATATCTACAATATAAATATGCAAAATAAGTTTATGATTTAATCATTTAACATGGTCTTATATTAAATGATACTCCCACTATTTTGTTTAAAAAATATCAACCCTCGAAACCTTTAGTGGGCCAAGATCCATATTTCGCCTAATCTTGAGTTAACTTTGGCTAATCGCCCAAGACTCGGTTATTTAGGTAGACAACACTTTGTCAATTACATCACATGTAATTCTTGGATAATTGGACGAACAACGCTTTGTTCAATTCATCAAATGAATTATTATTCAACCCATGCCTCTAGGTTCCCAATCCTATTGAGATAACCTAGTTAAGTCGTACCCAATTTAAAGTATAACGGATATCACAATTATCCTTTCGCGCCTTACCAAGATTGCCACGGTGCTTTGCTTTGGCAAACCCACATATGTACAATCGAGGTTTTTGACGAGTACTTTTAATTTTGGAAGGCATCTAAAACTTAATATTTTAGAGGGATTTATTGATCTCATGATTAGTTTGATAATTTAAAATATGTCCACTACATATAGGTGTATACATATCTACATATATGTGTAATACAATTATCAATCTAAAACATAAGATAAATCATGCATCAACATACATAATTAAACGTGACATGGTTATAGCCCCTACTAGCGATTTTCTCAAGCCAATGAGAAAATCCTAAGAGTCAACCTAAGGTAACTTCACAAGCACCTTCCTTTGGCTCCAGTTTGTGAATGGCCTCCTCATCCCGGCATCATGCTCCATCTTCATTGATCACCATCAACAAATAAACTATACTATTTACAAGATATAGAATTCCTCGATTCACATTCGAGGGGAACATAGGGGAGGGATAACATTTAGAATAAAATAGAGAAGGCACGACACGCAGGTCGTATTATAAATTACAAACATTCACAAATCTTATCTAATAGGTCAAAGGGCTATAACCATGCACCATGCTCAAACAACACATAAAACATGCTTTAACATTTAATTAATTAAATTCTAAACATTTTAAAATTTAATTCTAATTACAACTGTAAAATAAAATTTTGAAAAATTATCGTACGCTCGGGACATCACATGCCACGAACTTAATGCGACTAAGCCATGAACCACCATGGTTCGAACCAACCAAACACCACGGCTGGACCAATTATGGGCCTAGGGTTCGAAATCCTAGCCCACGACTTGGTCCGAGCCATTGGCTTGGGTGCGGCGCCGCTAGGGTTCCAAACCCTAGCCGCCTTGCACCATCTTGGTTTCTATCGAGCCAACTTGTTCGAAACGCCGGAATTCATGAGCCACGAATCATGGTCAGGCCATGTACGGTGGTGGCTCAAGCATCTCGAGCCAAAGGTTCGAAAACCCTAGCTCTCACGTGGTGAAGCCACTTATCCATGCATGCGTGAACCATTATCGAGCCAAAGAGTTCAAAACTCATCCACGTCTCGAAACCTCCATGCACGAACATGAGCCACAACGACTAGGCCATCTCGAGCCAAGGGTTCGAAAACCCTAGCCCTCACGTGGCTAAGCCGTGGGTCAAGTGTACTAGGTGGTGGCCGAAACATTATTCAATTGATTCGATTATTCGCTTCGTGTATCGTATACATCAAGCATCAATTATATCAAATATAATTTCATGATAATTTCATAAGCTTAATATTAACATATCATATATGTTCATACAGTTTTAAATAGCATGCAATATTAATTCTAATATGATTAAAAAAATTTAACCACAAAAATCCGATATGAGCCTTGTACACGGCTCTGATACCACTGTAAGTAATCCATCAAGCAAGGTACGCAGCGGAATATAAAATTTTATGGATTACAAGACACCGGATCTATACATAGGGGTTCATATCGGATAAAGGAATTACAAAAGTCTCACCCTTGTAGCGTGTTTGAGCAAATTCCACGAAGCAGCACCACGTCCAACGCCTCCTTCGAGTCACTAGCAAAACTTATCAAGTTTTGCCTCAACGGTATCCACATGATCAAATCAGGTGAAGGGATAGTCTAAGAACAAGTTGCTAGACTCGTTCTTAAACCGGAAAAAAAACACACTCGATTCTAAATCGAAAGGATGGTCGGAATCACCAAGGCTCACGTCGGCTATGATGAAGCCGAGAGAGCAATGAGAGACGGCGGCCGAGAGCTTCAAGTTTTTAGATTGGAATGAATGAATTGTGTTATCCAATTAATCACATTGTAATCAAATTATTTATGATTTAATTAAAGGCTTTCACAAAGCCTCATGGGCCCAAACCCATGATTTAATTAAATCTTTATATTCATTTAATTAAGACTCTTCTTAATTAATTAATTCATCCAATGAATTTAATTCCCTTTATCGATTTAATCTTTTGTGCGACCCCATAGGATCTTGTAATGTTGGCAGTGACATAAATCTCATTTTACGTTACAAGCAAAGAGCGGTGTCTAGCAACACATCAAGGCTACCCAAATTACAAGAATGTCTTTGACTCGACATAACCTTTAGAACTTGTGATAATATTAACCATGTAACTTAATCCCTTTGTCCTTTGTGTTTAGATTGAACACGAGTCATGGAATAGTCATACTCGTATATTCAATCTTTCTTTCTTGATCCCCAAATTGAACTAGAATAAACGAATAAGCTCGATATCTCATATCGACTCATTCGAGCATGGCCATGCATTTTAGTCTCACTTGATCAAGGGCCAAACACTTCTCCTGTTATATAGGAGGGACAAATCCTATCTCGATCAATCAACATCCCTCTACATAATTCGTAGTGTATCCAATAGTCGCCTTTATAGTTTACCCTGTTACGGGTAACGTTTGACAATATCAAGATACATAACTCCTTATGTTGGGATCTCTGATGATCACAAGTCGTAAGGATTACATACATTATTATCACTATGAGAATTGCATATGACAATCATATAACTATCCATGTTGCATTCTCATGGTGGGTCTGTCCAGTACATCGTTCTCTAACATGTACCCATGTGTTGATTTGATATCTCATATCAATGAACAATTCATCAATCAACACATACTAGTCTCTATGTATAGTCATTATCCCGATTCATGATAATACTTGACTAGGGACAATGTTTAAGAATAATACAATATTATTCTAAGGACATTAACATATATATTAATTCACATTGCACAGTTAAACGAATAATATATAATAATGAATTGCCATTCATAAAATCATAAACATTGTATGTCAAAACAATCATCCAATGACATGTCTTAGGGCATATCCAACAAGCATTCCCCGATGCTAACCATCTCAAAAGCAGTCAGCCAACCCTAACTGCAAAGCAAACGAATCATTCGTGATTCCAAAATAGATATCGCCACGATGATATCTCTACGATTTAGCCTACGATGTTAAACATACATCGTTACTAAGGAAACCACCAGTACACAACAGTGTACCTAAACTACATCCGGCTTCTACTTTCCAAGTCCATCTCCATCAAAGGAGTAGTTGCACCACATTGCAACACGGATTGGGCAACAACACGGCCACCGATCAACACAAAACACATCTCCAAAGATGTCTACATCCGGGTGTTCCAAGAATCATATCTTGGTCCAATTACACCATCGAGACTCTGCAAGGTCTCAAGCTCTCGAAAGGACTTGCAAGAACAATCAGCTGCATTCCCGCCACACGTGTCAACTACGACACCTAACAAATCCGAATCCTGGCCATCCTTCGTTTACCCTAGGATTCAACAATCCTAACACAGGGAGGCTATCGAATTATCCAGAAATGAATTTCCATAACCCCAAGGTACTACAAGTCCTCCTCGGAGGAAGTCAACCAAATCTCATGGTCATTCTTCAGAATAAATCATGCCATCGAGATTACCAATCTCAAGGTGATAAAATCTCTCACCGGAGATTCATTCATCCAAGCAATACTAACCCGATGCTCGACGAGGACCAAATAAAACGTTGGCATTCGTATACACACTGGTATACATGCCTAAGTACCAACACAACATTCATACTCAATGCAATAGACTCGGGTATCTTCAATCATACCCAAAGTCCCCAAACCAACTGTCAATCCCCAGCTATTCTCACCTCGTAGAGAATAATGATTGACAGACCAACGACAAATGGTGTGATTCCAACATCAACACCACACAAACTGACTCATTGTGTGATACCCGGGGATTAATGGTGTTAATCCCGCTATGGTAATAATCCTTAATGGATTTCATTTGTGGCAATTATGAATTAATTGCGGTTTCTAGACTCTCGGGGATTTTAAATCCGGCATTTGGAGTCGTTGGAGCCAAGGGATGAGATTGTATTCTCATCGTGGTGATAACCTTGGAATTTGGTCTTTGGTGGGATTTGGGGTCCGGAGTACTTTGTACTGGGGCTGGTAATGAGAATTGAGGTTAGAGAGATGATTTTTGAAAACAGATGATTTTTAATGAATCATGATGTATTTGTGAAGGGACTGGTATTTTCGAGTTTTGGTACTATATATACCAAGTGGACTCGGTATTCTGTCATTTTAGCACGAAACCCTTCTCTCTTCCCCTCTCTCCACGCTAAAACCCTTCCCCCCCATTTCCCCTCTTTTGCTCTTGGAAGCAAAATCATTGGGGGCTCATCTTGGGAGCCCGATTTCTTGAAGATAATCAGGTATTCATCTTCCCCTCACCATTGTCTTCGATTTGGTAGTGGTATGGTAGATTTTGGTTGAGGTTTTGGTTGGTTATGGGTTTTGGGGATTTTTGGTTAAAATCCTATGTTGAGTTTTTGGAGTTTTTATTAGTTTTAAATGGTGTATTTGAGGTGTTGAAGGTGTATGGGGTGTTGGTTTTGAGTTTGGGTGTGAAAAAAACCATGGAAGCTCGAGTTTTTTGGAAAATCGCAGGTGGCGATCGATCGCCGAGGAGGAGCGATCGATCGCGATGAGCAACTGTTAAATTGGTGACGATGAACAATGCAGGCGATCGATCGCGTGGTCTAGGCGATCGATCGCGAGCATGTTGGCGATCGATCGTGAGGGGTGGCGATCGATCGCGTGTAGGCGATTTTGCCCACTGGACAAGGGCGATCGATCGCGCTAAATGAGGCGATCAATCGCCGCCCGTAAGGTTTTATTTTTTTGAAATTTTGGAAAATTGTCGGGATTTTGAAATCGATGTTTAAGTTGCCCGTTTCCGGGGCAATGTCTACATTCCAATGGGAATGTTATACTTTTAAAATGGATTGGTTGGAACCAAAGTTAATTAAATGGGATTCTCGATTGAGTTTTTGGCTATCTTTTAAATTTGTAAAATGGTATATTTTGGGTATTATGCATGCTTAACCGGAGGGGCTTTTATTTTGGTGATCGTCATGGATAGACGATAGGTTTGGAAATTGTGAACGTGCTTGGACACGTGATTGCATGCCTATGTTTAATTGAGAGTTATTTGTGTGTTAGCACATAACTCATCAGACGTGGAACTCATGCAAGGTTGGACTCAAACTACGAGATTATAAAGTACATATGACGTACGAGCATAGCCCCTTAATATATTTGCAATTGTTGAATGCTTGGTACATTGTGTTAAATTGAATGTATGTGAAAAGGCATGGTTTATGGTATTGGCTACAAATGTACATATATGCATTGAGAATCATGTGGTGCCGCTTTTGAGCGAGCAATGATGGGATGTTGTCGCCTTTGAGCGAACATTGGTTATGACGCCACTGCTGTTGAGCATGCGTGAGAATGAAATGCTGCTATTGTAGAGCGAGCGATGAAATAGAAATATGGAACCATGAGTGAGGTACATGGAATATCTGTAATCATTGTTTAATGATATGATATTATTGATTTCGATATCGATATGTGACAAATGGATTCGTTAATCAATGTAATGATTAACTGGCATTTGGGAATTTGATGGTTTCAATGATTTTGAGAACAGGGACACTGTAGGGGATCCCGGATGAGGATGATACCATCCAGGGAGCATCTTTATATTTCATAGCATTTACATTTTTGTAAATTATGAATTGTATTTTAGTGATTATTGGATTTGGGATATTGGTATGCTCACCCCGTGTGGGGCTGTCTCTGTTGGGGAAGGTGATTAGGTACATCGATGGCTTTGGAGATAAACTGGAGCTATGGAATGGAGGTGATTCCAGGGATCGAAGTACCAGTGACGGTATTGAGAACCGTATTTTATACATTTGATGCACACATACCTATTTGATGCTCGCATGTGAGCACTATTTTGTGTATATGGCATGTATAAAAAGGCAAGGGTCTTTCTCTCTTCATTTATGAGTAGCATGCAATTATTTATTGAATTGCTAAATGAACTGAGAACATGTTAGTGTATTATATTGGTGCATGATATGTATGTGAACATGGTTAGGGGAAACTAGACATTACATGGAATAATGTAAAGAAATTTTATTATATGAATGATTGGCTATGATAGCAAGTGGTTTTTCCCCTACCTTTATGATTGTATGCACTAATACCATGGATTAATACACTAAGGTACCGTTTGAAGTTATGGATATGATAAGTAATGTAATGATTAAAAAGTTGTGAAATGATTGTAAAAATAGTATGTGATAAATTATATGGTGTGTGATTGGAGGATAAGATTGTTGATAAGGATTATTATTTGATACAATGACAAAAATACCCTTATTATTATAATAATAAAACATAACATTAATTATAATATATATATATATACGTATGTATGTATATATATAATAATAATAGTATATATAATATGTAATAATATATATTATTATTACATTATAATATAATAATAAAAAATATATTATAATATTAATAAAATAAATAAATAATAATAATAACCATAATAATAAAAATATATATATAATCATAAAAATATATATATAATATAATATTAATATAATACAGTGATCATAATATAGAATAATAATAATCATATATATTTAATAACATTAATTATAATATATATAGATTCGGGTGTATGTAATATATATAATAATAATATATATATAATATATAATATTATTATTATAATTACATTATAATAAATCTATAATAAATATATAATAAATATTAATAATCATAATAGTATATATAGATAATCATATATAATATAAATATATAGTAATATAATACAAGAAATCATAATATAGAAGTAACAAATATCATAGATATATATATATATAATAACAATAAGAAGAGTTATAATATATATATTATTATATGCTAATATAATAAGTAGTAAGATATATATAATGTTATATACATTATGATAATATATATATATATATATATATATATATATAATCATAATATATAATAATAAACATAATAAATAAGATATATATATATATATATATATAAATATACGTGCGTGTGTATAATACATAATAATAATAATATATATATAATATATAAAATTATTATATTAATAACATATTATAATAATAATTATTATTATTACATAATAATATATATATTTATGCATATATAATAATAATAGTAATATATATAATTTATATACATTATTATTATATATATATATATATATATATACATACACATGTGCTTGCATGTGTATATATATATATATAATAGTAATAATAGTAATAATATATAATTATTTTTTGGCGGGAATTTCAAATTTTGAGATAGTGAAAAAGGCGGGAAGGGGTATTTATGTCATTTTGTTATAAATTGGGATTAGAGTGTGATAAATATGGTGGGATAATTTGTGTTAAAAATCAAAAAAAAAACATGGGATATGACAAGTAATACAAAGATTACTAATGTTATCAACCACTCCGAACGGAGCCTAATTACAGGTGCACGGGGGTCCTTACATTAGTGGTATCAGAGCAGTGGTTTGCTCTTTGGGACTGTTGAGGGCTAGGAACATGTTAATGAGAATGAGAAGCACATACTTATGCATGATGATAGTTAGTGTTGCGTGGCACAACTATATTGCTTATGTGCGTTTATGGTTTGTGTTCATAATTGGAATATGTTGTTGCTAACCATGGTGGTTGCAGGGTCATATGAGACATGGATTATGCATTACGGTTGCATATATATCGGAGTGATGATTTTAATGCTTTGCCGCAAAATGTTGAAGTGATGGTAAAATTCCGCATGTCACATTTGAAGCGAGGTGCATTAAAATACACTCATGGCGATGTTTATTGGAATACGGGTTATGCATTACGGTTGCATGCATGGCGTAGCGATGTGAATACTTGCCGCTGTCATATTATAGCGATGAAGAATATTTGCCGCAAATATGTCGAAGCTGAGGATAATTCCGCTGTCATATTACTATTGCGAGGGATATTATGCCGCTAATATGTCGTAGCGAGGGGTATTTCCGCTGTCATGATAGAACGAGGAGTAGTTGCGCCGCTGTCATACCACCGCGATGAAGAATATTTGCCGCTTAAGCGAGGGATAGTATACCGCTAATATGGCGTAGCGATGAGCTTTTCGCTGTCATATGATAGCGACGGAGGATATTTGCCGCTTAAGCGAGGGATATTATGCCGCTGGTATGTCGAAGCGAAGTAGCGAAGAGGGATATTTGCCGCTTCTTAGCGAGGGATATCATGACGCTAGTTTATTGGCGATGGTTCATGCCGCCGGGTATCTATATAGCGATGGTTCATGCCGTTGGGTATCTTGGCGATGGTTCATGTCGCCGGGTATCTATATAGCGATGGTTCATTCCGCTAGTTTATTGGCGTTGGTTCATGCCGCCTGGTATCTATATAGCGATGGTTCATTCTGCTAGTTTATTGGCGATGGTTCATGCCGTCGGGTATCTATATAGCAATGGTTCATTCCGTTAGTTTATTGGCGATGGTTCATGCCACCTAGTATCTATATAGCGATGGTTCATTCCGCTAGTTTATTGGCGATGGTTCATGCCGCCGGGTATCTATATAGCGATGGTTCATTCCGCTAGTTTATTGGCGATGGTTCATGCCGCCGGGTATCTATATACCGATGGTTCATTCCGCTAGTTTATTGGCGATGGTTCATGCCGCCGGATATCTATATAGCGATGGTTCATTCCGCTAGTTTATTGGCGATGGTTTATGCCGCTGGGTATTCATAGCGATTGTTTATTCCGCTATTCTAATGGTGATGGTTCATGCCGCATGGTATTATGTAGCGATGGGTCATTCCGCTACATCTATTGGCGATGGTCTATGCCGCCAGGTATTATATAGCGATGGTACATTCCGCTACATCTATGGCGATCGTTCATACCGCCGGATATCTATAACGATGTTTTATGCAGCTGAGTCTATGGCGAGGGATCATGCCGCTGATTCTATAAGTGATGGGTTATACCGCTATGTACGTGACACTGGATTACGCCACCTACGAGCGATGGGAGCTGATTGCGTACCACGGTTGGACGAAATGGCAGGTATGCCTCTATCTCGTTAGCGATGAGGTATGGCATATTACTGTTTTATTCGCATTATTGTGGATGACATGCGTTGATATACATATACCGTCATATGTTTGACGATGAGACTATGGATGTCGTGTATCGACATATACCGTCACGAGTTGACGATGTTATTTTGAATGTCATATGTTGACAGGTACCGTCACGGGATGACATAGTGGATGCCTATGTAGACGCGTAGCGTCGTTTCGGTGAATAATACATTTATGTATATGTATTTAGCCGTATGGTTGGAGTGCCGATGGTGGGCACAGAGTAGTGTCTGGGTCACTAGTTGACGGGACCATTATGCCGAGCAGGTTTGCTCGATGGACTATTGGATGCATTATACCGGTGAGTGTACCGCATCATGTAATAGGGGTAAATATTTTTGAGTAGTGATACCTTTGGGTATACTCGCTGGAATGGCTAAGGCCAAGTGATTGGTGGTAAGAGTAGTCATAGAGGAAACTACTCGCTTGTCGTTGTAATGTGTGGTAGACATGGTTACACCCACCCTGAGGGTGTGGAATAAGTCCTAATGGATTAGGATTGCACCGTGGTTGAGCAAGGATACCGGGATGTCAATTATGCTTAGGTGTTTTAGATAAATATTGGGTGATGACCCACTACTCTAATGGTTTGTACGGTATGGAATACCGGGATGGTACGTATGGCATGTTGATAGGTTTGGTACAAACCTATGGGGTAGCATATTGCTAGCCAGGTATTGTTGCAGTGATATAGTGTGCTTGTTGTGGCCATTACACTGCTCACTGGAACTGAGTTTAGTGAATCATACGGTGATACGATGAGGGTTTATGGTAGACTCTTGTAGTCTCTATGTGGCATGATGTTTGAGGCAGGGAATACCTCACGGGGATGTTTATACGTCAAATGTTTCGAAGGACTCGTACCAGGACCGCTCAATTCTGTTGGTAGTACCAACGTGAGTGTCGGCAGGTCGTTATTAGCTCTGGCCGAGCATCTTTGCATGTGGAATGCAACGAGAACACAATTGGAATTGTGGGATATAGTTAGTGGGGTAACACTACTATATTAATTTTATCTCTTGGAGAGATTTTGTAATGCCTCGAGTTGCTTTATATACGTGTCATATGATTATACCGTTAATATGATTAATTTCGGTATGATATGGACTCAGGTTCGGGTTGAACTGAGGATTAATGAACACATCCATGAAATGAATATTAGATATATGACAAGGAAAGAAACATGATGAACAAGATATAGTGCATAGGAATGACTGAATTAAATCAAGTGTAGTGACATATCAAGCAACTTGGACTAGTAGGCATTTGAATTGAATTTCATATGCATGTGCCTTTTATTTGAGTTTGCATTTGAGGTTGATAAATATGAGATATCAGATTTGCAACTCACAATACACCTCAACACACCTACAAAATCCCTACACAAGCTCCTCTCTCATTTCTTCCTTAGGTTGAATTTTTGAGCTTGGATTGTACTTGGTAATCAAGCTAGAAAATAAAGCAAAGTGATATAATAACTTCTTGGTAAGGAATTCATGAGTTTAAGCTTGATTTATGTTGTTGTGTATGAAGTATGTGAAGTTGAGTCTCAAGTGTTCATGTTTGAAATCATAACTTGTTTGTTTGCCAAGAATTGGATTGTAGGATGATGGAAACATGTTTATATGTTACTAGAGATTTCAAGAAACATGTGGAAATGGTTAATTTCGAGTTGTAGGAGAAGAATTATGAAGATATGCTTGAAAATCGCCATGATCTAAGTTTTCTGGACATCGGCGATCGATCGGTGCTTGTGTTGCGATCGATCGCCGAGGACAGACAAAATATAAAGCGGTGAAACTATGTGGCGATCGATCGGTGAGTTTGTAGCGATCGATCGCTATGAACAGGGCATTTTGGCGATCGATTGCCAAGTAGTTGCGATCGATCGCGAGGAGACAAAAAGTTTTGGCGATCGAACGGCAATTGTAGCGATCGATCGGTGCCTTGGAAATTATGAAAATGTTATATTTTTGTAGCATTTAGTTTTGAAGCCTCTTATAACATGGTATATTGTTCATGTGCTTATAACATCATCACAGGGGAAGGGGCAAAGAGGCAATTAGCCATCAACGCCTGATTTATCGCTTTTATTGTCGTATACCAGGTACGTGTTGACGTATGGAGTATAGATATTGTGTGATGATGTTATGAGATTGATATCACATGAATTGTGTTGTGTTGGTATCATATGATTTGTAGTATCATATGCATGTACATTCATGGATATCATGTGTTTGAGATGGATGAGGTATATGCTTTAACATTAGAGGTATACGCCTAGTTTGGGTATATGCTCGGGTATGCTACATATACGTTAGCATTAGAGGTATACGCCTGGTTTGGGTATATGCTCGGGTATGCTACATATACTTGGTATGAGAGATATACGCCGGTTTTTGGGTATATACTCTGGCTATTATCACATATGAGTACGGTACTATGATATGTGCTGCTAATATGAAGATGTGATGTGGTTCCACTGACATATTGAACTGAGATAGACAAATCATATTGGTCTCGTGATAATAGGATGATAGTTGAGATATGTCGACATGGTGCATTTGTTGATGCATGATACAAAGCATTCACATTTGATGATTGTTATTGTGCTTTATCATTAATATTGTGTTTTGATATTGCACTGAGATTGTTGTTATCTATACTCACGTTGTATGAATGTTTCTGTAGGGACTCATAGACGTGGGAAGACGGGATGTGAGTCATTTTCCGCTGCGAGCTGAACCACTGCCTAGGAGTTATCTTGGATTAGGTTGTTGCTTGACCATGTGATGTATAGTTGATTAGGTTTTTATAACCCTTGTAACAACTTAACTAGTCAGAAACTCTTAATCAGTGCATGTTTTTACTTAATTCAGACTCACGTATGTATGCTTAATTGATACATAATGGATTAAGTAACGAGGACCCCACATTAGTGGTATCAGAGCAGTGGTTCGAGAACGGGATGAACAAGGGTAGAGGAAGTGAATTAGGGAGTTACCTAATCACTTAAAGGCATGTGATACTTATGATACAGTGTCTGGGAACATGCTTTGTATTTGTATCTGTTATTGTTGACCCTTGTTGTGATGACCAGGGATTATAGGTGTTAATCCCGTAGTGTTAATAATCCCTAAAGTGGTTTTACGTGGCGATTTGGAATTTAATCGAGGAGTTGGACTCGTTTAATTGGGTAGTTGGGATCGTTGGATCCAGAGGTTGAGATTGTATTCACATTACGGTGTAAAACCTAAGAGTTGGGTTTTTGATGTGTCTCGGGATCTCGGGTGCTGTGTGAGCACCGGTAGGGGGTTTTGGAGTTAGAGAGAGAATTTTTGAAAACAGATGATTTTTCAGGAATCATGATGTATTTGTGGGGCTATTAGTTTTTCGGGGTATTTTGCTATAAATACAAGTTGAACCCGAGATTTTAAGAAAATTCTCATTTTCAGCCCTTATTTCCTCTCTCTTTCCGTCTGCGCCCCATTCCCGATTTTCCCGCTGCTACAGTACCCCCGCCGCTTCAAACGCTTCGCCCGCCGCCGTCCCGCCGCCGTTCGGCGCGTGCGACCTGTCACCGGCGTCGTCTCGGCGAGGCGCTCCTTTCCCCTCCGTCAATTGAAGGTTTCGTCGCGTTTCTCGTTCGAATTTGGCTGGAATGCGTCGATCCCCAAAAGTTAGGGTTCATCGGATTTCGTCCGATTTTGCTTCCGATTTTCGTTGGGTAACGTTCCTTACCCCTTTTTCCATGTTTGTGATGTTTTTCCCTGCCTAATCGTGATTGTTGGTTCGAAATTATGTTCGAATTTTAGGGCTTGGAATTCGAAAATTTGGGGGTTTTTGGCAGGGGTATTAATTCGTGCAATTGATCGATTATTGCATGTTTTAGGTGTTTTATGATGCTTGATTGTGATCGAATTGAGAAGCTATGGTTCGAATTTTGCCCTAATTTGGTGAGGGTTGATTTCGAATTTGGGGGTTTTGGCTATGGGTTGATGATTCATGTTAGGGATCGTTAATTACATGTTTAGATGTATTATGGTGTTAATTGGGTTCGATTTGTGAGATTAAGGTTCGATTTTGTTGGGTATCCTTGAACAATTTTCGATATTGTCTCATTCGTTTCCCTCCCTGCCCCGGGTATTTTAAAAGGTTAATTGTCGTGTGTTGACAATATTTTGAGGGTTATAGGTGTGCTTGAGCATGGGTTACATGTTCGTAAATAATTGTGAATTATTTATCGTGTTAGCACATCGTTCCTCGGGGCATGGAACTCGAGCAAGGTTTGGCTCGGACTTCGGAGATTTAAGGTACGTGCGACGTACGAGCATTACTACATATTAGAGCATTTGTGAATGCATAATGTATTTTGATTTTATTGAATAATCGTGCACGAGGATTATTTATATGTGTTGCATGAGGATTATTTATATGTGTTGAGAAGCTATGAAGCGACCTAATCTTGATATCGCCGTCAGGGGCGCACGTGACACTAGAGTAGTGTAACTCTCATAAGTTATATGGGGTACCTGATGTATATGACTATTGTAGGGCATTTGAGATGCCTGGGCATTTGAGATGCCTGAGAATGATCGTGGGATCATGTTTTCATTATAAGACATTTGAGATGTCTAGGTATAATGGAAAATTGGTAAAATAAATGCTAGGCATTTAATTTATTTATGATTAATAGCGAGGCTATGAAATCAGTGTTAGATATTGAGATATCTACTTTTGCATGAATGATGAACTTGGAATCATAATTATTGATATTCGAGAACTAGGCATGCAATGGGTTAAATCAATGTGTTGATTTACTGATTTATGAGATTTGATGAGTTTGATGATTGTGAGAACAGGGACAGTACACGGAATCCCGGATGAGGATGTTGCCATCCAGGGAGTATCATTTAAAATTCATTAATATTTACTTGTGTTGTAAATTATGAATTTCATTATTGTGATTATGAGATTTTGTGTATTGGTATGCTCACCCCGTTGGGGGCTGTCTCTGTTGGGGCAGGTGAACAGGTGCATCGATGGCTGTGGAGCTGAGCTCGAGCTGTTGATTGGATGTACTCATAGGATCGTGGTACCAGGGCTTGATGGAGCACGGTATCGTATAGAGTACTTATATACACCCGAGGTTATAGACACATTTATGATGCTCGCATGTGAGCACGGACATTCTCGTATATGGGTTGTATATAAAGGCATGAGCCTTCCTCTCTTTCATTATATGTTGCATGCAATTGTGGTAGAATTGCTAATGATATGAGAGTCGTTAGTGTATTATGTGGGTGTTGAGACCCATTTATGTCGTCATATGTGTGGCGTCTTCCCTGGCTGGGAATTTACTTGGTATTACTGCTTTCTGATGAGTATTATGTTTTCCCTGGCCGGGAATTATGTTATGTGTTGTGCTTCTATTTCGGGATAGCTCTATTTATGAGGAGACTCTGCCCAAATTTTTATAAAAGTCCACAATGTGAAAAGTGGCAAAAAGGGATGATATTGGGCGAACTTTGTGGGTCTATTTCGTTGTTAGACTGATGACCTTATAACATTGAGTGTTAAAGGAATTTTTTTGTAATTGCCATGCAATGATAAAGTATCATCTGAGCTTCCCGATTGACTTTTATTGAAAGCATGTGCCACACATAGTGGTTAATACACTAATCAAGGATTAAGGGCTTGGGGTCCTTACATTAGTGGTATCAGAGCAGTGGTTGCTCTTTGGGGCTGTTAAGGGCCTAAGAAGTTATTGATAGCACATACTTATGCATGATGGCATTAATGTTGTATGACACAACTAGTTGTTTATGTGCTTTTTCTGATATGAAAAGTGGTGTTGCTAATCAGTGTGATTGCAGGAATCGTGTGCGACGCGATATGATGGCATTAGTGGTAATGTCTGGCACTCCGTATGTTACGTGCCAAGGAATCTGATTATTGTGAGAGAATCAGGTAAAGGGATATTTCCGAGGTAACATGTCTTGGTATACGTATTGACTTGCAAGTGGTTGCATATATGCATTGGATGTGTGATGCATAGCGTATATGGCTATTGTTGCTAACCATGATGGTTGCAGGTTACAGGAAATATGGAGTATAAAAAGGAATGATGATTATACATTCCAGGAGTCTTGCTTATCACAGTGAGAATTTTTATACTTATGTTTATACCGCTAAATGTGGAGCGGGAGGGGGGAGGCTCGCTTGCACATTGAGGCGGGGTATACCATACGAAGCGAGGATGAGATACCGCTTGTATGAAGAAGCGAGGATGAGATGCCGCTTGTTAGGATGATGATTCATTCCTTTGTGATGACACGGATGATAGCGGTGATGTGTCCCGCTGTGTCGATTATATTCATTCCTTTGTGATGACACGGATGATAGCGGTGATGTGTCCCGCTGTGTCGATTATATTCATTCCATTGTGATGACACGGATGATAGCGGTGATGTGTCCCGCTGTGTCGATTATATTCATTCCTTTGTGATGACACGGATGATAGCGGTGATGTGTCCCGCTGTGTCGATTATATTCATTTCATTGTGATGACACGGATGATAGCGGTGATGTGTCCCGCTGTGTCGATCATATTCATTTCATTGTGATGACACGGATGATAGCGGTGATGTGTCCCGCTGTGTCGATTTATATTGATTGGCGATGGTTCATTCCGCCAGGTGTATTGATAGCGATGGTTCATTCCGCTATATTGATTGGCGATGGTTCATTCCGCCAGGTGTATTGATAGCGATGGTTCATTCCGCTATATTGATTGGCGATGGTTCATTCCGCCAGGTGTATTGATAGCGATGGTTCATTCCGCTATATTGATTGGCGATGGTTCATTCCGCCAGGTGTATTGATAGCGATGGTTCATTCCGCTATATTGATTGGCGATGGTTCATTCCGCCAGCTGTATTGATAGCGACGGTTCATTCCGCTATATTGATTGGCGATGGTTTATACCACCGGGTATTGATAGCGATGCCTATTTTCGCTATTATGTGGACGATGATTCATGCTTAGGTGTATAGCGAGGTTTCATGCCACTTATTATATGACGAGGTATCATGCCGTCGATTCTATAGCGAGGGATTGTGCCGCTATGTACTCAGCACATGATTTTGCCGCCTTCGAGCGATGGGTGCTGATTACACACTATTATTGAGCGACGGAGACAGATATACCGCTATATTGTTAGCAATGAGGAATGAGATATTGCTATTCTGTTAGCTTTATTGCAGCTGGCATGCGTAGATATACATGTTTTATTATGCCTATTTTACTAGCATGATGGTGGATGACATGTATCGTCACTAGTTGACAATGCCTTTGATGCCATGAGTTGGCATGTATCGTCACGGGATGACGATGACGATGGTGTAGGAGATGTCTTATTAGACATGCATCATCGTTACGATGATCGATGCGTTGAGTATACGTATTCAGTGGTATGCCTTGAGTGCCAGTACCGAGCACAAGGTAGTGTGTGCGGCACCGATTGACGTGACTCTTATACCGAGCGGGTTGCTCGAGGAATGGATGGTTGCGCTGTACATGTGATTGTACCGCAGCTTACGTTTGGGGTGATCATATTACGAGTGGTGATACCCTTGAGGTATGCTCGTTGGAATGGCTTTTCGCCATGTGATTTGACGACATGAGTAATCGTGGAGGAAATTACTCGCTTTCTGTCGATGTGACATGTGGTGGACATGGTCACACCACCCTTGAGGGTGTTGGATGGGTCCTAAGGGAGTAGGATCAGATTATGTTAAGTACATAGGGACATTAGAGGAACGTTGGGTGCAGACCCACTACTCTATTGATTTCCTTCCCACGGTATGGTGTGCCGTACGGAAACGTCCGTCTTGTTGGTAGGTTTGAGGTAAACCTAAAGAGGCAGAGACTAGATTGTCTGCCGCGTGTGTGTAGCACCATGAGGGGCTTGCTAGAGCCGTTATACTGCTCGTTGGAACCAAGTTGGCAAATCGTAAGGTGATACGATGTGGATTGTGGTGGACTCTAGTGGTCACCATGTCATTTGAGGTTGAGGCTGAGGTTGTGCATGTCTCACTGAAACGTGTATACGTTTATGTTTAATCTTGGAGACTTGTCTGGGACAGCTCAGGATGTTGGAGTACCAACAAGAGAGTCATCAGGTCGTTATTGACTCACTCTACGGGAAACAGTGTATTTGGGATACAATGGGTGTTATTGTATCCAGTTTTTCCTAACGATGGTTCGAGACTTGTGGATCTCGAGTTCGATGGCACTTCCCTTGTGAGGAAGGAGGTAGTATTATACCTATTTGGGAATCTTTGAAAGATTCGGTGAGTTGGTGCTTGTGGTGTTGATTTTGAGAATCACACCGTGTTGTTGATCGTCGATTTTCATTCTCCTTTGGATGGGAATGACTTAGGATTGACTGTTATGTTTGGGGCTTGGGGGTATGTTGCAGATACCCGAGCATAGTGCATTGAGTATGCATGAGGTGTTCGTGCTTAGGCAGGTATACCGGTGAGTATACGGATGCCAGTTATTGATTTCCTTCTGTCAAGCATAGAGTTATGCTATTTTAGGATGGTTAAATCTCTGATGAGAGATATAGAACACCTTGAGATTGGGAATCTCCATGGCACGATGATTATGAGGAATGATCGTGAAGTTAGTTGACTCCCTTGAGGAGGGATTTTCTTGTGAGGGTTAAGGTATTTCCCTTGTTGGTGTTTCCCTTCGAGTTATGCGATAGCCTTCCCAAGTTTGGATGGTTAAATCCGAGGATTTTCAAGGGATGGCAGGATTTTGGGATTTGTTGGGTGTCGCTGACGACACAAGTATTGAGGATGCAATGGGTTTATTGCATGTCCTTCAGAATTTTTTTAAACTCTGTGGAGTCTCGGTTGTTATTTATGATCAGGACGTGATCCTTAGAACATCCGGAGGTGGACATCTTGTGAGATGTCTTTGTGAGAATCTGTGGCCGTGAGTTGCCCAATTAAGTTGCAATGAGGCGACTGCTCCTTCGATGGAGGAGGTTTGAAGTGGAAACCAGGTTTGGTATGTGTACACCGTGGTGTACTAGTGTTTCCCTCGTAACGATGTATGTTAGACATCGTAAGTCTTGGTAGAGATGTCATTGGATGATATCTACGATAGAATCAGGAGCGATTCGAATCCTTACAGTTTCAGTTGACTAACTGCTTTTGGATTACTAGCGTTGAGTTGTTCTGACGCTCTTTGACGTTATGATGGATTTGGAAGTCTATTCCACTCCAAAGTTTGACGAGGTCAACGTTCTTACGGTTGAGGTGTCATTCAGGATGCGTTCTTACTAGTTGTGTTAGAACTAAGGTGACTGTCCGATCTGCAGTCGTAAGTATCGGTTGTTTTGCAGTCATGAGGGACTGACTTTTGGAATGACCCGCATCGAGGTATGTTTTACCTCTTGGGTGATATGTTGGTATTGGTAAGTCGCCTTGTTTCAGAGTTGGTGCGAGGTAGGTACCCTTGCGTTTAGTTATACGATTCTGATATGGTCAAGAATCGAGGTTCTGGCTTCATGTTGTTGTGTAGCCTGGGTGTTATGTGATACACCAGTGCTAATTTCGAGGACGAAATTCTTTTAGTGGGGGATATTGTGATGACCAGGGATTATAGGTGTTAATCCCGTAGTGTTAATAATCCCTAAAGTGGTTTTACGTGGCGATTTGGAATTTAATCGAGGAGTTGGACTCGTTTAATTGGGTAGTTGGGATCGTTGGATCCAGAGGTTGAGATTGTATTCACATTACGGTGTAAAACCTAAGAGTTGGGTTTTTGATGTGTCTCGGGATCTCGGGTGCTGTGTGAGCACCGGTAGGGGGTTTTGGAGTTAGAGAGAGAATTTTTGAAAACAGATGATTTTTCAGGAATCATGATGTATTTGTGGGGCTATTAGTTTTTCGGGGTATTTTGCTATAAATACAAGTTGAACCCGAGATTTTAAGAAAATTCTCATTTTCAGCCCTTATTTCCTCTCTCTTTCCGTCTGCGCCCCATTCCCGATTTTCCCGCTGCTACAGTACCCCCGCCGCTTCAAACGCTTCGCCCGCCGCCGTCCCGCCGCCGTTCGGCGCGTGCGACCTGTCACCGGCGTCGTCTCGGCGAGGCGCTCCTTTCCCCTCCGTCAATTGAAGGTTTCGTCGCGTTTCTCGTTCGAATTTGGCTGGAATGCGTCGATCCCCAAAAGTTAGGGTTCATCGGATTTCGTCCGATTTTGCTTCCGATTTTCGTTGGGTAACGTTCCTTACCCCTTTTTCCATGTTTGTGATGTTTTTCCCTGCCTAATCGTGATTGTTGGTTCGAAATTATGTTCGAATTTTAGGGCTTGGAATTCGAAAATTTGGGGGTTTTGGCAGGGGTATTAATTCGTGCAATTGATCGATTATTGCATGTTTTAGGTGTTTTATGATGCTTGATTGTGATCGAATTGAGAAGCTATGGTTCGAATTTTGCCCTAATTTGGTGAGGGTTGATTTCGAATTTGGGGGTTTTGGCTATGGGTTGATGATTCATGTTAGGGATCGTTAATTACATGTTTAGATGTATTATGGTGTTAATTGGGTTCGATTTGTGAGATTAAGGTTCGATTTTGTTGGGTATCCTTGAACAATTTTCGATATTGTCTCATTCGTTTCCCTCCCTGCCCCGGGTATTTTAAAAGGTTAATTGTCGTGTGTTGACAATATTTTGAGGGTTATAGGTGTGCTTGAGCATGGGTTACATGTTCGTAAATAATTGTGAATTATTTATCGTGTTAGCACATCGTTCCTCGGGGCATGGAACTCGAGCAAGGTTTGGCTCGGACTTCGGAGATTTAAGGTACGTGCGACGTACGAGCATTACTACATATTAGAGCATTTGTGAATGCATAATGTATTTTGATTTTATTGAATAATCGTGCACGAGGATTATTTATATGTGTTGCATGAGGATTATTTATATGTGTTGAGAAGCTATGAAGCGACCTAATCTTGATATCGCCGTCAGGGGCGCACGTGACACTAGAGTAGTGTAACTCTCATAAGTTATATGGGGTACCTGATGTATATGACTATTGTAGGGCATTTGAGATGCCTGGGCATTTGAGATGCCTGAGAATGATCGTGGGATCATGTTTTCATTATAAGACATTTGAGATGTCTAGGTATAATGGAAAATTGGTAAAATAAATGCTAGGCATTTAATTTATTTATGATTAATAGCGAGGCTATGAAATCAGTGTTAGATATTGAGATATCTACTTTTGCATGAATGATGAACTTGGAATCATAATTATTGATATTCGAGAACTAGGCATGCAATGGGTTAAATCAATGTGTTGATTTACTGATTTATGAGATTTGATGAGTTTGATATTGTGAGAACAGGGACAGTACACGGAATCCCGGATGAGGATGTTGCCATCCAGGGAGTATCATTTAAAATTCATTAATATTTACTTGTGTTTTAAATTATGAATTTCATTATTGTGATTATGAGATTTTGTGTATTGGTATGCTCACCCCGTTGGGGGCTGTCTCTGTTGGGGCAGGTGAACAGGTGCATCGATGGCTGTGGAGCTGAGCTCGAGCTGTTGATTGGATGTACTCATAGGATCGTGGTACCAGGGCTTGATGGAGCACGGTATCGTATAGAGTACTTATATACACCCGAGGTTATAGACACATTTATGATGCTCGCATGTGAGCACGGACATTCTCGTATATGGGTTGTATATAAAGGCATGAGCCTTCCTCTCTTTCATTATATGTTGCATGCAATTGTGGTAGAATTGCTAATGATATGAGAGTCGTTAGTGTATTATGTGGGTGTTGAGACCCATTTATGTCGTCATATGTGTGGCGTCTTCCCTGGCTGGGAATTTACTTGGTATTACTGCTTTCTGATGAGTATTATGTTTTCCCTGGCCGGGAATTATGTTATGTGTTGTGCTTCTATTTCGGGATAGCTCTATTTATGAGGAGACTCTGCCCAAATTTTTATAAAAGTCCACAATGTGAAAAGTGGCAAAAAGGGATGATATTGGGCGAACTTTGTGAGTCTATTTCGTTGTTAGACTGATGACCTTATAACATTGAGTGTTAAAGGAATTTTTTTGTAATTGCCATGCAATGATAAAGTATCATCTGAGCTTCCCGATTGACTTTTATTGAAAGCATGTGCCACACATAGTGGTTAATACACTAATCAAGGATTAAGGGCTTGGGGTCCTTACACTTGTTTTGCAGGATGATAGTATGACTTGGTATGAATCCTTATGCGTGGCATATGTGATGTTGTGGGTGTACCCATGATTGGTATACCGGGTTTCTGTACTATCATTTGGCAATGGAAACATGATATGTTTCGCGAGAGCTATTCCACTGATTCCGTGGTAATGGTATGTAGGTCGATACCGAATCGGAGGAGTAAGTGGTACAGTGGTTGGAGCGTGAAAATCAAAGCTTGGTATCGGCTCCATGTGCAAAGTCAGCCTGCATGAGATTGTGTATCAGACCTAATGATGGACTGGCCGCTGACACATGATGTGTGAATGGAAGTGACGATACAGGTTATTGATCACTGTATCTAGTTCAGGGGCAATTCTTGATATTGCAATCTGTGGTTGCATTGTCAGTTTGACATGTATGGCCTGAATGGGAATGTAATACTTTGCTCTTGATCTGTGGATAGTATGGCTAACGCAGTGGTTTACATTGGGAGATGATGCAGACATGGGTTACTTGTGGTACTCAGATGGTACATGTAGCGAATGTGAGATTCGTGTACAATAATAGTATTCTTTATTATTGTATTCCACAGCGGTCATTGGTGATTTGTGAGATCACCATGGTGATGATTATCTTGTCAGGGTATCATCTGTGTATGGTTCTCCGGTGTGTATGTGTGTGTTGAATTCTATGTTTGTTGTCATGGAGTTGACAAGGAACATGAAATTGGGAGAGTTCAATGATAGTGACGCTGAGGCGTATTGATGGAGCGGTACAATCGCAGTAACTGTGAGTTATACTGTTCGACTGTTATCAGCCTATGTCGTTTAAGTCACTCATGTTTTGGTGACTGGTTAACAGACTGTTTGATCCTTTCTGTGTATTAGCTTCTTGTGTTCGTTCTTGTTGTATCATATGGATTTGAGCATGGAAGTCTTTCAGATTGAAAGAAAATGAGTACCGGCGGAGATTGCAGTGATGCAATGATCACCGGCAAAGATTGTTGTGATGCCTGCACATGTGATTTTTGTGATGGCTGTACTGGGACATACATGGTGCTATGTGGCCATGTATTATATCTGGTTAGTGTATAGTACAGATGGGAATGGATATCATTGTTTTGATGTGAACTCCGTCCGAGCTATAAGGTTGTCCGTATGAGACTCTATGTATGTGGTATGTGTGGCAGCCATGGGTGTCTTTGATTGACACGAGATACCTCAAGTGCATACAGTTGTGTATGGGATGTTGTATATGAACATCTAGTTCTGTGTTTGTGAACTGTATTTATGAGGTTGAAATTGGTTGGTCTGCTTTGAACAGAGTGTGGGTCTGTGTTGTTGCTGAGAGCATTGGATGCTTGTATGGCTTCTGGATATAGAAAAGGACGTCATGATAGACATCCGTAAACTGGTTCTTTAGTGGAACTGTGTATGACATCTTGTCATATTCTGGATTATTGCATGACAATAGTGATCTGTACACGTGAGACCAACAGAGAGTTGTTGGCAATGTGAGACCAACAGAGATTGGTTGGCAATGTGAGTATCCGATAAGCATTGTGTGTGAACTATTGTATGATAGCATAGCTTGGTGGCTATGATATATGGTTCACAAGTCTGATGTTGAATGTCCAAGTTATCCAGATTGATAAGGAAGTTTGAGTTTCCGTCGAGTGCTTGCACACTACGACTGTAGTACTGATGCAATCAGAGTTTCCGTTGCGTTGTGATTGTACTATGCGTTTGACATGAAATTCATATATTCTTGAGTCAGGACGGGAGATGTATGACTCATGGGATCGTGATTGTGATATGCCGACCTCGTCATGCGATTGGTTTGCATAGTTGATTGGTTTGCATTTTGTGCTCGATAGATGTTGGGTTGATATCTATTGATGGACAGTCTGCGAATATGTTTCATGAGAAAACAGTATGGTTGGTATACTAAACCATGTAATGGTTAATGAATGGTTGGTATGCTAAACCATGTGATGGTTGATGAATAGCAGATGGTTATGAGAAGGTTGAAGAAGCTCACACGTATGAGATAGTGTGATGGGACTTGATTTGTCCATGAAATGAATTATCTCTTGAGCTTGTTCGTACACATATGTGTATGGCATTGAAGTTTGTGTCATGTTATAGTGGTACGACCAATATGAGACTGATTTGACATATACCAGATGGTGAATGGTCTTTTTGCTATATGGTTGTACTTGAGTATTCTGATATGATATCCTTTGATTGTACACGGAAGGTGTACTAGTAACATAATACGGTTACAGTATTGTGAAGGTATCATTGGCAATGCTATATGATATGGCAATTCCTTTGGGTCCGATTGCAGAGTCATAGTGCCAGAATGACCATGAGTGGTATGGTAATTTGATTGTCATTCATGTCAACAATAGTGTGTGGATTGTGTGATTGCAGTTGAGTTAGAATTTGTTACCTTCCATGTATTGTTGAATTGGCTATTCCTTCATGAACCAGAGGTGATAACGATTTGCTGGGAGCAGTCGTGTTTATCAGGAATGCATTCCAATAAAGAAAGATTCAATGAATATGGCGAGGTAGACAACTGTTGGTTTTGATTATGTACTATATGCGATCATGTGATATATCTGAGTGACTTAAATGATCATGTGATATACTCGGGTGATATCTTCGATTGTATGATCTATCCGGGTGATATGATAATCCGTATGGATAGGTTCTTGAAGCAGAACGGAATGGGTTATCAGGTACCTGTGATGTGTGGGACTTGTTGGCATAATCCATGTAGCAAGTGAATTGCACATGCGTGGAAAACGTGTCGGTTGGAAAACGTGTTGGTTTCCACTGCTACATGATATTTTGTGTTGATCATTACAGGGAGCAGTGAATAGAAAGTAATGAATCGTTGTAAAAGCTTGTCATACTCAAGATGGTAGTCTTGGGGGAACAGTTGATACAAAGAATTACATTTCCGGTAGGGGTCAGGACAGGGAATATTGAACCACGCAAATGGTGTGGATAGATACTATGAGAACATAGTCATTGGGTGAGATAACCATATAATCATATGGACATATGTATTGTACATGGCTTTGGTGTATAGTATGCATTGATGACATATGAGTGTGATGTGGATTGCTTCTTGTGGTTTGGTCAAGTTCGTGTCCAGTGTTTGTTCTTGACTGGTATCGTGTCCAGTGTTTAATCTAGACTGAGAAGTCTGGCGTGGGAGATTAGTATGCAAACGATAGATGGATATGTTGTATCTATCACATTGTGTAATTACATACTATAATACAACTTTGTGAAATGTCAGAGCAGAGATGGCTCTGTGCACATTTGGATGTGTAGAATCTGAATGCGACAAGGACTGAGGTATTTGGTTTAGAGTATCTTGCTGATCTCGATATTCTGCGTAAGCTTACACAGGAGTACAGACGAATGGAAACATTCTAGACCGTTATACAATACACAACGCGGGTATGTGTGTTGCTGTGTTTCTAAAGTGTGGCATAATGTGTATGGAAAAGGTGTAATACCAGGATTTGAACCATTGACTGTATTACTATATGGTGACTAGTTGTCCAAGGAGGGACGAATGTATTAGACATTAGACGAACAGATGCTCCATTGGGAATCATTTGTATGCATCCAGCAGGAATGGGAGTGGGCAGTGACTTGGTTAAGGAAACCCACCGGTACAATGAGTTGTCTGAGATCAAGTCAATTTGATGGATACTGTTGTGTATAACAGGATATGTATATGTGCCAACATCCGGACATGATTTCTTGAGTGTTCACTGATACTAGTGAAATGTTTGTCTGTTGATGGCATTACAATGATGCATACATACTATCTATGCCCGGCTGGTGTAGAGTGTTGTGAGCATATGGCTACGTGGACAAAAGCAATGTCTGGTATGTTTTCTTTTGGTTTCTTATACTGCTGGTCTGGTAAGTATCTGCTAGTTGAGCATGTTGAGTATGTATGTAAGGACCCCAAGCCCTTAAAACCTTGATTAGTGTATTAACCACTATGTGTGGTACATGCTTTCTATAAAATGTCAATCGGGAAGCTCTGATGATACTTAATCATTGCCTGTCAATAAAAGACTCATATGTTTGCCCTTTACCAACCCCTTGGTGCCACTTTTCACATTGTAAACTTTTACAAAAATTTGGGCAGAGTCTCCCCATAAATAGAGCTATCCCAAAACAGAGTACAACACATAACAAAATTCCCGGCCAGGGAACACATAATACTCAACAGAAAGCAGTAATACAAGTAGATTCCCAGCCAGGGAAGACACCACACATACGTCAACAAAAGTGGGTTCCAACACCCACATAATACACCAATGACTCTCATATCATTCTAGCAATTCAACCTAATTGCATGCAACCTTAAATGAAAGAGAGAAAGGCTCATGCCTTTATATACAATCCATATACAAGTATAATCGTGCTCACATGCGAGCATCATGAATATGAATATGTATAAATCCTCAGGTGTATATATAGGTACTCTATACGATACCGTGCTCCATCAAGCCCTGGTACCACTATCCTGGGAGTACCTCAAATCAACAGCTCGAGCTCAGCTCCATAGCCATCGATGTACCTGTCCACCTGTCCCAACAGAGACAGCCCCCAACGGGGTGAGCATACCAATACACAAAATCCCATAATCATAATAATGAAATTCATAATTTACAACAAAGGTAAATGCTAATGAATTTAAATGATACTCCCTGGATGGCAACATCCTCATCCGGGATTCCGTGTACTGTCCCTGTTCTCACAACATCAAACTCATCAAATCTCATAAATCAGTAAATCAACACATTGATTTACATATCGCATGCCTGATTCTCAAATACCAAGAATGAATGATTCCAAGTTCATATACATGCAAAAATAGATATATCAATATCTAATATGGATTTCATAACCTTGCTTTCCATTATACTTAGACATCTCATATGTCTTATAATGAAAACATGAGTCTATGAACCTAGACATCTCAAATGTCTCATAATGAATACATGATTCTACGAACCTAGACATCTCAAATGTCTTACGAAGAATGCATGATTCTACAAACCTAGACATCTCAAATGTCTCATAATATAGTCATATAAACCCAGTACCCCATATATCATGCAAGAGTCATCCTACTCTAGTGTCACGCACGCTACAAGCGGCGATATCAAGATTTGGGTCATTCCTTGGCTATATCAACATATATGTATAACCATACGCAAAACATTCAATGCAATCAAAAACACCTTATGCATTTCACATATATATAGTAATGCTCGTACGTCGCACGTACCTTAAATCTCCGAAGTCCGAGCCAAGCCTTGCTCGAGTTCCATGCCCCGAGGAATGATGTGCTAACACGATAAACAATTCACCATTATTTACGAACATGTAACCTATGTTCAAGCACACCCATATCCCTCACAACATTGTCAACACACGACAATTAACCTCTTAAAAGACCCGGGGCAGGGTACATGCAGGGAAGGAATAAATGAGACAATCGAAATTTGTTCAAGAATGCCCTACAAAAATCGAACCTCAATCTCACAATTTCGAACCCAATTAAATACCATAACTCATCTAAAATGTCAATTAAGCTATCCAAGCAAGAATCAACATCCCTTGACAAAAACTCCCCATTTTCGAACTCAACCCCCATAATTTCGAATCCAAACAAGCCCTTAAATTCAAACCCTTAAAATCCTTCAAATTCGAACCAAAGCTTTTCAATTCAATCTCAATCAAGCATCATAATACTCTTAAAACATGCAATAATCGATCAATTGCACGAAATAATACCCCTGCCAAAAACCCCCAAAAATCGAAATTTAATCCCTACGAAATTGGGGAAAATTCGAAACAATAAAGGCATGGAAATACATGAAAAAGACGAACAAGGGGGTAGGGAGGTTACCCAACGAAAATCGGAAGCAAAATCGGACGAAATCCGATGAACCCTAACTTTTGGGGATCGACGCATTCCAGCCAAATTCGACTCCAAGACGCGACGAAATCTTCAATTGGCAGAGGGGAAAGAAGCGCCTCGTCGAGACGAAGACGGCGGTAGGTCGCACGCGCCGATCGGCGGCCGGACGGCGGCTGGCGCACCGCTTGAAGCGGCGGGGGTCCTGTAGCAGACGGGAATCGCGCGGGAGAGAGAGGGAGGAAAACTTTGGGGCTTAAATGAAATTAAATGACAAATTTTGGGTTCAATTGGTATTTATAGCGAAAATACCCCGAAAACTTAATAGCCCCACAAATACATCATGATTCCTTAAAAATCATCTGTTTTCAAAAACTCTCTCTCTAACTCCAAAACCCTCTACCGGTGCTCACACAGCACCCGAGATCCCGAGACACATTAAAAAACCCAACTCTTAGGTTTTACACCGTAATGTGAATACAATCTCAACCTCTGGATCCAACGATCCCAACTACCCAAATAAACGAGCCCAGAAGGCCCAACACCTCGATTAAATCCCAAATCGCCACGTAAAACCACTTTAGGGATTATTAATACTCCGGGATTAACACCTATAATCCCTGGTCATCACAATATCCCCCACTAAAAGAATTTCGTCCTCGAAATTAGCACTGGTGTATCACGTAACACCCAGGCTACACAACAACATGAAGCCATAACCTCGATTCCTGACCATATCAGAATCGTATTAATAAACGCGAGGATACTTACCTCTCATCTAATCTCTGAAACAGAGCGACATACCATAACCAACATATCACCCAAGAGGTAAAACGTACCTCGATGCGGGTCATCCCAAAAGTCAGCCTCTCATGACTGCAAATCAACCAATACTTACGACTGTAGATCGGACAGTCATCCTTCGTTCTAATACAACAGTACGAACACATCCTGAATGACACCTCAACCGTAAGAACGTTGACCTCGTGTCAAACTCTGGAGTGGAATAGACTTCCAAATCCATCATAACGTCAAAGAGCGTCAGCACAACTCAACGCTAATAATCCAAAAGCAGTTAGTCAACTGAAACTGCAAGGATTCGAATCGCTCCTGATTCTATCGTAGATATCATTCCATGACATCTCTATCAAGACTCACGATGTCTAACATACATCGTTACGAAGGAAACACTAGTACAACCACGGTGTACCCATATCAAACCTGGTTTCCACTTCAAACTTCCTCCATCGAAGGAGTAGTCGCCTCATTGCAACTTAATTTGGGCAACTCACGGCCACAAATTCAAACAAAAGACATCTCACAAGATGTCCACCTCCGGATGTTCCAAGAATCACGTCCTGATCATAAATAACAACCGAGACTCCGCAGAGTTTACATTTCTTAAGGGGCATGCAATAAACCCATTGCATCCTCAACGCTTGTGTCGTCAGCGACACTCAACCAATCCGAAATCCTGCCATCCCTTGAAAATCCTCGGATTTAACAATCCAAACTTGGGAAGGCTGTCGCATAACTCGAAGGAAAACACCAATAAGGGAAATACCTTAACCCTCACAAGAAAATCCCTCCTCAAGGGAGTCAACTAACTTCACGATTATTCCTCATAAACATCGTGCCATGGAGATTCCCAATCTCAAGGTGTTCCATATCTCTCATTAGAGATTTAACCATCCCAAAAATAGCATAACTCTATGCTTAACAGAGAGGAAATCAATAACTGGCATCCGTATACTCACCGGTATACCTGCCTAAGCACTGATATCGCATGCATACTCAATGCACTCGGCTCGGGTATCTACCACATATCCCTAAGCCCCAAACACAACCGTCAATTCTGAGTCATTCCTTACTCAGTGGAGGATGAAAATCGACGATTAACAATACACGGTGTGATTCCCAAAATCAACACCACTTGTACCAACTTACCGAATCTTTCAAAGATTCCCAAATAGGTATAATACTACCTTCTTCCTCGCAAGGGAAGTGCCATCGAACTCGAGATCCACAAGTCTCGAACCATCGTTCGGAAAAACTGGATACAATAACACCCATTGTATCCCAATACACGGGTTCCTTTAGATTGAGTCAATAACAACCTGATGACTCTCTTGTTGGTACTCCAACATCCTGAGCTGTCCCCAGACAAGTCTCCAAGATTTAAACATAAACGTATACACGTTTCAGCGAGGCACGAACAACCTTAACCTCAATGACATGGTGACTACTAGAGTCCACCACAATCCACATCGTATCACCTTACGATTTGCCAAACTTGGTTCCAACGAGCAGTGTAACGGCTCTAGCAAGCCCATCATGGTGCTACACACACGCGGCAGACAACCTAGTCTCTGCCTCTTTAGGTTTACCTCAAACCTACCAATAAGACGGACGTTTCCACATGGTATAACATACTATGGGAGGAAAACTCAATAGAGTAATGGGTCTTTATCCAACATTCCTCAATGCCGATACACCCTGGACAACCCAATGTCCCTATGTACTTAACATAACCTGATCCTACTCCCTTAGGACCCATCCTACACCCTCAAGGGTGGTGTGACCATGTCCACCACATGTCACATCGACAGAAAGCGAGTACTTTCCTCCATGATTACTCCTGTCGTCAAATCACATGGCCAAAAGCCACTCCAACGAGCATACCTCAAGGGTATCACCACTCGTAAAATGATTACCCCCAAACATAAGCTGCGGTACAATCACATGTACAGCGCATCCAACCATTCCTCGAGCAACCCGCTCGGTATAAGGGTCACGTCCATCGGTGTCGCACACACCACCTTGTGCTTGGTACTGGCACCCAAGGCACACCACTGAATACGTATACTCAACGCATCGATCATCGTAACGATGATGCATGTCTAATAAGACATCTCCTACACCATCGTCATCGTCATCCCGTGACGACACATGCCAACTCATGGCATCTAAAACATTGCCCACTAGTGACGATACATGTACATCAGCGTATGTCATCCACTAACATGCTAGTAAAATAGGCATAATAAACATGTATATCAATGCATGCCAGCTACAATAAAGCTAATAAAATAGCAATATCTCATACCTCATCGCTAGTGATATAGCGTCATACCTGTCTCCGTCGCTCAATAATAGTGCGTAATCAGCACCCATCGCTCGAAGGCGGCAAAATCCTGTGCTGAGTACATAGCGGCAAAATCCCTCGCTATAGAATCGACGGCATGACACCTCGTCATATAATAAGTGGCATGAAACCTCGCTATACCCTGAGCATGAATCATCGTCCACATAGTAGCGGAAAGAGGCATCGCTATCAATACACCTGGCGGAATGAACCATCGCCAATAGATATAGCGGAATGAACCATCGCTATAAATACTCCTGGCGGAATGAACCATCGCCAATAGATATAGCGGAATGAACCGTCGCTATAAATACGCCTGGCGGAATGAACCATCGCCAATAAATATAGCGGAATGAACCGTCGCTATAAACCGTGTCCTCATAGAGAAATGAATATAAATCGACACAGCGGGACACATCACCGCTATCATCCGTGTCATCACATAGGAATGAATCATCATCCTAACAAGCGGCATCTCATCCTCGCTTCTTCATACAAGCGGTATCTCATCCTCGCTTCGTATGGCATACCCCGCCTCCATGTGCAAGCGAGCATCCCTGCCCGCTCCACATTTTTAGCGGTACAAGCATAAGCTTCTTCATACAAGCGGTATATCATCCTCGCTTCGTATGGAATACCCCGCCTCCATGTGCAAGCGAGCATCCCCGCCCGCTCCACATTTTTAGCGGTCAAGCATAAGTATAAAAATTCTCACTGTCATAAGCAGGACTCCTGGAATGCATAATCATCATTCCTTTTTATACTCCATATTTCCTGTAACCTGCAACCATCAGGGTTAACAACAATAGCCATATACGCTATGCATCCACATTCAATTCATAATAAAAACACATTATGAGAATGTATGGTTTCACAAATAAATGTCATGATATCCTTCTTTAAATCCTTATTTCATCCTGAGCCCTTATCATTAGTACATTTTAATGCTTCTTGCTACTCCAGGAAAGCGGAATTCTTCCTCGCTTCCACTGGACTTTAGCGTTGCTACTCCATGTAAGCGGAACTCTTCATCGCTTCCAATGGACTTTAGCGTTGCTACTCCATATAAGCGGGACTCTTCATCGCTTCATATGGACTTTAGCATAAGCCATTAAAATCCTTACTAAGATAACTTTGACTCAAGACATGCATATGCAAAAACAATGCACAATAACATATATCATAACCTCAATGCACCACTTTGCATTCATCATGTGTCAACAAGACAACGTAAAATACATGTTACCTCGGAAATATCCCTTTATCTGATTTTCTTAAAACCAGCTTCCTTGGCACATAACACACGGAGTGCCAGACATCCCCATAAATGTCATCCTATCGTGTTCCACACGATTCCTGCAACCACAATGGTTAGCAATACCACTTTTCATATCATAATAGCACATAAACAATTTGCTATGTCATACAACATTAATGCCATCATGCATAAATATGTGCTATCAATAACTTCCTAGGCCCTTAACAGCCCCAATGAGCAACCACTGCTCTGATACCACTAATGTAAGGACCCCAAGCCCTTAAAACCTTGATTAGTGTATTAACCACTATGTGTGGTACATGCTTTCTATAAAATGTCAATCGGGAAGCTCTGATGATACTTAATCATTGCCTGTCAATAAAAGACTCATATGTTTGCCCTTTACCAACCCCTTGGTGCCACTTTTCACATTGTAAACTTTTACAAAAATTTGGGCAGAGTCTCCCCATAAATAGAGCTATCCCAAAACAGAGTACAACACATAACAAAATTCCCGGCCAGGGAACACATAATACTCAACAGAAAGCAGTAATACAAGTAGATTCCCAGCCAGGGAAGACACCACACATACGTCAACAAAAGTGGGTTCCAACACCCACATAATACACCAATGACTCTCATATCATTCTAGCAATTCAACCTAATTGCATGCAACCTTAAATGAAAGAGAGAAAGGCTCATGCCTTTATATACAATCCATATACAAGTATAATCGTGCTCACATGCGAGCATCATGAATATGAATATGTATAAATCCTCAGGTGTATATATAGGTACTCTATACGATACCGTGCTCCATCAAGCCCTGGTACCACTATCCTGGGAGTACCTCAAATCAACAGCTCGAGCTCAGCTCCATAGCCATCGATGTACCTGTCCACCTGTCCCAACAGAGACAGCCCCCAACGGGGTGAGCATACCAATACACAAAATCCCATAATCATAATAATGAAATTCATAATTTACAACAAAGGTAAATGCTAATGAATTTAAATGATACTCCCTGGATGGCAACATCCTCATCCGGGATTCCGTGTACTGTCCCTGTTCTCACAACATCAAACTCATCAAATCTCATAAATCAGTAAATCAACACATTGATTTACATATCGCATGCCTGATTCTCAAATACCAAGAATGAATGATTCCAAGTTCATATACATGCAAAAATAGATATATCAATATCTAATATGGATTTCATAACCTTGCTTTCCATTATACTTAGACATCTCATATGTCTTATAATGAAAACATGAGTCTATGAACCTAGACATCTCAAATGTCTCATAATGAATACATGATTCTACGAACCTAGACATCTCAAATGTCTTACGAAGAATGCATGATTCTACAAACCTAGACATCTCAAATGTCTCATAATATAGTCATATAAACCCAGTACCCCATATATCATGCAAGAGTCATCCTACTCTAGTGTCACGCACGCTACAAGCGGCGATATCAAGATTTGGGTCATTCCTTGGCTATATCAACATATATGTATAACCATACGCAAAACATTCAATGCAATCAAAAACACCTTATGCATTTCACATATATATAGTAATGCTCGTACGTCGCACGTACCTTAAATCTCCGAAGTCCGAGCCAAGCCTTGCTCGAGTTCCATGCCCCGAGGAATGATGTGCTAACACGATAAACAATTCACCATTATTTACGAACATGTAACCTATGTTCAAGCACACCCATATCCCTCACAACATTGTCAACACACGACAATTAACCTCTTAAAAGACCCGGGGCAGGGTACATGCAGGGAAGGAATAAATGAGACAATCGAAATTTGTTCAAGAATGCCCTACAAAAATCGAACCTCAATCTCACAATTTCGAACCCAATTAAATACCATAACTCATCTAAAATGTCAATTAAGCTATCCAAGCAAGAATCAACATCCCTTGACAAAAACTCCCCATTTTCGAACTCAACCCCCATAATTTCGAATCCAAACAAGCCCTTAAATTCAAACCCTTAAAATCCTTCAAATTCGAACCAAAGCTTTTCAATTCAATCTCAATCAAGCATCATAATACTCTTAAAACATGCAATAATCGATCAATTGCACGAAATAATACCCCTGCCAAAAACCCCCAAAAATCGAAATTTAATCCCTACGAAATTGGGGAAAATTCGAAACAATAAAGGCATGGAAATACATGAAAAAGACGAACAAGGGGGTAGGGAGGTTACCCAACGAAAATCGGAAGCAAAATCGGACGAAATCCGATGAACCCTAACTTTTGGGGATCGACGCATTCCAGCCAAATTCGACTCCAAGACGCGACGAAATCTTCAATTGGCAGAGGGGAAAGAAGCGCCTCGTCGAGACGAAGACGGCGGTAGGTCGCACGCGCCGATCGGCGGCCGGACGGCGGCTGGCGCACCGCTTGAAGCGGCGGGGGTCCTGTAGCAGACGGGAATCGCGCGGGAGAGAGAGGGAGGAAAACTTTGGGGCTTAAATGAAATTAAATGACAAATTTTGGGTTCAATTGGTATTTATAGCGAAAATACCCCGAAAACTTAATAGCCCCACAAATACATCATGATTCCTTAAAAATCATCTGTTTTCAAAAACTCTCTCTCTAACTCCAAAACCCTCTACCGGTGCTCACACAGCACCCGAGATCCCGAGACACATTAAAAAACCCAACTCTTAGGTTTTACACCGTAATGTGAATACAATCTCAACCTCTGGATCCAACGATCCCAACTACCCAAATAAACGAGCCCAGAAGGCCCAACACCTCGATTAAATCCCAAATCGCCACGTAAAACCACTTTAGGGATTATTAATACTCCGGGATTAACACCTATAATCCCTGGTCATCACAATGTAGCAGATTTACTTTTGATTATTTGTTCCGGCAAATAATGTTGCATTTATAATGCATGTTTGTGCAAAGCTTAGTTGCCACTATGTTGTTATTCCTTGTAGTGTTGCTAGTAGGGTTGAAAGCTTATGGCTTTCTGTATGAGATTCATATTATGAATATGGAATTTCGAGGACGAAATTCAATAAGTAGGGGAGAATTGTAATGCCTCGAGTTGCTTTATACACGTGTCATATGATTATACCGTTAATATGATTAATTTCGGTATGATATGGACTCAGGTTCGGGTTGAACCGAGGATTAATGAACACATACATGAAATGAATATTAGATATATGACAAGGAAAGAAACATGATGCACAAGATGTAGTGCATAGGAATGATTGAATTAAATCAAGTGTAGTGACATATCAATCAACTTGGACTAGTAGGCATTTGAATTGAATTTCATATGCATGTGCCTTTTATTTGAGTTTGCATTTGAGGTTGATAAATATGAGATATCAGATTTGCAACTCACAATACACCTCAACACACCTACAAAATCCCTACACAAGCTCCTCTCTCATTTCTTCCTTAGGTTGAATTTTTGAGCTTGGATTGTACTTGGTAATCAAGCTAGAAAATAAAGGGAAGTGATATAATAACTACTTGGTAAGGAATTCATGAGTTTAAGCTTGATTTATGTTGTTGTGTATGAAGTATGTGAAGTTGAGTCTCAAGTGTTAATGTTTGAAATCATAACTTTTTCTTTGCCAAGAATTGGATTGTAGGATGATGGAAACATGTTTATATGTTACTAGAGATTTCAAGAAACATGTGGAAATGGTTAATTTTGAGTTGTAGGAGAAGAATTATGAAGATATGCTTGAAAATCGCCATGATCTATGTTTTCTGGACATCGGCGATCGATCGGTGCTTGTGTTGCGATCGATCGCCGAGGACAGACAAAATATAAGGCGGTGAAACTATGTGGCGATCGATCAGTGAGTTTGTAGCGATCGATCGCTATGAACAGGGCATTTTGGCGATCGATCGCCAAGTAGTTGCGATTGATCGCGAGGAGACAGAAAGTTTTGGCGATCGATCGGCAATTGTAGCAATCGATCGGTGCCTTGGAAATTATGAAAAATGTCATATTTTTGTAGCATTTAGTTTTGAAGCCTCTTATAACATGGTAAATTGTTCATGTGCTTATAGCATCATCACAGGGGACGGGGCAAAGAGGCAATTAGCCATCAACGCCTGATTTATCGCTTTTATTGTCGTATACCAGGTACGTGTTGACGTACGGAGTATAGATATTGTGTGATGATGTTATGAGATTGATATCACATGAATTGTGTTGTGTTGGTATCATATGATTTGCAGTATCATATGCATGTACATTCATGGATATCATGTGTTTGAGATGGATGAGGTATATGTTTTAACATTAGAGGTATACACCTGGTTTGGGTATATGCTCGGGTATGCTACATATACGTTAGCATTAGAGGTATACGCCTGGTTTGGGTATATGCTTGGGTATGCTACATATACTTGGTATGAGAGATATACGCCGGTTTTTGGGTATATACTCTGGCTATTATCACATATGAGTACGGTACTATGATATGTGCTGCTGATATGAAGATGTGATGTGGTTCCACTGACATATTGAGCTGAGATAGACAAATCATATTGGTCTCGTGATAATAGGATGATAGTTGAGATATGTCGACATGGTGCATTTGTTGATGCATGATACAGAGCATTCACATTTGATGATTGTTATTGTGCTTTATCATTAATATTGTGTTTTGATATTGCACTGAGATAGTTGTTGTCTATACTCACGTTGTGTGAATGTTTCTGTAGGGACTCATAGACGTGGGAAGACGGGATGTGAGTCATTTTCCGCTGCAAGCTGAACCACTGCCTAGGAGTTATCTTGGATTAGGTTGTTGCTTGTACATGTGATGTATAGTTGATTAGGTTTTTATAACCCTTGTAACAACTTAACTAGTCAGAAACTCTTAATCAATGCGTGTTTTTACTTAATCAGACTCACGTATGTATGCTTAATTGATACATAATGGATTAAGTAACGAGGACCCCACAGATTTGGATTATACTGTCATGGAGACAGCTAGTATCGGTCGTGGGTTGATTGTAAATCGGCCATGGAAAGCATTTCTGGTGTTGGACCGAGTAATGGATTACTTACCTTTCGAAGAGACGTCTCCGGAGAAATGCTCGATTGTGTAGCACTATGGTATTAGTACAGAGCATTGTTAGAATGAGTATATGTTGTGTATACAGATTTCGTTTTGATAATAGTGGCATTGATGCACTATTCTAACCAGTTGTGTATTTTTGGGTTCCGGAATATATTTTGGTATAAATATATCTAGGTTTTCCGAATAGTGGTTCGAGGTTGGAGGGTCATGGATTCATGACACTTTCCTTGTGAGGAAGGCGGTACTGATATACATACCAGTTGAATCTTTTGGGAGATTCGTTGTTTTGGTTTGTGTGGTG
Source organism: Haberlea rhodopensis (assembly GCA_907163345.1). Taxonomy (NCBI): domain Eukaryota; kingdom Viridiplantae; phylum Streptophyta; class Magnoliopsida; order Lamiales; family Gesneriaceae; genus Haberlea; species Haberlea rhodopensis. The sequence goes on along the minus strand of CAJQUN010000142.1, from coordinate 1,104,982 downwards.
TTGATGTTGAAATCACACCCTTTTTGGTTTGTCAACCATCATTCTCCGTGGAGTGAGAATAATTGAGGATTGATAGTTGGTTTGGGTTTTTGGGTATGATTGGAGATATCCGAGTCTATTGCATTGAGTGTGCATGTTGTGTTGGTGCTTCGGCATGTATGCCGGTGCGGGTATACGAATGCCAGCATTTTCTTGGTACTCGTCAAGCATCGGGTCAGTATGCTTAGATGAATGAATCTCCGGTTTGAGATTGTGGCACTTTGAGATTGGTAATCTCGATGGCACGATGTGTTCTGATGAACGATCGTGAGGGTTGGTTGACTACCCCTGAGGAGGGATTGTCGTACTTTAGGCCATGATAATCCATTTCTGAGAAATTTGATAACGTCCTGTGTTAGGATTTTGAATCCTAGGGTAAACGAGGGATGTCCAATATTCGGATTGGTTAAGTGTCGTGGTTGGCACGTGTGGCGGGAATGCAATTGATTGTTCTTGCATGTCCTTTCAAGAACTTGAGACCTTGTGGAGTCTCGGTTGTGTGTCTGGACCAAGATATTATTCTTGGAACACCCGGATGTAGTCATCCTTAGAGATGTGCTTTGTGTTGATCGTTAGCGGTGAGTTGCTCGATCCGTGTTGCAAAGTGGTGCAACTGCTCCTTTGATGGAGGTGAAATTGGAGATTGGGAACCTGATGTAGCTTAAGTACACTGTAGTGTGCTGGTGATCACTTTGGTAACGATGTATGTTTGGTTAAATCGTAGAGATATCTTTGGGACGATATCTATTTTGGAATCACGAATGATTCGTTTGACTTGTAGTTAAGTTTGGCTGACTGCTCTTAGGATGGTTAGCATCGGGGAATGCTGATGTCTTTCGTGGATTTGTGTCAGTTTGAGAGATTACTCCATTCCAGGTTTTGGTGCGAGGTCGGTATCCTTGCGTTTGGTGTGTCGTTCATGTTATGTTCATGATTCGACGATGTGAATCCGTTTGGATTTTTGTAATCTCGGCATTACGTGGAGTACGCCGTGCAAATTTCAAGGACGAAATGTTATTAGTGGGGGATAATAGTGATACCCGGGGATTAATGGTGTTAATCCCGGTGTGGTAATAATCCTTAATGGATTTCATTTGTGGCAATTATGAATTAATTGCGGTTTCTAGACTCTCGGGGATTTTAAATCCGACTTTGGAGTCGTTGGAGCCAAGGGATGAGATTGTCTTCTCATCGTGGTGATAACCTTGGAATTTGGTCTTTGGTGGGATTTGGGGTCCGGAAAACTTTGTACTGGGGCTGGTAATGGGAATTGAGGTTAGAGAGATGATTTTTGAAAACATATGATTTTTAATGAATCATGATGTATTTGTGAAGGGATTGGTATTTTCGAGTTTTGGTACTATATATACCAAGTGGACTCGATATTCCGTCATTTTGGCACGGAACCCTTCTCTCTTCCCCTCTCTCCACGCTCAAACTCTCCCCCCCATTTCCCCTCTTTTGCTCTTGGAAGCAAAATCGTTGGGGGCTCGTCTTGGGAGCCCGATTTCTTGAAGATAATCAGGTATTCATCTTCCCCTCACCATTGTCTTCGATTTGGTAGTGGTATGGTAGATTTTGGTTGAGGTTTTGGTTGGTTATGGGTCTTGGGGATTTTTGGTTAAAATCCTATGTTGAGTTTTTGGAGTTTTTATTGGTTTTAAATGGTGTATTTGAGGTGTTGAAGGTGTATGGGGTGTTGGTTTTGAGTTTGGGTGTGAAAAACACCATGGAAGCTCGAGTTTTTTGGAAAATCGCAGGTGGTCGCCGAGGAGGGGCGATCGATCGCCGAGGAGGGGCGATCGATCGCGACGAGCAACTGTTAAATTGGTGACGATGAACAGTGCAGGCGATCGATCGCGTGGTCTAGGCGATCGATCGCGAGCATGTTGGCAATCGATCGCGAGGGGTGGTGATCGATCGCGTGTAGGCGATTTTGCCCACTGGACAGGGGCGATCGATCGTGCTAAATGAGGCGATCGATCGCCACCCGTAAGGTTTTATTTTTTTGAAATTTTGGAAAATTGTCGGGATTTTGAAATCGAGGTTTAAGTGGCCCGTTTCCGGGGCAATGTCTACATTCCAATGGGAATGTTATACTTTTAAAATGGATTGGTTGGAACCAAAGTTAATTAAACGGGATTCTCGATTGAGTTTTTGGCTATCTTTTAAACTTGTAAAATGGTATATTTTGGGTATTATGCATGCTTAGCCGGGGGGGCTTTTATTAATCGTCATGGATAGACGATAGGTTTGGAAATTGTGAACGTGCTTGGACACGTGATTGCATGCCTATGTTTAATTGAGAGTTATTTGTGTGTTAGCACATAACTCATCAGACGTGGAACTCAGGCAAGGTTGGACTCAAACTACGAGATTATAAGGTACGTATGACGTACGAGCATAGCCTCTTAATATATTTGCAATTGTTGAAACATTGTGTTACGATGAATGTATGTGAAATGGCATGGTTTATGGTATTGGCTACAAATGTACATATATGCATTGAGAATCATGTGGTGCCGCTTTTGAGCGAGCAATGATGGGACGTTGTCGCCTTTGAGCGAACATCGGTTATGACGCCACTGCTGTTGAGCATACGTGAGAATGAAATGCCGCTATTGTAGAGCGAGCGATGAAATAGAAATATGGAACCATGAGTGAGGTACATGGAATATCTGTAATCATTGTTTAATGATATGATATTATTGATTTTGATATCGATATGTGACAAATGGATTCGTTAATCAATGTAATGATTAACTGGCATTTGGGAATTTGATGGTTTCAATGATTTTGAGAACAGGGACACTGCAGGGGATCCCGGATGAGGATGATACCATCCAGGGAGCATCTTTATATTTCATAGCATTTACATTTTTGTAAATTATGAATTGTATTTTAGTGATTATTGGATTTGGGATATTGGTATGCTACCCCGTGTGGGGCTGTCTCTGTTGCGGCAGGTGATTAGGTACATCGATGGCTTTGGAGATGAGCTCGAGCTATGGAATGTAGGTGATTTCAGGGATCGAAGTACCAGTGACGGTATTGAGAACCGTATTTTATACATTTGATGCACACATACCTATTTGATGCTCGCATGTGAGCACTATTATGTGTATATGGCATGCATAAAAGGAAAGGGTCTTTCTCTCTTCATTTATGAGTAGCATGCAATTATTTATTGAATTGCTAAATGAACTGAGAACATGTTAGTGTATTATATTGGTGCATGATATGTATGTGGACATGGCTAGGGGAAACTAGACATTACATGGAATAATGTAAAGAAATTTTATTATACGCACGATTGGCTATGATAGCAGGTGGTTTTTCCCCTACATGTGTGATTGTATGCACTAATACCATGGATTAATACACTAATTATGGGTTACGGCACGGGGGTCCTTACACATTGAATCTCCCAAAGATTCCCAATCGGTAGGTATATCAAAACCGCCTTCCTCACAAGGAAAAAGTCATGAATCCATGACCCTCCAACCTCGAACCATCGTTCGGAAAACTGGATATATTTATAACAAAACATATCTCGGAACCAAAAATACGCTACTGGTTCAGAATAGTGCATCAAAGCCACTATTACCAAATCGAAACCCGTATACGCCATGTATATTCATCCTAATGATGCTCTGTACTAATGCCATAGTACTCCACAATCTCGAGCATTTCCCTGGAGTCGTCTCCTCAAACGTCTCACCGAAAGGTAAGAAATCCATTACTCGGTCCAACACCAGTAATGATTACCATGGCTGATTCACAATCAACCCTCAACCAAAATTTGTTGTCTCCATTACAGTACAATCCAAATCTCTCCAAGAGATAAAATCAATATAGTATTGTCACTCCACTAACTATATCTCACAATCCAATTGTGACCCCCATTGCATTCCATATGCAAAGATGCTCAATCAGAGCTAGAAACTACTTGTCGACACTCACGTTGGTATTCCCAACAAAATTGAGCTGTCCCGGTACAAGTCCCTCAAAACATTTGACATATAAACGTCCCCGTGAGGTATTCCCTGCCTCAATCATCATGCCACAAAGAGACTACAAGATTCTACCATAAACCCTCATCGTATCACCGTACGATTTACCAAACTCGGTCCCAACGTGCAATATAATGGCTCCAACAAGCACACTATATCACTGCAACAATACTTGGCTAGCAAATCGCTGCCTCCATAGGCTTATACCAACCTACCAACGTGACATACATTGCCATACCGTAACATACATTTAGAGTAGTGGGTCATCACCCAATATTTCTCTAAAACACCAAGCACTATGGACATCCCGGTGTCCTTACTCAACCACAAAGCAATCCTAATTCCGTAGGATTTATTCAACACCCTCAGGGGTGGGTGTGATCATGTCCACCACATGTTACCTCGGCATAAGCAAATAGTTTCCTCAACAACTACTCCTGTTACCAGTCACTTGGCCATAGCCATTCCAACGAGTATACCCAAAGGTACCACTACTCGTAAAATATTTACCTCAAATATGTGCCGCGGTACACTTCCTGTACGGCGCAACCAATAATTCATCGAGCAACCTGCTCGGCATAATGGTCTCGTCAACTAGTGACCCAGACACTACCCTATGCTCACCATTGGCACTCAAACCATACGACTAAATACATATACATAAATGTATTATTCGTCGAAACGACGCTACGCGTCTACATAGACATCCACTATGTCATCGTCATCCCGTGACGGTACCTGTCAACATATGACACCCAAAACAACATCGTCAACTCGTGACGGTACATGTCGACACACGACATGCACAATCTCATCGTCAAACACATGACAGTATATGTCGATACACGGCATCCATAATCTCATCGTCAAACACATGACGGTATATGATAACACATGGTATCCACAATAATGCTAATAGAACAGCAATATACCATACCTCATCGCTTACAAGTTAGCGACATACCTGTCTCCGTCGTCCAACAGTGGTACACAATCAGCACCCATCACTCGTAGGTGGCGTAATCCAGTGCTACGTACATAGCGGTATAACCCATCGCTATTGAATCAGCGGCATGATCCCTCGCCATAGAGTCAGCGGCATAAAACATCGCTATAGATATCCGGCGGTATGAACAATCGCCATAGATGTAGCAGAATGACTCATCGCTATATAATACCCAGTGGCATGAACCATCACCAATAAACTAGCGGAATGCACCATTTCTAAGATACACGGCGGCATGCACCATCGCCAATAGAATAGCAGAATGAACCATCGCTTTGAATACCCGGTGGCATAAACCATCGCCAATAGAATAGCGGAATGAACCATCGCTATGAATACCCGGCGGCATAAACCATCGTCAATGGAATGTCTGATCCCTAGTCTTGTTATATTAGTGTATTTTAATGCACCTCGCTTGTCATGAACGCGGCACTAATACCCCTCGCTTCAAAGCAGATCAGCGGCATCGAATAACCTCGCTCAAATGCGACATGCGGCAATACCCTCGCTTCAACATTTGGCGGCAATTATTCTTTCCTCGCTACGATATGACAGCCGCAAGTATTCTATCACCACGTCAAGTGACAGGGCAAAGCATTTAAAATCATCACTCATCATAACAACGACTCATGGGATATTCACCAAGCATTCCATCTATACCTGCAACACAATGCATATTCCATATCCCAATATACATCACCATGAGTGTATTTTAATGCACCTCGCTTCAAATGTGACATGCGGCAATACCCTGTAAGTAATCCAACAAGCATAGCAGCGCAGCGAAATTAAAATTATGGATTACTAGACACTGGATCTATACATAGGTTATCATATCGGATAAAGGATTTACAAAAGTCAAACCCTTGTAGCGTGTTTGAGCAGATTCCACGAAGCAGCACCACGTCCAACGCCTCCTTCGAGTTACTAGCAAAACTTATCAAGTTTTGCCTCAACGGTATCTACACGATCAAATCGGGAAGGGATAGTTTAAGAACAAAGTGCTAGATTTGTTCTTAAACCAAAACAAGAAGCACACTCGATTCACAATCGAGGAAGATGGCCCGAAATCACAAGAAACAACTCGACTATGAAGAAGCTGATTGCTTATGTGAGAGGCGGCCGAGACTTGCTTCTTGGTTGGCTAGGTTATGATATGAAAGTATGATCAACAATTAATCAATAACCTTATATTTATATTATAAGACTTTAATTAAGGTTCAAGACTTTCTTAAAGTCTCATGGGCCCAAACCCATGATTTAATTAAATCCTTATAATCATTTAATTAAGACTTCTCTTAATTATTTAATTCATCCCATGAATTTAATTTTCCTTATCGATTTAATCTTTTGTGTGACCCGATAGGATCTTGTAATGTTGGCAGTGACATAAAATCTCATTTTACGTCACAAGCAATGAGCGGTGTCTAGCAACACATTAAGGCTACCCAAATTACAAGAATGTCAATGACTCGACATAACCTAAGAACTTGTGATAATATTAACCATGTAACTTAATCCCTTTGTCCTCTGTGTTTAGATTGAACACGAGTCATGGAATAGTCATACTCGTATATTCAATCTCTATTTCTTGATCCCCAAGTAGAACTAGAATAAACGAATAAGCTCGATATCTCATATCGACTCATTCGAGCATGGCCATGCATTTTAGTCTTACTTGATCAAGGGCCCAAACACTTCTCCTGTTATATAGGAGGGACAAATCCTATCTCGATCAATCAACATCCCTCTACATAATTCGTAGTGTATCCAATAGTTGCCTTTATAGTTTACCCTGTTACGGGTAACGTTTGACAATATCAAGATACATAACTCCTTATGTTGGGATCTCTGATGATCACAAGTCGTAAGGATTACATACATTATTATCACTATGAGAATTGCTTATGACGCTCATATAACTATCCATGTAGCATTCTCATGGTGGGTCTGTCCAGTACATCGTTCTCTAACATGTACCCATGTGTTGATTTGATATCTCATATCAATGAACAATTCATCAATCAACACATACTAGCCTCTATGTATTATCATTATCCCGATTCATGATAATACTTGACTAGGGACAATGTTTAAGAATAATACAATATTATTCTAAGGACATTAACATATATATTAATTCACATTGCATAGTTAAACGAATAATATATAATAATGAATTGCCATTCATAAAATCATAAACATTGTATGTCAAAACAATCATCCAATGACATGTCTTAGTGCATATCCCAACAAATCTCCCACTTGCACTAAGACAACTCAGACATATACTTAACGCCTAGAGATCTAGTATGACGATCATGCTTCTGCTATGACAGTGGCTTCGTCAATGGGTCAGATACGTTATCATATGTTGGTACTTTGCATATTTTAACATCTCCCCTTTCAACAATTTCTCGAATGAAATGAAAGCGCCAAAGTAAGTGGTTGGATCTTTGGTGAGATCTAGGTTCCTTAGCCAATGCATCGCTCCATTGTTGTCACAACAGAGTTCTATCGGATCTTTAATGCTAGGCACCACTCCAAGTTCAAAATGAACTTCCTGATCCAAACAGTTTCCTTTGCTGCATCTGAGGCAGCAATGTACTCAGCTTCCGTTGTAGAATCGGCTACTGTCTCTCGCTTTGAACTCTTCCAGCTCACAGCACCTCCATTTAGGCAATACACACATCTTTGTCGGTTTGGAAGCTTGCATCAGTGTAACCCATTACATTGAGCTCTTCCTCACCTCCATAAATCAAGAATGTATCCTTAGTCGTTCTCAAGTACTTCAGGATGTTCTTGACTGCAATCCAGTGACCTTCACCTGGATCAACTTGATATCTGCTCGTCATGCTCAAAGCATACGATACATCGGGACGAGTACATATCATGGCATACATGATAGATCCAATAGCTGACGCATATGGAATCTTACTCATGCGTTGTCTCTCATCTGGTGTTGAAGGACACTGTTCCTTCGAGAGATATATACCATGTGTCATAGGCACGAATCCTTTCTTTGATTCTTGCATGCTAAACCGTTTTAGCACTTTGTCTATGTATGTACTTTGACTTAGGCCAAGTAATCTTCTTGATCTATCTCTATAGATCTTGATTCCTAATACATAGGTGGCTTCACCCAAGTCTTTCATAGAAAATCAATTCCCTAGCCAAATCTTTACAGATTTTAAGGCAAGGATATCATTCCCAATGAGAAGTATGTCATCTACATACAATATTAGGAAGATAATTATGCTCCCACTGACCTTCTTGTAGACACAAGGTTCATCTACGTTTTTGATAAATCCAAACTCTTTGATTGCATCATCAAAACGAAGATTCCAACTCCGAGAAGCTTGCTTCAATCCATAAATGGATCGTTGTAGCTTGCATATCTTTCCAGCATCCTTTGGATCGACAAAACCCTCGGGCTGTGTCATGTACACATCCTCGAGCAGATTTCCATTAAGGAAAGCTGTTTTGACATCCATCTGCCAGATTTCATAATCATGAAATGCAGCTATTGCAAGTAAGATCCTTATGGATTTAACCATGGCCACTGGTGAAAAGGTTTCATCATAGTCAATACCATGAATTTGTTTGAATCCTTTTGTAACCAGCCGACCTTTATAGGTTTGTACGTTACCATCCATATCGGTCTTTTTCTTGAAAATCCATTTGCACCCTATGGGTCGTACCCCTTCAGGTGGATCAACCAAAGTCCATACTTGGTTTGCATACATGGATTCCATCTCAGATTTCATGGCCTCTTGCCATTTCTCAGAATCAGTGCCCATTATAGCTTGTTGATAAGATGACGGCTCATCCTCATCAATAAGTAGTAAGTCACCTTGTTGAGTCACAAGAAATCCATATCTCTGTGGCTCCCGATGTTCTCTTACAGACCTACGCTGGGCTTGTGTCTCTTGAGCAGGCACTTTATCCACAACAGCTTGTGGCGTCTGCTCTGTTTCCATCTCAATATCATGTTCAATGTTTTCTTGTGGTTGAACTTCACTAAGTTCTATTTGTCTCCCACTGGTTTTTCTAGAAATAAATTCTCTTTCAAGAAAGACACCAGTCCGAGCAACAACTACTGTGTTCTCGGTGGGATAATAGAAATAGTATCCTTTCGTTTCCTTAGGATACCCCACAAATAAACACTTATCAGATTTGGGTCCAAGTTTGTTAGTGGCGTGACGTCTAACGAAAGCCTCACAACCCCAAATCTTCATAAAAGACATACCAGGACACTTCCCAGTCCATATCTCATATGGTGTCTTTTCCACTGATTTAGATGTAACACGGTTCAGTATGAATATTGCTGTTTCTAAAGCATGTCCCCAAAACGATATCGGAAGATCTGCATGACTCATCATTGATCGAACCATGTCCAACAAGGTTCGATTTCTCCTCTCGGATACACCATTCCATTGTGGAGTATACGGAGGAGTGAGTTGTGGGATTATCCCACACTCTTTTAGATAGTCATGAAACTTTTGGCTTAAGTATTCACCTCCTCGATCTGATCGATGGATTTTGATACTTTTGCCAAGTTGGTTTTGTACTTCATTCTTGAAATCTTTGAACTTTTCAAATGTTTCATGCTTGTGCTTCATTAGGTACACATACCCATAGTTACTGAGGTCATCAGGAAATGTAACAAAGTACTGAAAACCACCTCTAGCTTGTGTACTTATTGGTCCACATACATCACTATGTATTAGTCCCAATAACACATTACTTTCAACATGTCCCTTGAAAGGGGCTTTAGTCATCTTGCCCATTAAACAAGACTCGCATGTTTCATATGATTCAAAATCAAATGAATCTAATACTCCATCCTTATGAAGTTTAGATATGCGGTTCTCGTTTATGTGGCCCAAGCGACAATGCCAGAGATAAGTCGGATTACAATCATTATTTTTAATCCTTTTAGTATTTATGTTATAGACAGGCATATCAAGATTTATAAATAAAGACCATTCACCATTTGTGCACTAGCATAAAACATATCATTTAAATAAATAGAACAACAGTTGTCCTTTATCATAAATGAAAATCCATACTTGTCCAAACAAGAAATAGAAATAATGTTTTTCGTAATAGAAGGCACAAAATAACAGTCTTTTAAAATCAACGATAAACCAGAAGGCAAAGATAAATGATAATCCCCTACAGCTAATGCAGCAACTCTTGTTCCATTTCTGTGATATCCCCGAAATGATTATGTGATTTTAATCATTTAAGTTATATTGTGATGTTAATGTGTTAATTCATGGGATTGGATGAATTATATTGGGGAGAATTACTTCAGGGTGCATGTAACATGTATTGGGTTTTTGGGGTGTGTATTGTTGTTTTGGTAAAGCATGCAAAAAGGGTAATTGAAGTATTTTGTTGAGAAAATACTATAAATATCATGTGGGGATATTTTAAGTGCATCGTGCCAAATCGGGACCAAAACATAACACATCAAACCACCCAACACTTAACCACCCCCCCCCAACCCATACTTTGACTCAGCATGAGCTGGCCATGCTTCCACTTGGCTCAATAATTTAACACCTTTCCAGCACTCCAAATTTCGAACCTCCTCTTCCAAAATACCATCCAGCAGCTGCTAAGCAATTTTAGGAGGAGCCCTTCCATTTCCATCGCCTGGAAATCCTTCAAAAATCGGGGCAAAGTAGGGTGAGGAACTACCCTGTTTCTTTCTGGAAAAAAAAAAACTGGTTTGGTTCTACTTTTGAGCATGGTGAAAAACGGCATGTTAGCATATGTTTCTTGAAACCTGTGATTTAAATGCTTACATGGTGTTTTTATGAGTCTCTCTGTAATTTTCCTTAAGCATGATGTATGTTTTATGTGGAAGATTTAAGCTTGTGAAAAGTAGTGCTCAAAAATCTGGGTAGAGATTTACTCTGTTTTTCTGGAAAACGTGGGTTGGGAGTGTTTTTGAGGAGGTGTTATCATGCATGATAAGCTTATATATTGGAGAAACTTTGATGTAAAAACATGCTTGGTAGTTTTGTGAAACCCATGGCATGTTTAGTTGAGCAAGGTTTATGTTATATGTGTTAGTTTTAATAGCATGAAAAGAGGTGCTCAAGAATTCTGGAAATGAAAATGTGCCCTGTTTCCAGAAAAAGTTGATCCAGTACTTGTTTTAATGATCGATGTTTATGCATGTAGGTTTATGCTAAGGGTGTATATTTGGTTTGAATACACTCAGGGTAGTGTAGTTCAAATGCTAGCATGATGGTCTTGGTATGTATATTGTCCTACATGTTAGATTTAAGGGTATGATTATCGGTGTTAAGCAATTCTGGAAAATCGCCGAAGGAACAAGGTTGGCGATCGATCGCCAAGGAGGCAGGATCGATCGCGACGTTCCAGTAAGTTTTGGCGATCGATCGCCAATATAGTGGCGATCGATCGCGGATTGAATTTTTCTGGTATGCGAGGCAGTAGCATCTCGCGATCGATCGGGGCTCATGGGCGATCGATCGCGAGATGATATTAAAGGATTTGTTTGGTTTTTTTTTTATTTGGTTTTGCTTCCGGATTATTATGAGGTGCCTAATATTGTGTTGTGTGGCTATGTAGAACCATCCCAGGTGCCAGCACAACCGAGGAGATAAAGTCGATTGACTCCTCTATCTTTTGAAAGGTACGTAAGCGACGTACGGGCATCCCAACGGTAACATGTACTTTATGTTTGTCTTTATGACACATGATGAATGCAATGTGGTGCATTAAGATTATGATACATGTTTTTATGCATTGTTTTTGCATATGTATGTTGTGAAATATAAGAGGTGTATTTCACGAGTCAAAGTTATCTTAGTAAGGATTTTAATGGCTTACGCTAAAGTCCATTGGAAGCGATGAAGAATTCCGCTTACATGGAGTAGCAACGCTAAAGTCCATTGGAAGCGATGAAGAATTCCGCTTACATGGAGTAGCAACGCTAAAGTCCATTGGAAGCGATGAAGAATTCCGCTTACATGGAGTAGCAAGAAGCATTAAAATGTACTAATGATAAGGGCTCAGGATGAAATAAGGATTTAAGGGAAAAGGAATGTCATGACATTGCATATCCATACATTCATATAATGTGTTTCTATTATGAATTATGGTACAGGGACAACCAATGGGCGATATAAATGCTGGAAATACAGGAAGGACTTGTGTTTAAGATTTGCATTTATGCCTTACTTTCATATTATGTTAAATATGAATTGTGTTATGCTCATGTGTTGGGGGTTGTCTTTGTAGGTGCTTTTGTTGACGAGAACCAGGGCCGGGGTTGATATGCTGAGCTGTAAGGAGTGCTACAGGATTAGCATGTTAGAGTTTTTGTATAGCTTCTACTGAGTAGAGTAAGACTATGATGTAGTACCTTTGTAGGATGTACGTCTTTCCTTTTGGAACATTTTGGTACTGTAATCTCTAAAGCTCAGGTTAATCAACACGGCACATTACTCTGATATAATCGCATGTATGTTTAGTTCTCTAAATTGCACCTTAATATCTTGATGTGATAACGGGGTCTCACATTTAGTGGTATCAGAGCAGTGGTTAGATAACCAGGGAAGAGTGAAGGGTAGCCTTTAGAGACAAGTTGGCTAGGTATTCATTTAGGCATGCTTATGCATGTGATGCATATGGTTGTATACGTGTTATACTAACATGCTTTGAATATTTTACTCTTGTTATCTAACGGCTTATATTATGAACTGCTTTTGGTATTGTTGTTAACTATTGTGTTGCAGCATGGCAGACCTCAATGAAGAGGTAGGAGATATGGATAGTAGACATGCCAGTATTGCTCAGCCGAACCCCTTACCACCACCTGCTGTGGGCGTGGAGCCCAGTGTACAGATATTACTGCCAGGGGAGCTCAGTTTGAAGCAGTTTCTGAGTTTCCATCCGCCCATGTTTGAGGGGACTGAGTCTGGTGAAGTAGCTGAGGAATGGTTGGAACGTATAGAGCAGATACTTGTGACTGCACCTTGTGCACTCACGGCATGGCTGAGGTTAGCAGAGTTTCAGCTGGCTAAGAAGCCTGCTATGTGGTGGAAGACCACCGTGATGGAGCTGAGAGCTCTAGGTATGGCAGTTGACTGGACTGTATTCCGGACCCGGTTCCTTAACCGGTATTTCTCTGCGGCTGCCAGACAATTGAAGGAAGATGAGTTCAACAGTTTGAAGCAGGGTAGCATGTCCGTAGCAGACTACGCTATGCAGTATTCCTCACTGCTGAGGTATGTACCTCATATTGCTGTCAGCAGCCATGCCAAGATGAGGAACTTTCTGAAAGGTCTGAGGCCGGAGCTATTCGATAGGGTTATCTCTAACAACCCCAGCTCGTTTGACGACGCCCTGACACGGGCAGAGTTGGCAGAGATTGCCGTAGACGCATACAAGGATGCTGTACCCCCTTTTGTACCATCACAGAGGCCTACTACTGATAGTCTGAAGCCACGAGGGGATCAGTTTAAGGCTCGTGGGGCCTCATCATCTTCCAGGTTTAGTGGGAAGAAGTCTCATGGACAGAAACAGAACACCCGGGGGCATCCACAGGGAAACAGGACAGAGGTAACCAGGTGTACCAACTGCGGAGGATGGCATTTGTTACGTGACTGTCGAGGTTGCTATATCTGTGGCAAGATGGGCCACATAGCTCGGGGTTGCCCCAATCGGGCAGTTCAGACGGATTCAGGGCCGAATAGGCCAAGGTTTGATGCTGGGAGGGCACCACAGAGGCAGCAGTTTGCACCACGACCCCTGGGAGGTCAGACGACAGGACCGCCGCAGGGACAGGTGTATGCACTGACCAGGGAGCAGGCCGAGGCAGCCCCAGAGGAGGTCATTGCTGGTACGTGTCATTTACTTACGTACCCTGCACTTATATTGATAGATACAGGTGCTTCCCATTCCTTTGTATCTACTGCCTTTGTGGAAGGACACCATTTGTGCTCGTCTCTGTTACCCACGCCTCTCATGGTCTCGACACCCACGGGGAAGCATGTGATTGCGGATCGACAGTTATCAGATTGCCTCATTTATTTTGAGGGCAATGATCTGAGGGCCGATTTGATTCAGTTAGAGATGGCAGACTTTGACTGCATTATCGGCATTGATGTGTTGAGCAGATACCGAGCTATGGTAGATTGCCAAAAGAGGATGGTTCGTTTTCTGTCTGATCAGGGGTTCCAGTGGACTTTTTATGGGGACGGCTCTCGTCCAAGGATACCAGTAATCTCGGCGGTTAAGATGTCGCGGTTATTGGAACGTGGTCATACTGGGTACCTTATTTATGCTATGAATGCTTCAGAGGAGAAGGAAGTGAGAGCCGAGGACATTCCAGTTGTGGCGGAGTTCAGTGATGTGTTTCCAGATGAGATTCCGGGATTTCCGCCAGTCAGGGATGTGGAGTTTGCTATTGAGCTGCTGCCAGGGACATCAGCCATTTCTCGTGCCCCATACAGGATGGCACCGGCAGAGCTGAGGGAGCTGAAGGTACAGTTACAGGAGCTCCTCGACAAGGGATACATCCGCCCTAGTGTATCGCCTTGGGGTGCGCCAGTCTTGTTTGTGAAAAAGAAGGATGGATCAATGCGTCTGTGCATTGACTACAGGCAACTGAACAAGGCTACAGTGAAGAACAGATATCCGCTTCCGAGGATTGATGATCTGTTCGACCAACTTCAGGGTACGGAGGTGTACTCCAAGATAGATTTGAGGTCAGGCTATCACCAGGTACGGGTTAGAGCTGGTGATGTTCAAAAGACGGCTTTTAGAACTCGGTATGGGCACTATGAGTTCTTGGTGATGCCGTTCGGTGTGACAAATGCACCTGCAGTCTTTATGAGCCTGATGAACAGAGTATTTCAGGAGTACCTCGATCAGTTTGTGATCGTGTTTATTGATGACATCCTAGTCTATTCGAGGAATGAGGAGGATCATGCCGATCATCTGAGGATAGTACTCCAGATCCTCAGAGATCATCAGTTATACGCCAAACTCAGCAAGTGTGAGTTTTGGCTGAACTGTGTTGCATTTTTGGGCCATATCATATCCCGAGAGGGGATATCAGTAGACCCGAGGAAGATAGAGGCGGTTATGGATTGGTCTACCCCTACTTCAGTCAGTGAGATTCGAAGTTTTCTTGGTCTGGCTGGCTATTATCGACGTTTCGTCGAGGGTTTCTCAAAGATCGCCAAGCCACTTACCCAGCTGACTCAGAAGGGAGTCCCATTTTGTTGGTCAGAGGCTTGTGAGCAGAGTTTCCGGGAATTAAAGCACAGACTGACTACTGCGCCAGTTCTAGTGATACCCAAGGAGAACAAAGGATTTGTTCTTTATACCGATGCATCTCTACAGGGATTAGGGTGCGTGCTGATGCAGGACAAACATGTAGTGGCTTACGCTTCGAGACAGTTGAAGCCACATGAGACGAGGTATCCAGTCCATGATCTGGAGTTGGCAGCTATAGTGTTCGCCTTGAAGATATGGCGACACTACTTATACGGTACCTCATTTACCATCTTCACTGATCACAAGAGCCTGAAATTCTTGTTTACACAGGCTGAGCTGAACATGAGGCAGAGGAGATGGATGGACCTGCTGAAGGACTACGATTGTGAAATCGAATATCACCCGGGAAAAGCAAATTTGACAGCCGACGCTTTGAGTCGGAAGGTGAGGAGCACAGCAGAGGATGCTATGTCTCTGTCAGCTATGTTTGGCTCCTACTGCCAATTGGGATTCGATTATGATGTATCTTCTTCACCAGTACAGGTTTTGACCTTGCTAGCTGAGCCTGTTATATTTGATCACATCAGGAAGGCTCAGGGGACCGATGTAGAGGTTCAGAGATGGATGTTAGTGGTTCATTCAGGACAGCCATCGAGATTCAGAGTGGCTGATGACGGTTCTCTGAGGCTCGGCGACAGATGGGTGGTTCCAGATACACCCGAGTTACGCCAAGGTATATTACAGCGAGCTCATTGCAGCAGGATGAGTATCCATCCAGGTGGGAAAAAGATGTATAAGGATCTACGCAGCCAGTTCTGGTGGAGGCGTATGAAACAGGATGTCACCTCTTTTGTCAAGCGTTGTTTGATTTGTCAGCAAGTAAAAGCTGAGAGACAAAGGCCTGGAGGTGAACTAAGAAGTTTAGAAGTACCCGAGTGGAAGTGGCAGCACGTATCTATGGATTTCGTGACCCACTTGCCGAGGACTGTTTCGGGTTTTGATGCCATCTGGGTAGTCGTGGACAGGTTGACTAAGAGTGCTCATTTCATTCCCTACTGTATGACCTTCACGCATTTAAGAATGGCGCAGTTATATGTCAAAGATGTGGTGAGACTGCACGGGATCCCTGTTTCGATTGTGTCAGATCGAGATCCGCGGTTTACATCTCACTTTTGGGAGGGTCTGCAGACAGCTCTAGGTACAGAGTTGAGGTTGAGCACAGCCTATCATCCCCAGACGGACGGACAGACCGAGCGTACGATACAGACGCTCGAAGATATGTTGAGGGCTTGTGTGCTGGAGTTCGACACTTCGTGGCAGGACTCGATAGCCTTGGTGGAATTTTCTTACAACAACAGCTACCAGGCAAGTATTCAGATGGCTCCTTTCGAGGCCCTCTATGGTAGGCGTTGTAGGTCACCCTTGTGTTGGGATGACATGGACCGTAAGTCGGTTGGAGGACCTGAGTTGATTCAGGAAATGGAAGAGAAAGTTAAGGTTATCAGAACAAAGATGAAGGCAGCTCAGGATAGACAGGCAGCATATGCCAATCAGCGGCGTAGACCGTTGGAGTTTCAGTTAGGCGACAGAGTGTTTTTAAAGATCTCACCCTTCAGAGGCGTAGTACGGTTTGGGATGCGAGGGAAGTTATCCCCGAGGTATGTAGGGCCGTATGAGATCTTACAGCGTATTGGTACTCTGGCGTACCGGTTGGCTTTACCGCCCTCTCTGTCTGGCATACACGACGTTTTTCATGTGTCTATGCTGAGGAAGTATGAGCCAGATCCCTCACATGTGTTGCAGCCTTCAGAGGTTCAGATTGAGTCCGATGTTTCTTATGTGGAGCGGCCTATCAGGATTTTGGATAGAGCAGACCGCAGACTTCGGAACAAGGTTATTCCTATGATCAAGGTACAGTGGGATCGTAGGGGTGTCGAGGAGGCCACGTGGGAGACAGAGCGACACATGGTGCAGTACTATCCAGAACTGTTTTCTGGTATGCGTTTATTTACTGTTTTATTTCTGGATAGTAGCATGTTTGATTTCGGGACGAAATCCTATAAGTAGGGGAGTATTGTGATATCCCCGAAATGATTATGTGATTTTAATCATTTAAGTTATATTGTGATGTTAATGTGTTAATTCATGGGATTGGATGAATTATATTGGGGAGAATTACTTCAGGGTGCATGTAACATGTATTGGGTTTTTGGGGTGTGTATTGTTGTTTTGGTAAAGCATGCAAAAAGGGTAATTGAAGTATTTTGTTGAGAAAATACTATAAATATCATGTGGGGATATTTTAAGTGCATCGTGCCAAATCGGGACCAAAACATAACACATCAAACCACCCAACACTTAACCACCCCCCCCCAACCCATACTTTGACTCAGCATGAGCTGGCCATGCTTCCACTTGGCTCAATAATTTAACACCTTTCCAGCACTCCAAATTTCGAACCTCCTCTTCCAAAATACCATCCAGCAGCTGCTAAGCAATTTTAGGAGGAGCCCTTCCATTTCCATCGCCTGGAAATCCTTCAAAAATCGGGGCAAAGTAGGGTGAGGAACTACCCTGTTTCTTTCTGGAAAAAAAAAAACTGGTTTGGTTCTACTTTTGAGCATGGTGAAAAACGGCATGTTAGCATATGTTTCTTGAAACCTGTGATTTAAATGCTTACATGGTGTTTTTATGAGTCTCTCTGTAATTTTCCTTAAGCATGATGTATGTTTTATGTGGAAGATTTAAGCTTGTGAAAAGTAGTGCTCAAAAATCTGGGTAGAGATTTACTCTGTTTTTCTGGAAAACGTGGGTTGGGAGTGTTTTTGAGGAGGTGTTATCATGCATGATAAGCTTATATATTGGAGAAACTTTGATGTAAAAACATGCTTGGTAGTTTTGTGAAACCCATGGCATGTTTAGTTGAGCAAGGTTTATGTTATATGTGTTAGTTTTAATAGCATGAAAAGAGGTGCTCAAGAATTCTGGAAATGAAAATGTGCCCTGTTTCCAGAAAAAGTTGATCCAGTACTTGTTTTAATGATCGATGTTTATGCATGTAGGTTTATGCTAAGGGTGTATATTTGGTTTGAATACACTCAGGGTAGTGTAGTTCAAATGCTAGCATGATGGTCTTGGTATGTATATTGTCCTACATGTTAGATTTAAGGGTATGATTATCGGTGTTAAGCAATTCTGGAAAATCGCCGAAGGAACAAGGTTGGCGATCGATCGCCAAGGAGGCAGGATCGATCGCGACGTTCCAGTAAGTTTTGGCGATCGATCGCCAATATAGTGGCGATCGATCGCGGATTGAATTTTTCTGGTATGCGAGGCAGTAGCATCTCGCGATCGATCGGGGCTCATGGGCGATCGATCGCGAGATGATATTAAAGGATTTGTTTGGTTTTTTTTTTATTTGGTTTTGCTTCCGGATTATTATGAGGTGCCTAATATTGTGTTGTGTGGCTATGTAGAACCATCCCAGGTGCCAGCACAACCGAGGAGATAAAGTCGATTGACTCCTCTATCTTTTGAAAGGTACGTAAGCGACGTACGGGCATCCCAACGGTAACATGTACTTTATGTTTGTCTTTATGACACATGATGAATGCAATGTGGTGCATTAAGATTATGATACATGTTTTTATGCATTGTTTTTGCATATGTATGTTGTGAAATATAAGAGGTGTATTTCACGAGTCAAAGTTATCTTAGTAAGGATTTTAATGGCTTACGCTAAAGTCCATTGGAAGCGATGAAGAATTCCGCTTACATGGAGTAGCAACGCTAAAGTCCATTGGAAGCGATGAAGAATTCCGCTTACATGGAGTAGCAACGCTAAAGTCCATTGGAAGCGATGAAGAATTCCGCTTACATGGAGTAGCAAGAAGCATTAAAATGTACTAATGATAAGGGCTCAGGATGAAATAAGGATTTAAGGGAAAAGGAATGTCATGACATTGCATATCCATACATTCATATAATGTGTTTCTATTATGAATTATGGTACAGGGACAACCAATGGGCGATATAAATGCTGGAAATACAGGAAGGACTTGTGTTTAAGATTTGCATTTATGCCTTACTTTCATATTATGTTAAATATGAATTGTGTTATGCTCATGTGTTGGGGGTTGTCTTTGTAGGTGCTTTTGTTGACGAGAACCAGGGCCGGGGTTGATATGCTGAGCTGTAAGGAGTGCTACAGGATTAGCATGTTAGAGTTTTTGTATAGCTTCTACTGAGTAGAGTAAGACTATGATGTAGTACCTTTGTAGGATGTACGTCTTTCCTTTTGGAACATTTTGGTACTGTAATCTCTAAAGCTCAGGTTAATCAACACGGCACATTACTCTGATATAATCGCATGTATGTTTAGTTCTCTAAATTGCACCTTAATATCTTGATGTGATAACGGGGTCTCACAATTTCCAACTCGGAGATCAACTTCGCCTTTCGCCAACAATCTACTCTTTTTGAGGTCCTGCACATTTACACAAATGTGAGATCCACATCCAGTATCTAATACCCATGATGAAGAAGTAGATAAATTGACTTCTATAACAAAAATACCTGAAGTAGAAGTCACACTTCCTTTCTTGAGATCCTCCAGATATACTTTGCAGTTCCTTTTCCAATGACCGGTCTCACCGCAATGGAAACATTTCCCTTCCTTTGTTATCCCTCCCTTTGGCTTCTTTGCAGAAGACTTTGGCTTAGATTTAACAAATACCTTCTTTGCTTTCTTATTGCCCTTAGCTTTGGCCTTTCCTTTGCTCTTATTCACAATAAGAACATTTGTGGCCTTAGTCTTCTTTGTGTTCGCTTCATATGTTCTCAACATACCAAGTAACTGTGGTAGAGTCTTTTCAATTTCAATCATATTGTAATTCAAGACAAATTGACTGAAGCTTTCAGGCAACGATTGCAAGATCACGTCAGTGGCCAACTCATGGTCCAAAGGAAAACCCAGCTTCTCCAGATTCTCAATATACCCAATCATCTTGAGTACATGAGCTCCAACTAGACTTCCTTCTACCATTCTACACTGGAACAACGCTTTAGAGACGTCATACCTCTCTTGTCTTGCTTGTTGTTGGTACAGTTGATTAAGGTGCTCGATCACATCGAACGCCTCCATTTCCTCATGTTGCTTCTGAAGCTCAGAGTTCATGGTGGCAAGCATAAGGCACCCAACATCAAGTGCGTCACTTTGATGCTTCTTGTAAGCATCTTTATCGGCTCTAGTAGCCGTCAGGGGAGGTTCCTCAGCAGGTAAGGGTTCCTCTATGACATATTGCTTCTTTTCTTGTTTGAGGACTATCCTCAGATTCTTATACCAGTCTAGGAAGTTTGTCCCATTTAATTTGTCCTTCTCAAGGACCGATCGCAGTGATAATGTGCTTGTTGTATTGTTAGTTGCCATGGATATCTACAATATAAATATGCAAAATAAGTTCATGATTTAATCATTTAACATGGCCTTATATTAAATGATACTACCACTATTTTGTTTTTTAAAAATATCAACCCTCGAAACCTTTAGTGGGCCAAGATCCATATTTCGCCTAATCTTGAGTTAGCTTTGGCTAATCGCCCAAGACTCGGCTATTTAGGTAGACAACACTTTGTCAATTACATCACATGTAATTCTTGGATAGTTGGACGAACAACGCTTTGTTCAATTCATCAAATGAATTATTATCCAACCCATGCCTCTAGGTTCCCAATCCTATTGAGATAACCTAGTTAAGTCGTACCCAATTTAAAGTATAACGGATATCACTTTTATCCTTTCGCGCCTTACTAAGATTGTCACGGTGCTTTGCTTTGGCAAACCCACACATGTACAATCGAAGTTTTGACGAGTACTTTTAATTTTGGAAGGCATCTAAAACTTAATATTTTAGAGGGATTTATTGATCTCATGATTAGTTTGATAATTTAAAATATGTCCACTACATATAGGTGTATACATATCTACATATATGTGTAATACAATTATCAATCTAAAACATAAGATAAATCATGCATCAACATACATAATTAAACGTGACATGGTTATAGCCCCTACTAGCGATTTTCTCAAGCCAATGAGAAAATCCTAAGAGTCAACCTAAGGTAATTTCACAAGCACCTTCCTTTGGCTCCAATTTGTGAATGGCCTCCTCATCCCGGCACCATGCTCCATCTTCATTGATGACCATCAATAAATAAACTATACTATATAACATTTACAAATATAGAAAATTCCTCGATTCACATTCGAGGGGAACATAGGGGAGGGATAACATTTAGAATAAAATAGAGAAGGCACGACACGCAGGCCGTATTATAAATTACAAACATTCACAAATCCTATCTAATAGGTCAAAAGGGCTATAACCATGCACCATGCTCCTACAACACATAAAACATGCTTTAACATTTAATTAATTAAATTCTAAACATTTTAAAATTTAATTCTAATTAAAACTGTAAAATAAAATTTTTAAAATTATCGTACGCTCGGGACATAACATGCCACGAACTTAATGCGACTCAAACCATGAACCAAATGGGTCCGACCCATCTAACCACACGGCTGGACCATGCATGGGCCTAGGGTTCGAAACCCTAGCCCAAGCCATGGTTCGAGCACGTGCGGCGCCGCTAGGGTTACAAACCCTAGCCGCCGCCGTGTGGTTTTTCATGTTCTTCGAGCCACATGGTTCGAAGTTCTTAGCCACGAGCCACGGTCCAACCATGCACGGTTCATGACGGTGGTGGCTCAACCATCTCGAGCCAAGGGTTCGAAACCCTAGCCCTCATGTGGTGTAGCCGTTGACCCTCATAATTCCGTGGACCATGATCATAAACATTGTATGTCAAAACAATCATCCAATGACATGTCTTAGGGCATATCCCAACATACCCTCGCTTCAACATTTAGCGGCAAAGCACTAAAATCATCACTCCAATATATACAACCACAATGAGTGTATTTTAATGCACCTCGCTCAAATGTGACATGCGGCAATACCCTCGCTTCAACATTTAGCGGCAAAGCATTAAAATCATCACTCCAATATACGTTCAACCACAATGCATAATCCATAATCCAATATACATCGCCATGAGTTTATTTTAATGCACCTCGCTCAAATGTGACATGCGGAATTTTACCATCGCTTCAACACTTAGCGGCAAAACATTAAAATCATCACTCCAATATATATGCAACTACAAGCATAATCCATGATGTATATAAAATGCCTGTTACCGTTTCGTATCTTTCAACCCTGGCCTTAGCCCTTCATGTCAGAGCGTCCCTACAGGAACAATCCCAAACCATGAGCATATAATAATCCATATTCACCACAATATGATTATAATGAGTAAATGCATAAACCATGAGTACAAAGTACTTCCTGTATCCCAATGCATTTCAAAATGCTCCCTTCGGTTGTCCCTGTGCCAAAACTCACAATCATAATCAACAGATTATATATAGATGTCATGAAATATAATTGTTCCACTATGATCACATATCATAAACGCACATAAGCAAAATAGTTGTGCCACACAACACTAACTACCATCATGCATAAGTATGTGATTTCCATTCCATTAACGTGTTCCTAGGCCCTCAACAACCCCAAAGAGCAAACCACTGCTCTGATACCACTAATGTAAGGACCCCCATGCCCTTATTCAGTTATTAGTGTATTAACCCAAGCATTAGTGCATGTAATTATATATGTAGGGGAAAACCCACTTGACATCATAGTAAACCACGCCAATAATAAAATTTCTTTACATTATTCCATATAATGTCTAATTTCCCCAACCAAGTCCGCATACATATCATGCACCCTTTATAATATACTAACATGTTCTCAGTTTATTTAGCAATTCAATAAATAATTGCATGCAACACATAAATGAAAAGAGAAAGGCCTTTGCCTTCTTTATACAACCCATATACACACGGTAGTGCTCACATGCGAGCATCGAATAAGTATACGTGTACCCAATGTATAAAGTATCATGCTCAAAACCGTCACTGGTACTTCGATCCCTGGAAGCAACTCCATCCCATAGCTCGAGCTCAACTCCAAAGCCATCGATGTACCTATTCGCCTGCCCCAACAGAGACAGCCCTCACATGGGGTTAGCATACCAATACCACCAAACCGATAATCACAATAATACAATTCATAATTGACAAAAATGTAAATGCTATGAAATATAAAAGATGCTCCCTGAATGGTATCATCCTCATCCGGGATTCCGTGTATTGTCCCTGTTCTCAAAACAACCAAAACCATCAAATTCCCAATAGTCAGTTAATCGTTACGTTGATTAACAAATCTGTATGCCACGTACCGATAACAAAATCAATAATATCAAATCATTAACAATGATTACATATATTCCATATATTTTACTTATGGTTCCGTGGTTCCATTTCATTGCTCGCTCTACAATAGCGGCATTTCATTCTCACGCATGCTCGACAGCAGTGGCGTCATAACCGATGTTCGCTCAAAGGCGACAACATCCAATCATTGCTCTCTCAAAAGCGGCACCATATAATTCCCAATGTATATATATCCATTTGTAGCAATTACCATAAACCATGTATTTCAATATCCGTTTATTGCTAATACCATATACCATGCATTTACATATACATTTGTTGCAATACAGTGTATCATGCACTCAACAATTGCAATTATAATAAAGGGCTATGCTCGTACGTCATACGTACCTTATAATTCCATAGTTCGAATCCAACCTTTCCTTGATCCCGTGACCGATGAATTATGTGCTAAACACAATTAATAACCCACAATTAAGTTCAAGCATGCACCCACGTGCCCAAGCATGTTCACAAACCCCAATTATATCGTCATCCATGACGATTAACCATTTTAAAAGACCCCGGGCAAAACATGCATCGAAAACTCAACAAGAAATAATTCTTCAAAAACAGGCATTGGCGATCGATCGCTTCATCTCAGGCGATCGATCGCCTCGCAAAAATGGCATGGGCGATCGACAACTCCATTTCTAGGCGATCGGTCGCCTCTCAGTGTTTTTGGCTACTGCCTCATGGCGATCGATCGCTTCCTTTGAGGCGGTCGATCACCTTACTGTTCATCTTCCTGAAAATTTCATCAACGTCGCGGCGATCGATCGCCCCACCCTAGGGATCGATCGCCTCGACCTGTAACAGCAAAAAATGGACTTTTTCTTGCAAAATTTTCCCATCTACAAACCTCACACCACATACAACATAAATCTTTAACAAGGGGCCATAAATCAACCCCAAAACACAACAACCCAAAAATCTTTAAAAACCAATTTCTAAAACCCATCTCAAATCCTTCCCAAACACCACAATAAAACTATCAAATCGAAGATAAATGCGAGGGGATGAATAATACCTTAATTATCTTCGATAAATTTGGCTCCCAAGTCGAGCCTCCATCGACTTTTCATCAAGGGAGAAAAGAGGGAAGAAGAGGGGTGGGGATCGCTGGGGAGAGAGGGGAAAGAGGGAGGAGATTCCGTGTAATGACGGAACACCGAGTCTATTTGGTATGTATAGCTCCAAAGCTCCAAAATACCGACTCCTCCACAAATACATCATGATTCATTAAATATCATATGTTTCAATAATTATCTCTCCAACTCAAATTCCATTACCAGCCCCAGTACAAAGTACTTCGGACCACAATCCCACCAAAAACCAAATTCCAAGGTATTTCACCACGATGAGAATACAATCTCATCCCTTGGATCAAACAACTCCAAATACCGGATTTAAAATCCTCGAGAGTCCCAATAACACAATTAATTCATAATTGCCACAATTAAAATCCATAAAGGATCATTATCACTCTGGGATTAACATCAATAATTCCCGGGCATCACATGCAAATACACTGGGAGGCGACCGATCGTCTGGAATGGAGCGATCGATCGCCCATGCCTATTTTGAGAGGCGATCGATCGCCTGAGATGAAGCGATCGATCACCAGTACCTGTTTTTGGGGAATTATTTCGTGTTGAGTTTTCGATGCATGTTTCGCCCGGGGTCTTAATCGTCATGGATTGATGATAATTGGGATTGTGAATGTGCTTGGGCACGTGGCTGCCTGCTTGTAAATAATTATGAATTATTTTATGTGTTAACACATAATTCATCGGGTCACAGGACTAAGGCAAGGTTGGATTCGAACTACGGAATCATAAGGTGCGTATAACGTACGAGCATAGCCTTTTATATTATTGCAAATGTGAAAAGTATGGCTAATTGTATTTGCAATAAATGGATATATATTGGGAATTATATGGTGCCGCTTTTGAGCGAGCAATGATTGGATGATGTCGTTGTTAAGCGAACATCGGTTATGACACCGCCGCTGTTGAGCGTGCGTGAGATTTAAATGCCGCTATTGTAGAGCGAGCAATGAAATAGAACCATGGAACCATTAGTAAATGGAATATCTGTAATCATTGTTTAATGATTTGATTTTATTGATTATGGTATCGGTATATGGGAAAAGGATTTGTTAATCAATGTAATGATTAACTGGCATTTGGGAATCTGATGGTTTCGGTTACTTTGAGAACATGAACAGCACAGGGGATCCTGGATGAGGATGATGCCATCCATGGAGTGTCTTTTAATATTCATACCCTTTACATTGTGTAAATTTTGAATTGTAATATTGTGCTTATTGGATTGGTGGTATTGGTATGCTCACCCCGTGTGGCGCTGTCTCTGTTGGGGCAGGTGAATAGGTACATCGATGGCTTTGGAGTTGACCCGAGCTATGAATTGGAGATGCTTCCAGGATCGAAGTACCAGTGACGGTATTGAGCACATCGTTTTATACATTTGATACACATACATTGTTGATGCTCACATGTGAACACTGTTATATGTGTATATGGGTTGTGTAAAGGGCATGAGCCTTTCTCTGTTCATTTATTGGTCGCATGCAATTATTTATTGAATTGCTAAATGAACTGAGAACATGTTAGTGTATTATAAGGGTGCATGATATGTATGTGGACTTGGTTGGGGAAAAGTGGACATTACGTGGAATAATGAAAGAAATTTTATAGATGGTATGATATGCTATGGTAGCATGGTTTCTTTTCCCCTGATTACATGATTGTATGCACTAAATACATGGCTTAATACACAAATAGAGGGTTAAGGGCACGGGGTCCTTACATTAGTGGTATCAGAGCAGTGGTTTGCTCTTTGGGGCTGTTGAGGGCCTAGGAACATGTTGATGGAAATGGGTAGCACATACTTATGCATGATAGTAGTTAGTGTTGTGTAACACAACTATGTTGCTTATGTGCATTTATGAGATGTGTTCATAATTGGAATATGTTGTCGTGAACCATGGTGGTTGCAGGGTCATATGAATTATGCATTGTGGTTGCATATATATTCGAGTGATGATTTTGAAGCTTTGCCGCTAAATGTTGAAGCGATGGTAAATTCCGCATGTCACATTTGAAGCGAGGTGCATTATAATACACTCATAGCGATGCATATTGGCATATGAATTATGCATTGTGGTTGCATATATATTCGAGTAATGATTTTGATGCTTTGCGCTAAATGTTGAAGCGATGGTAAATTCCGCATGTCAAGCGAGGTGCATTACAATACACTCATAGTGATGTATATTGGGATATGAATTATGCATTGTGGTTGCGGGTATAGATTGGATGCTTGGTGAATATCCCATGAGTCGTTGCTATAGACGAGTGATGAATTTAATGCTTTGCCGCTGTCATTTGAAGCGATGATAGAATACTTGCTGTTGTCATATCATAGCGAGGAAAGAATATTTGCCGCTAAAATGTTGAAGCGAGGGTAAATGCCGCATGTCACATTTATGAGCGAGGTTATTCAATGTCGCTGATATGTTGAAGCGAGGGGTATTAGTGCCGCGGTCATGACAAGCGAGGTGCATTAAAATACACTGCTATAACAAGGCTAGGGATTGGCTATTCTATTGGCGATGGTTCATACCGCCGGGTATTCATATAGTGATGGTTCATTCCGCTATTCTATTAGCGATGGTTCATGCCGCCGGGTAAATATATTGCGATGGTCCATTCCACTATTCTATTGGTGATGGTTCATACAGCCGGGTATTCATATAGTGATGGTTCATTCCGCTATTCTATTGGCAATGGTTCATGCCGTCGGGTATATATATAGCGATGGTCCATTCCGCTATTCTATTGGCAATGGTTCATGCCGTCGGGTATATATATAGCGATGGTTCATTCCGCTATTCTATTGGCGATGGTTCATGCCGCCGGGTAAATATATAGCGATGGTCCATTCCGCTATTCTATTGGCGATAGTTCATACCGCCGGGAATTCATATAGCGATGGTTCATTCCGCTATTCTATTGGCGATGGTTCATGTCGCCGGGGTATATATATAGCGATGGTCAATTCCGCTATTCTATTGGCGATGGTTCATGCCGCGGGTTATATATAGCGATGGTCCATTCCGTTATTCTATTGGCAATGGTTCATGCCGCTGGGTATTATATAGCGATGGTACATTCCGCTACATCTATGAGGATGGTTCATACCGCCGGATATATATAGCGATGATTTATGCCGCTGATTCTATAGCGAGGGTCCATGCCGCTGATTATGTAGCGATGTTTCATGCCGCTGATTTTATATAGCGAGGGCTCATACCGCTGATTTTATAGCTCGGGATTGTGCCGCCTTCGAGCGATGGATACTGATTTCGTACCGCTATTGGGCAAGGGACACAGGTATGCCGCTATCTTGTTAGCGATGAGTAATGGTATGTTGCTATTTTATTAACGATATTTTGGATGTCATGTATTGACATATACCGTCAGGTGTAAGGACCCCCATGCCCTTAACCCGTTATTAGTTTATTAACCCATGCCATTAGTGCATACAATCACATTATCATGGGGAAGAAAACCATATGCAAGTATAGCATCATATACCGTCTATAAAATTCCTTGCATTATAGAACCTCATAATATTCAAATTCCCCAATCAAGACCATTTACATAGCATGCACCCTCATAATACACTAACATGCTCTCTCTCAGTTCATTTAGCAATTCCGTATTTAATTGCATGCAAACAATAAGTATATGTGTATCTAATATATAAAGTATCATGCTCAATACCGTCACAGGTACTTCGATCCCTGGAAGCACCTCCATTCCATAGCTCGAGCTCAACTCCAAGCCATCGATGTACCTAATCACCTGCCCCAACATAGACAGCCCCCACACGGGGTGAGCATATCAATACCACCAAACCGATAATCACAATAATACAATTCATAATTTACAAAAATGTAAATGCTATGAAATATAAAAGATGCTCCCTGGATGGTATCATCCTCATCCGGGATTCCCTGTACTGTCCCTGCTCTCAAAACAACCAAAACCATTAAATTCCCAATAGCCAGTTAATCGTTACGTTGATTAACAAATACGTATGCCACGTACCGATATCATAATCAATAATATCAAATCATTAACAATGATTACAGATATTCCGTATATCTCACTTATGGTTCCATATTTCCATTTCATCACTCGCTCTACAATAGCGGCATTTTATTATCACGCATGCTCGACAGCAGTGGCGTCATAACCGATGTTCGCTCAAAGGCGACAAAATCCCAATCATTGCTCGCTCAAAAGCGGCACCATATAATTCCCAATGCACATATATCCATTTATAGTGATTACCATAAACCATGCATTTCAATATACATTTATTGCAATATAGTATACCATGCACTCAAACAATTGCAATTATAATAAAGGGCTATGCTCGTACGTCATACGTACCTTATAATCTGTAGCCCGAGTCCAATCTTGCCTGAGTCCCACGACCCGATGAGTTATGTGCTAACACATAAATAACTCACAATTAAACATAGGCATGCAATCACGTGCCCACGCACGTGCACAACTTCCAAACCTATCGTCCATCCATGACGATTACCAAAAATAAAAGCCCCCCGGCTAAGCATGCATAATAACTAAAATATTCCATTTTATAAGTTAAAATGATAGCCCAAAAACTCAACCGAGAGTTTCGTTTTATCAAATCTTGGCTCCAACCAATCCATTTTAAAAGTATAGCATTCCCATTGGAATGTAGACATTGCCCCGGAAATCGGCTATTTAAACCCCGATTCCAAAATCCCGACATTTACCAAAATTTTTGGAAAAACAACATCCTTCGGGCGGCGATCAATCGCCGATTTTATCGCGATCGATCGCCCCTGACTACTGGGCAACAACGCCTTATCGCGATCGATCGCGAGTCTCGGTGATCGATCGCCAACCCGCTCGCGATCGATCGCCGAGAACTTGCGATCGATCGCCATCACTGTTTGTCTTCAACAAATTTTGCAGCTGCTCGTCGAGATCCATCCGCCCTCCTCGGAGATCGATCGCGACCTGCGATTTTCCGAAAAACTCGAGCTTCCATGGTGTTTTTGACACCCAAACTCAAAACCAACACCTCTAATATCCTCATTGACCGCTTTATTTTTAAACAAAAGATATTTCAAAGTGTAGTGTGAAGCGATTCTACCGCAAGTGCACGGTTGTCAAGTTTTAGTATAGTGAAAATTAAGTACGGGTTGTCGAATCCACAGGGACTAACGTATAAGTACCAAATAAGATTAATAAGATTATATTTAGCCTACGATTAACAAATGTGATTATCTAAAGCAAACTTAAACTAAGAAATGAAACTCAAAACAAGAAGCAATAAAATGACTGGTTCCGGATATGCGAAGGTAGGTTGCTCAAGAAATTTATCAAGCTTTTCGTTCAACTGTGTTATCTTTAATGATTCATTTGAATAAGCAAATTATCAACCAATTGATTCTAAGGGTGAAAGGTTTTCGCTATTATTCAATACACTCTCTCGAGCTGTAAAGAAACTAACAATAAATTAGAATAAGTCACTCTCGTGCACCTATTTACTAATTCAAAGTTGCATAAATTATCAAAACCTTATAACTCTAAATCTCTCGATTCCAAGTTCTCACGTATGCGATATCATCTCTCGATCTCAATCATAACATACTTCATGAATTAAAAGAGCGTGTTACAACGTTATCTCTCGATCTCGGTTATAACTCTCAGAATCAATCAAAGTTAGCTTGGCTTTGATCTTAACAATCGATTAAATCATGAACAATAGACATCAATACACTCAAAAACAATTGAATCAATATATCAAACACAATGATACTAAATCTCAATAAAATAAACTAGAATTGTTTCAAATCAAATACAAAAGAAGTTTAATCTTCTCTCGACCTCAAAAACATCAATTGAAAATTAATATGAAATAGATTAAAGTCTAGAAATACGATAAACGGCGGAATGAATCCGTGCGTAGCACCGAAATCTCTTCTCTTGCTCCTTCCTTGCACTCCGGAATTGATTGGCTTTGGCTCGGACGAAGAACCGGAAGAACGGATCTCCTTGGCTAGGGTTCTTCTTTGTTCAGAAATCTCGTCTGGTATCGTGCTCTCTTTGAAATGAATCAAGATTCCCGCTTAAAACCCCCACAATCACGATAAAAAAGGAAAATAAAATCTTCAGGATTTCGCGTCTCGATCGATCGGAAGGTTTTCTCGATCGATCGGAGCACTGTTCATGCCAGCTTTTGAAACTCACTGTCCCGCTCGATCGATCGAGATTTTCCACCGATCGATCGAGACTTTAATAAAATTTGCTCTGGAGTCACTGTCTCGCTCGATCGATCGGAAATTTGTACCGATCGATCGAGACTTGAAATTCTTTGATGCTCAACTCTCTGCCTGGCTCGATCGATCGAGAGTAAATCTCGATCGATCGAGATTCCGAAAATCTCATTTCCTAATTTTCAGCTCTTTCTCGCCTCGATTTCGCCCGTTATCTTCATATTGGCTCATTTCTTCCACTTCCGATCTATTTTCCTGAAACAAACGAATAAACACCAAAAAGCATAATATCATCCAGGAAAAAGAACGGAAAGTAGAAAGAATTTACAGTTAAAAACACTCAAAATCTAAGCCTATCAACTCCCCCAAACTTAGACTTGATCGTCCTCGAGCAAGCAATAAGCTCAAAAAGAAAAGTTAAACTCGATACTAAGCATGAATCATCTTTACAACATACGTAAAATCTCAGAAATCCTACTTACACATCAATAGAAGTCCTTCAACACTTAACAAGAAGCAATTTCTCCTAAGTTAAACAATACATCGCAACATCGGAACGTGCGTGTGTGCTATTGTCAAACATGAGTTACATACATATCTTTAAGATCAACATGTGCCATATCAACTCCTAGTCAAGATTACTTTGAACTACTCTACAAATTTACTATCCAGCACTTCTCCACTAATGTAATTATTCCCTAGACTTGGATCAACAGGACTTTAAAAGCTTTTAACGTTAGGCCTTTTGTTGTCGGCTCCAAAGAAAAGGTAGGATAGAAGCAAAGAAGAGAGTATAACAGAATCAGTTCAAAATCTTCTCACATAAACATTGAGCTTCTCTTCACATTTTCTAGCCTTGGCCACTTTGGGTCTTATTTAACTTTTCTTTTCAAGGCTTTTTCTCTACATCTTTTCTTTTTCTTTGCTCATTCTTTTGTTCATTTCATTTCTTTCACAATGAACTTCTCAACATATAACAATTTAATGCAATGAATGAGATTCATTATACTCTCCTAGGGATGGATGAAATTGTTCTTTTAGGCTCAAACCCAGGTGGGTATAATGAGTTTGCCAAGAATGCCGAATGGGGGTCTAATCATATGCAATGCATATACCATTCTTTTTCAATAAGGCTAAAAAAGGGACACTAAGGAGTAATGTATACAAGGTAGGCTTGAAAGGCACAAACGGTCCAAAGATCGCCTAAATCATCTCCAAGTCTAGTTCCTAATTATAAATTTCGCCTCAAAGTGCTTTCACTAAACTGTAGAGTTATCTAAGATACTCAAGACTCATCATAGTTAACACAAGTTTTCAATTTAATCAATACATACTTCACTCAATCATGACTCAATAAGTGCTCAAATTATTCCTCAGTTTTGACATGTAGTTAACAAAGGATATATACAAACAAGTTAAGCATTTCCATGACTCCTATCTAGATGAGGATTAATTTCATCATGTATTACGTTGCAATTCCAACACATCAATTCTCAAGAATAACTCAATCAATAAAAAAATTTTGTTGGTAATGCTCAAGGATGAATCAGTCTCAACATCATGCAGTCATGCTAGGAAAAAAAAAACAAGACAAGTAGCAGAATGTGCAAAAGCAGGATATATACAAATACTCAAAAACCCCCCCAAACTTAGCATGTGAATTGCCCTCAATGAACAAGAAAAATAAATGCAAAGGCAAAGACACATACCATGACGACGATCGTCACTGATCGTCGTCCTCATCATGCTCCGGAGGGGGGACTGGGTAGTGGTGCTCCTCGCCCTGATATGGCGGAAATGGTGGGTACTCAAAAGGTGGAGGTGCATGCGGATGATAAGGTGCAAAATGTGGCTCCGGCGGGAACTGGAAACCTGGAAAGCCCTGGGCCATGGCAGTGTTCCATGCACTCTGATAGTGCATGAACTCCATCTGACGCTGAGCTACCTGCTCATGGTCCATCTGCAGTGCTCTCTGCATGCTATGAATGTCCCGCTGCATGCTGTGAATGCTCTGCTGCTCCAGGCGAATATCTTGGAGATCCCTATGAAGAGAGTCCAAAGTAACACGTGTATGTTCTGCAGCAGAGGATGATGCTCCAGCTTGTGTAGTGTCCGAAGGTCTTCGTCGACCCGTAGTAGGTGGTGGAGTGTCCACAATGATCGGTGTCTTCGGCGGAAGTAGCTCCTCATCTTCCCCCCATGTCACTCCGTACCGCTGACATAAAGTAGTGATCGTGGATGGAAACGGTAGTGCGGAGGTCGGTGAGGTGCTCCCAATTTCTGCAATGTGATCAGCAATGATCTCGCCAAAGTCCACTTCCTTCCCTGAGAGGATGGCATATACCAGGACCGCTCTGTCTTTTGTCACCTCAGAAGTGTGGGTCGAAGGCATGACCCGCGAGGCGACAAATGAAAACCATGCTTGGGCCTCTGGCTTCAAATGTTTCTTTATAACCAACTGTGGCTCTGCTTTACACCTGCAATAAAAAATACACGAATTCATTCCCAGACAAACTCAAAACAAACAAACTAACAAAAACACATCAAAACACGAAATCAAAAACAAAACTCGAGGAAGGAAAAACGGAAGTTCTTAATTTATAGTCCCAAGCTGGACTGCCACCTCCTCGTCTTCTCAATTTGATGGCTCCTTTGGATTCTTTACAGAATCACTCGGGAGCGTACCTTGCGTCCTCCCAGATATCAACGTGGCCAACTGCCCTATCTGCACTTCCAAATTTTTAATAGATGCATCCTGATTCTGCATCCTCACCTCCGTTGATGAAATCAGCTTTGCCATCAGTTCCTCCATACTCGGCTTTTGTGTGAACCCTGCCTGCGGTTGAGGGTTCAACACATTTTCTTGATTCGACCATCTCAAATTCGGATGGTTCCTCCATGGTTGGTTATAATTCGAGTAGGAATTATGGGGCGGCCTGTTACCTACAAAATTAACAGCCTCAACAGATTGGTTAAATTGGTTACCTGCCTGGCACTCGATGCTAGGATGACTGCCTCCACACAGCTCACAGAAAATAGTTTGAGCTTGCATTGCTGCTGCTCCCATGCTGTCTATCTTCCGGTTCATGGCTTCTAATTGAGCCGAAAGAGCAGTGATCTCGTCCACTTTATGGACTCCCATTGGCTTCTGTGGCGTGCTCCTCTCTGATTGCCACTGATAACTGTTGCACGCCATTTCCTCCAACAAGCTATATGCCTCTTCCGGCGTCTTCCTCATTATGGATCCCCCAGATGCTGCATCAATCATTGAACGGTTAGAAGAAAATAAACCGTTATAGAACGTTTGTACCTGCAGCCATATGGGTAGACCATGGTGTGGGCATCTCCTCAACAACTCCTTAAAACGATCCCACGCTTCATACAACGTCTCGGGGTCAAACTGCCCAAAAGTCTGATATCGTTACGCATCTTCGTCGTCTTGGAAGGGGGAAAGTACTTTGACAAAAACGCTTTTGTCATCCCCTCCAATGTTGTTATAGAACCTGCAGGTAGTGAATTCAACCATGCCTTAGCTTTGTCTCGTAATGAAAAGGGGAAAAGTCTTAACCTGATGGCGTCGTCAGAGACGCCATTGTGTTTGAATGTGTCACAAATCTCCAAAAAGTTGGAGATGTGATTATTCGGATCATCCGTAGCTGCTCCCCCGAACATAACCGAGTGCTGAATCATTTGTATGATTGCCGTCTTGATCTCAAAATTGTTTGCTTGAATCGTCGGCCTCGTAATACTAGACAACGATCCATGAAATGCCGGTTTGCGCAAAGTCCATCATCGATCTAGGGTGCTGTGCTTCGTTATTATCAGCCATCGCTCGAGCTTCTCGTAATCGCCAAAGTAAAGTTCTTTCTATCTCCGGATCGAAAGGCTCGAGAATGGGCTCCTCTCTTCTGAGCATGCACTAGAAAAACGATTCCGGTACAAAATAGACAAAAGGAGACAACAAAATACACAAAGTTATTAACAAAGATCAACAAAAGAACACAAAGAAAAGAAAAACAAAAACGCAATAATAAAAGAATTGGCTAAATTACAATTGACTAATCTCGTATGATATTATACAGATTAGTCCCCGGCAACGGCGCCAAAAACTTGACCGCTTTATTTTTAAACAAAAGATATTTCAAAGTGTAGTGTGAAGCGATTCTACCGCAAGTGCACGGTTGTCAAGTTTTAGTATAGTGAAAATTAAGTACGGGTTGTCGAATCCACAGGGACTAACGTATAAGTACCAAATAAGATTAATAAGATTATATTTAGCCTACGATTAACAAATGTGATTATCTAAAGCAAACTTAAACTAAGAAATGAAACTCAAACAAGAAGCAATAAAATGACTGGTTCCGGATATGCGAAGGTAAGTTGCTCAAGAAATTTATCAAGCTTTTCGTTCAACTGTGTTATCTTTAATGATTCATTTGAATAAGCAAATTATCAACCAATTGATTCTAAGGGTGAAAGGTTTTCGCTATTATTCAATACACTCTCTCGAGCTGTAAAGAAACTAACAATAAATTAGAATAAGTCACTCTCGTGCACCTATTTACTAATTCAAAGTTGCATAAATTATCAAAACCTTATAACTCTAAATCTCTCGATTCCAAGTTCTCACGTATGTGATATCATCTCTCGATCTCAATCATAACATACTTCATGAATTAAAAGAGCGTGTTACAACGTTATCTCTCGATCTCGGTTATAACTCTCAGAATCAATCAAAGTTAGCTAGGCTTTGATCTTAACAATCGATTAAATCATGAACAATAGACATCAATACACTCAAAAACAATTGAATCAATATATCAAACACAATGATACTAAATCTCAATAAAATAAACTAGAATTGTTTCAAATCAAATACAAAAGAAGTTTAATCGTCTCTCGACCTCAAAAACATCAATTGAAAATTAATATGAAATAGATTAAAGTCTAGAAATACGATAAACGGCGGAATGAATCCGTGCGTAGCACCGAAATCTCTTCTCTTGCTCCTTCCTTGCACTCCGGAATTGATTGGCTTTGGCTCGGACAAAGAACCGGAAGAACGGATCTCCTTGGCGGCGGCTAGGGTTCTTCTTTGTTCAGAAATCTCGTCTGGTATCGTGCTCTCTTTGAAATGAATCAAGATTCCCGCTTAAAACCCCCACAATCACGATAAAAAAGGAAAATAAAATCTTCAGGATTTCGCGTCTCGATCGATCGGAAGGTTTTCTCGATCGATCGGAGCATTGTTCATGCCAGCTTTTGAAACTCACTGTCCCGCTCGATCGATCGAGATTTTCCACCGATCGATCGAGACTTTAATAAAATTTGCTCTGGAGTCACTGTCTCGCTCGATCGATCGGAAATTTGTACCGATCGATCGAGACTTGAAATTCTTTGATGCTCAACTCTCTGCCTGGCTCGATCGATCGAGAGTAAATCTCGATCGATCGAGATTCCGAAAATCTCATTTCCTAATTTTCAGCTCTTTCTCGCCTCGATTTCGCCCGTTATCTTCATATTGGCTCATTTCTTCCACTTCCGATCTATTTTCCTGAAACAAACGAATAAACACCAAAAAGCATAATATCATCCAGGAAAAAGAACGGAAAGTAGGAAGAATTTACAGTTAAAAACACTCAAAATCTAAGCCTATCACTCATCAAATCGAAGCTAAAGGTGAGGAGAAGAAGATTACCAGCATTTCTTCAAGAAATCGGGCTCCCAAGACGAGCCCCCATCGATTTGCTTCCAAGAGAAGAAGAGGGAAGGGTTTGGGGTGAGAGAGAGGCGTGAGGGAGAGGAGAGAGAGGAGAGATTCTGCATAATGACGGAATACCGAATCCATTTGGGATACAAAGCACCAAGGCTCCAAGATACCGATACCTCCACAACTACATCATGATTCATTAAAAATCATCTGTTTTCAATAATTATCTCTCCAACTCAAATTCCATCACCAACCCCAGTACAAAGTACTCCGGACTCCACATTCCACCAAAAACCAAATCCCAAGGTTATCACCACGATGAGAATACAATCTCATCCCTTGGATCCAATGACTCCGAATACCGGATTTAAAAATCCCCGAGAGTCCCGAAACCGCAATCAATTCATAATTGCCACAATTAAAATCCATTAAGGATTATTACCACACCGGGGTTAACACCATTAATCCCCTGGCATCACATCAGGATTTGACGATGAGATTATGGATGCCATGTATTGACATATACCGTCATGAGTTGACGATGTTATTTTGGATGTCATGTATTCACATATACCGTCACGAGTTGACGACGAGATTATGGATGTCATGTATTGACATATACCGTCATGAGTTGACAATGTTATTTTGGATGTCATGTATTGACATATACCGTCACGAGTTGACGATGAGATTATGGATGTCATGTATTGACATATATGATCGCTTTTATTTTAAACAGTATTTTTCAGTGTAATGATTATGTACCGCAAGTGCACGGTGTCAAGTTTTAGTATAATGATATTAGAAGTACGAGTGTCGAACCCACGAGGACTAGGAAATAAGTACCAAACTCCACTAGTTTAACTATATTTAGCCAACGAAAAATGGTTGTGATTAATTAACTCATTGACTAATTAACTCAATAATTAACCCAAGCAAACAGTGATGCATAAGAATAAGAATCAAAAGAAACAATTATCAAGACTTTCGGTTCACCTATGTAATCCCCCATAATTCGCCTATTAGTTAATAATCGAATTCAAACAATCTAAGGTGACGAGTTTTCCAAATTTATATAATATACTCTCTCGAGTTATATTAAACCTAATATAAAATTGCAGTAATTCACTCTCGTGTACTTATTTAACAACACAATATTGTATTAAGATTCGTGAAAACTTCTAGCTTTCGATTACTAGAACAGTCTGAAATCCACGACATAAATCACTATATCGAATCACAATTTTATCTCTCGATCTCAATTGTAATTTAATATCATTCAAAGATGGCCAAACCCTTAAAAGCATGAAGAACAATGATCTATGCACTTAGATAATAAGAATCAATCAAAAAATTCAATTAAAATCATGGGTTCATACAAAGGATCCCCTAAGTATTGATAACAAACCTAGCCAACAATCTCCATCAAATAATAATGCATAAGCTTGTTTTGCAACATTCTAAAAATTAAAATCTAATGAAAATATAGAACTAGAGTTAGAAATACGGAAATAACGAGAGGCGTTGACTCCTTGCGTTGCTCCGTCGTCCCGTCTCTTCCGATGCGTCTTATCTTCAATGGTTATGGTGTATGGATGGTTGGGGATGAAGATGAGTGATGGAGACTGAGTTTATAGGGTTTATTATCAGCCAAAAAGTCCCAAAAACGTCCATGATAATCCATATTTATGGTAGGAGTTTCACCAAGTTTGGACACCAAATAACCAAGATGGAAACAAAATCCCGAATTTTTCGAGTCCCAACGATCGATCGGCAATAATTGGCGATCGATCGCCATAACATTCTGCCTTGAGGTGATCGATCGCCTCATTTGAAGCAGTCGATCGCTTCCTCTGATTTTCAGCAAATTACGATTTTGCCCCTCCTTTTCCATGTTTGCTCAGTTTGGTCCTTTTTCAGCATTTTAAGCCTATTTCCTCAACTTTTATGCATTTGGACCTGGAATCCTGAAATATACAAATATATACCAAAAAGAGTAATATTTTCCAAGAATCACTACAAAAACGCCCCTAATCTTATATCAAATTAAGTGTAAAAATCACACTTATCAACCCCCAAACTTAAACTTGATCATCTCGAGCAAGAAATAAGATCACAAAGTAGAGTTCAATATTGAAGATTCAAATAAACCACTTCGCAGTCAATCATGTAACTCAGACATCTCACTTACAGACGAACAATAATTAATCAGAAAGTTTAACAAGTTGTGTTTTCTCCTAGATCAGGCAACATGTCTCCAAATTAGAACGTGCGTGTGTGCTATTGTCACTTTCAAGTTCCATACAAATTTCATAGATCAAATCATGCTAGGCAATGAAAGTTAAGATTATCCTTGAGCAATCCATAGACCTATTTTCAAACAACTTCTCCACTAATGTAGTCACTCCCTAGACTTGGATCAATAAGTCTTTTTAAGCTTGTAACGTTAGGCCTAGGTGTTGGCTTCCAAGAAAAGATAAGGTAACACAAAGAAGAGAGTACAATCATGTAAAATTCAAATTTTTAGCACAACTGAGCTTCTCTTCTTTCTCTTTTAGCCTTCGCCACTTTGGGTCTTATTTAGTCACTTTTTTTTCACAAGGTTTTATCTATCTTTTTATTTTCTCATTCATCAATTTTTTTCAACAATAAGCTCATCAAAATATAACAATTTATGTGCATCTAATGAGAATCATTATACTCCCTGTGATATCCCCGAAATGATTATGTGGGTAATCATACAATTAAGGGTTGTTAATTGTGAGCCGATGTGTTAAAGGCGTGTTTTATGTGGGGGTGTTATATTTATTTTGATGATGTGGTTTAGGGAGCATGTTAGGTGTTTTTAATTGTTGTGTTGATGTGGTAAAATTATAAAACATCAAGGGGAGATATTTTTATACATCGTATGAAATACCGGGACACAATTAAACACCACCCTACATGCAACCACCCTACCCCCACTTGCATGCAACCCACGCCCCTCCCCTATTTTTCTGGAAGCTGATTGACCAAGTAGGCCTTTTTGCACCTAGATATTTTCACCTTTGTCTCTTCCAAAAACCTCTTTCTTCCTTCCTTCATTTCGTCTGCAATTTGGACTGCTACTAGGAAGAAAGTTATCGGATTTTACTAATCCCTTCTTGACGAAAATCGAAGAGCAAAAGTGGTGAGGAATCACGCTGGTTCACCAGCTTTTTCGTTTTTATGCATGTATGTTCTTCATAGCAGTTTTGGCATGCTAATGTTAGGTTCGACGAAATCTTATTATGAGTGCTTTTATGTGATGTTTATGAAGCCCCTAGCATGTTTTGTTAAGTAACTTACATGCTTTATGTGTTAGATTTTCGTTTGTAAAAAGAGCTCCTCGAAAATCTGGGCAAGGAAGTGCCCTGTTTGTATGTTGAGTAGGAGTTTTATTATAAAGATTTGAAGCATGCTAGCTTAGGTTTTGAGTAAACCTTTGATGTGAATACATACATGGTAGTTTGGTGAAATTACCAGAATATTTGTTTGAGCATGAACTACGGGTTATGTGGTAGTTTCATTGCTATAAAGATGCATGTTCGAGAATTCTGGGCTGAGTAATTATGCCCTGTTTTCCAGAAGGGTTGGTCGAGTACTAATGTAAATGGGTAATTGTAACACATGTGGGTTGGAGTTTAGGGTATAAATTTGATATGAATACACTCAGGGTAGTGTATTGTAGCTGCTAGCATAATTGTTTAAGCATGTGGTGTATTTTATATGCTAGATGTAAGGGTATGAAAATAGGTGTTCGAGAATTCTGGAATGGTGTTTCTCGAACAGAGCATCTCGATCGATCGAAATTTCATCTCGATCGATCGAGCGAGGCAGAACCTTGGCTTTGAAAGAAGGCGTCTTCTCGATCGATCGAAAAGAGGGGCCGATCGATCGAGAGACCCAGAATTTTGAAAAATATAAATTGTTATATTTTGTTAAATTTTTTGATATTGGATTGTAATGAGGCATCTAATATTGTGTCGTACACTGGTATAGATCCTTCACAGACAGCTACACAGCGCAGGGGATAGAGTCCCACAACACACTACATTTTGGAAAGGTACGTAAGCGACGTACGGGCATCCCAACGGTAACATGTACTTTATGTTTGTCTATTTGACACATGATGAATGCAATGTGATGCATTAAGAGTATGATACATGTTATTATGCATTGTGATTGCATATTGTGATGTGTAATAAAAGAGGTGTATTCCACGAGTCAGGGGTGATCACAGTGAAGATTTTAATGCTTACGCTGACCGCTAAAAATGTGGAGCGGGAGGGGGAGGCTCGCTTGCACATGGAGGCGGGGTATACCATACTAAGCGAGCATGAGATACCGCTGGTATGAAGAAGCGAGGATGAGATACCGCTTGTGTTGAGATTATGAAGCGAAGAAGCATTTAAAATAACTTATCATGACTGACTCAAGAAAAAGAGATGATATGTCATGACATTTATTTATGAAGCCATATGCTCATATAGTGTTTTGATTATGAATTATGGTACAGGGACAACCAATAGGCGTTGTAAATGCGATGGAAATACAGGAAGTGTTTTGTATTTATGATTATGCAATTACGTCTTACATTCATATTATGTTGAATATGAATTATGTTATGCTCATGTGTTGGGGGTTGTCTTTGTAGGTGCTTGTGATGATGAGAACCAGGGACGGGGTTGAAATGCTGAGCTATAAGGAGTGCTACGGGATTAGCATGTTAGAGAATTTTTTTTGTATAGCTTCTACATGTAGTAGAGTAAGACTATAGTGTAGTACCTTTTGTAGGAATATGTGAAATTCCTTTTAAACTTTTGGTACTGTAATCTCTTAAGCTCAGGTTAATCAGCACGACTTATTACTCTGATATATACACATGAATGATTAGTTCTCTTAATCACACCTTAATATCTTGATTTAATAACGGGGTCTCACACTCCCTTTAGGTAAGGATGAATTCTTTGAATTTAGGCTCATAAAGGTGGGTATAATGAGTTTCCAAAGAAATTTGTTGAATGGGGGCTAATAGTATGTTAAACATACACCATTCTTTTTCAATTAGGCTCAAAATGGGATACTATAGATTGATAAATACATGGTAAGCTTGAAAGGCTCAAACGATTCAAAAATCGCCTAAATCATTTCCAAGTCAAGTTCATAACTATAAAATTTCGCCTTGAAGTGTCATCATCAAATAAGTTCTAAGGTACTCTAAGATGCTAAAAAACAATTCATTAATTTCACAAAAAAAATTCACTACTACAAATGCACTTCACAAGATTATGACTCAAATGTGCTCAAAATATTCATCATCTTTGACATGTTACTCAAAACAAGATATTCACAAACAAGTTTTACAGTCATCAAAACTCAAGTTGACATGCAAAGTGAGATTAATATCATAATGGAATAGAGACCACTACTATGATTTATTCTTATCTTACTAATTGAACTCATTTTCAAGAAAAAAATTGTTCGTTCTCACGAAACGATCAAATTCCAAATAAGAAGCATGACACAATAATGCACTCCCCCCAAACTTAATTCATGCATTGTCCTCAATGTACTAGGCATGGAAAGTAAGACAGAGCAATTACCATTGACAACGACCGTCAGTGATCGTTGTCCAATTCCTCGTCAGCTCGTGGGGTATAATGTTGGACAGATCATAGCACACATCGAGTCTCGCCAAAATCAAAACAATAACAAAACAAACCAAAATAAACGAAAACAAAGCAAAAGGATATGAAAAAGTTCTTTATTTATAGTCCTAAGCTGGACTTATTACCACATTTTCTCAAAGGTTGGGATGGTGTGTGGAGCATGAATCTCCGTGATCAACTGGGTAATGCCTCAACCTCTCATCATTAACGACATAAGTGCCTATATAGGATCACTTACCTTAATGGCTCCATGCACATATATCTTGGTAACAGTGAATGGTCCAACCCATGAAGCCTTTCGCTTGCTTTGGAAAATGCGAGGTGGTGGCGCTTTATGCAATTGGACTGTCTCTCCCTTCATAAAGTGTAAGGACCCTAGTTCCTTAAGTGCGGATTAAAGGCATAAATAAAAATTTCCATGCATAAACAGAGTATAAAGGTTGTGTTGATGCACTGAGCTATTAAATTACAGTGCCAAAATAAAGTTCCAAAAGGGATTAGTTACATTCCCAACCAATGAATGCTAATCCTATAGCTTTACACTACTCCTAGAGTAGATACTATACAAAAGAATCAAGCCTGCTACCAAGGGCACTCCTCACTAGCTCACCGCATCAACCCGCCTTAGCCCCTTCCGCCCAAAAGTACCTACAGGAACAACCCCAAAACCATGAGCATGTATATAAATCATATCCACAATAATATGATCATAATTCAATGCATAAACCGTAAATGCAATTCACTTCCTGTATTAAAAACCTTTAAAAGCTCCCTTGGTTGTCCATGTACCACAATAATAATCAAAGGATTATAATGCCAATATGCATGTCATGACATGTATCCGTTCCGTGTATATAAATGGCCAATTTCCAGTCTTATTATATCAGTGACATAATACCCCTCGCGTTTATATGACAGCGGCATTAATACCCCTCGCTTCGACATATTAGCGGCATAATATCCCTCGCATCAATATGACAGCGGCATTATCCTTCGCTTCGACATATTTGCGGCAAATATTCTTCATCGCTAAATATGACAGCTGCAAGTATTCTATCATCGCTTCGACATGACGGCGGCAAGTATTCTATCATCACTGCAATATAATCTCGACTCACAATATATATGCAACCGTAATGCA
This sequence comes from Haberlea rhodopensis, assembly GCA_907163345.1. Lineage (NCBI taxonomy): Eukaryota > Viridiplantae > Streptophyta > Magnoliopsida > Lamiales > Gesneriaceae > Haberlea > Haberlea rhodopensis. The sequence continues at coordinate 1,061,344 of CAJQUN010000142.1, read as the reverse complement.
TATCCAATCATGTATGCAACCATAATGCATAACCAACCATATATGCAACCATAATGCATATCCAATCATGTATGCAACCATAATGCATAATTAAGACCATGTATGCAACCATAATGCATAACCAATCAAAGCGTAATAAATACGTTTTACCGTCCAATGCTCGTACGTCTCACTACGTACCTTAATTCCAAAAGTGGAGATATCGTGGAACTTTATCTCCTTTTATGTGTGGCTACCTGGGATGGTTCTACACAATCACATGAATCCATATTAGAAGCCAATAAAAGAACCATTACCAAAAATAACATCATTTAGAACAAAGTCCCAAAATCCACATTTTATGCCTTGCGATCGATCGGTCCCTAAGCCCCGATCGATCGCTAAGTGAAGAAAAATAGGCATCCAAGTACTGCCTCCACCGATCGATCGAAACTTTTTATCGATCGCTCGAGACATCACACCGATCGATCTGAACAAATTTTCGATCGATCGGTAAGCTCATTTCACGCCTTGTTCAGGCTTTGCCCTGCTCGATCGATCGGACCCATTTTTCGATCGATCGAGCAGCCCTGTTCCAGTAAGAATCCTCCAAGTATCAGCTTCCAACAACACCTTAACTCACATATAACCAAGATCAACCACCATGCTCAACATTTAACCACAAAACAACCTTAAAATACATCCCCCAAACATAAACAACATGTTGGACCAAGATCCACCCTTTTAACCCCAAAAACAAGCTACAAACTCAACCAAAACCCAACAAGACTTCACCATAATGAAAGCTTACCACTTGAGCTTTAAGTTTTTAACAAGAACTCCCAAAAAGACCCCTTTTTCAAAGCTTTCTCCTCCTCTCTTGTTTCAGAAACGAAAATGGAAGCTTTTGGATGAATGGAGGGGGTTGTAGGGACATAAAGCTGATAGAGAGGGGTGATGGGATATAAAGGTATGTGCAAGTGGCTCCCTTGCCATATATGGATTTAAATGTGTATCAAAACACAAGTATGATGCATAAAATACCCCAACATGATATTTTAAAAGCATTTTACCACAATGCACCAAAATCACCATTAAAATCATGCTTTACCAAAAATTACAAACCAACACATTTAAACCATTATAACACCCAATTTCCCAACATGTATAACATGCACCCTGAAATGCTCTACCGGGTCACGCCTACCTTGTGACAAGCATTTCACCAAGATAATTAGTCCCAACACATAATCTAATTCTCACCATAATATCACAGAAACATAATTAATGCCCAAATTGCAATTAATGATTTCGGGGATATCACAATACTCCCCTACTTATAAGGTTTCGCCCTCGAAATCGCATGCACTTACCCAAATCGAAACTAAACATAAATCACATACCAGAGAATAGTTCCGGGTAGTGCTGCACCATATGCTGCTCCGTGTCCCACGTAGCCTCCTCGACACCCCTGCGATCCCACTGTACCTTTACCATAGGTATCACTTTGTTCCGAAGCCTGCGATCAGCCCTATCCAGAATCTTGACTGGCCGTTCCTCATAGGATATATCAGAATCTAACTGAACCTCAGAAGGCTGCAATACATGCGACGGATCGGCTCATACTTCCGCAGCATAGATACATGAAACACGTCGTGAATACCAGATAACGACGGTGGTAGTGCCAAACGATAAGCCAAGGTACCGATGCGCTGTAAAATCTCATACGGTCCCACATACCTCGGAGACAATTTACCACGCATACCAAACCGAACAACACCCCTGAAAGGTGAAATCTTCAAAAAGACCCTGTCTCCTAATTGAAACTCCAACGGTCTCCGCCGTTTGTTCGCATAGGCTGCCTGCCTGTCTTGGGCTGCCTTCATTTTCTGACGGATAACCTTTACCTTATCCTCCATCTCTCGAATCAGTTCGGGTCCTCCTACCGCTTTACTGGTCAAGTCATCCCAGTACAATGGTGACCTACAATGCCAACCATACAAAGCCTCAAACGGTGCCATCTGAATACTCGCCTGATAGCTGTTGTTGTATGAAAACTCTACCAAGGGCAAGGAATCTTTCCATGAGGCATCAAACTCCAACACACAAGCTCGCAGCATGTCCTCGAGCGTCTGTATAGTATGCTCAGTCTGCCCATCCGTCTGGGGATGATATGTCGTACTCAATCTCACCTCAGTACCCAAAGCTGACTGAAGACCTCCCCAGAAATGAGATGTGAACCGCGGGTCTCTGTCCGACACAATAGATACTGGAATCCCATGTAGTCTCACTATGTCCCGGACATACAATTGAGCCATCCTCAAGTATGTGTACGTCATACAGTAGGGGATGAAGTGAGCTACCTTTGTCAACCTGTCAATGATCACCCAAATGGCATCACAACCCGAAGTAGTCCTCGGCAGGTGGGTCACAAAGTCCATAGATATATGCTCCCACTTCCACTCCGGTATCTCTAAGCTCCTTAGCTCGCCACCAGGTCTCTGCCTCTCTGCCTTAACCTGCTGGCAGATCAAACACCTCTTGACAAAAGCGATCACATCACGCTTCATCCGCTTCCACCAGAACTGATCACACAAGTCCTTATACATCTTCCTCCCTCCTGGGTGGATACTGAATAGACTACTATGAGCCCGTTCCAAGATTCCTCTACGCAACTCCGGCGTACATGGAACTACCCATCGGTTACCAAGTCTCAAAGAACCATCCTCAGCCACTCTAAACTTTGATGGCTGCCCCTGAAGTGCCAATGATGACCATCTCTGTATCTCATCATCTGTCCTCTGAGCTCTCCTGTGATGACCAGGGATTATAGGTGTTAATCCCGGAGTATTAATAATCCCTAAAGTGGTTTTACGTGGCGATTTGGGATTTAATCGAGGTGTTGGGCCTTCTGGGCTCGTTTATTTGGGCAGTTGGGATCGTTGGATCCAGAGGTTGAGATTGTATTCACATTACGGTGTAAAACCTAAGAGTTGGGTTTTTGATGTGTCTCGGAATCTCGGGTGCTATGTGAGCACCGGTAGAGGGTTTTGGAGTTAGAGAGAGAATTTTTGAAAACAGATGATTTTTAAGGAATCATGATGTATTTGTGGGGCTATTAATTTTTCGGGGTATTTTTGCTATAAATACCAATTGAACCCAAAAATTTAAGAAAATTTTCATTTCAACCCTCATCTTTCTCTCTCTCCCGCGGCCGCGCCATTCCCGATCTTCCCCTGCCTCCGCGCGTAAAAACGCTTCGCCCGCCGCCGTCCGGCCGCCGTTCGGGGCGTGCGACCTACCGCCGTCTTCGTCTCGACGAGGCGCTCCTTTCCCCTCTGCCAATTGAAGGTTTCGTCGCGTGTGGAAGTCGAATTTTGCAGATAAGCGGCGATCCCCAAATTCTAGGGTTCATCGGATTTCGTCCGATTTTGCTTCCGATTTTCGTTGGGTAATCTCCCTTACCCCTTGTTCGTCTTTTTCGTGTATTTCCATGCCTTTATTGTGATTTTTGGTTCGAATTTCTGTTCGAATTTTAGGGCTTGGATTTCGAAATTTTGGGGGTTTTTGGCATGGGTGTTGTTTCTTGCAATTGATGGATTATTGCATGTTTTAAGAGTATTATGATGCTTGATTGAGAAGCTTTGGTTCGAATTTGAAGGATTTTAAGAGTTGGGATTTAAAGGCTTGTTTGGGATCGATTTTAAGGGGGTTGAATTCGAAAAATGGGGAGTTTTTGTCAAGGGATGTTGATTCTTGCTTGGATTGATTAATTGACATTTTAGATGTATTATGGTATTTTATTGGGTTCGAAATTGTGAGATTAAGGTTCGATTTTTGTAGGGCATTCTTGAACAAATTTCGATTGTCTCATTTATTCCTTCCCTGCATGTACCCTGCCCCGGGTCTTTTAAGAGGTTAATTGTCGTGTGTTGACAATATTTTGAGGGATATGGGTGTGCTTGAGCATAGGTTACATGTTCGTAAATAATGGTGAATTGTTTATCGTGTTAGCACATCATTCCTCGGGGCATGGAACTCGAGCAAGGCTTGGCTCGGACTTCGGAGATTTAAGGTACGTGCGACGTACGAGCATTACTATATATATGTGAAATGCATAAGGTGTTTTTGATTGCATTGAATGTTTTGCGTATGGTTATACATATATGTTGATATAGCCAAGGAATGACCCAAATCTTGATATCGCCGCTTGTAGCGTGCGTGACACTAGAGTAGGATGACTCTTGCATGATATATGGGGTACTGGGTTTATATGACTATATTATGAGACATTTGAGATGTCTAGGTTTGTAAAATCATGTATTCTTCGTAAGACATTTGAGATGTCTAAGTTCGTAGAATCGTGTATTCATTATAAGACATTTGAGATGTCTAGGTTTGTAGACTCATGTATTCATTATAAGACACTTGAGATGTCTAAGTATAATGAAGGATTGGTAAAATAAATGCTAAGGCATTTGAGCTATCTGTGATTGATAGCAAGGTTGTGAAATCAGTATTAGATATTGTGATATCTGTAATTGCATGTTTAATGAATTTGTAATCACTATATGTTGATATTCGAGGATCAGGCATGCGATGTGTAAATCAATGTGTTGATTTACTGATTTATGAGATTTGATGAGTTTGATGTTGTGAGAACAGGGACAGTACACGGAATCCCGGATGAGGATGTTGCCATCCAGGGAGTATCATTTAAATTCATTAGCATTTACCTTGTTGTAAATTATGAATTTCATTATTATGATTATGGGATTTTGTGTATTGGTATGCTCACCCCGTTGGGGGCTGTCTCTGTTGGGACAGGTGGACAGGTACATCGATGGCTATGGAGCTGAGCTCGAGCTGTTGATTTGAGGTACTCCCAGGATCGTGGTACCAGGGCTTGATGGAGCACGGTATCGTATAGAGTACCTATATATACACCTGAGGATTTATACATATTCATATTCATGATGCTCGCATGTGAGCACGATTATACTTGTATATGGATTGTATATAAAGGCATGAGCCTTTCTCTCTTTCATTTAAGGTTGCATGCAATTAGGTTGAATTGCTAGAATGATATGAGAGTCATTGGTGTATTATGTGGGTGTTGGAACCCACTTTTGTTGACCTATGTGTGGTGTCTTCCCTGGCTGGGAAATCTACTTGTATTACTGCTTTCTGTTGAGTATTATGTGTTCCCTGGCCGGGAATTTTGTTATGTGTTGTACTCTGTTTTGGGATAGCTCTATTTATGGGGAGACTCTGCCCAAATTTTTGTAAAGGTTTACAATGTGAAAAGTGGCACCAAGGGGTTGGTAAAGGGCAAACATATGAGTCTTTTATTGACAGGCAATGATTAAGTATCATCAGAGCTTCCCGATTGACATTTATAGAAAGCATGTACCACACATAGTGGTTAATACACTAATAAAGGTTTAAGGGCTTGGGGTCCTTACATTAGTGGTATCAGAGCAGTGGTTGCTCATTGGGGCTGTTAAGGGCCTAGGAAGTTATTGATAGCACATATTTATGCATGATGGCATTAATGTTGTATGACATAACACATTGTTTATGTGCTCTTATGATATGAAAAGTGGTATTGCTAACCATTGTGGTTGCAGGAATCGTGTGGAACACGATAGGATGACATTTATGGGGATGTCTGGCACTCCGTGTGTTATGTGCCAAGGAAGCTGGTTTTAAGAAAATCAGATAAAGGGATATTTCCGAGGTAACATGTATTTTACGTTGTCTTGTTGACACATGATGAATGCAAAGTGGTGCATTGAGGTTATGATATATGTTATTGTGCATTGTTTTTGCATATGCATGTCTTGAGTCAAAGTTATCTTAGTAAGGATTTTAATGGCTTATGCTAAAGTCCATATGAAGCGATGAAGAGTCCCGCTTATATGGAGTAGCAACGCTAAAGTCCATTGGAAGCGATGAAGAGTTCCGCTTACATGGAGTAGCAACGCTAAAGTCCAGTGGAAGCGAGGAAGAATTCCGCTTTCCTGGAGTAGCAAGAAGCATTAAAATGTACTAATGATAAGGGCTCAGGATGAAATAAGGATTTAAAGAAGGATATCATGACATTTATTTGTGAAACCATACATTCTCATAATGTGTTTTTATTATGAATTGAATGTGGATGCATAGCGTATATGGCTATTGTTGTTAACCCTGATGGTTGCAGGTTACAGGAAATATGGAGTATAAAAAAGGAATGATGATTATACATTCCAGGAGTCCTGCTTATGACAGTGAGAATTTTTATACTTATGCTTGACCGCTAAAAATGTGGAGCGGGCGGGGATGCTCGCTTGCACATGGAGGCGGGGTATTCCATACGAAGCGAGGATGATATACCGCTTGTGTGAAGAAGCTTATGCTTGTACCGCTAAAAATGTGGAGCGGGCAGGGATGCTCGCTTGCACATGGAGGCGGGGTATGCCATACGAAGCGAGGATGAGATACCGCTTGTATGAAGAAGCGAGGATGAGATGCCGCTTGTTAGGATGATGATTCATTCCTTTGTGATGACACGGATGATAGCGGTGATGTGTCCCGCTGTGTCGATTTATATTCATTTCTCTATGAGGACACGGTTTATAGCGATGGTTCATTCCGCTATATTTATTGGCGATGGTTCATTCCGCCAGGCGTATTTATAGCGACGGTTCATTCCGCTATATCTATTGGCGATGGTTCATTCCGCCAGGTGTATTTATAGCGATGGTTCATTCCGCTATATCTATTGGCGATGGTTCATTCCGCCAGGTGTATTGATAGCGATGCCTCTTTCCGCTACTATGGGGACGATGATTCATACTCAGGTATATAGCGAGGTTTCATGCCACTTATTATATGACGAGGTGTCATGCCGTCGATTCTATAGCGAGGGATTTTGCCGCTATGTACTCAGCACAGGATTTTGCCGCCTTCGAGCGATGGGTGCTGATTACGCACTATTATTGAGCGACGGAGACAGGTATGACGCTATATCACTAGCGATGAGGTATGAGATATTGCTATTTTATTAGCTTTATTGTAGCTGGCATGCATTGATATACATGTTTATTATGCCTATTTTACTAGCATGTTAGTGGATGACATACGCTGATGTACATGTATCGTCACTAGTTGACAATGTTTTAGATGCCATGAGTTGGCATGTGTCGTCACGGGATGACGATGACGATGGTGTAGGAGATGTCTTATTAGACATGCATCATCGTTACGATGATCGATGCGTTGAGTATACGTATTCAGTAGTATGCCTTGGGTGCCAGTACTGGGCACAAGGTGGTGTGTGCGACACCGATGGACGTGACCCTTATACCGAGCGGGTTGCTCGAGGAATGGATGGATGCGCTGTACATGGGATTGTACCGCAGCTTACGATTGAGGCGATCATATTACGAGTGGTGATACCCTTGAGGTATGCTCGTTGGAATGGCTTTTGGCCATGTGTTTTGACGACAGGAGTAATCATGGAGGAAAGTACTCGCTTTCTGTCGATGTGACATGTGGTGGACATGGTCACACCACCCTTGAGGGTGTAGGATGGGTCCTAAGGGAGTAGGATCAGGTTATGTTAAGTACATAGGGACATTGGGTTGTCCAGGGTGTATCGGCATTGAGGAATGTTGGATAAAGACCCACTACTCTATTGAGTTTTTCTCCCATAGTATGTTATACCATGTGGAAACGTCCGTCTTATTGGTAGGTTTGAGGTAAACCTAAAGAGGCAGAGACTAGGTTGTCTGCCGCGTGTGTGTAGCACCATGATGGGCTTGCTAGAGCCGTTACACTGCTCGTTGGAACCAAGTTTGGCAAATCGTAAGGTGATACGATGTGGATTGTGGTGGACTCTAGTAGTCACCATGTCATTGAGGTTAAGGTTGTTCATGCCTCACTGAAACGTGTATACGTTTATGTTTAATCTTGGAGACTTGTCTGGGACAGCTCAGGATGTTGGAGTACCAACAAGAGAGTCATCAGGTTGTTATTGACTCAATCTAAAGGAACCCGTGTATTGGGATACAATGGGTGTTATTGTATCCAGTTTTTCCGAACGATGGTTCGAGACTTGTGGATCTCGAGTTCGATGGCATTTCCCTTGCGAGGAAGGAGGTAGTATTATACCTATTTGGGAATCTTGAAAGATTCGGTAAGTTGGTGCAAGTGGTGTTGATCTTGGGAATCACACCGTGTATTGTTAATCGTCGATTTTCATCCTCCACTGAGTAAGGAATGACTCAGAATTGACGGTTGTGTTTGGGGCTTAGGGATATGTGGTAGATACCCGAGCCGAGTGCATTGAGTATGCATGCGATATCAGTGCTTAGGCAGGTATACCGGTGAGTATACGGATGCCAGTTATTGATTTCCTCTCTGTTAAGCATAGAGTTATGCTATTTTTGGATGGTTAAATCTCTGATGAGAGATATGGAACACCTTGAGATTGGGAATCTCCATGGCACGATGATTGAGGGATAATCGTGAAGTTAGTTGACTCCCTTGAGGAGGGATTTTCTTGTGAGGGTTAAGGTATTTCCCTTGCTAGTGTTTTCTTTCGAGTTATGCGACAGCCTTCCCAAGTTTGGATTGTTAAATCCGAGGATTTTCAAGGGATGGCAGGATTTCGGATTGGTTGAGTGTCGCTGACGACACAAGCGTTGAGGATGCAATGGGTTTATTGCATGCCCCTTAAGAAATGTAAACTCTGCGGAGTCTCGGTTGTTATTTATGATCAGGACGTGATTCTTGGAACATCCGGAGGTGGACATCTTGTGAGATGTCTTTTGTTTGAATTTGTGGCCGTGAGTTGCCCAAATTAAGTTGCAATGAGGCGACTACTCCTTCGATGGAGGAAGTTTGAAAGTGGAAACCAGGTTTGGTATGTGTACACCGTAGTTGTACTAGTGTTTCCCTCGTAACGATGTATGTTAGACATCGAGAGTCTTGGTAAAGATGTCATGGAATGATATCTACGATAGAATCAAGAGCGATTCGAATCCTTGCAGTTTCAGTTGACTAACTGCTTTTGGACTGTTAGCGTTGAGTTGTGCTGACGCTCTTTGACGTTATGATGGATTTGGAAGTCTATTCCACTCCAGAGTTTGACACGAGGTCAACGTTCTTACGGTTGAGGTGTCATTCGGGATGTGTTCGTACTGTTGTATTAGAACGAAGGATGACTGTCTGATCTACAGTCGTAAGTATCAGTTGTTTCGCAGTCATGAGAGGCTGATTTTTGGGATGACCCGCATCGAGGTACGTTTTACCTCTTGGGTGATATGTTGGTTTTGGTATGTCGCTCTGTTTCAGAGTTTGATGAGAGGTAAGTATCCTCGCGTTTATTAAGACGATTCTGATATGGTCAGGAATCGAGGTTATAGCTTCATGTTGTTGTGTAGCCTGGGTGTTACGTGATACACCAGTGCTAATTTCGAGGACGAAATTCTTTTAGTGGGGGATATTGTGATGACCAGGGATTATAGGTGTTAATCCCGGAGTATTAATAATCCCTAAAGTGGTTTTACGTGGCGATTTGGGATTTAATCGAGGTGTTGGGCCTTCTGGGCTCGTTTATTTGGGCAGTTGGGATCGTTGGATCCAGAGGTTGAGATTGTATTCACATTACGGTGTAAAACCTAAGAGTTGGGTTTTTGATGTGTCTCGGAATCTCGGGTGCTATGTGAGCACCGGTAGAGGGTTTTGGAGTTAGAGAGAGAATTTTTGAAAACAGATGATTTTTAAGGAATCATGATGTATTTGTGGGGCTATTAATTTTTCGGGGTATTTTTGCTATAAATACCAATTGAACCCAAAAATTTAAGAAAATTTTCATTTCAACCCTCATCTTTCTCTCTCTCCCGCGGCCGCGCCATTCCCGATCTTCCCCTGCCTCCGCGCGTAAAAACGCTTCGCCCGCCGCCGTCCGGCCGCCGTTCGGGGCGTGCGACCTACCGCCGTCTTCGTCTCGACGAGGCGCTCCTTTCCCCTCTGCCAATTGAAGGTTTCGTCGCGTGTGGAAGTCGAATTTTGCAGATAAGCGGCGATCCCCAAATTCTAGGGTTCATCGGATTTCGTCCGATTTTGCTTCCGATTTTCGTTGGGTAATCTCCCTTACCCCTTGTTCGTCTTTTTCGTGTATTTCCATGCCTTTATTGTGATTTTTGGTTCGAATTTCTGTTCGAATTTTAGGGCTTGGATTTCGAAATTTTGGGGGTTTTTGGCATGGGTGTTGTTTCTTGCAATTGATGGATTATTGCATGTTTTAAGAGTATTATGATGCTTGATTGAGAAGCTTTGGTTCGAATTTGAAGGATTTTAAGAGTTGGGATTTAAAGGCTTGTTTGGGATCGATTTTAAGGGGGTTGAATTCGAAAAATGGGGAGTTTTTGTCAAGGGATGTTGATTCTTGCTTGGATTGATTAATTGACATTTTAGATGTATTATGGTATTTTATTGGGTTCGAAATTGTGAGATTAAGGTTCGATTTTTGTAGGGCATTCTTGAACAAATTTCGATTGTCTCATTTATTCCTTCCCTGCATGTACCCTGCCCCGGGTCTTTTAAGAGGTTAATTGTCGTGTGTTGACAATATTTTGAGGGATATGGGTGTGCTTGAGCATAGGTTACATGTTCGTAAATAATGGTGAATTGTTTATCGTGTTAGCACATCATTCCTCGGGGCATGGAACTCGAGCAAGGCTTGGCTCGGACTTCGGAGATTTAAGGTACGTGCGACGTACGAGCATTACTATATATATGTGAAATGCATAAGGTGTTTTTGATTGCATTGAATGTTTTGCGTATGGTTATACATATATGTTGATATAGCCAAGGAATGACCCAAATCTTGATATCGCCGCTTGTAGCGTGCGTGACACTAGAGTAGGATGACTCTTGCATGATATATGGGGTACTGGGTTTATATGACTATATTATGAGACATTTGAGATGTCTAGGTTTGTAAAATCATGTATTCTTCGTAAGACATTTGAGATGTCTAAGTTCGTAGAATCGTGTATTCATTATAAGACATTTGAGATGTCTAGGTTTGTAGACTCATGTATTCATTATAAGACACTTGAGATGTCTAAGTATAATGAAGGATTGGTAAAATAAATGCTAAGGCATTTGAGCTATCTGTGATTGATAGCAAGGTTGTGAAATCAGTATTAGATATTGTGATATCTGTAATTGCATGTTTAATGAATTTGTAATCACTATATGTTGATATTCGAGGATCAGGCATGCGATGTGTAAATCAATGTGTTGATTTACTGATTTATGAGATTTGATGAGTTTGATGTTGTGAGAACAGGGACAGTACACGGAATCCCGGATGAGGATGTTGCCATCCAGGGAGTATCATTTAAATTCATTAGCATTTACCTTGTTGTAAATTATGAATTTCATTATTATGATTATGGGATTTTGTGTATTGGTATGCTCACCCCGTTGGGGGCTGTCTCTGTTGGGACAGGTGGACAGGTACATCGATGGCTATGGAGCTGAGCTCGAGCTGTTGATTTGAGGTACTCCCAGGATCGTGGTACCAGGGCTTGATGGAGCACGGTATCGTATAGAGTACCTATATATACACCTGAGGATTTATACATATTCATATTCATGATGCTCGCATGTGAGCACGATTATACTTGTATATGGATTGTATATAAAGGCATGAGCCTTTCTCTCTTTCATTTAAGGTTGCATGCAATTAGGTTGAATTGCTAGAATGATATGAGAGTCATTGGTGTATTATGTGGGTGTTGGAACCCACTTTTGTTGACCTATGTGTGGTGTCTTCCCTGGCTGGGAAATCTACTTGTATTACTGCTTTCTGTTGAGTATTATGTGTTCCCTGGCCGGGAATTTTGTTATGTGTTGTACTCTGTTTTGGGATAGCTCTATTTATGGGGAGACTCTGCCCAAATTTTTGTAAAGGTTTACAATGTGAAAAGTGGCACCAAGGGGTTGGTAAAGGGCAAACATATGAGTCTTTTATTGACAGGCAATGATTAAGTATCATCAGAGCTTCCCGATTGACATTTATAGAAAGCATGTACCACACATAGTGGTTAATACACTAATAAAGGTTTAAGGGCTTGGGGTCCTTACATCTCCTGATATGCTCATAGATATCTGGCTCAGCCATTAAGGTCGATACATGTACAGGCGATGTATCTACGTCGAAGTCATAGCCCAGATGGCAATATGAAGTCATCTTAGCCGACAATTGCATGACCTCCTCAGCAGTACTCTTCACCTTCCGACTCAAGGCGTCTGCTGTCAAGTTCGCCTTCCCCGGATGGTACTCAATCTCACAGTCATAGTCTTTGAGCAAATCCACCCATCTCCTCTGACGCATATTCAACTCCGCCTGAGTAAACAAGAATTTTAGGCTCTTATGATCCGTGTATATGGTAAAAGATGTACCATACAGATAGTGCCTCCAAATCTTCAGGGCAAAGATAATAGCTGCCAACTCCAAATCATGAACTGGGTATCTAGCCTCATGCGGCTTCAACTGCCTCGATGCATAAGCTACCAAGTGCTTATCTTGCATCAGTACACATCCCAAGCCCTGTAGCGATGCGTCAGTATAAAGGACAAACCTCTTGTTCTCTGAAGGAATCACCAATACCGGTGCCGTCGTCAATCGGTGCTTCAACTCTTGAAAGCTCTCCTCGCAAGCCTCTGACCAAAAGAAGGATACTCCCTTTTGGGTCAACTGCGTCAGTGGCTTAGCAATCTTATAAAATCCCTCGACGAAGCGTCGGTAATAACCAGCCAAACCAAGAAAACTCCGTATCTCGGGCACAGAAGTGGGTGCAGCCCACTCCATCACGGCCTCAATCTTCCTGGGGTCCACTGAAATCCCACTGCTAGATATAACATGCCCCAGAAATACTACACTGCTCAACCAGAACTCACACTTGCTGAGCTTGGCATATAACTGGTGGTCTCTGAGGATCTGGAGCACTGTCCTGAAATGTCTCACATGCTCCTCCTCGCTCCGGGAGTAGATGAGTATGTCGTCAATAAACACAATGACGAATTGATCCAGGTAAGGTTGGAACACCCGATTCATCAAGCTCATAAAGACAACCGGGGCGTTCGTCACACCGAACGGCAGTACCAAGAACTCGTAGTGCCCATACCGAGTCCGAAATGTTGTCTTCTGCACATCCTCCTCCCTGACTCGTATCTGATGGTACCCGGATCTCAAATCAATTTTGCTATACAGCTTTGTGCCTTGCAACTGATCAAACAAGTCGTCAATCCTTGGGAGAGGATACTTGTTCTTCACCGTGGCCTTATTCAGTTGCCGGTAATCGATGCATAAACGCATCGAGCCATCTTTCTTCTTCACAAAAAGAACTGGTGCGCCCCAAGGCGATACGCTAGGGCGTATATATCCTTTATCAAGGAGTTCCTGTAATTGCTCCTTCAGCTCTCTTAACTCTGCCGGTGCCATCCGGTAAGGTGCACGAGAGATAGCGGATGTCCCCGGTAATAACTCAATCCCAAACTCGACTTCCCTAGCCGGTGGGAATCCTGGAATCTCCTCCGGGAACACATCAGCAAATTCCGCTACCACTGGTATATTCTCAACTCTTAACTCTTTGCTCTTTCCCAACATATCCACGGCATAGATGATATAACCCGTGTGTCCACGTTCCAATAATTGGGACATTTTAATTGCCGAAATCAACGGAATCTTCGCACGAGAACTGTTGCCATAGAAAATCCACTGAACTCCCAAATGAGATCTGAACCGTACTGTCCTCTGTCGACAATCTAGCACTGCCTGATATCTGTTCAGAATGTCAATGCCCACAATGCAGTCGAAATATGACATACCCAAAACAATCAAATCTGCCTTTATCTCATTGCCCTCAAAATAAATGAGGCAGTCCATCAGAAACTGATCAGCAACAACTTTCCTTCCAGTGGGTATCGAGACCAATAGAGACGTGGGCAACGGAGACGTGCACATATGATGTCTCGCCACAAAGTCCGCAGACACAAAGGAATGCAAAGCACCTGTGTCTACCAAAATAAAGGCGGAATACGTAAATAAAAGGCACGTACCCGCTATCACCTCCTCTGGAGCTGCATCGGCCTGCTCCCTGGTCAATGCATCGACCTGTCCCTGAGGTGGCCCCATCGCCTGTCCCCCCACATGTCGAGGTACCATCGGCGGCCTCTGCTGAACTGTACCACTAGAAAATCTCCCTCGACCTTCCCTGAGATCCGTCTGGCCTTCCCGATTAGGGCAACGCCGAGCAATGTGGCCCGTCTTGCCACATATGTAGCATGCAGAACAATCACGCATCAAATGCGGCCCTCCGCAAAAGTGGCACTTAACCTCTCCAACTCTACCAGGTCCTCCAATAGTAGATGCACCACCTCTCCGGTCACCTTGTTTCAGGCCATCCGGTCGCTTTCCGCTAAAACGGGAAGAAGAAGGAGTCCCTCGTGACTTAAAAGATCCTCCCCGTGGCCTCAGATTCTCTGATGTAGATCTCTGTGATGAGGCTGGTGGGGATGCGGCATCAGGATAAGCACTCACCCCAATCTCTGCCAACTCCGCTCTAACAAGTGCATCATCAAAGGATGTCGGGTTGTTAGAAATCACCCGATCAAATAATTCCGGTCGCAACCCCTTCAAAAAGTTCCTCATCTTTGCATGTCCATTGGTGGCAATGTGTGGAACATACCTCAACAAGGACGAGTAGTGCATGGCATAGTCCGAAACTGTCATGCTCCCTTGTTTCAAGTTTGTAAACTCATCCTCCTTTGATTGTCTAGCCGCAGCCGAGAAGTATCGGTTTAAAAACCGAGTTCTGAATAGAGTCCAGTCGACCACCATGCCTTGAGCCCTCAACTCCATCACAGTCGTCTTCCACCACATAGAAGACTTCTTTGCCAATTGAAATTCCACCAATCTCAACCATGCCGTCCTAGCACACGACGCAGATACAAAGATCTGTTCCAATCTCTCTAGCCACTCTTCGGCCTCTTCCCCTGTTTCTGTCCCTTCAAACATAGGCGGGTGGAAGGTCAGGAACTGTGTCAGGCTAAGCTCCCCTGGTAGTAGCAACTGAGCAACTAGTTCCATGCCCACAGCAGGTGGGGGTAAAGGATTTGCCTGACCAATGCTAGCGTTCACGCTCCCAACATCACAACCTCTTCATTAAGGTTCCCCGCATTCATAGCAGTCATGCTGTAATACAAGGGTTAACAACAATTCCAAACAATATACATGTTATGCCGTTAGATAACATGAACGATAATAAGCATGTTAGTATAACAGTTTATACACCAATATGCGCCACATGCATAAACATGCTCAAATGTAAACACTTAGCTAACCATGCTAAGGCTACCCTTCACTCATTCCCGGGTTCTCTAACCACTGCTCTGATACCACTAATGTAAGGACCCTAGTTCCTTAAGTGCGGATTAAAGGCGTAAATAAAAATTTCCATGCATAAAAAGAGTATAAAGGTTGTGTTGATGCCCTGAGCTATTAAATTACAGTGCCAAAATAAAGTTCCAAAAGGGATTAGTTACATTCCCAACCAATGAATGCTAATCCTATAGCTTTACACTACTCCTAGAGTAGATACTATACAAAAGAATCAAGCCTGCTACCAAGGGCACTCCTCACTAGCTCACCGCATCAACCCGCCTTAGCCCCTTCCGCCCAAAAGTACCTACAGGAACAACCCAAAACCATGAGCATGTATATAAATCATATCCACAATAATATGATCATAATTCAATGCATAAACCGTAAATGCAATTCACTTCCTGTATTAAACACCTTTAAAAGCACTTTGGTTGTCCCTGTACCACAATAATAATCAAAGGATTATAATGCCAATATGCATGTCATGACATGTATCCGTTCCGTGTATATAAATGGCCAATTTCCAGTCTTATTATATCAGTGGCATAATACCCCTCACGTTTATATGACAGCGGCATTAATACCGCTCGCTTCGACATATTAGCGGCATAATATCCCTCGCATCAATATGACAGCGGCATTATCCTTCGCTTCGACATATTTGCGGCAAATATTCTTCATCGCTAAATATGACAGCAGCAAGTATTCTATCATCGCTTCGACATGACGGCGGCAAGTATTCTATCATCACTGCAATATAATCTCGACTCACAATAAATATGCAACCGTAATGCATATCCAATCAGTATGCAACCATAATGCATAACCAACCATATATGCAACCATAATGCATATCCAATCATGTATGCAACCATAATGCATAATTAAGACCATGTATGCAACCATAATGCATAACCAATCAAAGCGTAATAAATACGTTTTACCGTCCGATGCTCGTACGTCTCACTACGTACCTTAATTCCAAAAGTGGAGATATCGTGGAACTTTATCTCCTTTGATGTGTGGCTACCTGGGATGGTTCTACACAATCACATGAATCCATATTAGAAGCCAATAAAAGAACCATTACCAAAAATAACATCATTTAGAACAAAATCCCAAAATCCACATTTTATGCCTTGCGATCGATCGGTCCCTAAGCCCTGATCGATCGCTAAGTGAAGAAAAATAGGCATCCAAGTACTGCCTCCAACGATCGTTCGAAACTTTTTATCGATCGATCGAGACATCACACCGATCGATTGGAACAAATTTTCGATCGATCGGTAAGCTCATTTCACGCCTTGTTCAGGCTCTGCCCTGCTCGATCGATCGGACCCATTTTTCGATCGATCGAGCAGCCCTGTTCCAGCGAGAATCCTCCAAGTATGAGCTTCCAACAACACCTTAACTCACATATAACCAAGATCAACCACCATGCTCAACATTTAACCACAAAACAACCTTAAAATACATCCCCCAAACATAAACAACATGTTGGACCAAGATCCAACCTTTTAACCCCAAAAACAAGCTACAAACTCAACCAAAACCCAACAAGACTTCACCATAATGAAAGCTTACCACTTGAGCTTTAAGTTTTTAGCAAGAACTCCCAAAAAGACCCCTTTTTCAAAGCTTTCTCCTCCTCTCTTGTTTCAGAAACGAAAATGGAAGCTTTTGGATGAATGGAGGGGGTTGTAGGGACATTAAGCTGATAGAGAGGGGTGATGGGATATAAAGTATGTGCAAGTGGCTCCCTTGCCATATATGGGATTTAAATGTGTATCAAAACACAAGTATGATGCATAAAATACCCCAACATGATATTTTAAAAGCATTTTACCACAATGCACCAAAATCACCATTAAAATCATGCTTTACCAAAAATTACAAACCAACACATTTAAACCATTATAACACCCAATTTCCAAACATGTATAACATGCACCCTGAAATGCTCTACCGGGTCACGCCTACCTTGTGACAAGCATTTCACCAAGATAATTAGTCCCAACACATAATCTAATTATCACCATAATATCACATAAACATAATTAATGCCCAAATTGCAATTAATGATTTCGGGGATATCACATAAACGTCCTTTTATCTTTTTGCTTCTTCGCCTTCCTTGGCTTCACCATGTCATGGATCTTGCCTTCTTCAGTCTCTAGTTCAGTCTTCACCTTCACCTTATCAGTATCTTGCACCACATCATCATGCAAAACATTAATTTTATCAATAATAAAACATGTGTGCGTGTTGTGTGCATGTGGTGAAGTTTGAAACATAGTAAAGGTAACATGATTCTCTCCTACAACGAGGATCAACCTCCCTTCTTCAACATCGATAATAGCTCTTCCAGTAGCTAGGAATGGGAGCCCCAGGATCAATGGCATGCTCGCATCCTCCTCCATATCCAACACAAGGAAATCCATCGGGAAAGTGAATAGATCTATCTTGACTGGCACATCCTCGACGATTCCTAGTGGGTAGGTGATAGACTTGTCCGCCATTTGCAACACCACCCTTGTGGGCTTCGGCTCTCCCAGTCCAAGTCGCCTAAAAAACAGACAATGGCATTAAGTTGACACTAGCACCCAAATCACATAACGATTTAATGGAAGAAATAGGCCCAATAGTGCAAGGAATAGAGAAACTCCCTGGATCTTTTAACTTGGTGGCTGATTTCTTTTTCACAATAGCACTACATTCCTCAATAAAAAAGACAGTCTCGTGCTCTCCCAATTTATGCTTCTTAGACAACA
Source organism: Haberlea rhodopensis (assembly GCA_907163345.1). Taxonomy (NCBI): domain Eukaryota; kingdom Viridiplantae; phylum Streptophyta; class Magnoliopsida; order Lamiales; family Gesneriaceae; genus Haberlea; species Haberlea rhodopensis. The sequence goes on along the minus strand of CAJQUN010000142.1, from coordinate 1,043,146 downwards.
TCTTCTTTAAGAATTTAGCATAATTTGGCATTTATCGTAAGGCATCAATAAATGGTATATCTATATGCAAATTCTTAAGCATGTCTAAAAACTTTGGCAAAGTTTGAATCAACCTTTGCCCTATTAACTGCTGCAGGGAATGGGAGAGGAATGTGTACCTTTTTCTTGTGGTGTGATAGGTGTAGTGTCGCCAGTGGACTTACCCTTGTTGCGTGGCTGCTCCTTCTCCTCTTGCTTAATAGCAATCTTTTCAGTCTCATTCTCATCACCAAGTTCCTTTCCACTCCTTAGGGTCACGACATTGGCTTGCTCCCTTGGATTCTTCTCTGTGTCACTCGGTAGAGTTCCTTGTGCTCCCCCAGCCAAGATAGTTGCCAATTGACCAACTTGGATCTCCAAGTTTTTGATAGATGAATCTTACTTAGTCATCCTTGTTTCCGTTGATGATATGAACTTGGTCAATAGTTCCTCCATGATCGGCTATGGTGGATAACCCGGTGGTGGTTTTGGTTGATACCTTAACCCCGTATTGTATTTGGGTAGGGGTTGTTTTGTGGCCGGTTTCCTACATAATGCACAACTTCATTAGTCTGAACGAATGGGTTACCTATTTGGCATTCAACGATCAGATGATTTCCTCCACATAGGTCACAAGTAATCCCTTGAGCTTTCATCGCTGTCATGCTCATGCTATCTAGTCTCTTGTTCAATGCCTCAATTAGAGCGGCCAACGCAGTAACTTTGCTCACTTGATGAACTCCAACTTGTTTCTTTGGCACGTTCCTCTCCGACTGCCATTGACAGCTATTAGCAGCCATCTCCTCCAACAGTGTATAGGCCTCCTCTGGCGTCTTTCTCATCACAGTACCTCCTGATGGGCATGCTTCATAAAGTGTTTCAGGATCATGTTGCGCAAATGTAGTGATATCATTTCGCATCTTAGCAGTCTTTGATGGTGGGAAGTATTTGGACAAGAAAACTTGCACCATCCCATCCCAAGTGGTAATTGATCCTGTAGGCAAATAATGCAACCGAGATTTATCTTTATTATTTAAAGAGAAAGGGAACGGTCGTAACCTGATGGCGTAGTCATTGACGCCATTATCCTTGAAGGTGTCGCAAATTTCCAAGAATTCGCTATGTGAGTGTTGGGATCCTCAGTGGTCGCTCCCCAAAACTGCACCGAGTGCTGGATCATTTGTATGATTGCAGGCTTGATTTCAAAGTTGTTTGCCTGTATGCTTGGTCTAGTGATACTACACAATGATCCATGGAACGAGGGATGAGCATAATCCATGAGTGATCTTCTACTAGGTACCTCTTCGTTCCATCTTTCATCTCTTCCACCTCCTCCTTCATTGTTTTTAGCCATTTCTCGAGCTTCTCTTAGTCTCCTAAGAAGAGTTCTTTCAATTTCAGGGTCAAAAGGCTCGAGTGTCGGTCGTTCACTCCTTAGCATGCACTAGGGAGTAATAACCTGCAGAAATCCAACCAAGGAGATGGGAGTAGTAGAGTAATAGTATTGAAAATAAACAAAAACGAAGTAAAAAAAAAATGGCTAAACTACAGTCAACTAATATCGTCTGATATTACTTAAACTAGTCCCCGGCAACGGCGCCAAAAACTTTGATCGCTTTTATTTTAAACAGTATTTTTCAGTTATGTACCGCAAGTGCACGGTATCAAGTTTTAGTATAATGATATTAGAAGTACGAGTGTCGAACCCACGAGGACTAGGAAATAAGTACCAAACTCCACTAGTTTAACTATATTTAGCCTACGAAAAATGGTTGTGATTAATTAACTAAATTGACTAATTAACTCAATCAGTAACCCAAGCAAACAGTGATGAATAAGAATAAGAATCAAAAGAAACAATTATCAAGACTTTCGGTTCACCTATGTAATCCCCCATAATTCGCCTATTAGTTAATAATCGAATTCAAACAATCTAAGGTGACGAGTTTTCCAAATTTATATAATATACTCTTCCAAATTTATATAATATACTCTCTCGAGTTATATTAAACCTAATATAAAATTGTAGTAAGTCACTCTCGTGTACTTATTTAACAACACAATTTTGTATTGGCCAAGTGACTGTTGGTATGAGTAGTTATTGAGGAAACTACTCGGTTTTGTCGATGTGACGTGTGTAGACATGGTCACACCCACCTGTAAGGGTGTGGAATAAACCCTAATGGATAGGATTGCTTTGTGGTTGAATGAGGACACCGGGATGTCCGTTGTGCATTGGTATTAGAGAAATATCGGGTGATGACCCGCGACTCTAATTGATTGAACGGGATGGTGTATGATGGAACGTATGATACGTTGGTAGGTTTGTTATAGACCTAGTAGGCTACGATCGGCTAGCAAGAAATTGTTTGCAGCACTATGATGAGCTTGATGTAGCCATTATACTGCTCGTTGGAACCGAGTTTGGGGAATCGTATGATGATACGATGAGGACTTATGGTAGACTCGGTAGTCACCTTGTGGCATGAGGTTTGAGGCAGAGAATACCTCACGGGGACGTTTTTACGTCAAATGTTTTGAGGGATTGTATCGGGATAGCTCAATTTTGTTGGGAGTACCAACATGAGTGCCAACAAGTCGTTGTTAGCTCTGGTTGAGCATCCTTCCATGTGGAATGCAATGGAGGACACAATCGGAATTGTGAAATATAGTTAGTGGGATGACACTACTATATTGATTGTATCTCTTGGAGAGATTTGGAACATACTGTCATGGAGACAACCAGTGTTGGTGTTGATTGTGTATCAGCCACAATAAGCATTGCTGGTGTTGAACTGAGTAATGACTTTATATTTTTGGTGAGACGTACGAGGAGACGTCTCTGAGGAGATGCTCGAGTATATGGAGTATTATTGTATTAGTACATAGCATCGTTAATTGGGTATACATTGTGTATACGGTTTTCGGATTGGTGATAGTTGCAAGGATGCACTATTCTGTATCGGTTGTGTATTTTATTGGTTCCGAGATATATTTTGGTATAAATATATCTAAGTTTTCCGAACAGTGGTTCGAAGTTGGAGGGTCATGGGTTCATGACACTTTCCTTGTGTGGAAGGCGGTATTAATATACCTACCTTTTGGGAATCTTTGGAAGACTCGATGAGTCGGTTTGTGTGGTGTTGATGTTGGAATCACACCATTGGTCGTTGGTCCATCAATCATTACTCTCAGCGGGGTGAGAATAGCTGGGGATTGACAGTTGTAATTGGAACTTTTGGGAATGATTGATGATACCCGAGTCGACTGCATTGAATGTGCATGTGGTATTGGTGCTTAGGCATGTACACCGGTGTGTGTAAACGAATGCCAGCATTTTTCTTGGTACTCGTCGAGCATCAGGTTAGTGTGCTTGGATGAATGAATCTTCGGTGAGAGATTTTGGCACCTTGAGATTGATAATCTCAATGACACGATATATTCTGAAGAATGATCGTGAAGTTTGGTTGACTTCCTCTGAGGATGGATTGTCGTATTTGGGATCATGGTAGATCAATACTGGGTAATCTGATAGCATCCCCGTGTAAGGATTGTTGAATCCTAGGGTAAACGAGGGATGTCAGGGATTCATTATGTTGGGTGTCGTGTCGACACGGGTGGTGAGAATGCAATTGATTTGGTTTCTTGCATGTTCTCTATGGAACTTGAGACCTTGTGGAGACTCTATAGTGTGTTTGGACCAAGATGTGATTTCTTGGAACACACGGATGTAGACATCTTTGGAGATGTGTCTTGTGTTGATCAGTGGCCGTGAGTTGCCAAATCCTTGTAGCAAAGTGGTACAACTACTCCGTTGATGGAGATGGATTTGGAGAGTGGAAACCGGATTTAGTATGAGTACACTGTGGTGTACTGGCGGTCTTCTTGGTAACGATATACGTTTAACGTCGTGGGCTAAGTTGTAGAGATATCATTGGGGCGATCTCTATGTTGGAATCATGAATGATTCGTTTGGTTAGCATTTAGGGTTGACTGACTGCTTTTGGGATGTTAGCATCGAAGTATGTTGACGTTTGTTAAGATTTGTGATGGTTTGAGAGGTTTACTCCATTCCAGAATGGGTGCGAGGTCGGTGTCCTCGCAGTTGGTGTGTCGTTCATGATGCGCTCATGATTCGACGATGTGAATTCGTTTGGATTGTGTGGTCTTAGTTGTACGTAAGGTACGCATGTGCAAATTTCGAGGATGAAATTTTAGTAGTGGGAGATAATTGTGATGCCCGGGAATTAATGGTGTTAATGTGGTAATGATCCTTAATGAATTTTAATTGTGGCAATTATGAATTAATTGCTATGTTGGGACTCCTGGGGATTAAATCCTATTTTTGGTGTCGTTGGATCCAAGGGTTGAGACTGTATTCTCATCGTGGTGATAAACCTTGGAATCTGGTTTTTGGTGGGACCTGAGGTCCGGGGTACTTTGAGCTGGGGCTGGTAATGGAAATTTGAGATTGAGAGGTAATTATTGAACACATATGACTTGTTTTGAGTCATGATGTATTTGTGAAGGACTCGGGATTTTGGAGCCTTGGTACTATATATACCAAGTGGACTCGGTGTTCAATCATTTTGGACTGCATTTCTCTCTCTCTCTCTCTCTCTCTCTCTCTCTCTCTCTCTCTCTCTCTCTCTCTCTCTCTCTCTCTCTCTCTCTCTCTCCATTCCCTTCCCCCAACCCATTTCCCCTCTTTTCTCCCTTGACCAAATCGATGGTGGCTCGACTTGGGAGCCGAATTTCTCGAAGATAATAAGGTATTGTTCTCCCCCTCGCATTTATCTTCGATTTGATCGTAGTATTGTGTAGTTAGGTTAAGGTTTGGGTTGGGTATGAGTTTTTTGGAATTTTAAAGATTTTCGGATTTGGGTATTTAAGGAGGATTTATGACTCCTTGTTGAGGATTAATGGTGTATGGGGTGTGAGGATTTGAACGAGGGCTAAGATGCACTGCTCGATCGATCGGTGGGAATTCTCGATCGAACGATGAGTCTCGGCGATCGATCGAGAATGCCATCTCGATCGATTGAGGATGGCAGATAATTGTGCCAAATTTTGCGATCGATCACGAGGTAGGGCCGATCGATTGCGAGGCATGAAAAATGAAAATGATGATTTTTTGGTATTTGGTTGGGATTTTGTGATGGTATATAATATAGCTTCTAATATTTGATTGTTGCAATTGTGTAGAGCCTTCCCAAGTTGCGGCACAACGCAGGGGATAAATTCTGTAAACACCACAACATTTTGGAAGAAAGGTACGTAGAGAAACGTACGAGCATCGACGGTAAAATGTATTGAATTATGCATTGTGGATGCATGAATTGGATGCTTGGTGTATATTGTTATGAGTCGTTGTTATTCGAGTGATGATTATAATGCTTGCCGCTGTCATTTCGAAACGAGGAATAAAATACTTGTCGTTGTCATAACGTAGCGATGGAACATAATATTTGTCGCTAATATGTCTAAGCAAGGATAATGCCGCTGTCATATTGAAGCGAGGGATATTATAATGCCGCTGATATGTCAAAGCAAGGGGTATTATAAATGTTGATGTTATGTCGAAGCGAGGGGCATTAGAATACCACTGTTATAACAAGACTATGAATTGGTTATTGGTGTTGATGGTATGGATTTATGCATGACATTTATTAAACTGTATTATAATCTAATGATTATGAATATGAGTTATGGAACAGGGACAACCAGGGAGAGCATTTTAATGCATTGAATACAGGAAGTATTTGTATTAATGGTTTATGCATTTTTACTTTATGATCATATTGTTGTGAATATGATTTATTATATGCTCATGTTTGGGGTTGTTCCTGTAGAAACTTTTGGCATGGAGGGCTAAGGCAATGGTTGATTCAGTGAGCTTGGTAAGGACTAGTGCTACTGTCCTAGAAGATCGAGAAATTCTTTTGTATAGTCTCTACTCAGGAGTAGTGTAAATCTATAGCACTTACATTCATTTTGTTCAGAATGTAATTAATTCTTTTTGGAATTGAAAATTTTATTTTGTCACGTTAGCCTCTAAGCTCATTATATCAACATGAACCTTTATACTCTAATGAAAGAATAAATAACTCTCTTTATGCTCATAAATAACACATAAGGTAGTGAGGCCTTACAAATATGTCTTCAATCAAACTGAAGCAGATAACCACCTTATGTGGAAAGCACAATTAATTCCCTATTTCAAAGGCCAAAACTTATTTGGCTTTCTTTGATGGTACCTCTGCCCCACCTTCTAAACAGATCCTTTTCACGACTTCAGCAACAACCACACTTCTCCCCAACCCCGCGCTTGATCATTGGATTTGACATGATAATATAATTTTGAGCACCCTGTTATCATCCATGACTGAAAGTATTCTGGCTCAAGTTGTCTCTTACACTACTTCGACGGATGTTTGGTCTGCCCTGGAGAAACAATTTGCTTGTAAATCAAGGGCACGCACAATGCAAATTCGCACTCAACTTGCGACTTCAAAGAAAGGAAATCAATCGGCCACTGACTACTTCCTTTCAATCAAAAAAATGGTGGATGAACTTGCTATCTCTGGTCAACATTTAGTCACTGATTACATTATCTCTTACATACTTGTTGGCCTTGGTCATGAGTATGATAGTTTTGTCTCATCCATCTATGGACGTCCTGAATCTCTTCCCCGCGAGAAGGTTTATTCTTTACTCCTTACCACTGAGTCTAGGCTGTCGCGTCACCATGCAACCATTTTATCACTCAACCTGAAGCAAATATGGCACATCGATCACCTCATAACAACAATAGAGGTCATGGAAGCTATCGGGGTCGAGGACGTAACTCCTCTGCATGTGGATCTTCGTCAGCCTTTTCGCGAAGTAACATAGTTTGTCAATTCTGTGACAGACCAGTAAATAAGCTGTTGTTATCATCGCTTTGATAACACTTACAATGATTCTCGATCTCCGCCCCAACAAGCCTTGGTTGCAACGACAAATTCACAATGGTCACATGATTGGACTGCTGATACAGGGGCCACCCATCATATCACCAATGATATGATCAATTAAACATAAAACATGAGGATTACGATGGCATGTATCAATTGCAAGTCGGTAATGGTCAAGGTTTGTACATCTCAAAACTTGGCTCGTCTAAGTTTTCAAACTCTTCCTCAGCCTTTGTTTTAAATCAAGTCCCCCTTGTCCCTCAAATTAAACATAATATTCTTTCCGTCCAAAGATTTTGCATCTATAATAATGTATATTTTGAATTTCATGCTGATTATTTTCTTGTGAATGCATACTCAGGAACATCCTTCACCGTGGCCTCCTCAATAATGGCTTGTACAAGTTTGCACCAACTACAACCTCCCCCATGCCTTTTCCAGCATCAATGTTTCCTTTCTAGAGTGGCATAGGCGTCTAGGTCATGATGCTCTTCTGCTCGCCCGTCGTGTTCTTTCCAGCATTCAAAGTTCAGTACTTACAATAAAGAATAACTCAATCTGCTCAGATTGTCAGCTCGCCAAAGCCATGCTTTACCTTTTAAATCCTCAACTTATGTATCCCCAGCTCCCTTAGATTTAATTTTCACTGATGTTTGGTGACCATCCCCTGTACCCTCTACTACAGGAGCTCATCCCCTGTAGCCTCTACTACAGGAGCTCATTACTATGTTAGTTTCCTAGATTATTATTCAAAATTCTTGTGGGATGTTGAATCAGTGTTCTTTCAGTTCCAACGAAATCTCGAAAAACACTTTGAAAGGAAAATTAAAGCCATTCAATCTGATTGGGGCAGGAAGTATCATCGTTTACATAATTATTCCAAAGAAACTAGCATCTCTCACCGCATCTCTTGCCCACATACTCAACAACAATTGGGTTCTATAGAACGACGACATCGACATATTGTCAAGGTAGGCTTAAGCATTTTATCTCACTCGCATCTACCATCACTGTGAGACCCCGTTATCTCAATCATAATCTTAGGTGCAATTAAGAGAACTAAACATTCATATGTATAAATCAGAGTAGTAAGTCGTGTTGATTAACCTGAGCTTAAGAGATTACAGTACCTTAATTTAAAAGGAATTTCACGTATTCCTACAAAAGGGTACTACACTATAGTCTTACTCTACTACATGTAGAAGCTATACAAAAATTCCCTAACATGCTATCCTGTAGCACTCCTTACAGCTCAGCATATCAACCCTGACCTTGGTTCTCCTCATCAAAAGCACCTACAAAGACAACCCCCAAACACATGAGCATATCCTAATTCATATTCAACATAATATGAATGTAAAGCGTAAATGCACAAATCATAAATACAAAGCACTTCCTGTATTTCCAAGCATTTACAACGCCCATTGGTTGTCCCTGTACCATAACTCATAATAAAACATTATATGAACATATGGTTTCATAAATAAATGTCATGACATATCCTTCCTTCTCAAATCCTTATTTCAATCCTGAGTCACTTATCAATAGTGCATTCAATGCTTCTTACTTTTCCACGTAAGCGGAATTCCTCCTCGCTTCCTATGGAAATCCACATAAGCGGAATTCTTCCTCGCTTCTTATGGACGTTAGCGTAAGCATTAAATCCTCACTAGGATAACCTTGACTCGTGAAATACACCTCTTATATTTCACTCGTGAAATACACCTCTTATATTTCACAACATACATATGCAAAAACGAAGCATATCAACATGTATCATATCATCATGCACTATCTTATGCATATCTTACTTTGCCTTGTGTTAAATAAATAAACACACAATACATGTTACCGTTGGGGTGCCCGTACGTCGCTTACGTACCTTTCCAAAATGTAGTGTGTTGTAGGACTCTGTCCCCTGCGCTGTGTAGCTGTCTGTGAAGGCTCTACACCAGTGTACAACACAATATTAGATGTCTCATTACAATCCAATATTAAATTTAAACAATTCTACATTTTTAAAAAAAAAAAAGCACTACCGATCGATCGGTCCTCATCACCGTTCGATCGGTGAACTGTTTGAATTATGGAAAAAAACTACGGCTTTTGCCGATCGATCGGTGTTCCTCACCGATCGATCGGTCGATCATATTCAACCCAGATTTTCCAGAATTCCCTAACACCGATATTCATACCCTTAAATCTAACATGTAAGACATACAACATGCCAAGAACAACATGCTAGCAGTTATAACACACTACCCTGAGTGTATTCATATCAAATTTACACCTCAAACATAAGCCCACATGCATAAACGTCGACCATTTACACAAGTACTGGATCAACATTTCCGGAAACGGGGCAACATATTACATTTCCAGATTTTTGAGTACTTCATTTCATGCTATAAAAACTATAACATACCTCATAAAACATGCTCAAACATGAAATGTCCTGGGCTTTACAAACTACCATGCATGTACTCAAAACGAAGGTTCACCCTAAAACCCATCTAACATGCATAATATCACCTCCTCAATATCACTCCCAGTCCACATTTTCCAGAAAAACAGGGCATACTCCTACCCAGATTTCCGAACACCCTAATTTACATGCTTATTTCCTCAACATAAAACATGTAATATACATAAGGAAAAACACTGAGAGTTACATAATAACACCATGTAAGCATTTAAATCGAAGGTTTCAAGAAACCTAAGCTAACATGCCATTTTCACGCCACCTAAAAACATGTACTTAAACAAGTTAAAAGCTAAAACAGAGCATGGTTTCTCACCCTATTTTGCTCCGATTTTTCAAAGGCTTCCAGGCGATGAAAAAGGGAAAGCTCCTCAGAACTTTGCTTAGCAAGTGCTGGTGAAGAAATGGGGAGAAGGGCCGAGATTTGGGATGGCTGAGAGTGGTCAAATGATTGAGCCAAGTGGGGTGGGAAGTCAGCCTGTGCACAGTGTGATTGGCATGGGTTGGGGGGGGGGTGGTTGGGTGTTGGGTGGTTTGATGTGTTATGTTTTGATCCTGGTATTTAACACGATGTATTAAAATATCCTCACATGATATTTCTAGTAGTTTCTCAATAAAATACTTCAATTCCCATTAACATGCTTTACCAAAACAAACAGCACACACCCCAAATAAACATGCCACAACCCCAAAATCCCAACATATATCACATGCACCCTTAAACATATCTCCCCAATAATATTAATTCAATCCCATGAATTAACACTTAAATCATCATAATTTAAATTAAATGATTAAAATCATATAATCATTTCGGGGATATCACAATCACTCTACTGAGAAGATGCATTCGAAACTGCCACATACCTCATAAATCTTCTACCTACTCATGTGCTCAAAAACCTCATCCCATATGAATACATTTATAGACGTAAACCGGATTATTCATTTCTTCGGACTTTTGGATGCGCTTGCTGGCCCAACCTATGCCCCTATAACAAGCATAAATTGGATTTTTGCAGTAAAACTTGTATATTCATTGGCTATAGTGTTGGTAACCATGGCTACAAAGGCCTTGATCTATCCACTTATAAACTCTATGTATCTCGCCATGTCATTTTTGATGAAAATCTCTTTCCATACGTTCGACATTACACCTCCACTACTCCCACTGATCCAACTCTCTCCTCAACATTTCCCCTTCCTGTCACCCTCCAAATCTCGCCCTCACATGAGCCACGCAATGTGCAACACTTATCATTATTAACTAACAGTTCATCTCATGTTCTTGCTTGTGATGTTCCTGTAGGAGCAATTATTGATTCAGGTCTCCAGCAACCTGCTCTTCCGCTACAGACTAATGCTACACTCGAGCCACAAACGGAACCAGAACCGGTGCCCTCAAGTAATTCTCTTGCCAATACTTCTTCTCATGGGATGACCACACGCTCAATGTCCAACATTTTTAAACACAAGAAACCATACGATGACTTTGTACGGTATTCTCTACCAAAGGATTTGTAAGCATCTATCACTACTATTGATGTCAAACCCTCTTGCTATACGGAGGCTTTAAAACACACTCATTGAAGGCTGCTATGGATACATAATTTGATGCATTATTATGTAATGGTACATGGTCTCTTGTCTCTCCCCCTCCACATGCCAATGTTGTGGGTTGTCGCTGGATCTACAAAATCAAAAGGAGAGTCAAAGGCTCCATCGAACGGTACAAAGCTCGGTTGGTCGCCAAAGGATTCCATCAATAGGAGGGCTTGGATTTTAACGAGACTTTTAGCCCCGTGGTACGCCATGCCACCCGTTTGGTAATCTCCATTGCTCTTCATCTTCGTTGGGATATCTGACAAACTGATATACATAATGCTTTTCTACATGGTATTTTACACGAAGATGTTTACATGGCACAACCTCAAGGCTATTGTCACCCTCAGTTCCTCATTATCTATGCAAACTTCATAAGTCCTTGTAGGGCTTACGTCAAGCACCGCCGGTCTGGTTTTCTAACTTAACTGACAAACTGTGCACCCTTGGTTTCAACGCTAGTAAAGCTGACAATTCAATGTTCATTTGTCGAACTCCGAACTCGATGACATTGGTTCTTATTTATGTTGATGATATATTGGTGACTGGTTCGACTCCTTTTGTATTATCTCAAGTCTTTCAACATTTAGGCTCTGATTTTCCGATTAAAGATCTTGGCTCAGTTTCTTCCTTGGAATTGAGGCCTTACGATTGCCAGATGGTATGTATTTAACTCAAAGGAAATACATTGCCGACCTTCTCACAAAAATGGATATGGTACCATGTGTTGGGTTTCCGTACCCCGGCGCCAGATCCAAACGCAGCGGAAATAATACAATAAACAGATCTGACCCGGGGACGGTCGATCGCGCCTGATTCATATATAAACATGCAAATATCATAATATAATGCACGAAAAGGGATTACCGATAACAGCGAAATCAATCTGATGGCGGTGATCCTCTAGTCCAATCAACCTGACCAGATCTTCAAGCCCGGCACCAGTGCTAATGCGATGACGGCTTTTCTGTGAGAGTTTGTGTATTGAATTGAATTGGTTAACCCTAGAGTGAACCTTATATTTATAGTGTTCATGAGACAACTAATTGGGCTAGGGCTCATAAAGCCCATTGGGCCAACGTTTGGCTTGCTGGGTATTTTATGCTAACAATCTCCCACTTGCCCAAAAGCCAACACAAAACAATAAATTCATAATCCAAGTTAGTCAATCCAATATAATAACTTGATGTACAACCATTGTACATAATTATGAAACATAAATATATCAAATGATTTAATTTTAGAACTTTCTATAGATGAAACACTTTCAAATATAAACTCCACTAGAATGAGGAGCTTTCAAAATTAAATTCATCTATACTAAATCACTCAATTTGAGCACTTAACCTTTAAGTCTCAATTCTCATCGATAGATCGGCGGCCGGTTGATTGTGACCCAGCGAGGCTCAAGTGTATCATAGCAGTAGGATCACAACCTTTGTGATTTTAGAAGTCAAACAACTTCTTTGGGCTTACCCTGAATGCCCCATTGTCAATTAAACTCCTTTATAGACAATGGCCGAAATATAATTCCAGCAACAACCTACCGATCGTGGGTAGCGCCTAGCATCTGCGCTTCACGAAGACCTAGATACAAATTACTAGCAACGTACGAGAACCTGTCAGTCATAGTTAGCGTGCAGTACATTCCTTTCACTCAATATGTCCCGATTGAATCAAGGGCATTGGTTGGTCGAGGCCCCTTATGATTTCAATAACTATGTATTTGTTTCACATTATATGATTCCTTGTGTGCGTATATGAAAAACCCATTTTTCACAAGCACTACCCACTCTGGCCAGAGATTCCTCGAATCATATATAGAAAAACACATAGGACATCCTGGTTCATCAAGACCAGTGGTGAATCCCCAACGACAATCATAGGCCTCTGACAGCATCACTGAATACCCAAAATAATGACTTTATGACCCACATGCGATCAGTCATTAAATCAAAGTACACAACTATCTATCAAGACCTCAATGACGCCTCGGGTCATGAGGAGTAATGGTGCACAACTATGACTAGAAATTCTATACTCGACAAATGGTAACCACTTATAGAATTCCGAGTATGGTCGTTCAGTGAACTCATTCCTAATGAGCACCTATTCATGTGTGCTGACTTCTCCAAGCCAACGCCGATGAAACGCGGCGCACTACACTAGACACATCATGAATACCAGTCTCTAACGAGCATATATCGATATCCCATTCTCGAAGGCTCATCGACCAGGAACATTTAGAAATCGCAGTCAGAATGTATTTCATGGTCACCATCATATGCGTAACGACATTCTATGGACTATAGCAATCTCAAGGACTTCATCAACACATCAAGATGCATGGGTAAACAGATGAAGAAGTGCCATATATATTAATATTCAAACAAAGATTTGTCAAAATAAGATTACAAGTACAATCAATCAACTATTGATTTACTTAATCATGTATAACAACAATATCTTTCACTTTCCCAAAGCCAACTACTCATGTGTCTTAAGACCATCTTCCCAAGATGTCTAACAAACACCAATCCTTGTAAAGGCTTTGTCAGTGGATTCACTATATTTTTCTGTTGAAGCGATTCTCTCGATAATAATGTCGCGTCTACCATCTCTCTCATTAGATAGTATTTTCTCAATATATGTTTGGATCCTGATGAGATCTTGGCTATTCATAATAGCTCAAATATTGTCACAGTACACAGAGACTGTGTCAACTGCACTAGAAATTACACCCAACTCTTGGATGAAATTTCTTATCCAAACTGCCTCTTTGTTGCATCTTATGCTGCAATGTATTCAGCTTCAGTGGTGGAATCCAATGTGGTGTCTTGCTTGGAACGTTTCCAAGAGACATCACCATCATCGAGCTTAAATACAAATCCGACCATCGATATGGTATCATCTACATCCAATTTAAAAACCAGCATCAGCTTAGCCTTCAACTTTTATTTCTCACTTAAAGATCCAAAAACCATGAGCATATCATAAGTTCTTCATAAGAACTTGAGGATTATTTTCACAGTTTTCCAGTGACCTTCACCGGGATCCGTCTGATGTCTGCTCATTACTCTAAGAACATACATCAGGCCAAGTACATACATAGCATACATTATGCTATTAAAAGTAGAAATATAAGATACCAATGCCATCTTTTCTCTCTCCTCATCAATCTAATGCACATTGACCTCGAGAGATGAACACTATGACATATTATGAAGTAACTCATTTTTCGACTATTCTATGCTAAACCCTTTTAGCACAGTGTTTATGTATGTAGATTGAGATATCTCAAGCATCCTTTAGATCTATCCCTATAGATCCTTACGCTAAACACGTATGACGCTTCCCCAAATCTTACATGGAGAAATTAATAGATAATCATGCTTTAATTGATTAATCCAATACCATTCATAATGAGCATGATATAATCAACTTAAAGCATCACAAATGTAACCATGCTCCCACTAACCCTTTTGCACACACATGTCATTTCTGGATTTTTAACAAAACCAAACACTTTGATGATGTTATCAAAACAGAAGTTCAAACTTCGGGATGCCTTCTTAGGCCCATAAATGGACCTCTGGAGTTTGAAAACATTTTTCTCACTCCAAGAAGTTGTAAACACGTTTGGCTGCTACATTTCTACCTCAATGCCACCACTGAGAAATGTTGTGTTTACATCCATTACTCATATCTCATATTCATAATATAAAGATATAACTAATAAAATTTAAATAGACTATAGCATCATAACCGATGAAAATTTTCTCATAAACAACTCTTTGCCTATGAGAATAACTGTTTCTCACCAGTCAAGCTTTGAAGGTCACTACCTTCCCATCCACTCCAAGCTTTCACTTGTAAATCCATGCAGCCAATGGGAACAATTCCCAAAGATGATCTACTAAGGCCCATACCTTATTGGAGTACATGGAGTCCATTTCAGATTTCATGGCATCTTGCCAATGTCCCAAATCAATATCTGACATTGCCTCCTTGAAAGTCCAAGGATCATATCCATGGTCTATTTCTTGACTACTTTCAAGGAGTAGATTCATTCTATCAGGAGCTCTTGAAACATTTTCAAATCTCCTTGGTGTGTGTAAATCAAAGGTTGTGATTGACTAAATTAATTTCACTGTTTTCACTTTTCTAGTGGTTTGTGGTTCTTGAACCCTTTCAAGTTATATTTTGTCATCCTTTCTAATAAACATTTTCTCTAGAAAGATTGCACTTGCGAAACAAACTCTTTGCCTGCAATTGATAATATAAATTTCCACAAAATAACATAAGATGGATCAACTATCCAACTCATCTCCCACTGACTGCTTCACATAAGCAGAACAATCTCAAATCTATATTTGGATTATTTTTCAGTACATATCATATATGGAGTTTTCGTCACTGCATTGGTATGAATTATATTCAACAAATATGTAACTTTAGAGAGTTATTCAGAGAGAATCACATTCTCTTTAAGATAACTCAACATCATCTTGCACTAACATTTAGTGCTCCACATACGTCCATATGAATCAAATTCAATGGACATTTAGCACATGCTAAATATATGTTGGATTTAAGTTATCATTCCTTTTATATTCTTTGAATATAATCATACTAATCATTCATAAGTTCACCAGATTCAATAAAACAGGCATTCTTAAAAATAATGCAAATCACATTCGCATATTTAAAAAAATATCATTCTCTATCAAAATAGGAACAATGTTCATGATTAAATCTAGAACAAATAAATAATTGCTCAAACCAGTTCCTAACCAGTTCAAGATTTTATATTAAATAAATGTTTCAAACAGCCATTGCAACAACTCTTGCTACAATGCTTAGCCTCAGGTAGGTTCACCTTCCTAGGTCTATCTACTTCTTCACATCACATGCAACTCTTTGCAAAAATGCGAGCACAACTGGCATCATATACCAAAGAAGTAGAACCAATAGAAAAATTTAATTTTAATATATAACATACCATTTCTAGAACGCTTCTAGTATATGTATTCCTTACAATTTTGCGCTAGTGACCAGCAGTGAAAACATAGATGCCTCTCCTTTCTTAGTTGCTACTATATCCTTTTTTGTCTTTCAAGGTTGGGAACCATTTCCCTTCCTCTTCTTTATCCTTGAACTCTTCCTACCATTGGTAGAAGATTATACAAGAAAAACACGTTTCTCCTTTTGAATCAAGGACTCATGAGTTTCCAACATTTCGACTATAAGATCAAATCTATAGCCAGTTAATGATGATTTGTCACATTTAGATTTTCCAATTTCTCAACAAGAGATATTTTTCTTACACCATGCTCATAGACCGAAGCCCCATCTCGCATGTGAAATGAAAATAGCTCTTTTGAAATCGCGAGTCTCAGTAATCGCGTCCGTTCACCAAACAACATTTGTAGGTGTTGGAAAATATCAGCAATGTGAACGAATTTCTCATATCTGTGTTGAAACTCATTGGTGACATTGATGCTATCATATAGCACATAGTCTAGAGATCATCGTCCCATCACTTCTCAAGTGTGGCAATCTCTTCATGAGACGAACCAGGAGACACTTTAACAGGAGGCTCCCACCAAGGGTATATAGCAATCTTTTAGAAGCAAGCACTATTTTAAAATTAATAGTCAATCAGAATAATTTGGTGCTGTTACTTTGTTTGTATCGAGAATTGATGCAATCGGATTCACGGCAATCACAATACTGAGAATAAACAGAAAATACATGCAAACCGTTTGATTATTAATTAATTCAAAAACTATGGACTTTAGTTATTGAATGCTCCCACTAAATTTTTCGAATTCATCACCCTCATGACAAATGAACGAAAAATCATATTTTCTTAGTGGGCTTGGAGTCCAACTAGCTCATGAAAAACCCCGGACGTGGGCCCACCGGCTTCATGATACTAAAGGTAGATCACAATTGCATCATATGCAACCCCCAAGATATTTGTCTCGCGATTGGCATAACCCTACGTGGGCAGGACAATTATGCTTTCTCACGTCAAACTAACCCATCCCACGGATGGAAATGTCACGCCCAAAAGACCCCACGTGGGTGAGTAATCTAGAAGGTTAACATAACCACACCCTTAATTAAGTGGCAGTTAAACGCACAACTTTCCCATGCCAGATGCCCCCCACGTGGGTGAGTAAGGCAATATGACACAAGTAGCGTCTCATGGCTTAACTGTTGATGGAAGACAGGAAGCAACAAACTCTTTTGAGCTCCCTTTACAGTTTGATATTAAAAATTTTGAATCATATTCAAAAGAGGGATTTAATTTATTTTAAAATCTCATCAATTGCTTGTTTGTTTGTTAGTTTGCCGGATTCATGCAACTATGTTTTATTCATGCAATCATTTGTACTAATAAAACATACAAACAAACACTTATCATACATCACATGCATAATAAAATAAATATGGACGATTACGGCCTTTTCCTAATTGATTCACGTGAGCCATACGTGGATCACAAGTCTGTCTAAGGTGATGCAGGTATGTAATGCAATCCTATTACATTTTTGCTTCCATTATACATGTCTTGATTCTTGGTGCTCCGTCTTCAATCTCGATCTCTCACTAATTCTAAAGATTTTACATTTAAATCGTGCAAACAAGAGAATAGGGATACAAATCCGGGGAGGGATACATCAGAAAATAGAGAGAGTAGACTCGCAGGCCTGATAACCAAAAATCACAATAATAATGAAACAATAAAAAACTTAAGCATTCACCTAAACACATTGGTCAAGGCCCGTAATCATCCATCATGCAATCACATCATATGTAATTAAACATTAAACTAAACAATTACATCATATGTAATTGTACTAATCACATCACATGTACTTAGATCACAATAATTAATTTATTCTATCGTTTCCCACTAATCGCATCATTAATTGAAAATAAAATTAATAAATTAAATAAAACTAGT
Source organism: Haberlea rhodopensis (assembly GCA_907163345.1). NCBI lineage: Eukaryota > Viridiplantae > Streptophyta > Magnoliopsida > Lamiales > Gesneriaceae > Haberlea > Haberlea rhodopensis. The sequence goes on along the minus strand of CAJQUN010000142.1, from coordinate 1,025,112 downwards.
TTATTTAATTTCTAATTAATTAAATTTCAATTAATTGGTAAAATCTCTATTTTACCTTTAAATCATATTAATCGAAAATAAAATTAACAAACTAAATGAAACACTTTCATTTAATTTCTAATTAATTAAATTTCAATTACTTGGTAAAATCACTATTTAACTCAAATCATAATATTAGCCAAAAAATAAAATTAACAAATTAAATGAAACATTTTCATTCAATTTTCAATTAATTAAATTTTTTAACTAATTGTAAAATCTACATTTTACACTTAATAAATTAAAAATCACATTTTTAATAAGTTAATTATTATGATATATTATTTCAAAAATAATATCCGGATAAAACATCTAAAATTACCCAAAATAATTTATGGACTCCAAACCAATTTGGATCCAAAAATTTAAAATGCAATTTCAACCCAAAACTTACCCTCATTTTTCGGATTTATCAAAAATAAATTTTTTTTTTTTTTTTAAAAAAAAAAAAACCCGAAATACTGTTCATCTTCCCAAAATTGAATTTAGGGTTAGGGTTTCTGTATTAGAGCCAGCCCGAGCCGCCGCCTTTCTGCAAGCCAGCCCGCGCCGCCGCCCTTGCTCCCTTCACGTCGCACATCATGCCTTGTTCTCGTCACTTGCAACAATTTTACAAGGGACGTTCGTGCGGCTTGCTTGTGATCGGGATCCCTGCGAACGGCGTTTGCCTGCAGTTTTGTTGTATCGCGGCGGCGAAAGCTCGCCGGGTAGCGAGCCTCCCTGCGCGAAGAACCAGCAACACCATCTCGATATGATTTAAGTCTCGACGGCGCGCAAGGCGGCCTCCGCCGTGCTCCTCCGTGCGCGGCCGTGCGCTAACAGTGCACCGGAAACACTTTCCGATGCCGACTAATTTGGGTTGGATAAATTCTTTTTATTCCAATTTTCTATATTTTTCCGGATCACAAAATTTCGAAATTCGAACACGATTAGTTACGATTGGAAACGAACTAATAAAAATTAATTATAGAAAATATGAATCAAAGCGACAACCTGGCTCTGATACCACTGTTGGGTTTCCGTACCCCGGCGCCAGATCCAAACGCAGCGGAAATAATACAATAAACAGATCTGATCCGGGGACGGTCGATCGCGCCTGATTCATATATAAACATGCAAATATCATAATATAATGCACGAAAAGGGATTACCGATAACAGCGAAATCAATCTGATGGCGGTGATCCTCTAGTCCAATCAACCTGACCAGATCTTCAAGCCCGGCACCAGTGCTAGTGCGATGACGGCTTTTCTATGAGAGTTTGTGTATTGAATTGAATTGGTTAACCCTAGAGTGAACCTTATATTTATAGTGTTCATGAGACAACTAATTGGGCTAGGGCTCATAAAGCCCATTGGGCCAACGTTTGGCTTGCTGGGTATTTTATGCTAACACCATGCACAAGTCCAATGTCTAGCTCCTGTGCTCTAACTAGTCATTCTGGTACGCCATTTTCAGACCCTCAACTATACCGTCAAGTTGTTGGTAGCTTACAATATATTTCATTCACCAGACCATATCTCGCATTTGCTATACACAAGGTCAGTAATTTATGCACAATCCACTTGAACCACATTGGAAAGCCGTTAAACGAATCCTTCGCTATCTCAAACATACAATCTCCCATGGCTTATTCTTCTTCAGACCGATTGCACTATCAATACATGCATTTTCTGGCTCTGATTGGGGTGGAGATCGTGATGGTCTTCGTTCGGTCAATGCTTACTGCATTTTTCTTGGCAACAATTTGATTTCTTTGAATTGTAAACAGCAAGCCACTGTTGCCTGCAGTAGCAAAAAAGCAGAATACTAGAGTTCGGTCAACAAAACTGCTGAATTAAAAAGAAATTGGCATGTCACCTCCTACACCCCCTATATTATGGTGTGATAACATTAGTGCAACATATTTAACTTCAAATCCGGTCTTCCATGCTCGAACCAAACACATTGAAATAGACTTTCATTATGTTCGTGATCAAGTTACTCAAAAACAATTTAGTGTCAATTTCATCTCTAACAAAGACCATCTAGCTGATTCTCTAACCAAACCACTATCTCCCTCTTGGTTAAAGCTGGTTCTACACAATCTGAATGTCTGTGTTCTCCCATTCGGATTGAGGGGGCGCGTAGAAGCATTATCCGAATAATCTTCGGTTCCACAAATCCTAGGAGATGATCAACATAATCTGGAAGATCATATCTCAACTAGAGATTATTAGATTGATTGTTACATATTTGAATGCTTATCTAGGACTTAGTTAAACCTCAGACTTGTATAAAATCTCACCTTGTATATACAAAAATATACATAACAATTCTCCCTGTAATTTCGTTATAAAAAGTGATCACAAAACCTCTATTCAATTATAAGATCATTTTTTATAAAAAAAAATAATTTTGTAGGACTAAATTTATATGAGACTATTTTTGATTAAAAAATAAATTTGTGGGATTATATTTGATTAATATTAAAAGTTTGAGACTAGTATTGAAAAAATCCATATTTTATGAGACAATTAAATAGCTAAAAATTTTAGCTATTGTAGTGCACCATTTTTAATCAATATTTTAAAGAAAAAATATTAAGATTAGAATCGATTCATGTTTGACATTAATTGATTTCTTCTTCTCTCGACCAAAAACTTATCCCTTAAAGATGATGTTTTTCTTTCTAAAAAATTCAATGTAATTTGCAGAAATATCTATATATAAATTTCCCCTCTTTATTCTTTTTCCTTTTTAATATATAATGATGATTTTCCAAAGTAAAGTGTATAAAAAGCATCATGCGTGTGTGCAATTGATTTGAAGTCTTTTTTGTACTCATAATAAGGTGGCATGTATAATTATGGTGTCCCTATTCCTCAAACTATTATTGGCATAATGAATGAAGTTGGTCTTCTGGTAGCGCTTATCGCGTACGCCCAAATTAACCCTTCTTCAGTTAATAGCAAAAATATATAGTAGCGGAAGTAGGGATCGATCCCACAAGGAAGGTAAATTTAATTCGTGCCAATTATCAAACAAATAGTAACAATGGGAGTTTGGATTGGATTACTACTACTTAGCGAATATCAAACTAATAAACGAGTTTAACTAAAACGATTAAAACTTATGGGATTAAAGCGATTCTTGGTTTTCAGGTAACCGTACTTTTGTAAAATTATCTTTTAGTCATCAAATCTAAACATTCGAATTCTTTCGATTATCTATCGATTGGAAATTCAATTCCTACTCATCTTATTCATAGTCAAAGAGAAAACAACATTCAATTCAACCCTTACCAAATCTCTAATCACCACTACAGCCGTTAATGATTAAATCAATGATAGTTTTCAAAACTAATGAGTTCGACAAATCTAATCAATAAAAACTACAGCCGTTAGAATTGATTACTCAATCGTTTATCCTAAGAATTCAATAACACCTACAGCCGGTTAATTATTAATCTTAGTTGTTTCTTAACAAACTATCGATTATGCAATTGAATATTAGGTGATCGGTCTAATACACAAACACAACAATCATGGAATTCGAAATCTGAGAAACAAATTGAAATCGAAATCTAATTCAACAATCAAACCGAATTTTCATAAAAGATTCAAATCCAAAAGTAGGTATCCCTTCAACCAAGAATCAAAGGTTTTAGCCTAGCATAATTGAATCTAAAAGCAACAACATATTATTCGAAAACATTAAAATAAAAAAGGAAAAGAAATTACTAATACTAGTCACGATTCCGGCTTGTCGATTCCGGTCCCGTTCTTTGTTGTTCTTGACAAAACTTCAGAGAAAATTAATCTAAAATCTCAAAATATTCTCGAAATTGGAAAAACTGTCAAAAGATGCTGCTAATGAGGCTTAGTCTCGAGTTTTCGGGTCTGTGAGTGATAAATATGGGATACAATCTTTTAAACATGGTAAAAGACTCAATTTCCTAATTTCCGGACTCTGCGGCGATCGATCGCCTGATGTGTGGCGATCGATCGCTAGTTTATTTTTTTTCATCGAAAATCTTGAGGCGATCGATCGCCACTTTATCGCGATCGATCGCTAGGCTCCAGTGGACTTTGGCGATAGATCGCCTAGTATTCGCGATCGATCGCTGATCCGTGAATTTTGTTGCAAATGTTTATGTCCATAGGCGATCGATCTCTTCTTCCAGGCGATCGATTGCCACCTCCAAAATTACATTTTTGCCCTTTTCTTGATCAACTTTGAGTCCTTGTCATGTCCATGTCTCTTCTTGGTCTTTACACATCATTTTTAGCTCGTTTTCTTCGATTGTACCTACAATTACACAAATATACGATTAGGTAGCATACGTATCAAATTATCTATCAAAACCTACCAAATCGTAGACAATTAAGCACTAAAGATGTGTCTATTTCTAGTCACATCAAACTCCCCCACACTTACTCTTTACTCGACCTCGAGTAAATCAAATAAAACTGCAATATTTTTGGTTGGCTCATAGGTTCATAACAAAACAATTTATCCTCACTTTAATGCCTCAACAGTTTTAACATGCATAATAAAGAAAGGCGGTGAAAAGTTAATAGTGGAACAAGTTCAATCCCTAAACATTTCATACCCAACAAAGTAGTGAACGTGTATGTGTGGTCATAAACAAGTGTTGAATACAAATTATAGATCCAAAAGATGCAAATCCACAATAGTTCAAGTCATACACTAACACAAGTATAAGCTCACTTGCACACTCTTTTCCACTATCTTAGCCACTTTGCAAACACAAATCAAGTAGGTCTTTATTAGCTTATAGTTTGGCCTAGGTATTGGCTTATGAAAGAAAGGGTAAGGATATTCAAACAAGAGAGTATGATGAAATGCACACTAAAACTTCTCTTCTTGCATGAATTTTTCAAACCTTGTTCATTTTTTTCAAGGTTTATTTCAATCTTTTGTGCCTTGGCTCCCCTTGGAGTCATATTTTTCTCAAATTCCTCAAGGCATTCCTTTTCTTTCATGTATTTCATTCTTTTGACAATAAAGTTCATAAATATACTTCAATGATTCCCAAGTGCATTTGAATGAAATACATCATACTCCCTTAAAAGGTATGGATTAAAATCACATTTAGGCTAAAAGGGTAGGATGATAAGCTAGTCAAGGAATGTTGAATGGGGGTCTTTAGTATGCTTAGCATACTACCATTCTTTTACATTAAGGCTCAAAAAAGGTACTAGAGATTGATTTTGTTTACATGGTAGGCTTGAAAGGCTCAAACGCAGCAAAGATTGCCTATATCACTTTCATGTTTGCAAGTAGTCTAGACATACGCCTCAAAGAGCATGTAGTTAAGTTCTAGCATGTATTAGAGACTTCTTAAGACTATCACAAAGTTTACACAATCTTCACTAATTTATGCACACTTCACAAGACATGACAATAATGTGCTCAAAATATTCAACTACTAAGTTAAAGTAAACTTTGCATTAGAGTTCAAAGTGTTCCAAGGTTAACAATTCACCTATGTTCAAAAGCATGCATGATATCAATTAGGTTTCATCATGGGGTAGTGATTCTAAGCATGTGTTCATTACTAACTATGAGCTCCAAATTTTCAAATTTTCGATTTTTTTGTATTTTTGAAATATTAAAGCAAAACTAACTACTAATCCCTCCTCCATACTTAAATCATACATTGTCCCCAATGTAAGGCAAAAATATAAAGAAAAGAGAAAGTGGAAACGAAAAAGCAAAAAAACTAAAAATAAAAGGGAGAAAAGAAACTACCTCCCCTTGGGTTGCCTCCCAAGCAGCGCCTCTGTTTAACGTCGGTGGCCCGACGCTATCCCCTTCCTCATTCAAAAGTAGGTGGGTCTTCTAGATCCACCTTGATGTCTACTCGTCCTCCGTCTTCTTTTTGGACACCTTCATAATAGTGCTTCAATCGGTGACCATTCACTTTGAATGTCTTCGTGGTGTCCAAACTCTGAATCTCTACTGCACCATGGGAAAACACATTAGTAACTACTTAAGGACCATGCCACCTGGAACGAAGCTTACCTGGAAATAGACGAAGGCGTGAATGGTAAAGGAGAACTTTCTGACCAACTTCAAAATTCCTCCTTGATATAATCTTGTCGTGAAAATCCTTTGTCTTCTCTTTGTAACATCTTGCACTTTCATATGCTTCATTTCGAATCTCCTCGAGCTCTTGCAATTGCAGCTTCCTATGCACTACACTTTCATCATAGTTCATGTTGAAGTTCTTCACTGCCCAGTACGCTTTGTGCTCCAACTCCACAGGAAGATGACACGGTTTTCCAAAAATCAGTCTATAAGGGGACATACCTATCGGGGTCTTGTATGCGGTCCTGTAGGCCCACAGTGCATCATCAAGTCTCAAGCTCCAATCTTTCCGTGTCGGGTTGACGGTTTTTTCCAATATGGCCTTGATTTCTTGGTTGGAGACCTCGGCTTGGCCATTTGTTTGCGGATGATAGGCAGTGGAGACCTTGTGAGTCACGTGGTATTTCTTGAATAGACTTTCCACCATCCGATTGCAGAAGTGTGTCCCTCTATCACTGATGATGGCTCGTGGGATTCCAAATCTAGAGAAAAGGTTATGCTTGATAAAATCTGCAACAACCTTGGAATCGTCAGTCCGGGTAGCTATAGCTTCCACCCATTTCGATACATAATCAACAGCAAGAAGTATATAAATATGACCATAAGACATAGGAAAAGGTCCCATAAAGTCGATGCCCCATACGTCAAAAATTTCAGAAATGAGAATGGGCTGTTGGGGCATCTCCTTTCGTTGGGAGAGATTACCGGTCAGTTGACATTGTGCACAATTCTTGCAGAAAAGATATGAGTCACGAAATAGGGTGGGCCAAAAGAACCCACATTCCAGTACCTTTCTCGACGTCCTCTTTGCTCCAAAATGTCCACCACACGCATATGAGTGGCAGAATGTAAGAATGTCATTTACCTCGGTCTCGGGTATGCATCGTCGAATGATTTGGTCCGCACAGTTCTTCCATAAGTAAGGGTCATCCCATACGTAGTACTTGGCGTCACTTCTAATCTTGGCTCGTTGGGACCTAGAGAGTTCATGGGGTAGCACATTAGAAGCTAAAAAATTCACGATATGAGCGTACCATGGCAAATTGTCGTTTATGGCGAATAGGTGCTCATCCGGGAACTCCTCCTTCAAACAAAGCTCATCATCCACATGTGGTAGACGGCTTAAGTGGTCCGCTACTTTGTTCTCGCTGCCCTTCTTATCCTTGATTTGGATGTCGAATTCACTCAAGAGCAAAATCCATCTTATTAGCCTTGGTTTTGCCTCCTTCTTCGTCATCAGATAGCGAAGAGCTGCATGATCAGAATAAACAATCACCTTAGTACCAAGTAAATAAGATCTAAATTTTTCAAGAGCAAAAACGACTGTTAATAGCTCTTTCTCAGTAGTAGAGTAGTTGCGTTGGGCGTCATTCAAGGTTTTGGATGCGTAGTAGATGGCATGTGAAGCATTGCCCTCTTTTTGTCCCAAGACAGCACCAACCGCATAATCACTTGCATCGCACATGATCTCGAAAGGCTTGTTCCAGTCGGGTGGTTAGATAATAGGGGTAGAAGTCAATTACTTCTTCAGTGTATCAAAAGCGCTCTTTCCTTCGTCAGTCATCTCAAAGGGGACATCCTTTTGTAGTTGCTTACACAAAGGTGTAGCTATCTTGGCAAAGTCTTTGATGTACCTCCTGTAAAAACCTGCATGACCAAGAAACGAGCGCACATCCCGAACACAAGTAGGATAAGGTAAAGATTGCATGACATCAATTTTCGCCTTATCGACCTCTATACCATTGGCAGACACAACATGACCTAGCACTATACCTTGATCGACCATAAAATGACATTTTTCAGAATTTAAAACAAGGTTAGTATCGATGCATTTCTTCAAAACCAGTGTAAGGCTAGATAAGCAATTCGTGAATGAGTTACCGTAAACAGTAAAATCATCCATGAATACCTCTAAGATATGTTCAATAAACTCAGAAAAGATACTAACCATACACCGTTGAAAAGTAGCTGGAGCATTGCAGAGGCCAAAGGGCATGCGATGGTACGCGAATGTGCCGAACGGACATGTGAAGGTGGTCTTTTCTTGGTCCTCCAGAGCGATTGTAATCTGAAAATAGCCTGAGTAACCGTCAAGAAAACAGTAAAATGAATGGCATGCTAACCTCTCAAGCATCTGATCAATAAAAGGTAGAGGGAAGTGGTCCTTTCGAGTCACAGCGTTTAGCTTCCGGTAGTCAATGCACACACGCCAGCCATTTTGAATGTGTGTGGGTACAAGTTCATCGTCTTTATTCTTGATCACAGTAATACAGGTTTTCTTAGGAACCACTTGTACCGTACTAACCCATTGGCTATCGGATATAGGATATATCACGCCAACTGATAAGAGCTTCAGAATCTCCTCCTTCACCACATCCATCATGGGTGGGTTCAGCTTCCTTTGTGGTTGACGTGTGGGGCTGCCTCCTTCCTCCAGTAGAATCCGGTGCATGCATGTGGAGGGACTGATTCCCTTTATGTCTGCAATGGTCCAGCCTATAGCAGTCTTGTGCACCTTGAGCACATGAATCAGGTCCTTCTCTTGATCATCCCCCAACTTGCTGGAGATGATCACTGGTAGTGTATTACCTTCACCAAGGAATACGTACTTGAGATGAGTTGGCAGCGGCTTAAGCTCGATGTTGGGTGCCTGCAAAACAGATGGGGGAATCCTGGTATTAGAAACAGGTAGTGATATAAAAGAAACAGTACCTGACTGAGGTAGCTCAGGTGTATCATCCAGTGCGTCAACGGTGTTCTTCACTTCATCCATGAGGGGTGTGGCTTCGTCTTCCTTCTCCATGTCCGTGGTAAGAGTGCTTTCCAGTTCATCTTTCCCTGTATTCTCAAAAATATCATGGGAGAGGTAATCAATAACATCAACAGAGTACACAGTATCATCATTATTGCAAGGATATTTCATGGCATCATAGATGTTAAATGTAACAATCTCACCATCAAACTCCATAGTGAGGGTACCACTATGCACATCTATCTTAGTCTTAGACGTTTTGAGAAATGGTCTTCCTACCAATATAGGACTACTCTTATCACCATTTTCCATGTCAAGGATATAAAAATCAGCTGGGAAGACTAGTTCATTTACTTGCACCAACACATCTTCAATTAATCCCCTAGGATATGCACTAGATCTATCCGCTAATTGAATTACCACTCCAGTAGGACTCAAGGGACCAAGTTGTAAAGAAGCATATATAGAATATGGCATAACATTAATTGATGCTCCTAGATCTAACATGGCTTTTTCAAGTCGAGTGGTACCAATGGTGCACGGGATAGAGAACATACCTGGATCCTTACACTTGGTAGGGATTTTCTTTGTATCATCGCTGAAACGTTTTCACCCAGTTCAACCTTCTGGGGTCCCTTCAATCTATGACTCCTCTTGGCAGTGCATAATTCCTTCAAGAATTTCGCATAGCGCGGTACTTGTTGGATTGCGTCCAGCAATGGTATGTTTATCTCACATCTCCGGAAGGTCTCATATAGGCCTTTGAGTCCAGCGTCTTTCCTGTTATCTTTCAAAGCTTGGGGAAAAGGGGGTGGTACTTTATACTCAGAAAAAGAAGGAGGCTTACCTTTTGGTGCCTCGTGTTCTATCTTGGTCTTTCCTCCAACTTCCTTTTCCTTTTCTTCCTCACCCTTTGATGGTTCTTTCTCTATCTTCTCTGGCACCTCCAAGTCCTTCCCACTCCTAGTTGTGACTGCATTTACATTTTCTCTCGGATTCACCACTGTTTGGGATGGTAGAGTGGTTGATCCATTTGCTTCAACTCTATTAAGTGCAGTGGCTATTTGACCCACTTGGGTATTCAAGGTTTGAATACTCGATCTTGTTTCCTGTTGCAATTTAGTAACATTGTGAGCAAGATCTTGAATTATAACCTCTAACCTGTCAGTAGTAGAAGGATAATTGGGTTGTTGTTGTGCCCTCTGAAAATGTGGTCTGTATGGCGGAGGGTGTTGTTGTGGCGCTTGAGGAGGAACGTGATTTATCGATTGCGGTCCATAACTCAAGTTAGGGTGGTCTCTCCATCCTGGATTGTATGTGTTGGAGTAAGGGTCATGTCTTCGTTGGGGTTGTCCCGAAAATCCCCTTGTTGCATGCACTTGCTCAGCTGATGTCTCGTGAAGTGATGGACATGCATCAGTGGTATGACTCATCTCCAAACATATACCACAAGGTTTCACCTTTCCCACATTGCCACTTGCCATACCACGCACAAGAAACGTTAAATCTATCAGTTGCTGTTCGAGGTTGGAAACATTTACCTCCCCTTGTTTCCTTTGTGCTGGTTCCGCTCGAAAGTTGCCAAACTGCTGTGAGTTGGCCGCCATGTTAGCTATCAAGCTCTGTGCACCATCCGGTGTTTTATCGACAAAGGCTCCCCCACTCGCAGCATCGACTAAGTTCCTGTCACTAGACAATAAACCTTCATAAAAGTATTGAATGAGTAAGTGTGCACTTATCTGGTGTTGTGGGCAACTTGCACACAACTTTTTGAAGCATTCCCAATACTCATGCAATGTTTCTCCACTGAATTGTCTAATGGAGTAGATCTCCTTGCGTATGTTAGCCGCTCTTGATGCTGGAAAGTACTTCTCCAAAAACGTTCTTTGGAGGTCCGTCCATGTTGTGATGGAGCCCGGTGGTAGGTAGAAGAGCCAGTCTTTCGCCGTGTCCTTTAGAGAAAAAGGGAAAGCCCTTAACTTGATCTGATCTTCAGTAATTCCCGTCGGTTTCATAGTGGTGCAAACCACATGAAACTCCATCAGATGCTTGTGGGGATCCTCGCCTGCGAGTCCATGAAAAGAAGGCAACAAATGTATAAGTCCCGATTTAAGTTCAAAACTTACATTAGTTGCGAAAGCAGGAAAATTTATGCAAAGAGGTTGTTGGTCCAAATCTGGATTGGCCAGTTGGCGTAGACTTTGGTTCGCAGCCATATCGTTCCTTCCCTCCTCTTCTTGTCTCCGAGTATCTCTCCTTCTTTGATGCAGCGTCCTCTCGATTTCTGGATCGTAATATGAATTATCCCTGTAATCAAACGATCCGCATGTACTCATCAACAAACCTCAGTAGTCGTGCGGGAAAGCAAATAACAAAACATAACTAAAATAACAAAAACGAAATAAAAAGAAAATCGACACTAATAAATGTTGCCCTCCCCGGCAACGGGGCCAAAAATTGGTAGCGCTTATCACGTACGCCCAAATTAACCCTTCTTCAGTTAATAGCAAAAATATATAGTAGCGGAAGTAGGGATCGATCCCACAGGGAAGGTAAATTTAATTCGTGCCAATTATCAAACAAATAGTAACAAGGGGAGTTTGGATTGGATTACTACTACTTAGCGAATATCAAACTAATAAACGAGTTTAACTAAAACGATTAAAACTTATGGGATTAAAGCGATTCTTGGTTTTCAGGTAACCGTACTTTTGGAAAAATTATCTTTTAGTCATCAAATCAAAACATTCGAATTCTTTCGATTATCTATCGATTGGAAATTCAATTCCTACTCATCTTATTCATAGTCAAAGAGAAAACAGCATTCAATTCAACCCTTACCAAATCTCTAATCACCACTACAGCCGTTAATGATTAAATCAATGATAGTTTTCAAAACTAATGAGTTCGACAAATCTAATCAATAAAAACTACAGCCGTTAGAATTGATTACTCAATCGTTTCTCCTAAGAATTCAATAACACCTACAGCCGGTTAATTATTAATCTTAGTTGTTTCTTAACAAACTATCGATTATGCAATTGAATATTAGGTGATCGGTCTAATACACAAACACAACAATCATGGAATTCGAAATCTGAGAAACAAATTGAAATCGAAATCTAATTCAACAATCAAACCGAATTTTCATAAAAGATTCAAATCCAAAAGTAGGTATCCCTTCAACCAAGAATCAAAGGTTTTAGCCTAGCATAATTGAATCTAAAAGTAACAACATATTATTCGAAAACATTAAAATAACAAAGGAAAAGAAATTACTAATACTAGTCACGATTCCGGCTTGTCGATTCCGGTCCCGTTCTTTGTTGTTCTTGACAAAACTTCAGAGAACATTAATCTAAAATCTCAAAATATTCTCAAAATTGGAAAAACTGTCAAAAGCTGCTGCTAATGAGGCTTAGTCTCGAGTTTTAGGGTCTAGGAGTGATAAATATGGGATACAATCTTGTAAACATGGTAAAGACTCAATTTCCTAATTTCCGGACTCTGCGACGATCGATCGTGTTGGAATCGAAGAGGGGGGGGGGGGGGGGGGGGGGGGGTGAATGAGATTCCTTGGCTACTTTAGCGTTTTAAAATGAGTTTGTAAAAATAAAATATTTTGCGCTTTGCGGAAGCCTTTAGTCAATCGATAAATAAAAAGAATAAATAAATAAATGCGTAATGAAAAATAAAGCAATAAATAACAAAAGGATTTGTTATAGAAGTTCGGCGATGAATCGCCTACGTCTCCTCTTCCCGGTTAGATAACCTCCAACCGAGGTTCCACTAGAATAAACGATCTTGGCCTTGAGGGCTCCAAGTTAGCCACAACCCAACTCTTCCCGAGTTTACAACGTTCTTCCCGAGCACACTACTCTTCCCGAGTACACAAGCTCTTCCCGAGCACAATACTCTTCCCGAGTATACAAAGCTCTTCCCGAGCTACCAACACTCTTCACGAGTCTTCTTGGCCTTAAGAGCTCCAAGGATAGCCACACACTTGCACCAACAAGACTTGGTGATGACTTTACAATTTTCCAACTTGCTTTGGTGTTGGAGGACCTTTACAATAAACCAACAAACCAAAAACACCTTCACGGTGTACTCACACGAAGACAACAAGACTTAACAAATAAAAACAATTACTAGCTCCAATACAACAACAATGTATGGAGTTTGTAATGCTATTCAAGAATTTAATAATCAAAGCTTTGGTATAGTTTGTAGACTTGTTTCTTCTTTTCAAAATGCTCCAAAGCATCCATATTTATAGGGCCCCCTAGGCTCCTACTAGCCGTTGCTTCAAATAGGGCTTGAATCACTCCTCGATCGCCTCAGCCATCGCCTCAGGCGATCTCCATCGCTGCGCCCCAACGGTCACCAAAAATCACGCATCGCCTCAGGCGATCGCTGGATCGCCTCAGGCGATCCAAGTCAAATCCCAATGCCGTAGCTTCAGCAGCCTGAAATCATGCATCGCCTCAAACGATCTCCACATCGCCTCAGGCGTTCCAGCCCATCGCCTCAGGCGTTCGTGTCATCGCCTCGGGCGATCTCCCTGCGCGCATGCCCGCGCCAAGCCTCGGCGTCGCTTCAGTCGATGTGTGGGGGCGAAGTCCTAGTGACTGCCATCGCCTCAGGCGTTGGTCACCATCGCCTGGGGCGATCTTCCCCGCATGATCGCCTAGCCATCGCTTCAGTCGATGTGCGTGGCGATGCCTGGCCTGACACCCATCGCCTGGGGCGATGATCACCATCGCCTGGGGCGATCAATGGCCAGATTGCACACACTTGAAAATCATCATTCCAATCCACTTTTCATCACTTAATCTGCACACTAAGTAGATGCATTAGTATAACAAACACAAGTTTTGTTGATCATCAAAACTCAAAGATTGACCGGGGATAATTTAACGCATTAAACGCAACTATGCGTTTAAGGCTCAACAATCTCCCCCTTTTTGATGATCACAAAACTTGATAAACTTGAATGAGTAATATGCATGAAATGTGAGTAAAAATAACTCCCCCTTAACAATTGCATAACACATACAAGTTATCAAGTAAAACAATAAACAAATAACTCTCCCCCTCAAACCATGCATACATAAGCTCTCCTCCTTAAACTATGCATTTATTAAGGTTCAAGTTTATCACAAAATTCTCCCCCTTTTTGTGATAATCAAAAAGCATAAAATTCAAATAATCATGGCATAATTTATATGTTGACATATAGCTTCAAATTACACATGTTCCTCATCAAACAAGATTGAATCATATAGAGGTGAATCACAACCATGTGTTTAAGGCACTCAACAATTAATTCTAAAAGTTGCAATGTGTGCATATGTTCATGCATTCATGCCAAAAACAAAATAATAAAAATATCAAGGCACTATAACAAATCATATACTTGCACATTTTCACATAGCATATTCAAATTGGAATGCAAAGCATATCAAGCTACTTACTATAAAAAGATAAGCATACATTATGCATTTCAACAATTATGCTAAGGGGTTATGCATTTTACTCCAATGAATATTGAGCTTCAATATTTATTGATCACAATTAATTTGTGCCAATGAATTTTGAAATTGCTCTTTTAACAAAAAAAATAAATTTTACCCTCAATGACAAGAGTTAGTTCTTGTCATTGGTCCAATGCCTCTTGCTTCTTCTATGGTGGTGAACAAGACAAACTCCTCCTTTGAGTTGCTTGGTCCTTCATCCTTCATTCCATTGTTGTCCCTACAAGACAAATTTACAATAGGAGTTTCTTTGGTACCCATTTGATTTTTGGGTCCTTGAGGGTTAACTTTCAATTGCACTTTTGGAATCCATTTCCACCTCTTATTAGGTTGGTATTGGATTCTAGCAAACCTACATTTATTCTTAATATGACCATCTTTGCAACAATAAGTGCAAGTAGGAGAATTGTGCTTTGGTTTGGCCAACAAGCTAGAAAAGGTTTTTGATTTGCTTGAGTAGCCTAACCCAGCTTTGTCAAAGCTACAACGTTGCAAGCCAAGCAATTCATTCATCTTTTTACTACTTTCACTAAATTTGCAAAATGATATCTTTAAAGAATTTAATTCATTTTTCAATGAATTATTTTCTTCATCTTCTTAGCAATCTCAAGTTTGAGTAATTTGTTACTCATCTTGGTTTTGCCAAGAGCATCAATAAGTTCATTATAAGACTCTAAAAGTTCATCAAATGAAGGTACCTCATCGTCGCTTTCATCTCCTTCATCTCCAAGAGCCATTAAACAAAGATTGGTGGCTTCTTCTTCATCGGAGTCGCTATCACTCCATGTGGCTATAAACGCCTTCTTCTTGCCTTTGTCCTCATTCTTCTTCCTAGGACATTTGTTAGCATAATGGCCTTTTTTTGACAATTATAACAAGTTACCTCATTTTTGGATTCATGTTTGGTTGCACTTGAGGTCTTTGACTTGCCATGTTTGTTGAAGAACTTCTTGAACTTCTTTGTGAATAGGATCATCTCCTCATCATCATCATCTTCTTCATCATCGGAATGGTCTTTCCTTCCAACCAAAGCGATCCCATTTCTTTTGGATCTATCCTCCTCTTTTACTTCTCTCCTTGTGGAAACTTCAAGCTCATGGGTCACCAATGTGCCATGGAGCTCATCAAGATCATAAGATGCGTTCTCCCATTTGTTGGACTCGATGATGGCCGTCCTTTTTGCATCCCATTCCTTAGGCAAGGCTCTTAGGGCTCTCCTACATATTTGCTTTGGAGGGTACTTCTCTCCAAGTTGGGCGAGCTCATTGATAATTAGGGTGAGCCTCCTAAACATTGAATCCACTTCTTCTCCGGACTCCATCTCAAATGTCTCATATTTGAGTTGTAGGAGGTCTATCTTTGTCTCCTTTACTTGGTTGGTTCCTTCATGACAAATTTTCAACTTGTCCCATATCTCCTTAGCGGTTGAGCACATTGAGATCCGGTTGTACTCCTTCATATCTAAAGCACAATGCAAAATATTAATCGCTTTAGCATTTTGAGAAATTAACATCATATCCGCTTTTGTGAAGTCGTCCATTTCTTTGGGAACACTTATTCCCCCAACATCCTTTAAAGGAGTGTGTGGACCTTTCACAATTATCTTCCAAAGATCATAATCCACGGATTGGATGTATAGAGAAATTCTATTTTTCCAATAGCCGTAATTATCACCCGTGAAGAGCGGAGGAGGATTTGTCGATTGACCTTGAGCAAACTCATTTGCTAGATTAGCCATATAAAAAATTTGATTTAAAAACAAAAATCAAATGGCTCTGATACCACTTGTTGGAATCGAAGGGGGGGGGTGAATGAGATTCCTTGGCTACTTTAGCGTTTTAAAATGAGTTTGTAAAAATAAAATATTTTGAGCTTTGCGGAAGCCTTTAGTCAATCGATAAATAAAAAGAATAAATAAATAAATGCGTAATGAAAAATAAAGCAATAAATAACAAAAGGATTTGTTATAGAAGTTCGGCGATGAATCGCCTACGTCTCCTCTTCCCGGTTAGATAACCTCCAACCGAGGTTCCACTAGAATATACGATCTTGGCCTTGAGGGCTCCAAGTTAGCCACAACCCAACTCTTCCCGAGTTTACAACGCTCTTCCCGAGCACACTACTCTTCCCGAGTACACAAGCTCTTCCCGAGCACAATACTCTTCCCGAGTATACAAAGCTCTTCCCGAGCTACCAACACTCTTCACGAGTCTTCTTGGCCTTAAGAGCTCCAAGGATAGCCACACACTTGCACCAACAAGACTTGTTGATGACTTTACAATTTTCCAACTTGCTTTGGTGTTGGAGGACCTTTACAATAAACCAACAAACCAAAAACACCTTCACGGTGTACTCACACGAAGACAACAAGACTTAACAAATAAAAACAATTACTAGCTCCAATACAACAACAATGTATGGAGTTTGTAATGCTATTCAAGAATTTAATAATCAAAGCTTTGGTATAGTTTGTAGACTTGTTTCTTCTTTTCAAAATGCTCCAAAGCATCCATATTTATAGTGTAGAAGGCCCCCTAGGCTCCTACTAGCCGTTGCTTCAAATAGGGCTTGAATCACTCCTCGATCGCCTCAGCCATCGCCTCAGGCGATCTCCATCGCTGCGCCCCAACGGTCACCAAAAATCACGCATCGCCTCAGGCGATCGCTGGATCGCCTCAGGCGATCCAAGTCAAATCCCAATGCCGTAGCTTCAGCAGCCTGAAATCATGCATCGCCTCAAACGATCTCCACATCGCCTCAGGCGTTCCAGCCCATCGCCTCAGGCGTTCGTGTCATCGCCTCGGGCGATCTCCCTGCGCGCATGCCCACGCCAAGCCTCGGCGTCGCTTCAGTCGATGTGCGTGGCGATGCCTGGCCTGACACCCTTCGCCCACCATCGCCTGGGGCGATCCAGACCAGATTGCACACACTTGAAAATCATCATTCCAAGCCACTTTTCATCACTTAATCTGCACACTAAGTAGATGCATTAGTATAACAAACACAAGTTTTGTTGATCATCAAAACTCAAAGATTGACCGGGGATAATTTAACGCATTAAACGCAACCATGCGTTTAAGGCTCAGCAGATCGCCTGATGTGTGGCGATCGATCGCTAGTTTATTTTTTTTCAGCGAAAATCTTGAGGCGATCGATCGCCACTTTATCGCGATCGATCGCTAGGCTCCAGTGGACTTTGGCGATCGATCGCCTAGTATTCGCGATCAATCGCTGATCCGTGAATTTTGTTGCAAAAGTTTCTGTCCATAGGCGATCGATCTTGTGATATCCCTGAAATGATTAATTGCAATCTGGTGCATTAATTGTGATTATATGATTAATTATGGTAGTAATTAATTATGTGTTGGTATTATTATGTGGAAATGCTTAGTCATGTGTTAAAGTGACCCGGGATAGCATTTCAGGGTGCATGTTGGGTATGTTGGGAATTATGGTTGGAAGCATGATTTATTTGCCATGGTTAGCAATTAATTAGAAATCATGTGTTTAATTGGTATTATGGTGCATTTTGAGTTAATGCTTTGAAAATATCATGTTGGGGTGTTTTATACACCATGGGATATTTTGGTATGCATTTTAATAAACTCAACACTTTTATACCCAACCCCACCTCATCCACTCTCACTTTAACTTTACCAAAATCAACTTCCAACAAACCCTTTCCCTTCCATTTTCGAGCTTGAGGTTTTGGGAGAAGAGAAACCTTTCAAAAATCTTGATTTGTGGAGATTGTTGGGTGATTTGAGGTCCCCAAGAGGTATGGGTACCTCATGGTTAATTTTTGTAAGGTTTTGTTTGAGTTTGGTATGTTTTTGAAGGATTTTGAAATGGGTTTGTGTTGGGTTGTTGTGGGTTTGGTTATATGTTGGATTTATACTTGTTTTGAAGTATATTTTGGAAGTTTATGTTGTTATTTGAGTTGTTGGTTTGATGGTTAAGTGTTGGATGGGTTGGAATGGTTTTGAGGTGCAAAAATGGAGGTTTTTCGGGTAACAGGGGTTGGCGATTGATCGCCCATTCCAGGCGATCGATCGCGCCCATGCAGTGGGCTTTTCAAGCATTTGGCGATCGATCGCCACTCTTGGGCGATCGATCGGTGGGACTGGCGATCGATCGCGCCAGGGGTGGCGATCGATCGCCGAAGGGTGCAAAAATTTGGTTCTCGGACAGTGAGGTTTGGCGATCGATCGCCGTGATGGGCGATCGATCGCGAAGGGCAAAATTGGGTATTTTTGGATTTTTTTGTAGGATTTTTGGGATTGGACTTTTATTGGGTTCTAATATTGATTTGTGTGAATGTGTAGAACCATCCCAGGTGGCAACACAGCCAAGGCATTGAAGTCCTACCATATCCTACATTTTGGAAAGGTACGTAGTGGACGTACGGGCACCCCAACGGTACATGTATCTTATATACTTATTGTTATGCATTGTGGATGCAAGTATATATGTGGTATTGCATTGTGGATGCAAATACATGTTATGCATGATGTTTATAGATGCATATGATTATTGGTGCATATCCCATGAGTCGTGGTCATCCCTTGATGATTTTAATGCTTGCCGCTATTTGGTTTGGTTCCGCTAAATGTGAAGAGAGGGGTGAGAGCGCCGCATGTCACATTTGAGCGTGGTTATCATATAGGGCGAGGAAAGGGTATTTGCCGCTCAATGAGAGGCGAGGGGTGGGAGTCCCGCAGTCCATTGAAGCGAGGTTATCCTATGCCGCCTATATGTAAATAAGCGAGGGGCATTAAATACATTGTGATGGACAGACTAGGGATTGGTGATCAGTATTTGGTATTGATGAGCTGGTATATGTCATGACATGTTTAGACCATTAAAAATAATCTATTGATTATACTCATGAGTTATGGTACAGGGACAACCAAACGGAAAGCGTTTGAAATGCATGGGGAAAACAGGAAGTGTTTTATTATGATTATGCATTTACGCTTTATCTTCATATTGTGTTGAATATGAATGATTATTATTGCTCATGTTTGGGGGTTGTCCTTGTAGGTACACGTTTGGCATGATAGAAGGGCTAGACGGGTTGAGATGGTGAGCTTTTGAGGATGCTTTTGGGACTTGAAGGACAGGATTATTTTGGATAGTATCTACTCTAGGAGTAGTATAAAACTATAATTGAAAACATTCATTGATTGGAATGTAATTAATCCTTTTGGTAGTCCTTATTTTTTGGCATGTAATGCTTAAGCTCATAAACTCAACACGTTCTTTTACACTCTGATCATTATATTAGCTCTATTATGCCTTGATTCCGCACTTAAGGATTAGGGTCCTTACATTAGTGGTATCAGAGCAGTGTGTTATAGAACCCGGGAACGAGTGAAGGGTAGCCTTAGCATGTTTGGCTAGGTGCTTACATTTGAAGCATGTTTATGCATGTGGTGCATATTGATGTATATTCTGTTATACTAACATGCGTGTTCTCATTCCTGTTATCTAACGGCATAACATATATACTGCTTTGGAATTGTTGTTAACATTTGTATTACAGCATGGCTGCTAATGAGGAAGTTGGAGATGTTGGTAGTGTGAATGCAAGTATCGGACAGGCGAACCCTCTACCTCCACCGGCCGTAGGCATGGAACCAGTGGTTCAGTTATTGCTACCGGGTGAGATCAGTCTGACACAATTTCTATCTTATCATCCGCCCCGGTTTGAGGGGACAGAGTCCGGAGAAGAGGCTGAAGAGTGGTTGGAAAGACTTGAACAGATCTTTGTATCGGCCCCTTGTGCTGTTACAGCTTGGCTGAGGCTGGCGGAGTTTCAGTTAGCAAAGAAACCTCTCATGTGGTGGAGGAGCACGGTGATGGAGCTAAGAGCACTAGGTGCTGTGATTGATTGGACACTCTTCAGGACTAGGTTTTTGAACCGGTACTTCTCCGCAGCGGCGAGACAGACAAAGGAGGATGAATTTACAAGTTTGAAGCAGGGGAACATGACAGTGGCAGACTATGCCACACGGTACTCTTCGTTGTTGAGGTACGTTCCCCACATTGCCACCAATGGGCACGCCAAGATGAGGAACTTTATGAAGGGGTTGCGACGGGAGCTCTATGACCGGGTTATTACCAATAACCCAACTTCTTTTGATGATGCTCTCACAAGGGCGGAGCTTGCCGAGCTTGGGGTGGGAGCTTATTCTAGTGCTATGCCACCACCGGTACCGCAACAGAGGCAGACTAGTGACAGCTTGAGGCCCCAGGGTGAGCCATTTAAACCCCGTGGTGCCTCTTCATCTTCGCGATATGGTGGAAAGAAACACTTTGGTCAGAAACAGGATGGCAAGAAGGGTAATTGGTCCGCCAACCGAGGATCTCCACAAGGGGATAGGCCGGGAGAGCCGAGGTGCAACAATTGTGGAGGGCCACATTCTTCAAACAAGTGTCCTGCATGTTATATCTGTGGCAAGATGGGCCACATCGCTCGGTATTGCCCCACCCGGGGAGGACAGTCAGAGTTTCAGGGCAACAGGCCGAGGTTTGATGATAGGACTGTGCAGCAGAGGCAGCAGTTTGGACCTCGACCGTCGGGAGGTCCGACAGTAGGACCACCCCAGGGGCAGGTGTATGCACTGACCAGGGAGCAGGCCCAGGCAGCCCCAGAGGAGGTGATTGCCGGTACGTGTCATTTATTTACGTACCCTGCCTTTATTTTGATCGATACAGGTGCCTCCCATTCTTTTGTGTCGGTGGGTTTTGTGGAAAGACACCATATGCGCACGTCTTTACCCACGCCTCTCCTTGTCTCGACACCCACTAGAAGAAATGTCGTTGCTGATCAGTTTATGGCAGACTGCCTCATTTATTTTGAGGGCAACGAATTGAGATCAGACTTGATTGTGCTGGGTATGTCAGACTTCGACTGCATCTTGGGTATTGATATTCTGAACAGATATCAGGCAGTGGTAGATTGCCGACAGAGGACAGTGAAGTTCAGACCTGAGTTGGGCAGTCAGTGGACCTTCTATGGCAACGGTTCTCGTGCGAAGATTCCGTTGATTTCAGCGATCAAGATGACTCAGTTGTTGGAACGTGGCCACACGGGCTATCTCATCTATGCCATGGACACGTCTGGGAAGAGTAAAGAACTAAGAGTTGAGGATGTACCAGTGGTAGCAGAGTTTGCTGATGTGTTCCCAAAAGAGATCCCAGGATTCCCACCGGCTAGGGAAGTTGAGTTTGGGATCGAGTTGTTGCCAGGGACATCCACTACCTCTCGTGCACCTTATAGGATGGCGCTGAGTTGAGAGAATTGAAAGAACAGTTGCAGGATCTCCTGGACAAGGGATATATACGCCCGAGCGTGTCGCCATGGGGCGCACCAGTTCTCTTTGTGAAAAAGAAGGACGGTTCGATGCGGTTGTGCATCGATTACCGGCAACTGAATAAGGCTACAGTGAAGAACAAGTATCCTCTTCCAAGGATCGACGATCTGTTTGATCAGTTTCAAGGTACCAGGGTGTATAGCAAGATTGATTTGAGATCCGGGTATCATCAGATTCGAGTCAGAGAGGAAGATGTGCAGAAGACAGCATTCCGGACCCGATATGGACATTATCAGTTCCTAGTGATGCCGTTCGGCGTTACGAATGCTCCAGCAGTCTTTATGAGTCTGATGAACAGAGTGTTTCAGCCGTATCTTGATCATTTCGTCATTGTGTTTATTGACGATATTCTTATCTACTCCCGGAGTGAGGAAGAGCATGTGAAACACTTGAGGACAGTGCTTCAGATTCTCAGAGAGCATCAGTTGTATGCTAAGCTCAGTAAGTGTGAATTTTTGCTGAGCAGTGTAGTGTTTCTGGGGCATGTCATATCGAGCAGCGGGATATCTGTAGATCCCAAGAAGATTGAGGCTGTGATGGAGTGGGCTGCCCCCACTTCTGTGCCTGAGATTCGGAGTTTCCTTGGTTTGGCCGGATATTATCGACGCTTTGTCGAGGGCTTTTCGAAGATTGCCAAGCCGTTGACACAGTTGACTCAGAAGGGTGTGCCTTTCTTTTGGTCAGAAGCTTGTGAGGAGAGCTTCCAGGAATTAAAGCACCGGTTGACGAAGGCGCCAGTGTTAGTGATCCCTACGGAGAACTCCAGATTTGTTCTGTATACTGACGCATCACTTCGGGGCCTTGGGTGTGTTCTGATGCAAGATAAGCATGTGGTAGCTTATGCATCGAGGAAGTTGAAGCCGCATGAGACCCGATATCCAGTTCATGACTTGGAATTGGCGGCTATCATCTTCGCCTGAAGATTTGGAGGCATTACTTGTATGGTACTTCGTTTACCATTTACACGGATCACAAGAGCCTCAAGTTTTTATTCACTCAGGCAGAGCTGAACATGAGGCAGAGGAGGTGGATGGACCTACTCAAGGACTATGATTGCGAGATCGAGTACCATCCCGGAAAATCCAATTTGACAGCAGATGCTCTGAGCCGGAAAGTGAGGAGTTCTGCTGAGGACGTCATCCATTTGTCAGCCATGATGACCTCCTATTGCCATCTGGGCTATGATTTTGACATAGATGCATCACCTGTGTATGTATCGACTCTGTTAGCCGAGCCAGACCTCTATGAGAACATCAGGAGAGCTTAGAGGTCAGATGATGAGGTTCAGAGGTGGTTATCTTTAGTACATCTTGGTCAGCCAACGAAATTCAGAGTGGCCGATGACGGGTCTTTGAGATTGGGTGACCGTTGGGTGGTTCCGAATACGCCGGAGCTGCGTAAAGGGATCTTGGAGCGAGCTCACAGTAGCAGACTTAGCATCCACCCAGGCGGAAGAAGATGTACAGAGATCTGCGTGGTCAGTTTTGGTGGAAAAGGATGAAGAATGATGTCGTCGCTTTTGTGAAGAGGTGTTTGATCTGCCAGCAGGTTAAGGCAGAGAGACAGAGACCTGGCGGCGAGTTGAGAAGCTTGGAGATACCGAAGTGGATGTGGGAGCACATTTCCATGGACTTCGTGACTCATTTGCCGAGGAGTGCTTCAGGCTTCGATGCTATTTGGGTGATTGTGGACAGATTGACTAAGGTAGCCCACTTTATCCCCTATAGCATGACTTTCACCTTTTTGAGGATGGCGCAGTTGTATATTAGAGATGTGGTGAGATTGCATGGGATCCCCATTTCCATAGTGTCAGATCGAGATCCGCGTTTCACATCTCATTTCTGGGAAGGTCTTCAGTCAGCCTTGGGAATTGAAGTCCGATTGAGCACTGCTTATCATCCTCAGACGGATGGCCAGACCGAGCGCACTATTCAGACGCTCGAGGACATGCTGAGAGCTTGTGTTTTGGAGTTTGATGCCTCTTGGCAGGATTCAGTGCCTTTGGTAGAGTTTTCTTATAACAATAGCTACCAGGCGAGTATTCAGATGGCTCCGTTTGAAGCTCTTTATGGCAGGCGGTGTAGATCACCCTTGTGTTGGGATGATTTGGACCGCAAATCGGTCGGAGGACCGGAGTTGATTCGAGAGATGGAAGAAAAGATAAAGACGATAAGGCAGAAAATGAAAGCGGCCCAGGACAGACAGGCAGCTTATGCGAATAAACTGCGGAGACCGTTGGAATTTCAGTTGGGAGATAAGGTCTTTTTGAAGATCTTGCCTTTCAGAGGCGTTGTGCGATTTGGGATGTGCGGGAAACTATCTCCGAGGTATGTTGGACCGTACGAGATTTTGCAGCGCATTGGCACCTTAGCTTACCGACTGGCTTTGCCGCCTTCTTTATCTGGTATACATGATGTGTTTCATGTGTCCATGCTGCGGAAGTATGAGCCGGATCCGTCGCATGTGTTACAGCCTTCCGAAGTTCAGTTAGAATCAGATGTATCTTATGTGGAACGGCCTGTCAGAATTCTGGATCGAGCAGACCGTAGACTTCGGAACAAAGTGATACCTATGATCAAGGTTCAGTGGGATCGCAGGGGTGTCGAGGAGGCTACGTGGGAGACGGAGCGGCATATGGTGCAGCACTACCCGGAACTATTCTCTGGTATGTGTTTATGTTTAGTTTCCTTTTGGGGTAAGTGCATGTGATTTCGGGGACGAAATCTTATAAGTAGGGGAGTATTGTGATATCCCTGAAATGATTAATTGCAATCTGGTGCATTAATTGTGATTATATGATTAATTATGGTAGTAATTAATTATGTGTTGGTATTATTATGTGGAAATGCTTAGTCATGTGTTAAAGTGACCCGGGATAGCATTTCAGGGTGCATGTTGGGTATGTTGGGAATTATGGTTGGAAGCATGATTTATTTGCCATGATTAGCAATTAATTAGAAATCATGTGTTTAATTGGTATTATGGTGCATTTTGAGTTAATGCTTTGAAAATATCATGTTGGGGTGTTTTATACACCATGGGATATTTTGGTATGCATTTTAATAAACTCAACACTTTTATACCCAACCCCACCTCATCCACTCTCACTTTAACTTTACCAAAATCAACTTCCAACAAACCCTTTCCCTTCCATTTTCGAGCTTGAGCTTTTGGGAGAAGAGAAACCTTTCAAAAATCTTGATTTGTGGAGATTGTTGGGTGATTTGAGGTCCCCAAGAGGTATGGGTACCTCATGGTTAATTTTTGTAAGGTTTTGTTTGAGTTTGGTATGTTTTTGAAGGATTTTGAAATGGGTTTGTGTTGGGTTGTTGTGGGTTTGGTTATATGTTGGATTTATACTTGTTTTGAAGTATATTTTGGAAGTTTATGTTGTTATTTGAGTTGTTGGTTTGATGGTTAAGTGTTGGAATGGGTTGGAATGGTTTTGAGGTGCAAAAATGGAGGTTTTTTCGGGTAACAGGGGTTGGCGATCGATCGCCCATTCCAGGCGATCGATCCCGCCCAGGCAGTGGGCTTTTCAAGCATTTGGCGATCGATCGCCACTCTTGGGCGATCGATCGGCGGGACTGGCGATCGATCGCCGAAGGGTGCAAAAATTTGGTTCTCGGACAGTGAGGTTTGGCGATCGATCGCCGTGATGGGCGATCGATCGCGAAGGTCAAAATTGGGTATTTTTGGATTTTTTTGTAGGATTTTTGGGATTGGACTTTTATTGGGTTCTAATATTGATTTGTGTGAATGTGTAGAACCATCCCAGGTGGCAACACAGCCAAGGCATTGAAGTCCTACCATATCCTACATTTTGGAAAGGTACGTAGTGGACGTACGGGCACCCCAACGGTACATGTATCTTATATACTTATTGTTATGCATTGTGGATGCAAGTATATATGTGGTATTGCATTGTGGATGCAAATACATGTTATGCATGATGTTTATAGATGCATATGATTATTGGTGCATATCCCATGAGTCGTGGTCATCCCTTGATGATTTTAATGCTTGCCGCTATTTGGTTTGGTTTCGCTAAATGTGAAGCGAGGGGTGGGAGCGCCGCATGTCACATTTGAGCGTGGTTATCATATAGGGCGAGGAAAGGGTATTTGCCGCTCAATGAGAGGCGAGGGGTGGGAGTCCCGCAGTCCATTGAAGCGAAGTTATCCTATGCCGCCTATATGTATAGAAGCGAGGGGCATTAAAATACATTGTGATGGACAGACTAGGGATTGGTGATCAGTATTTGGTATTGATGAGCTGGTATATGTCATGACATGTTTAGACCATTAAAAATAATCTATTGATTATACTCATGAGTTATGGTACAGGGACAACCAAACGGAAAGCGTTTGAAATGCATGGGGAAAACAGGAAGTGTTTTATTATGATTATGCATTTACGCTTTATCTTCATATTGTGTTGAATATGAATGATTATTATTGCTCATGTTTGGGGGTTGTCCTTGTAGGTACACGTTTGGCATGATAGAAGGGCTAGACGGGTTGAGATGGTGAGCTTTTGAGGATGCTTTTGGGACTTGAAGGACAGGATTATTTTGGATAGTATCTACTCTAGGAGTAGTATAAAACTATAATTGAAAACATTCGTTGATTTGGATGTAATTAATCCTTTTGGTAGTCCTTATTTTTTGGCATGTAATGCTTAAGCTCATAAACTCAACACGTTCTTTTACACTCTGATCATTATATTAGCTATATTATGCCTTGATTCCGCACTTAAGGATTAGGGTCCTTACAGATCTCTTCTTCCAGGCGATCGATTGCCACCTCCAAAATTACATTTTTGCCCTTTTCTTGATCAACTTTGAGTCCTTGTCATGTCCATGTCTCTTCTTGGTCTTTACACATCATTTTTAGCTCGTTTTCTTCGATTGTACCTACAATTACACAAATATACGATTAGGTAGCATACGTATCAAATTATCTATCAAAACCTACCAAATCATAGACAATTAAGCACTAAAGATGTGTCTATTTCTAGTCACATCATCTTCTATTGCCAATGTATTGAAATTGGTCTTCTATGGGAAAAAAACTGTTCTATAAAATAGTATTACACTACTAATTTAATGCATACTACTCTTTACTCTCTCAATATTTGCATGACAGCATGTTGAAAGTTTTGTCCTTGAGTTATATATTTTATTTGACATCATAATCATTATATAACTAAGCTATTGGGAAATTTGGTTGGGTTGATGCTTGTATCTCAAATTTTTCGTCCAAACTGTGTTAACATCCACTTACCATTTTACTAAAAGTTATAGCTGATAGCAGATGTGTAATTTTACTCTCTTATTTGTGAGAGGTTGTACAACGTGGGTACTAATGTGTCAAACTTGTTAGCCATAAACGGTGCAGAGCTACCCATCTATGATCATACGGAAGAATGTTGGGAGCTCTATTTGAGCACACCAACATCCCTCCAAGAAGAATCCCCATAAATTGCTTATTGAACGGCTCGAACTCATAACATTGCTCTGATACTAATTGCTAGGGTAAAACATTTATCGCTTTGCTAAAAGCTATAGTTGATAGCATAGACACAATTTTATTTCCTTATACAGTGTTAGCGTAAAGTCTCGTACTAAGTGATGTGTGGACATGATGGGCTGAACCACATATGTGTCAATTTGTCAGGCTTATTATTCTATAGACGTTCTATAGACGGTGCAAGTGCAGAGCTACTCTCTATGAATGCACAGAAGAATTATTGGGAGATCTGTTCGAGCACTCCAACAAATTGAATTTATTTGTGTAGTCGAACACATCAAACAATAGATTTTGCATTTAATTCTTTTTTTAAAAAAGTAATCAGAGTTTTTAAAAATTAAATCAGTAAAATAAATATACAAAAAACACTAATATATACTTTTAGGTATAAAAGATTGGAAAAAAATTCTTTACTTTAGGCCTTTGTTAATATTGATCTGACACAAAGTTTAATCTAATATTCTATTTAACTAAATATTAATTGTTTTGGCCCTTTCAAAATTGGGCCTGGACCTCACCTTAGATTTGGCTCTGTTTGGACTAAACATCACTCTAATCATTAACCACCAAATACTTATATGGAAAAATTACGGGTCGATTCTTTTTCATGAAACTTAATCTATCATAGTCCAGGAAAAAACATTAGTTGATCTAGGTCCATTCTTGGTTGAAATGACAATAATAACTCTATGTGGTCCATATGGTCCAAGTGGTCCGATCCAATCAATCTTTAATAAATGCATTTTTAACCCCTGTAAAATGTTTAAAGAACAAAATATGCCTCTATATATTATTCCTCATCATTTTCATCATAATATTTACCAAACAGTAGCATCATATGAACATGAGATCCTTCAGTTTCTGTCATCTCGGGATGAATCCCAAGAGATACTTTTGCAAATGACTCACGGCTTATATAACTTTCGTCTAATTATAATTCAAAACTCGATTTGAAGATCATGTTTAAAAATAAATAACAGGTACATCATGCTTCCGTATTACAATAGAATTTTAACAAACTGAAATATACCATTTTGACCATAACGGCACCGGGTGAGGTGGGTCGCAAAGCCACCAGTCGAAAGCTTACTGCCTCTAGACTATTTTACGAATGGCTACTCACCATCCAACTTCAGCTCACAAGCGAGGTTAGTCTGTCAGTTATCCGACTCCTTCAGAAATCGTACAACACAACCCTAATTCGTTTCATACCTTAGGGCGTAAGGTATAATCAAGATATAAGTAAGATTTAAAGAAATTTGGGAGATAGATGGGCAACAGCCTTATTTTTATTCTGGAAATACTTATAATATCTCTTACATTAAAACGTCTCCTTTTGAGAGGAGACGGAGTTGTTTAGCCTCTCATATATATGAGGTTTGACTCAAGAACACATAAACTTAAACAGAACAATATTACAAACGATTACAAAAGAAAGAAAAGAAAAGAAATATTACCAAGCTACGAAAGTTGAACAATTACAAATCTTGGAGACTCTAATTTTTATTCTCAGAAAACTATGGAGAATTTTCGATGTCCTTAGCTAATGAATGCCTTGGTATTTATAGAAGTCTGTAGGTGGATGTGAATCCGGACTTCAAATCATGTTTATCATCAGACGTCATTGCATGAGTCTTCTTTCTTGTTTGGTATCTTGTGGTCCCTATGACTTTCAGCCAAAGAGGCTGTCCTACCATTTTGTTCTCTTTTTATAATGGTAGTGGTCCTCGTCAGAGTCATATGACTCTTGTCTCCCTGTGGTCCCTAGAAATTTGGTTTTTGCAGTCCGCGTGGGAATCTTCTACGTTTGCCCGGTCCTGCTTTGTCATCTTTCTTTTGGTCCCTTTTGACAGGGAATCCTTTCCCGAAGAATGGCTCTTTCTGCTCTGGGCATCTCGGGCAAATATAGTCCTGCCATCTTCCCACATGAGCCATGTTACAGAACTTCCGGCTAGTTTCTTTGGTTGTCGGAATCTTGTTGTCCCATAATATTTGCCTCTTCTTTTCAAAGATGTCCTCGGTAAATTTTGTAGTATGGCTTGTCATGGAGTTAACCATGAATGATATGTTTGTTGTTTTCTGGAAAAATTTTGAACGGATACTTGACTTTATCCATCTCAGTGAGACATACCCTTAATCCCCAAGCTCTTCTGGTAGTAATGTCATCTTCTGTGAGCGGGGAAACTAGTATTTCCTTCAGGCAGTGGTTTTATTTGATCTATCGCCTTCCAGTTAGGCATTTGTAACATTACAGAATGAAAACCACGATGAAGGCCTTTTCCTGTGATTTCTGGGGCTACAGTTATGAATTTTAGCTCCAGAACATCTCCTCGTCCAAGTATATGATTATTCTGTCATGAGTCGTTTACTCCTTCATAGATCCAATTGGTAATTTTGTGATTTTTGAAAAACTTGGTGCTTGTGGTAATGATTGAAGCTAGGCAGCCAAAATCAAACCACTCACGAAAACTTTCTGGTTTGACACCAGGATGCATCCACGTTCTTGGGTATTTTCCAGACCAGTCTGCTCTAATTTTTCCAGGAATTATACCAACTCTTGTACAAAGTTTCTCCCATGTTCTCTAATTTTCCTGCGAAGGGGGAGTTGGGGAAACTTTATTCTCGTTAGTATTAACCTTAGATTTGCCCGCTGATGGCCTAAGATTAATCTCTCCCTCTTTAACCCCTGAGGTGCTGGGTTGACTTAATTCCTCAGATATTCTAGATACCTGGGAATCAATTTTTCCTTCTGTATCTTCCCCGAAAGGATCAATATTAGGGCTCGTAGTGGTGGTACTTGAATCCTCCACACCGGTTGATGAGCTCGGCTCTCTGAAACACGACTTTAGCTTCACCGTTGAAGCATCCCGTCGGAGGGGAATATAAAGATTGTACCATAAACAGGTGTGAGCCTGCATAGTATCCTTCATAGCTTGTTGGACCTTCGTGAGATCCAGTTCTTTTACTTGACCCACAACCTGGAAATTGATCACCAGGCCGTTGATCTTCTTGTCTAGCTCCTCCAGATTTTCTCGGAGGTGCTTTGATCTCGTTATGATAGAATTAGCTTCACTTGCTTCCATCTCTTGTCAAAAAATCTGCAAGAATATTTTATCAGATTTCACAATGACAATATCATAATCATAATATTGGCATTCAGCTTGCCATCTTAAAAGTCTAGCCTTTTTCTGGTTTTGATTCACTTTTATTTTTTAAAAGGCCTTGACACTCATATTATCTATTTTCAAGATAAATTTCTTTGCTATTAGAAAAAGCGGCCATTTCTTAAAAGCTTTCGAAATGCGAAGAATTCTTTCTCGTTGATGTGACATTAAATGACTTCGCTGCTGTCAAATAGTCCGCTGCAATATCTGCATGGAACTTCCCCATCTGGTGTGGCTTTCTTAAGTACTGCAGCCCACCAATGATCACTGACATTTGTATATACCAGTTCATCCTCATCGTTTGGTATTGCAAGCTTTGGTAGTTGCTTGCAAACCTCTTTAAGCAGTTTGACAGTTTGTTTGTGATATTCACTCCATTCAAACTTAACATCTTTCTTGAGTAGTGGACTGAACACCTTCCTGTGGTTTGCTAAATTGTTGATAAACATTCCAGCAAAATTAACAACTCCTAAAAAACTCTGAAGTTGCTTTAAATCATTGAGGTCATCCGGATATCATTGTACTTTTTCAATAATATGATTCTGTAAGATGATTCCAGATTCGTCGACTCTATTCCAAGGAACTCGATTTGTCTTGTAGCAATCACTGCTTTCTTTTCGGAAAGCACTAATCATTCCTTGTAACAAACATCTGAAAAGATTTCCAAATGTGTAATATGTTCTTTCCTGTTTCTTGACGCAATGAGTATATCGTCAATATACACAAGCATGAAGCTGAAGTAATCCTTAAAAAGATTATCCATCTTCCTTTGAAATATCTGGGGAGCATTTGCCAATCTCATTGACATGACACTCCAGATATAATGTCCTTCTGGTGTGGAGAATGCTGTGAACTTTTTGCTGGCTTCCTCGGTAAGGACCCCAAGCCCTTAACCCTTGATTAGTGTATTAACCACTATGTGTGGTACATGCTTTCTATAAAAAGTCAATCGGGAAGCTCAGATGATACTTTACCATTGAATGTCAATTACAAAACTTCCTTTAATACTCAATGTTGTAAGATCATCATCCTAACAATAAAAGACTCATATGATTGCCCTTTACCAACCTCTTGGTGCCATTTTTCACATTGTGAACTTTTATAAAAATTTGGGTAGAGTCTCCCCATAAATAGAGCTATCCCAAAAAAAAAAGAGCACAGCACATAACATAATTCCCGGCCAGGGAACACATAATACTCATCAGAAAGCAGTAATACAAGTAAATTCCCAGCCAGGGAAGACACCACACATATGACGACAAAAGTGGGTTTCAACACCCACATAATACACCAATGACTCTCTTAACATTTAGCAATTCTACCTCTAATTGCATGCAACATAGAATGAAAGAGAGAAAGGCTCATGCCTTTACATGCAACCCATATACAAGTATAATCGTGCTCACATGCGAGCATCATGAATATGTATAAAATCATCATGGGTATATAGGTACTCTATACGATACCGTGCTCCATCAAGTCCTGGTACCACGATCCTGGGAGTACATCCAATCAACAGCTCGAGCTCATCTCCAAAGCCATCGATGTACCTGTTCACCTGCCCCATCAGAGACAGCCCCCAACGGGGTGAGCATACCAATTCCACAATTTCATAATCATAATGACATAGTACATAATTTACGAAAATGTAAATATTGTGGAACATATGTGATACTTCCTGGATGGTATCATCCTCATCATAGCGTACCCCTGTAATAACCCTGTTCTCAAAACAGATAAATCATCAAATCCTGAATATGCAGTTAATCATCACATTGGTTAACCCTAGCCAGTTTCAAATTAGCAACCTTTCATAACATCTTACTTTATCTAGCAATGATTAGCAACATTTCATAACATCATTTCATAACATCGTTTCATAACATCTTTTCATAACATCGTTTCATAACATCTTTTCATAACATCGTTTCATAACATCTTACTTAATCTAGCAATGATTAGCAACATTTCATAACATCATTTCATAACATCGTTTCATAACATCTTTTCATAACATCTTACTTAATCTAGCAATTATCATAATTCTAGATATCATGTTGGTATTTCCTTAACTTCCGATACTGGTTAATCACTTCTCTGATTAACTACGTCTCTGTTCCTATTATTACCAATAGGGAATAAAATACAGATATCCTAGATATCTAATCAAATACCACATTTTCATTTCTTACTTCAAGGTAACGTTATACTATGGGTGTTTGCTCCGTAGCAACCACACCTCATCATTGGCTCGCTTCATAGCGGCACTGAGCATTCCACCATGTGAAACAACATATCGTAACCAAGTCCCGATACCATCATAGCAAAGCATTTCGTGTATTTTAGATCATGCATCATACTTGTAAAACATCATTTAAACTATGCTCGTACGCTAAACGTACCTTAAATCCTCGAAGTCCGAGCCAAACCTTGCTCGAGTTCCATGCCCCGAGGAACGATGTGCTAAAACGATAAATAATTCACAATTATTTACGAACATGTAACCCATGCTCAAGCACATCCATAACCCTCAAAATATCGTCAACACACGACAATTAACCTTTAAAAAAGACCCGGGGCAGGGTACATGCAGGGAGGGAAAACGAATGCGATATATCGAAAAATTGCCCAAGAACACCTTCAATAATTCGAACCTTAGCATCACAATTTGAACCCAACCAAGCATCATAAATTATCTAAAACATGTAATGAACGATCCCTAACATGAATCATCAACCCATAGCCAAAATCCCCAAATTCGAAATCAAACCCTCACCAAATTAGGGCAAATTCGAACCATAACATCTTAATTCGATCCCACTTAAGCATCATAATTCATTTAAACATGAATAAATCGAATCCTAACAAGCATTATCATCCTCATGCCAAAAATCCCCAAAATCGAATTCCAAGCCCTAAAATTCGAACCAAAAATCACAATTAGGCAGAGAAGAACATCACAAACATGGAAAAAGGGGTAAGGAACGTTACCCAAACGAAATCGGAAGAAAAACGACCAAAATCCGATGAACCCTAGAAATTGGGGATCGCCGCTCTTTCTCAAAATTCGACTTCAAATCGCGATGAAACTTTCAATTGCCGGAGGGGAAATGAGCGCCTGGACGAGACGAAGCCGTGGGTAGGTCGGACGCGCCGATCGGCGGCGGGACGGCGGCGGCAGAAGCGCTTTTGCGCGCGGGCAGGGGCTGGCAGACGGGAAAGGGTCGCGGGAGAGGAGAGAGGAAATGAAGGGGTTGAAATGAAATTTTCTTTAAAATTTTGGGTTCAATTGGTATTTATAGCAAAAATACCCCGAAAAATTAATAGCCCCACAAATACATCATGATTCCTTAAAAATCATCTGTTTTCAAAAACTCTCTCTCTAACTCCAAAACCCCCTACCGGTGCTCACACAGTACCTGAGATTCCGAGACACATCAAAAACCCAACTCTTAGGTTTTACACCGTAATGTGAATACAATCTCAACCTCTGGATCCAACGATCCCAACTACCCAAATAAACGAGCCCAGAAGGCCCAATACCTCGATTAAACCCACATTGCCACGTAAAACCACTTTAGGGATTATTAATACTCCGGGCTTAACATCTATAATCCCTGGTCATCACAATATTCCCCACTAAAAGAATTTCGTCCTCGAAATTAGCACTGGTGTATCGCGTCACACCCGGGCTACACAACAACATGAAGCCACAACCTCGATTCTTAACCATAACAGAATCGTATTAATAAACGTGAGGATACTTACTTCTCTTCAAACTCTGAAACAGAGCGACATACCAAAACCAACATATCACCTAAGAGGCAAAACGTACCTCGATGCGGGTCATCCCAAAAGTCAGCCTCTCATGACTGCAAAACAACCAATACTTACGGCTGTAGACCGGACAGTCATCCTTAGTTCTAATACAACTAATAAGAACGCATCCTGACTTACACCTCAACCGTGAGAACGTTGACCTCGTGTCAAACTCTGGAGTGGAATAGACTTCCAAATCCATCATAACGTCAAAGAGCGTCAGCACAGCCCAACGCTAATAATCCAAAAGCAGTTAGTCAACTGAAACTGTAAGGATTCGAATCGCTCCTGATTCCATCGTAGATTTCATTCCTTGACATCTCTTATCATGACTCACGATGTCCAACATACATCGTTACGAGGGAAACACTAGTATTCCACGGTGTACACATAACAAACCTGGTTTCCACTTTCAAACCTCCTCTATCGAAGGAGCAGT
Source organism: Haberlea rhodopensis (assembly GCA_907163345.1). NCBI lineage: Eukaryota > Viridiplantae > Streptophyta > Magnoliopsida > Lamiales > Gesneriaceae > Haberlea > Haberlea rhodopensis. The sequence continues at coordinate 990,359 of CAJQUN010000142.1, read as the reverse complement.
CGCATCATTGCAACTCAAATACATGGATTCTCAGATTGAATCAACGACGACTTGACGACTCTCGTTGGTACTTCACATCATGAGCTGTCCCAGACAAGTCTCCCCAAGATTAAACATAAACATATATACGTTTCAGTGAGGCATACTCAACCTCAACTTCAAATGACGTGGTGACTACCAGAGTCCACCACAATCCACCTCGTATCACCTTACGATTTGCCAAACTTGGTTCCAACGAGCAGTATAACGGCTCTAGCAAGCCCATCATGGTGCTGCACACACGCGGCAGACAAACTAGTCGCTGCCTCACTAGGTTCACCTCAAACCTACCAATCAGATGGACGCTTCCGCACGGCATACCATGCCATGGGAAGAAAATCAATAGAGTAGTGGGTCTTTACCCAACATTCCTCCAATGCTGATATACCCTGGACACTCCAATATCCCTATGTACTTAACATAACCTGATCCTACTCCCTTAGGACCCATCTTACATCCTCATGGGTAGTGTGACCATGTCTACCACATGTCATATCAATAGAAAGCGAGTAATTCCTCCACGATTACTCCTATCGTCAAAAACATGGCCAAAAAGCCAATCCAACGAGCATACCTCAAGGGTATCACCACTCGTAATATGATTACCCCAAACATAAGCTGCGGTACAATCACATGTACAGTGCATCCATCCATTCCTCGAGCAACCCGCTCGGTATAAGGGTCACGTCAATCGGTGACGCACACACCTCCTTGTGCCCGACACTGGCACCCAAGGCATACAACTGAAAACGTATGCTCAACGCATTGTTCATCGTAACGATGATGCATGTCTAATAAGACATCTCCTACACCATCGTCAACGTCATCCTGTGACGACACATGCCAACTCATGGCATCTAAGACATTGTCAACTAGTGACGATACATGTACATCAGCGTATGTCATCCACTATCATGCTAGTAAGTTAGGCATAATAAAACATTTATATCAATGCATGCCAGCTACAATAAAGCTAATAAAATAGCAATATCTCATACCTCATCGCTAACAATATAGCGGCATACCTGTCTCCGTCGCTCAATAATAGTACGAAAACAGCACCCATCGCTCGAAGGCGGCCAAATCCTGTGCCGAGTACATAGCGGCATAATCCCTCGCTATAGAATCGACGGCATGACACCTCGTCATATAATAAGTGGCATGAAACCTCGCTATACACCTGAGCATGAATCATCGTCCACATAATAGCGGAAAGAGGCATCGCTATCAATACCCGGCGGTATAACCCATCGCCAATCAATATAGCGGAATGAGGCATCGCTATCATACATCTGGCGGAATAAACCATCGCCAATCAATATAGCGGAATGAGGCATCGCTATCAATACATCTGGCGGAAAGAACCATCGCCAATCAATATAGCGGAATGAGGCATCGCTATCATACATCTGGCGGAATAAACCATCGCCAATCAATATAGCGGAATGAGGCATCGCTATCAATACATCTGGCGGAAAGAACCATCGCCAATCAATATAGCGGAATGAGGCATCGCTATCATACATCTGGCGGAATAAACCATCGCCAATCAATATAGCGGAATGGGGCATCGCTATCATACATCTGGCGGAAAGAATCATCGCCAATCATCATAAAAGAATGAGTCATCGTAAATCCACATAATAATATCGTATGGCCTCTTACCATATGGGGCATCTTACCCCGTGGCGTCTTACCACAATAACATCGCATGGCCTCTTACCATTTGGGGCATCTTACCCCGTGGCGTCTTACCACAATAACATCGCATGGCCTCTTACCATGTGGGGCATCTTACCCCGTGGCATCTTACCACAATAACATCGCATGGCCTCTTACCATGTGGGGCATCTTACCCCGTGGCATCTTACCACAATAACATCGCATGGCCTCTTACCATGTGGGGCATCTTACCCCGTGGCATCTTACCACAATAACATCGCATGGCCTCTTACCATGTGGGGCATCTTACCCCGTGGCATCTTACCACAATAACATCGCATGGCCTCTTACCATGTGGGGCATCTTACCCCGTGGCATCTTACCACAATAACATCGTGTAAGCATCATCATATAAACATCGTGTAATCATCATCATAAAAACATCGTATAAGCATCATCATATAAACGTCATATAAACATCATCATTATAAATTTATTCCTCATAATCATCATCATAAACATCATATCATCTTTACTTATTATAAACATCATCATAAACTTACTTATCATTATCATCATCATGATCATCATATTAACATCATCATTACTTATCATAGTCGTCATCGTAAACGTCATATCATCTTCATTTATCATAACATCATCATCATAAACTTATTTATAATAACATCATCGTAAACATCTTGTCATCTTTATTCATCATAGACATCATCATCATAAACATCGTATAAGCCTCATCGTATAAACATCGTATAACATCATCGTATACACATCATCATATAAACATCATCATTTCATCGTGAATACTCATGCAATAAAAGCACAGTTGTAGTATAAGGATGTGTGTTACCGTCCGATGCCCGTACGCCTCTTACGTACTTTCCTTGCTTGAACATTACATGAACAAACGTATTAGTATATTCAATAATAATTGAGACCATACCGAAGTATTCCACTGTCGGTTGTCTACCCAGTCTGTCCTCAGACAATACATCATATCTTTCTTTTCCCTGATTTTCTTCCAAAATCAGATTCCTTGGCACGTAGCATATAGAGTGTTAGACATCACTATTAATGCCATCCTATCGTGTTCCACACGATTCCTGCAACCACAATGGTTAGCAATACTACTTTTCATATCATAAAAGCACATAAACAATTAGTCATGTCGTATAACATTAATGCCATCATGCATAAATATGTGCTATCAATAACTTCCTAGGCCCTCAACAGCCCCAATGAGCAACCACTGCTCTGATACCACTAATGTAAGGACCCCAAGCCCTTAACCCTTGATTAGTGTATTAACCACTATGTGTGGTACATGCTTTCTATAAAAAGTCAATCGGGAAGCTCAGATGATACTTTACCATTGAATGTCAATTACAAAACTTCCTTTAATACTCAATGTTGTAAGATCATCATCCTAACAATAAAAGACTCATATGATTGCCCTTTACCAACCTCTTGGTGCCATTTTTCACATTGTGAACTTTTATAAAAATTTGGGCAGAGTCTCCCCATAAATAGAGCTATCCCAAAAAAAAAAGAGCACAGCACATAACATAATTCCCGGCCAGGGAACACATAATACTCATCAGAAAGCAGTAATACAAGTAAATTCCCAGCCAGGGAAGACACCACACATATGACGACAAAAGTGGGTTTCAACACTCACATAATACACCAATGACTCTCTTAACATTTAGCAATTCTACCTCTAATTGCATGCAACATAGAATGAAAGAGAGAAAGGCTCATGCCTTTACATGCAACCCATATACAAGTATAATCGTGCTCACATGCGAGCATCATGAATATGTATAAAATCATCATGGGTATATAGGTACTCTATACGATACCGTGCTCCATCAAGCCCTGGTACCACGATCCTGGGAGTACATCCAATCAACAGCTCGAGCTCATCTCCAAAGCCATCGATGTACCTGTTCACCTGCCCCATCAGAGACAGCCCCCAACGGGGTGAGCATACCAATTCCACAATTTCATAATCATAATGACATAGTACATAATTTACGAAAATGTAAATATTGTGGAACATATGTGATACTTCCTGGATGGTATCATCCTCATCATAGCGTACCCCTGTAATAACCCTGTTCTCAAAACAGATAAATCATCAAATCCTGAATATGCAGTTAATCATCACATTGGTTAACCCTAGCCAGTTTCAAATTAGCAACCTTTCATAACATCTTACTTTATCTAGCAATGATTAGCAACATTTCATAACATCATTTCATAACATCGTTTCATAACATCTTTTCATAACATCGTTTCATAACATCTTTTCATAACATCGTTTCATAACATCTTACTTAATCTAGCAATGATTAGCAACATTTCATAACATCATTTCATAACATCGTTTCATAACATCTTTTCATAACATCTTACTTAATCTAGCAATTATCATAATTCTAGATATCATGTTGGTATTTCCTTAACTTCCGATACTGGTTAATCACTTCTCTGATTAACTACGTCTCTGTTCCTATTATTACCAATAGGGAATAAAATACAGATATCCTAGATATCTAATCAAATACCACATTTTCATTTCTTACTTCAAGGTAACGTTATACTATGGGTGTTTGCTCCGTAGCAACCACACCTCATCATTGGCTCGCTTCATAGCGGCACTGAGCATTCCACCATGTGAAACAACATATCGTAACCAAGTCCCGATACCATCATAGCAAAGCATTTCGTGTATTTTAGATCATGCATCATACTTGTAAAACATCATTTAAACTATGCTCGTACGCTAAACGTACCTTAAATCCTCGAAGTCCGAGCCAAACCTTGCTCGAGTTCCATGCCCCGAGGAACGATGTGCTAAAACGATAAATAATTCACAATTATTTACGAACATGTAACCCATGCTCAAGCACATCCATAACCCTCAAAATATCGTCAACACACGACAATTAACCTTTAAAAAAGACCCGGGGCAGGGTACATGCAGGGAGGGAAAACGAATGCGATATATCGAAAAATTGCCCAAGAACACCTTCAATAATTCGAACCTTAGCATCACAATTTGAACCCAACCAAGCATCATAAATTATCTAAAACATGTAATGAACGATCCCTAACATGAATCATCAACCCATAGCCAAAATCCCCAAATTCGAAATCAAACCCTCACCAAATTAGGGCAAATTCGAACCATAACATCTTAATTCGATCCCACTTAAGCATCATAATTCATTTAAACATGAATAAATCGAATCCTAACAAGCATTATCATCCTCATGCCAAAAATCCCCAAAATCGAATTCCAAGCCCTAAAATTCGAACATAATTTCGAACCAAAAATCACAATTAGGCAGGGAAGAACATCACAAACATGGAAAAAGGGGTAAGGAACGTTACCCAAACGAAATCGGAAGAAAAACGACCAAAATCCGATGAACCCTAGAAATTGGGGATCGCCACTCTTTCTCAAAATTCGACTTCAAATCGCGATGAAACTTTCAATTGCCGGAGGGGAAATGAGCGCCTGGACGAGACGAAGCCGTGGGTAGGTCGGACGCGCCGATCGGCGGCGGGACGGCGGCGGCCGAAGCGCTTTTGCGCGCGGGCAGGGGCTGGCAGACGGGAAAGGGTCGCGGGAGAGGAGAGAGGAAATGAAGGGGTTGAAATGAAATTTTCTTTAAAATTTTGGGTTCAATTGGTATTTATAGCAAAAATACCCCGAAAAATTAATAGCCCCACAAATACATCATGATTCCTTAAAAATCATCTGTTTTCAAAAACTCTCTCTCTAACTCCAAAACCCCCTACCGGTGCTCACACAGCACCCGAGATTCCGAGACACATCAAAAACCCAACTCTTAGGTTTTACACCGTAATGTGAATACAATCTCAACCTCTGGATCCAACGATCCCAACTACCCAAATAAACGAGCCCAGAAGGCCCAATACCTCGATTAAACCCACATTGCCACGTAAAACCACTTTAGGGATTATTAATACTCCGGGCTTAACATCTATAATTCCTGGGCATCACATCCTCCATCTTAATCTGGTAAAACCTAGACTTACAATCAAACTTAGAAAACACTTTGGCATTCTTGATACTGTTAAACAAATGTTTTCTTCTTGGAATAAAATATCCGTCGAAATCCAAGATGTCATTGATTCCTTAGTAGTTGATAACCAATCTTGGCTTTCCCCTTTTGATTTCTCCGTGATTCCGAACAAGGAATCCTGGACGGCTATATGGAGAAACCTCTACTGAGATTAACTTAAGGTCTAGATGTTCCTTAAGTATTATCTGCATATCCATCCGATCTTCCATGTTCATGGGGATAGGTCTGAATCTGACGAACTCGTTTTCTTTTTCAGCTTTCACTTTCAAAGTGGCTATGAGCTCATTCTTACTCCACCATGCCGGTGGATCCTTGTTGTAGTTCCTATGAATTTTCCTTTTCACATCCTCTAGAGTAAATTTGCTCTTCGATGGTAGCTTCAAGTTGTGGAACTTTATCTTGTGATGCCTTTTTCAGTAGCAATAGGGTTTCTGGAGTAACTTCTTCCTCATCCTGTTCTCTAAAAGACATAATATTAACCCAGTCAAAAGATTGAGAATCCTTTTCACTATGACCTTGTGGTTTGAACTGAAGAATTGCTTCTCCAAATTTTCGATGATCCTTCATCTTTGGGTGTCGAAGTTTTCCTTCATTGCCACGTTTGCTGCGAAAACTAATAGGGAATTTTTTGTGAAACGCTTTCCGTAATCGTTGTACCATAATCTTATGATCACAAAGGGTTGTGAAAATAAGTCTCCTCATCTCATTCTCTTGAGTAAACCTCTTGAATGTCTGTAGGAAATTGTTTTCTAGCAGCATATCATCTCCTGTATCATGGAAATAAATGGGTGGAGTTTTGAATTTGTACCAGGGGTACCGCCTGCTTCTCCGATAATTATTTCTGCTCCCTGGATTCCTTCATTAAGAATAAGGATCCGTTTGGAAAAGTCTCTTCCGGCAATGGCTGGTAATTTCTCACCAACTTTTATGGGGAAGATATCTCGCATGACAGTACATATTCCAGCGCCTGAATCAATGTAGGCTGCAAAATATTCTGCCTGGTATATCTTATTTCTGAAGCCCATTCATCAATAAGAACATCTCTGTTTTTAAAATCAAAGATATCCATGTTGAGCATAAGTCCATATGGATGGATTGGATCCAACTGATATTTCCCGTAAGGCGTTTGATGTATATCTGGCCTGCGAGAAGGGTTCCTTGTTCCAACTGGGGGATCCAAAGTTGCTGAGGTGAAATCTTCCATGTGCGGCAAACTTTGATCTCCTTCGGGTGGATTGTGTGACCCGAAACTTTCTTGTGGTGGAGGCCTTGGCACAAGCCTGTCTTGAATTCTAGGAAATTAAATCCAGCAAATGAATCATCAAGATCACGTAGATCTTCCAGGTTGATTCTTTCCATTACTTTGTGGGAAGTATGGGCTCTCCTCGTAGGACTGCAATCATTTTTCAGTCTCCCTCAAAGGTCTTCGGGCCTCCTCTGCTTTCCCTTTTTGGTATAAAAGGGGTTCTGTTCCGTAGGATGGTGGTAGCCATCCTCCGTTTCTTCTTCCTGTCGGACTTGGTATTGACTCCAACTCCTTAACACGGGTTTGAACATCTCAAAGTGTTGGGTTTTGGAAACCCGAATAATCTTGGTTTTGATGTTAACAAAACTTGTTATTATGTTGCTAACATATTTCATCAAGTGTGCAGTTCATAGATCATAATAAAGCTTGATGAATTACAAAGAAGTAGCTTGAAAATATCAAGCTGGACCAAGACTGAAATTCTGGCAGAGCGGATTGTTTCGATCATATCTCATAGCTCGGATATCGAAAGGGCGTGCTTCTAAAGAGGTTGAACAGCCAACTCAACATACTAAAAGTCATATTTCACAACAGATCGGCTATTTCGAATGTTATCAAGGTGAAAAGACGCCTGCAAGATCGAGTTGTACCGCAAAGAAACAGCAAGCTGTTTCAGCAAGCAACTGTCAGTCTGTTGGCCATAACTCTTAGCTCGCTTAACGGAACGAGACGATTCAGTATGGTTTGGAAAGCAAAGACAAAGATCTACAAGTCATCTTTGAAGACAAAGACTGAATTGGACATTAAGATGGCCAAAAAGCTTCTTCAAGTCACGCCATGTGACATCTGTAAGATCGAGCTGTTACAACAAGCGACTGTCAGTCTGGTGGGCATAACTCTTAGCTCGCTTATTGGAACGGAACGATTCAGTATGGGTTGGAAAGCTAAGACAAATATCTACAAGTCATCTTTGGAAGTCAAAGACTGATCGTACGTTAAGATGGCCAAAAAGCTTCTGCAAGTCACGACATGTGCTGCTGCATCCAGCAAACAGACAGTAGGAGCATTGCCTTGTATTTCAAGCATAACTCTCTCATAAAAACTTGAAATCGAGCGATTTTTAATTCCGTGGAAAGCTAAGAGAAAGGGCTACATCTTTTATGTAGATCACTTTGCCCAGAAATCAAAGAATCAAGAGCTACAAGTAACATATCAGAAGAGCAAGTTTATCAAGCTGTTTTTGTATCAAGCTTGTCTTGAATCAGACTGATCTGTCCAGACCAGACTGACATGTTCAGACCAGCAGACCAGAGCAGCAGACCAGACCAGACCAGACCAGCAGCCCAGCTGACCAGACCAGCAGACCAGACCAGTCCGGTCCGAAATACAAAGAGCCCAGAAACCAGAATATGACCGTTGCAAGCTCGAGAATGGTGCATAACCTTCTCCAACGGGCATATTCTTGTGTCTAACGTATATATCATTAATTGGGGCTATATATACATGATTTGGAAGCTCAATAACAGCTGATTGAAGATCAATCCAAGTCTTCCAAAGCAAACCCACTTGAGATTCAATTGAGGAACTTAAAAGACAAAAGATACTAAATGAAGAGCACTCCTCAAACCTTTGGCACCTCTTACCTTGCTGCATCAGATCTAGTTAGAGATCATTTGTGCATTTGTATTCACTCTCTTCATTGTATTTGAGAGCTTTAATATAAGAGTGAATACCATTGTAACGGTTGATGATTTATCACAACCGATGAGAGGTCTTTGTATGTGAGACATTAAAGAACATACATAGTTGAGTTGCTAGGAGTTCTAGTTGGATGGGGAATTCTCAACTGGATCGGGTTTGTACAACTGGATTGTATAAATCAAAGTCTTCTAGTGGAATCCTTCCATGAGATGGAAGAAGGGGAGACGTAGAAGGATTACACCACCTTCGAACTTCCATAAACAAATGCTTGTTTATTTATTTTAATTGCATATCTTTAAAATGCCTTTCAAATGTTTAATCGGTTATAGAGCGGGTTATGTCGAGTGTCTTCCGCACGGTTTTGTAACTGAACTCGATATAATCTCTCGGTGCAATTATTTCAAGAACACGAGCTATTGAAGCTCAAGTCGGTTGAACTCGAGTGTGGAATGGCAACCCACCCCCGGATTCGATCTTGACAAGTGATATCAGAGCGGGTTGTTCTTGGAAAGCATTTGAACCGATTTTTGTAGCGGATATCTTTTAAAATCATTTTCAAAATTTTCTCATGAGCATGAAATATTTTCATAGCATATTTTTTTCAAAATCTGGTGTATGAAATTTTTTAGCATAAAAATCAATTTCATTGCATTCATTTTGCATGAAAATAATTTTAAATCTATTTTAAAGGTTTAATTTTCGTTCAATCTGTTCTTAACTCGTTTTTTAGTTTATAATTTTTATTTTGAGAATTTATCTAACAATTTTCGAAGCATTTTATATTCCTGGCAGCTTGCAGCGACTTTGGGAAAATTGGCATAACTTCTTGTTCGGATGTCCAAATGGTGAGCCGTTTTTTGCGTTGCAAACTAGACTCACAGAGGTTCACAACGGTATAGGTCTTGCAGTCTAATTCTTCACGAGGAAAATCAGTTTATTCTGCAAAGATGACTCATGTGCTGCCACCGCAGAAAGATGACATTGACAATGTTGAGTTTTGTCAATAAATTCAAATTTGTTGCCAAGTATGCTTTATACATCATCAAAAGAGGTTATTTTTATTCAAAAATTAATGTGCATTGCATTTTTTTAATTTGTTTTAGCCTATCCCATTTGCCCCTCACTTGCTCAAATTTTCAAACATTTTAAAATTAAGGGGGAGAGTTTAATCTCAATCCTTGAGGGGGAGTAAATTTTATTTGTGTTCCTTTTTGATTCACACAAAAAGGGGAAGAAATATGTTGTTTAAAAAATATGATTTTTCTTGTTATGCAACATTGTGCTTTAATGTTCATATTTTTATTCAAGTTTTGTGATCATCAAAAAGGGGGAGATTGTTGGGTTTTGGAAACCCGAATAATCTTGGTTTTGATGTTAACAAAACTTGTTATTGTGTTGCTAAAATATTTCATCAAATGTGCAGTTCATAGATCATAATTAAAAGCTTGATGAATTACAAAGAAGTAGCTTGAAAATATCAAGCTGGACCAAGACTGAAATTCTGGCAGAGCGGATTGTTTCGATAATATCTCATAGCTCGGATATCGAAATGGCGTGCTTTTAAAGAGGTTGAACAGCCAACATAAAATACTAAAAGTCATATATCACAACAAATCGGCTAGTTCGAATGTTATCAAGGTGAAAAGACGCCTGCAAGATCGAGCTGTATGGGATGAAACAGCAAGCTGTTTCAGCAAGCAACTGTCAGTCTGTTGGCCATAACTCTTAGCTCGCTTAACGGAATGAGACGATTCAGTATGGGATGGAAATCTTAGACAAAGATCTACAAGTCATCTTTGGAAGACAAAGACTGAATTGGACGTTAAGATTGCCAAAAAGCTTCTGCAAGTCACGCCATGTGACGCCTATAAGATCGAGCTGTTACAGCAAGCGACTGTAGTCTGGTGGGCATAACTCTTAGCTCGCTTATCGGAACGGAACGATTCAGTATGGGTTGGAAAGCTAAGACAAAGATCTACAAGTCATCTTTGGAAGTCAAAGACTGATCGGACATTAAGATGGCCAAAAAGCTTCTGCAAGTCACGACATGTGCTGCTGCATCCAGCAAACAGACTGCAGGAGTATCGCCTCGTATTTCAAGCATAACTCTCTCATAAAAACTCGAAATCGAGCGATTTTTGAATCCATGGAAAGCTATGAGAAAGGGCTACAACTTTTATGTAGATCACTTTGCCCAGAAATCAAAGAATTAAGAGCTACAAGCAACAGATCAGAAGAGCAAGTTTATCAAGCTGTTTTTGTATCAAGCTTGTCTTGCATCAGACTGATCTGTCCAGACCAGACAGACATGTTCAGACCAGCAGACCAGACCAGCAGACCAGACCAGACCAGACCAGCAGACCAGTAGACCAGCTGACTAGACCAGCAGACCAGACCAGTCCGGTCCGAAATACAAAGAGCCCAGAAACCAGAATACGACTGTTACAAGCTCGGGAATGGTGCAGAACCTTCTCCAACGGGCATATTCTTGTGTCTAACGTATATATCATTAATTGGGGCTATATATACATGATTTGGAAGCTCAATAACAGCTGATTGAAGATCAATTCAAGTCTTCCGAAGCAAACCCACTTGAGATTCAATTGAGGAACTTAAAAGACAAAAGATGCTAAATGAAGAGCACTCCTCAAACCTTTGGCACCTCTTACCTTGCTGCATCAGATTTAGTTAGAGATCATTTGTGCCTTTGTATTCACTCTATTCATTGTATTTGAGAGCTAAATAGAAGAGTGAATACCATTGTAACGGTTGATGATTTATCACAACCGATGAGAGGTCTTTGTATGTGAGACATTAAAGAACATACATAGTTGAGTTGCTAGGAGTTCTAGTTGGATGGGAATTCCCAACTGGATCGGGTTTGTACAACGGGATTGTATAAAACAAAGTCTTCTAGTGGAATCCTTCCATGAGATGGAAGAAGGGGAGACGTAGAAGGATTACACCACCTTCGAACTTCCATAAACAAATGCTTGTTTATTTATTTTAATTGCATATCTTTAAAATGCCTTTCAAATGTTTAATCGGTTATAGAGCGGGTTATGTCGAGTGTCTTCCGCTCAGTTTTGTAACCGAACTCGATATAATCTCGGTGCAATTATTTCAAGAACACGAGCTATTGAAGCTCAAGTTGGTTGAACTCGGGTGTGGAATGGCAACCCACCCCCGGAATCGATCCTGACACAAAGGTTTTCAAGAATCTCATCCTGATGTTTAATCATAATCTCCATCTGACTTTGAACTGATGGATCTGTGCAGGGACATGGTATTGAAGGTAGCCATAACGCTGCACTGTCTTATGAATTTCTCTAAGATCTAGAGATATCTTAGAAGAATCTGGCCCGATTTCTCGGTTGCTTCTCCCATCCTAATCATCTGGTCCAGACCCTGTTGGATCATTGGCGGCTGGAACCACATCTTCATATTCAGGATGATCGTCTTCCTGAAGTTCTGCTAACTCGAATTGTAGTTTGAGGTTCACTTGATGGAGCATCTTTGCCATCCTTTCGAGTTTCTAATAATGGTTTATGCCTGGTGTGCATAAACCCATTCCTCGTAAAAGTTTCCACTTATGGTTGAAGCGTTGAGCTTCTGCCACATGCTTCTGATTTAGTGCTTCCAATTTCTGAAAGTACCACCTGTATGAATGACAATTCGATCAATCGTTCGGGTCCATATTATCTTGAATCGTCTCCTCTGTATATGTTACAAATTAATATTCAAGATATTATTAATGTATTTTCATAATAAACCTAGGCTCTGATACAATTTTGTGCTAAGGATAGCAAAAAAAGGGGACTTGTAAAAAGGCGACATTAAATGTTACTTCTTTATAAATATAAGGATATAAAATATAATTAAATATTATATATGGGCTTCTTTGTAATTTAAACAATAGTCTAAGGGATAGAATGCAATATATCAAACTATTGAGGGGTAAAAGAGTCATCATAAAACACCTAATTGATTGAAAATTTTGAAATGGACCTATTTCAATAAAATTGTTTCCAATTTGGATTTTTATGTACTATATTTTTTTCTCAAGACTTAAGTAGATTAAGTGTCCCGAAAGAGTTATTCCTTGTAATTTCCCCTACTTATATAGTTGATTAAATTTGGATCCTTATATTTAATCACAAAATTATATTTTAAAAAAGCAAATTGAATGAAACAAGGTGACTTTTGACAAAATAAAATTCACAAAATTATATTTTAAAAAAGCAAATTGAATGAAACAAGGTGACTTTTGACAAAATAAAATGATGAAGTTGGACAAATATATCCATGACTTGACGTCAGTTGATCAAATATTTATCAATATGTTAATCGATTTAATACTCTATGGTGCTGATTGATGCACTTGATAAAAGTGAGATGAGTCATATACTCATCTCATGTTTATCTTATTTTTCAGTAATTTTAAATGTATCACAGGACCCGTGATAATATAGATTTTGGGTTGTATGACACATCCCTCTCTACCACCTAATGACAACATTATGCACACGATAAAGATGTAATTTTACCACTATACCATTCTCTCCACAATAAAAGAAAACCCTAAACAAATATTTTACAGGTTTAGATAATTGTGTGGATTTGACAATAACATTTAATATGATATAGCATAGTAAACATAAATAATCTCGAGTCAAACATACAAAATAACATATTATTCATCTATCTATATGACTTAGTGTAAGACCCCAACTCCTAATTTTATCATTAGTACATTTATGACGTTATATATGTATGAAAAGTTTAATTTTTATTAAATCCTTGTTACACGCTTCTCATTTACATTATGACCTTTCTAAAACATCGACAGAGTTTCCCCAATAACTCTAGGTTCCAGCCATAATACATTTCATATATAGCCAATTCATAATGCCATTTGTCTCCCAAAATAAAGCGCACTCAACACTAAAATACAAGGGAGAGTCAAAAAAACATTTATACAAACCATATACATGCATTAGACTACTCACATGCGAGCAGTATATAAATGAGTACAAATCTAAATACGTACTTAACCATCGTTATAATTAATACTCGTCCAATACTTCTGAATCTCACAAAACTCGAGCTTACTTCCTGAAATAGGGTGTACCTACTTTACCCGTTTCAAAGGAAACAGCCACCCATGTAGGGTGAGCATACTCTAACACAATTATCATAATCGCATAGTATACACAATCAAATAATCATAAATAAAATTAATTTACAAAATCGAAATGTTGCATAACAGAGTTATTGGAAATCTATGAAGAGTACTTCATGTATCCTATGAGCCAATATAAGCTTCTCCGCTTTGTACCTATTCCCATAATTCCAAAATCCACAGTAATAAAATCCACAATAATAGTATGATATTATTTCATTATTCCTAAATTGACCAACGATACATTAATTCTACGTCAACTCGTGACATCCATATCATTCCGTGTATTCCAATAGTTCGACGTCAACCCGTGACGTTCCACGTCAACCTGTGACATTTCAATAATCTAACATCAACCCGTGACATTCCAATAAGCCGACTTCAATCCGTGATGTTCATTGTTAACATGTGATATTCCAATAATCCGACGTCAACACGTGACGGTGAATGTCAACCCGTGACATTCCATTACTCAGAGTCAACCGTGACGTTCAATGCCAACCCGTGATATTCCAACAATTCGGCTTCAACCCGTGATGTTCAATGTCAACTCATGACATTCCAACAATCCGATGTCAACCTGTGATTTTATTGTCAACCCGTGGCATTCCAATAATCCGACATCAACCCATGACGTACAATGTCAACCCGTGACATTCCAATAATCCGATGTCAACCCGTGACATTCTGTAATACCCCCAAAATGTTATATGATCATGTGCTATGATGATGATTTATGTTATGATATGCTTTAAGGGTGTGGTGCATTTATATTGGGGATTATGAGTATGTTCATGTGTTATGATAGGGGTGTGGTATTATGTTATGATGATATGATGTGGGAGGCATGTTGAGTGTTTTAAAGGATGTATTAATCAAATAAAGATGAAAAATATCGAGTTAGGATATTTTCATACATCGTACTGAATACCGGGGCACAATTAAACACCACATGGCACCCCACCACACCACCCCACCCCCCAATCACTCGGCCACCTCACCCATTTTCCCCCCCCCCACTTGTTTGACCCATGCCCCCCCACTTGCCCAACCCATGCTACCACTCATGCCTTCCAATCAACCTCCATCTCCTTCTCTCCTCCTCCTCTTTTTCCCCCATTCTCGTCCCAGAATAAGCTTCCTTAAGGCAAGGAAAGCTTGGTGAAAGTGTTCAAAGTCCTTGCAAAAAGAGGAGCAAGAAGAGGGGTAAGGATGGGTACTCTGCTTTTCGGAGTCTTTGGTTAAGTTTGGGTTTTGTTGAGTTGTTTTATGCATGCTAAGTTTAGGTTTGGGTGAAACCTTGGTATGGGTGCTTACATGAAAGTATTATGTAACTATTAGCATGTTTGCTCGAGCATATTACATGTTTTATATGGTAGATTTCTAGTTATGAAACTATGTGCTCGAAAATCTGGGCAAAGAAGAACATACTCTGTTTTCTGTAAAGTTGGTTGAGGATGAAGATTATGATGATGTTATGATGCATGTTAGCTTAGGTTTTGTTAAACCTTTGATTTAAGAGCTTACATGGATATTTTATGAAGTTCTTCACATGTTTGTTTCAGCATGAAAGATGTGTTATGAAGTAGAAAAGATGGTGTGAAAAGAGGTGCTCAAAAATCTGGGGAAAATCCCGATTTTTCAGAGCTCTCGATCGATCGAGATTTAGTCCCGATCGATCGAGCGAGACAGAAGGTCTAAAGCATGTTTTGAAATTTTAGTGCCGATCGATCGAAGGATTTCTCGATCGATCGGTGAAGCTCCTCGATCGATCGGTAAAAATGTTCGATCGATCGAGCGAGGCAGGATACTAAGGCACTGTTTGTGCACAGTGTCTCGATCGATCGAGACCTTGGGCCGATCGATCGAGAGAGGCAGAAAGTTGAAAAATATAATGATGTTTTATTTTGTTAAGTTTATGATGTGAGATGGTTTTGAGGCATCTAATATGGTATTATGTGGTCTTGTAGAACCATCCCAGGTACCGGCACCATCAAAGAGATAAAGTCTGTTGACTCCTCCTCCTTTTGAAAAGGTACGTAAGAGGCGTACGGGCATCGGACGGTAACACACATCTTTATACTACAACTATGCTTTTATTGCATGAGTATTCACAATGAAATGATGATGTTTATACGATGTTTACACAATGATGTTTATACGATGTTTATACGATGAAGTTCATACGATGTTTATATGATGATGCTTATACGATGCTTATATGATGACGTTTACACGATGTAATTGTGGTAAGATGCCACGGGGTAAGATGCCCCACATGGTAAGAGGCCATGCGATGTATTGTGGTAAGATGCCACGGGGTAAGATGCCCCACATGGTAAGAGGCCATGCGATGTTATTGTGGTAAGATGCCACGGGGTAAGATGCCCCATATGGTAAGAGGCCATACGATGATATTGTGGTAAGATGCCACGGGGGTAAGATGCCCCATATGCATGATTATAAATCAGGGACAACAATAAGAGGTTAATGAGAAATCCAGCATATTTACTTAACAAATATTTCATGCATTCGCTATGATGTTTTTATGATGCTAAGTAAGATTGTATATGCTCATGATGTGTTGTCCCTGTAGGTACACTTTTGGACGAAAGGACTAAGGGTCGGGTTGAGGCTGTGAGCTACGAGGGACACAGGAATGTATAGGATTCAAGTTATGATTAGTATCTACTCTAGGAGTAGTGTAAATCTAAATGACATTCTTTTAGAATGTAATGAATTATTTTTGAAGTTTTGTATTTTGGCCTGTAATCCTGTTAGCTCGTGTAACAACCAAAACCTTAAGATGTTACCTTAATGCATGATTAGTCCTTCTTATGTCTTTTAATCACTGTTAAAGTGGGAAGACCCCACACGTTTTATGTCAACTCGTGATGTTCAATGTCAACTCGTGACATTCCAATAATTTTCACAATTCAAAAATATTAACATCGTTCAATTAATAAATATAAACTGAATATACATATATTGCTCGTACGCACGTACCTTAAAATTGACAACATGATTTAAATATCCACGACAACCGGAGGCTCGTACAATATCTATATTGAATATCAATTCAATATTAATACTTTAGCAGTAACTCTCGACAATATCATCATTTATCATATAGGTTTGACACGCCTCCTATCATAATCAATCACATTTATTGTACTCCATATACTACTCAAATCATCACATATTATCTTTTATGAATTTGAGTTATCAATACGTTCGATCGAGTAGTATATTCCTTTCTAAGGTTCTTTATTTAGCACATTAATTCATTGTGCAAGGTCTCCTTAGAATAACATAAATACCATAAAAATCATCCATAAAATATCACATTTCAAAATCCCACCACTTAACAAATTTTTCAAAAATTACGCAGCCGCAATCGATCGGCACACAACCGTGATCGATCACGCGCTCAAAATCCATCCCTGGGTAGTTTCGACATCTCGCGATCGATTAGCACTTTGCTCGCGATCGATCGCAATATCTGAATTTTCTCACATTCTGTTTCGACCCGTCGCGATCGATCGCCATTCACACCGCGATCAATCGCGACCTTATGAACATCGAAAATTATCAACCCAATACCATTCGATACTCAACCAAACTCATCACAAATCATAATACTACCCCATTTCCTTAACAAAACTCATTAAAACACCATAAATCATCATTTTAGCCATATACAACCAAACCCCCAAATCTCACCAAACATAAAAATTCCACTATCTACCATTTCATTTCAAATAAAGCAAGTAAAAACCAAGAATAAGGTAGAGTGGCTTACCCAATCTCACAAGATTACCATATCAAAAATCTATTAGACTTCATGTTTTGATTCTCCACCAAAAAGAGATGAAGAAATTGAAAAGGGGAAGGAAAAGGGTTTTAATGGGGTTGTATGTGTTCTGAGGTGAAGTGTGTGAAGAGAAGTTGGGGTTATTGATTTTATTTTGCAATTAAGTCCTCAACCTTTGCAGTTAAGTCCCCAACCTTTATTTACTTCACAAATTATACCCAATAATCATTTAACCCCAAATCCAATAATTATTGCTCAACATCAATAATGACTCCACAATTTCAAAATCATAATTACTTTCATATCATCTCAACCATTTAATAAGTCCATACTTATGATTCAATCATAATTTTAACCACATTCGATGTATCTCAAAACTGAGTCCAGATGCAAAATGATACTTACACTTAATTACCCCTTTATCATCACAATGAACTCAATTTAATTAAGGTAATTAAGTTTTGGGCATCACACTCAGTAATCTATTATATTTTTGTTGGGATAGCTACATAATAACTCTCCAAAACAGTAGGTAAATCTTCACCTATCAACCAACCAATAAAGAACAAATATAGAGCAATATATCAACAAGAACGACAAAAGATTTTTAACGTGGAAAACCCATTTAACATGAAGAGTAAATACCACAAGTACTAAAAGACCTAGTCCAATCCACTATAATCAGAGAGATGAGTTTTACAGCAGCCACAATAACATAAATGCTCTCAAACTTAGAGTAAAAATGATTCTCAACAATCAACACAAGAATCATAAACTAAGAACAAACATTTGGCAAGAATATCACAAAACATGATGCACTGTTCTATCCACAAGATCCGCGACTCCGAAGCTCCAAAATTGATCTCCACCATTCAAAATGAAATTCAACAAGTTCTGAATGTGCTGTCCAAATTTCAACAAAATCGAACCACAAACAAGCCTCCGATTGTCCACCCGAAAATGTCTGCCAAAAACCCTCTTTGTTCTTTTCCTTACTGCATCTCTGCTCTCTTTTCTATTTTCTCTCGATGATGAATGAGAATTGTACTGACAGGTAAAAGACTAACTTAATCCTTATAATGGGCTTCACAAATACGGGCTTCAATAATATTGGGCTGGACCTAACAAACCCCCTCCAGCCCATGAGTATATGGAGACACGTAACCATCATATAAATCAATTGACGTTTTAGGAGTGAAGTCTATTCATTTCAATATCTTAACACTATTTCAATATGATTAGTCATAAAGGAACCCATCTCACAATTCCCAACAAAATAGTAAATTTCAAAATTGTACAGCTAACGATCGATCGTGAGACTCAGCAAAAACAATTCAACGTTTGGCCCTCCACGATACATCGCACCCATGCCCGCGATCGATATCGGAAATTCTACATCGCCAAAAATGGCTTCGAATACATGTGATCGATCAAGGCATCTCTCCCGATCGATTACGAGGCTCTGTAAAAGCGAGAATCCACCATGTTTGTGCACATACTCCATTCAACACTCATACCACATAATAATCTTCCAATATTGTAACAAAAACTATCAATATACAAATCACAATTTACCTCTTCAAATCAAACCCACAATAATTTTCATCATCAAATTTATCAAACTACCATCAAAGATTCAAATCAAACTCATAAATATAAATACCATACCTATTTGACAACCAAAATCAAGTTAGAGACAATTTGATTCCTCCTTCAAGCCCCAGAAGAATGTAGAGGAGAAGGGGAAAAGGATTTTGAGGAGAAGAGTGTAGAGATTTGTAGGTGTGATTAGGTGTTTGTGTGTGTGTTTTAATATATTGGCAAGTAATTGAATTCAACAAAATACTTAACCAACTCATCAACATCACAATACACCAACATGAATATTTTACCTCTTGCACAATAATACATCAACATGCATAATTTATGTAGGGTCCTCCTACCTTAACATCATAAGCAGGGAATAATTAGGGCTAAACATGCATTACATACAGCTTAGGGCTCCGGTTATTACGTGAGTTATTAGGATTACAAGCCAAAATAAAACTTCAACCAAATTAATTACATTCTCAAATGGGTGGCGTAATAGAATTATACTACTCCTGGAGTAGAGACTATACCAAATCCTGAATCCTAATTCATAAGGCATCTCGAAGCTCACTTCTTCAACCCTGCCCATAGCCCTTCAAATCCAAATGTGTACCTACAGGAACAACCCATCGTGAGCATATTCGTCATTACTCAACATCATAGGATAATGGCATATAAATAAATGCATGAAGTAAATGGGTAACGTATACTTCCTGGTTAATCACATTAACCCTCTTTGGTTGTCCCTGTTTCATGGTCATGCATATAATCGTTAGTTGTCGACATAAATGATTAAAATCATACTTCACATATATGCTCATAACAAACTATGTTAATTAGAAATGGGACTGTCCGGGTTCCATTATGACAGCGGTATAATTGGCCCCCTCGCTCGACATAACACATCATATGATACCCATCGCTACGCCTTGCTAGCGGATGTATCTCTTTGTTCAGCGGATGATACCCCTCGCTACGCCTTGATAGCGGATGTACCCCCTCGCTTAGCGGATGATACCCATCGCTACACCTTGATAGCGGATGTACCCCATCGCTCAGCGGATGATACCCATCGCTACACCTTGATAGCGGATGTACCCCATCGCTCATTTATGTGAGCGGCAAGACCTTCCTCGCTTGCCCATAATAACCACCGGACATTCAACCATTCTTAAGAACATAGGTTCATGTGCATCATAAACATCATAACATCTTATAAACATCATCTTGTAAACATCATTATCATGTAAGTATTATCATCTTATAGACATCATCGTCTCATCATAATCGTTATAGTAACGTCATATCATCATCATTTATCGTAACATCATCGTAAGCATCTCTTCATCTTAATTCATCATAAACATTATCATCATTTATCATAACATCATTGTAAGCGTCATCGTAACTTATCATAAGCATCATCATCATTTATCATGACATCATCGTGAGCGTCATCGTAACTTATCATAAGCATCATCATCATTTATCAAAACATCATCGTAAGCGTCATCATAACTTATCATAAGCATCATCATCATTTATCATAACATCATCGTAAGCGTCTCTTCATCTTAATTCATTATGAAAATCATCTTTATTTATCGAGCATCTTATCATCTTTATTCATCATAAAATCATCTCTACTTATCAAGTATCTTATCATCTTTATTCATCATAAAATCATCTCTACTTATCAAGTATCTTATCATCTTTATTCATCATAAAATCATCTTTACTTATCAAGTATCTTATCATCTTTATTCATCATAAAATCATCTTTACTTATCAAGTATCTTATCATCTTTATCCATCATAAAATCATCTTTACTTATCAAGTATCTTATCATCTTTATTCATCATACACATCATCATAGCATCGTGAATTCTTATACAATCATAGTATGATCATAATATAGGAGTATGGTTTACCGTCCGATGCCCGTACGTCTCTTACGTACCTTAATTCCAAAAGAAGGAGAAATAGTAGACTTTATCTCCTTGAAGTCGTGGGTACCTGGGACGGTTCTACATAACCATACAAATTGATATTAGAAGCTAAACAATAGCCCAATACCAAAAATTCAACAAAAATCAACATTTTTCAACTTTTGAACAGTGGCGATCGATCGCTTAAAATGAGGCGATCGATCGCCCGATTTTTCACTTAGCGGCGATCGATCGCTTAAAATGAGGCGATCGATCGCCTGATGCTCATTTGGCTACTGGACGTTGGCGATCGATCGCGCCATTTGAGGCGATCGATCGCCTATCCTCATCTTCGCGTACTGCCCCTCGGCGATCGATCGCTGCTTTTGTAGCGATCGATCGCCACTTCCAGTGGCCGCGATTCCACCATCTTTGTGTGCATTTTCCAAGCTTATCCTCATACCTTTCAACACCAAACTTCCCAACAATAATAATAACATCATAACCCACTAAAACCCACTTAAAACACTTCAAAAATCATACCCCAACAACATACAACACATACCCAAAACAAACCCATTTCAAAACCCTTCAAAACCATTATAAACCCAAACCAAACACTACAAAAGCAACAAGGAGGCAACCATACCTCTAGGGGACTCCAAATCACCCAACAAATTCCACAAATCAAGCTTTTGCAAAGATTCCTCTTCCACTTTGTGCCCAAAATCGAAAATGGGAAGGGTTTTGGGTTGGGAAGGGATTTTGGGGATTTAAGAGAGTAATTGGTAAAGTGAGGTGAGAGTGGGGGTAAAGGGGTTAATTAAATTATACCCAATAATTAACATGATGTATAAAATATCCCAACATGGTATTTTAAAAGCATTTTACAAATATGCACCCAACATCCACTAAATCCATATTACCACATAATTAACAACCAATACAATTAAATCATGTTAACACCTCATTTCCCATCATGCATAACATGCACCCTGAAACGTAACCCTCAGGTCACGCCTATCATGTGACTATGCATTTCATCATGATAATTAATTCCAGCATAGACATCAATTATCCACATAATTCATCATATAAACATAATTAATGCCTTAATTGCAATTAATTAATTTCGGGGCATCACATTACTCCCCTACTTACAAGATTTCGTCCTCGAAATTGCATGCACTTACCCAAAATGAAACTAAACATAAATCATACCAGAAAATAATTCCGGGTAGTGCTGCACCATACGCCGTTCCGTCTCCCACGTAGCCTCCTCGACACCCCGACGATCCCACTGAACTTTGACCATCGGTATAACTTTACTTCGTAGTCTGCGATCCTCACGATCCAGAATTCTGACCGGCCGTTCAACGTAGGATACATCTGAGTCTAACTGCACTTCAGTAGGCTGTAAAACATGAGACGGGTCTGGCTCATACTTTCTCAACATAGAGACATGGAAAACATCATGAATCCCAGATAAAGACGGCGGTAGAGCCAAACGGTAAGCCGATGTACCAATACGCTGTAATACCTCATACGGTCCGACATATCTCGGAGATAATTTCCCCCGCATACCAAAACGGACCACGCCCCTGAAGGGTGAGATTTTCAAGAAAAACTTGTCTCCTACTTGGAATTCTAGCGGTCGTCGCCGCTTATTGGCGTAGGCTGCTTGCCTATCTTGGGCCGCTTTCATCTTTAAGCGTATCATCTTAATCTTTTCCTCCATGTCCTTAATCATATCCGGTCCTCCGACCGCTTTATACGTCAAGTCCTCCCAATACAGCGGTGACCTACATCGTCGTCCGTAAAGAGCTTCAAAAGGGGCCATTTGAATGCTCGCCTGATAGCTGTTATTAAAGGAGAACTCTACCAGGGGTATAGAATCTTGTCACGGAGTATCAAACTCCAATACACATGTCCTCATCATATCCTTGAGTTCGAAGTAAACCTTGGGTCTCTGTCAGACACCATCGTGACTGGAACACCATGTAACCTCACTACATCCCGTACATATAATTGGGCCATCTTTAGATACGTGAGAGTCATACAGTAGGGGATGAAGTGAGCTACCTTCGTTAGCCTATCCACGATCACCCGGATCGCTTCAAATCCAGAGGCCGTCCTTGGCAAGTGGGTCACAAAGTCTATAATGATATGCCCCCACTTCCATTAGGTGCCTCCAAGTTCTTCAGCTCGCCACCAGGCCTCTGCCTTTCTGCCTTTACCTGTTGGCAGATCAAACATCTCTTAACGAAAGCGATCACATCGTGCTTCATGCGTCTCCACCAGAACTGACCACTTAGGTCCTTATACATTTTCCTTACTCCTAGGTAGATACTGAATCGACTACTATGAGTCCGTTCTGACATTCTTTTAAGCAACTCCGGCGTATCTGGGACTACCCATCGGTTGTCCAATCTCAAGAAATCGTCCTCAGCCACTCTAA
Source organism: Haberlea rhodopensis (assembly GCA_907163345.1). NCBI lineage: Eukaryota > Viridiplantae > Streptophyta > Magnoliopsida > Lamiales > Gesneriaceae > Haberlea > Haberlea rhodopensis. Next base: position 966,602 of record CAJQUN010000142.1, on the reverse strand, counting down.
CTTGATGGCTGACCCCGAAGTACCAATAATGACCACCTCGGAACCTCATTCTCTGACCTCTGGGCTTTCCTGGTAATCTTGAATATGTCTGGCTCAGTCAACAAGGTTGACACTCGCACTGGCGACGCGTCCACATCAAAAATCATAGCCCAGATGGCAACAAGAGATCATCATCGCTGATGACACATCGCGTCCTCAGCAGTACACTTCACTTCCAACTTAAGGCGTCTGCTGTCAAATTTGCTTTACATGAGTAGTCCATCTATCTTCTTTGTTGCCTATTCAACTCAGCCTGTGTGAACAAAACTTCAGGCTCTTATAGTCCGTGTAGATGGCAAACGACGTACCATGCAAGTAATGCCTCCAGATCTTCAAGGCAAATATAATGGCTGCCAGCTCCAAATCATGGACTGGGTACCTAGCCTCACGTGGTTCAACTGCCTCGATGCATAAGCCACCACATGCTTATCTTGCATCAACACACGGTCCAAACCCTGCAGTGATGCAGTCGTGTACATATCAAACTTCTTATCCTCAGGAGGAATTACCAATATAGGCGTCGTAGTCAAACGACGCTTCAATTCTTGGGAGCTTTCCTCACAAGCTTCGGACCAATAGAACGGCACTCCTTTCTGAGTCGGCTGTGTCAGGGGTCTGACAATCCCTAAGGATCTGGAGTACTGTTCTCAAGTGTTCCACGTGTTCCTCTTCAGTTCGAGAGTACATAAGCATATCGTCAATGAAAACTCATGACGAGCTGATCCAAATATGGTTGGAGCACCCTGTTCATCAGGCTCATAAAACAGCTGGGGCATTCGTCACCCATAAAGGCATGACTAAGAATCCGTAGTGCCCATATCTAATCTTGGAAGCTGTCTTCTGTACATCATCCTCTCAACTCGAATCTGATGATACCCCGATCTCAGATCGATTTTACTGTAGAGCCTCGTACTCTGCAGTTGATCAAACAAATCATTAATCCTTAGAAACGGATACTTATTCTTCACTATGGCTTTGTTCAGTTGTCTGTAATCGACGCGCAGCCGCATCGAACCATCTTTCCTCTTATCAACAAAACTGGTGCACCCCAGGGCGATACGCTAGGGCGTATATAAACCTTATCAAGGAGCTCTTGCAACTGAACCTTTAACTCCCTTAGCTCCACTGGTGCCATCCTATACGGGTACGAGAAATGGTAGACGTCCCTGGTAGTAACCTAATCCCAAACTCGACCTCTCTCGTCGGTGGAAATCCGGGAATCTCCTCCGGAAAGACATCAGGGAACTCCGCCACTACGGGCACATCCTCAACTTTTACTTCTTCTTTCTTTTTCGTAACATCAACGGCATATATGAGGTAGCCTGTATGGCCCCGTTCCAACAACTGTGCCATCTTGACAGCAGATATCAACGGGATCTTAGAGCGAGAACCATCCCCATAGAACGTCCATGGAACTCCCTTATCAGATTTGAATCGTACAGTTCTCTGCCTGCAGTTCACAACTCCCTGATATCTGTTCAGAACATCAATGCCCAGAATGCAGTCAAAATCTGACATCCCCAGAACAATCAAATCTGACCTTAGTTCTTTATCCTCAAAATAAATGAGGCCATCGTAGACGATCCGATCAGTAATCATACTCCTTCCGGCGGGGGTCGAGACTACAAGAGGCGTGGGCGACGGAGAAGTGCATATAACATCGTATCACTTACTTCTGCATTTGCTGCTATGCTGCAACACAAGGGTTAACAACGATACCCAAAAGCAGTTCATATAATACATCGTTAGAGAAACAAAACATGTTAGTACAACATCATATCCTTCATATGCAACATATGCATAAAACATGTTAAAAGTAAGCACCTAGCTAACTTATTGCTAAGGCTACCCTTCACTCATTCCCGGGTTATCTAACTACTACTCTGATACCACTAATGTAGGGCCCTCCTACCTTAACATCATAAGCAGGGAATAATTAGGGCTAAACATGCATTACATACAGCTTAGGGCTCCGGTTATTACGTGAGTTATTAGGATTACAAGCCAAAATAAAACTTCAACCAAATTAATTACATTCTCAAATGGGTGGCGCTATAGAATTATACTACTCCTGGAGTAGAGACTATACCAAATCCTAAATCCTATTTCATAAGGCATCTCGAAGCTCACTTCTTCAACCCTGCCCATAGCCCTTCAAATCCAAATGTGTACCTACAGGAACAACCCATCGTGAGCATATTCGTCATTACTCAACATCATAGGATAATGGCATATAAATAAATGCATGAAGTAAATGGGTAACGTATACTTCCTGGTTAATCACATTAACCCTCTTTGGTTGTCCCTGTTTCATGGTCATGAATATAATCATTAGTTGTCGACATAAATGATTAAAATCATACTTCACATATATGCTCATAACAAACTATGTTAATTAGAAATGGGACTGTCCGGGTTCCATTATGACAGCGGTATAATTGCCCCCCTCGCTCGACATAACACATCATATGATACCCATCGCTACGCCTTGCTAGCGGATGTATCTCTTTGTTCAGCGGATGATACCCCTCGCTACGCCTTGATAGCGGATGTACCCCCTCGCTTAGCGAATGATACCCATCGCTACACCTTGATAGCGGATGTACCCCATCGCTCAGCGGATGATACCCATCGCTACACCTTGATAGCGGATGTACCCCATCGCTCATTTATGTGAGCGGCAAGACCTTCCTCGCTTGCCCATAATAACCACCGGACATTCAACCATTCTTAAGAACATAGGTTCATGTGCATCATAAACATCATAACATCTTATAAACATCATCTTGTAAACATCATTATCATGTAAGTATTATCATCTTATAGACATCATCGTCTCATCATAATCGTTATAGTAACGTCATATCATCATCGTTTATCGTAACATCATCGTAAGCATCTCTTCATCTTAATTCATCATAAACATTATCATCATTTATCATAACATCATTGTAAGCGTCATCGTAACTTATCATAAGCATCATCATCCTTTATCATGACATCATCGTGAGCGTCATCGTAACTTATCATAAGCATCATCATCATTTATCATAACATCATCGTAAGCGTCATCATAACTTATCATAAGCATCATCATCATTTACCATAACATCATCGTAAGCGTCTCTTCATCTTAATTCATTATGAAAATCATCTTTATTTATCGAGCATCTTATCATCTTTATTCATCATAAAATCATCTCTACTTATCAAGTATCTTATCATCTTTATTCATCATAAAATCATCTCTACTTATCAAGTATCTTATCATCTTTATTCATCATAAAATCATCTTTACTTATCAAGTATCTTATCATCTTTATTCATCATAAAATCATCTTTACTTATCAAGTATCTTATCATCTTTATCCATCATAAAATCATCTTTACTTATCAAGTATCTTATCATCTTTATTCATCATACACATCATCATAGCATCGTGAATTCTTATACAATCATAGTATGATCATAATATAGGAGTATGGTTTACCGTCCGATGCCGTACGTCTCTTACGTACCTTAATTCCAAAAGAAGGAGAAATAGTAGACTTTATCTCCTTGAAGTCGTGGGTACCTGGGACGGTTCTACATGACCATACAAATTGATATTAGAAGCTAAATAATAGCCCAATACCAAAAATTCAACAAAAATCAACATTTTTCAATTTTTGAACAGTGGCGATCGATCGCTTAAAATGAGGCGATCGATCGCCCGATTTTTCACTTAGCGGCGATCGATCGCTTAAAATGAGGCGATCGATCGCCTGATGTTCATTTGGCTACTGGACGTTGGCGATCGATCGCGCCATTTGAGGCGATCGATCGCCTATCCTCATCTTCGCGTACTGCCCCTCGGCGATCGATCGCTGCTTTTGTAGCGATCGATCGCCACTTCCAGTGGCCGCGATTCCACCATCTTTGTGTGCATTTTCCAAGCTTATCCTCATACCTTTCAACACCAAACTTCCCAACAATAATAATAACATCATAACCCACTAAAACCCACTTAAAACACTTCAAAAATCATACCCCAACAACATACAACACATACCCAAAACAAACCCATTTCAAAACCCTTCAAAACCATTATAAACCCAAACCAAACACTACAAAAGCAACAAGGAGGCAACCATACCTCTAGGGGACTCCAAATCACCCAACAAATTCCACAAATCAAGCTTTTGCAAAGATTCCTCTTCCACTTTGTGCCCAAAATCGAAAATGGGAAGGGTTTTGGGTTGGGAAGGGATTTTGGGGATTTAAGAGAGTAATTGGTAAAGTGAGGTGAGAGTGGGGGTAAAGCGGTTAATTAAATTATACCCAATAATTAACATGATGTATAAAATATCCCAACATGGTATTTTAAAAGCATTTTACAAATATGCACCCAACATCCACTAAATCCATATTACCACATAATTAACAACCAATACAATTAAATCATGTTAACACCTCATTTCCCATCATGCATAACATGCACCCTGAAACGTAACCCCCAGGTCACGCCTATCATGTGACTATGCATTTCATCATGATAATTAATTCCAGCATAGACATCAATTATCCACATAATTCATCATATAAACATAATTAATGCCTTAATTGCAATTAATTAATTTCGGGGCATCACAATTTACCTATAATTCATGACATCCTAACTCATTTCATTAATCCACAATCAAACTACTCAATTGCAAATAACCATTTCATTATTATCACAAAATCCAACTATTCTCGGTTTATCCCCCAACCGAGTTCACATACTTACCCAAATAATTCACACAACTAAGCTCAACCGTTTATCAATTTAATAATTATGACTCAATAATAATATTCCACCACAATAGATTTATCTCGAAGCTGAGTCTAAATGCAAAATCATGATCATTAATAATTATCCACCAGTTACCACATTAACTTCAAACTAATCGAGATAATTAGATTTCAGGCATCACATATCTATTTAATGGCATCCTCCCACAACTAGTTTTTTTTATGAAATTAATTTTTTTTTATATGATGTGAAACATTACTTGTGGGAGGAACCTTTATTGTTCAAGGTCTGTGCAGATAACATGATTAAGAGATGCGTCCCGGAGGAAGAGATGAAATTTATTCTAAGCCACTGCCATGATCAAGAAGTGGGTGCCCTCATGGGCCCAACGAAAACGGCTGCAAAGGTAATTGAATCTTGTTTTTATTGACTCTCATTATATAAAGATGGATTCATGTACGTCTATACTTGCGATATATGTCAAAGAATATGTAATATTTCTAAGAAGCATAAGATGTCCTCAAACAATATTCTCGACCGTGATCTCTCTGATGTTTGGGAATGGACTCTATAGAACATTTTCCATGGTTTTCTAATTATTACATACTTGTTGCTGTGGCTTATGTGTCAAAGTGGGTCAAGGCTGAATATTCATGTACTAATGATTCTAGAATTGTGGTGCAATTTTTGAAAAAGCATATTTTTTTTCGGTTTGGCATCCCTCAAGTCATCATCCCTCAAGTGATCATTAGTGATGGTGGATCACACTTTTGCCATAAATTTTTTGAAATACTTTTGAGTAAAATGGTGTCATCCACAAAGTTGAAATCTCATTGGCTTGGCCCTTTCAGAGTCTTCAGGGTATACCCATCGGGCACTACTGAGATAAGTGAATCTATAGGGAGAACATTTACTGTCAATAGACAACGGTTGAAACATTATCATGGTCACAATTTTAATTCGCCCACCACTGTCCATTTTCACTGTAAGGACCCCCGTGCCCTTAACCCTCTATTAGTGTATTAACCATTGTATTTAGTGCATGCAATCATGAAATCAAGGGAAAGGACCCACACTACCATAGCATTACATACCAATAATAAAACTTCATACATTATTCCACATAACGTCCACCTTCCCCCAACCAAGTCCACATACATATCATGCACCCTTATAATACACTAACATGTTCTCAGTTCATTTAGCAATTCAATAAGTAATTGCATGCGACCAATAAATGAAAAGAGAAAGGCCAATGCCCTTTTACAACCCTTATACACATATAATAGTGCTCACATGCGAGCATCAACAAATGTATGTGTATCAAATGTATAAACCAATGTACTCAATACAATCACTGGTACTTCGATCCTGGAAGCACCTCCAATCCATAGCTCGAGCTCAACTCCAAAGTCATCAATGTACCTATTCACCTGTCCCAACAGAGACAGCCCCCACACGGGGTGAGCATACCAATACCACCAAACCAATAATCACAATAACATAATTCATAATTTACAAAAATGTAAATGCTATGAAATATAAAAGATACTCCCTGGATTGCATCATCCTCATCCGGGATCCCCTGTACTGTCCCTGTTCTCAAAATAACCAAAATCATCAAATCCCTAATAGCTAGTTAATCATTACATTGATTAACTAATCCTGTCCAAATTCCAATATCAATAACATGATTTCATTATCCAGTAATTATCGATATTCAAAATATCTAACCAATGGTTCCAAGTCCTCGCTTGCTCAATAGCAGCGTGATGTGACTAGAAATAGACACAATTGTCTACGATTTGGTAGGTTTTGATAGATAATTTGATACGTATGCTACCTAATCGTATATTTGTGTAATTGTAGGTACAATCGAAGAAAACGGGCTAAAAATGATGTGTAAAGACCAAGAAGAGACATGGACTTTACAAGGACTCAAAGTTGATCAAGAAAAAGGCAAAAATGTAATTTTGGAGGTGGCAATCGATCGCCTGGAAGAAGAGATCGATCGCCTATGGACAGAAACTTTTGCAACAAAATTCACGGATCAGCGATCGATCGCGAATACTAGGCGATCGATCGCCAAAGTCCACTGGAGCCTAGCGATCGATCGCGATAAAGTGGCGATCGATCGCCTCAAGATTTTCGCTGAAAAAAAATAAACTAGCGATCGATCACCACACACCAGGCGATCGATCGCCGCAGAGTCCGAAAATTAGGAAATTGAGTCTTTTACCATGTTTAAAAGATTGTATCCCATATTTATCACTCCCAGACCCTAAAACTCGAGACTAAGCCTCATTAGCAGGAGCTTTTGATAGTTTTTCAAATTTTTAGAATAATATGAGATTTTAGATTAATTTTCTCTGAAGTTTTGTCAAGAACAACAAAGAACAGAACCGGATTCGACAAGCCGGAATCGTGACTAGTATTAGTAATTTCTTTTCCTTTGTTATTTTAATGTTTTCGAATAATATGTTGTTGCTTTTAGATTCAATTATGCTAGGCTAAAACCTTTGATTCTTGGTTGAAGGGATACCTACTTTTGGATTTGAATCTTTTATGAAAATTCGGTTTGATTGTTGAATTAGATTTCGATTTCAATTTGTTTCTCAGATTTCGAATTCCATGATTGTTGTGTTTGTGTATTAGACCGATCACCTAATATTCAATTGCATAATCGATAGTTTGTTAAGAAACAACTAAGATTAATAATTAACCGGCTGTGATGAGTAGGAATTGAATTTCCAGTCGATAGATAATCGAAAGAATTCGAATGTTTTGATTTGATGACTAAAAGATAATTTTCCAAAAGTACGGTTACCTGAAAACCAAGAATCTCTTTAATCCCATAAGTTTTAATCGTTTTAGTTAAACTCGTTTATTAGTTTGATATTCACTAAGTAGTAGTAATCCAATCCAAACTCCCATTGTTACTATTTGTTTGATAATTGGCACGAAATAAATTTACCTTCCCTGTGGGATCGATCCCTACTTCCGCTACTATATATTTTTGCTATTAACTGAAGAAGGGTTAATTTGGGCGTACGCGATAAGCGCTACCAAATTTTGGCGCCGTTGCCGGGGAAGGCATTGGTATTATTTTGTGTCGATTTTTTTTTATTTTTATCCCGCATTACTACTTTGGTTTGTTAATGAGTACATGTGGATCGTTCAATCACGAAGATAACTTTCACTACGATCCTGAGATTGAGAGGACGCTACATCAGAGAAGGAGAGAAGCAAGGCTGCTGGAAGAAGAAGAAGAGAGGACCATGATGGCTGCAAATCAGAGCTTGAGGCAGTTGGCGAATCCTAACTTGGACCAACAACCTCTCTGCATCACTTTCCCTGCCTTCGCAATGTAAATTTCGAACTCAAATCTGGTTTAATTCACTTATTGCCATCCTTTCATGGACTTGCAGGCGAGGACCCCCATAAGCACCTGATGGAGTTTCATGTGGTTTGCACCACCATGAAACCAACCGGAATTACTGAAGATCAGATCAAGTTAAGAGTTTTCCCTTTTTCTCTAAAGGACGCTGCAAAAGACTGGCTATTCTACTTACCGTCAGGCTCAATCACAACATGGACTGATCTCCAAAGGACGTTTCTGGAGAAGTACTTTCCAGCATCAAGAGCGGCCAACATACGAAAGGAGATCTACTCCATCAGACAGTACTCGGGAGAAACATTGCATGAATACTGGGAACGCTTCAAGAAGTTGTGTGCAAGCTGCCCACAACACCAGATAAGTGCACATTTACTTATTCAGTACTTTTATGAAGGTTTATTATCCAATGACAGGAACTTGGTTGATGCTGCGAGTGGAGGAGCCTTTGTCGATAAAACACCAGAGGATGCGAAAAGCTTGATAGCTAACATGGCAGCCAACTCACAGCAGTTTGGCAACTTTCGAGCGGAACCAGCTCAAAGGAAACAAGGAGAGGTAAACGTATCGAACCTGAAACAACAAGTGATAGACCTAACTTTTCTTGTGAGTGGTATTGCAGGTGGAAATGTAGGGAAGATAAAGCCGTGTGGAACTTGTCTGGCTGCGAACCATCCCACGGACGCATGCCCCTCACTACAAGAGACAATCGTTGAGAACGTGAATGCAGCGGGAGGATTCCCAGGGCCACCACAAAGGAATTATGACCATCCACCAAACAACTACAATCAAGGTTGGAGAGACCATCCGAACCAAGGCTATGGGAACCCACAGATGCACCAACCTCCACCCTATAGACTGCCATATCAAAGACCTCCACCACCTCCAGTGCACCTTCCTTCTGACAGGTTAGAACATAGTATTAAAGTTATTGCTGAAAATAGCTTACAATTTCAACAGGAGACGAGGGCGAGCATCCAGAGCTTGACGACGGAGATGGGACAATTGGCAACTTCAGCAAGATCGAAGCAAGGATTTCAAATGGACTGCCGTCACAACCAGAGATAAACCCCCGGGAAAATGTGAGTGCTATCACAGTGAATGTGTATGAAGATGCAGCTGAAGAGAAGGTGGTACTGACGCCACCCCAGAAAGAAGAGATGACGGAGACAGAGATAGACGTTGAAGAGCAAATGCAAGGGGAGGAACTACGAGGTGAGTTCCCTAAACTTTCTGAATATAAAGTATCACCCCCGTTTCCCCAAGCATTGAAGGACAATAGGAAAGGTGCCGGACTCAAAGACCTCTACGAGATAAGTCCACGCTGCAAAGAGCAACCCCCATTGCATGAGACCATGAAGAAGAAACCGCAACATGCTAACCCCTTAAAGGAGACCGTGAAAGAGGATCAAAGCAAGGAACACAAAGGGCAGTCCAAGGTCGAGCTCAATGACAATGTTTCGGCGGACAACCAAAGAAGCATCCCCATTAAATGCAAGGACCCGGGTATGTTTTTTATCCCATGTGAGATTAGTGCTATTAGGATTGAGAAGGTTATGCTCGATTTAGGATCGGCCATAAATGTCATGCCTTACTCAATGTACTCTCAACTGAAAATGGGACCTTTAAAAAGAAATAGCGCAGTTATTCACTTAGCTGATAAATCCACGGTCATACCTAAGGGGATAGTAGAGGACGTAGTTGTTCATGTAAAGAACTTGGTCTTCACAGCCGATTTCTATGTCTTAGACATGAGAAATGGTGATCCTTCTAGTCTAATTATTTTAGGAAGACCATTCTTGAAATCTTCAAAATCAGTGATCGATATAAATAGCGGCTTGATAACCATGGAGTCTAATGGTGAAATTGCAAAATTCAACATGTATGAACCCATTAAACTTCTTGAGCATTCTACTCACGCTATTGATGTACATGATGATTATGATTCTGATTTTGATAATGATGAGTTGTGGGAAATGGGAAAGGCTACTGATGGCCTTGACGAGAAGAGAGGTATGTATTCTAACTTAGTGCATACTGTTCATACTATTGCTGCGTTATCTACTCACGATACTGCTGACCCTTTTATTTCTCACTTGCAGGATCATACCGTTGAAAAGAAGCACCCTCCGGATCGACCATGTCAATCAAGTGACGAAGGAGCAAAGACGGGGGACGACCACTCAAAGAGCAACAAGCCGAGATACCGAGGAGTGAAGAAGATATTGAGGTGGTTAAGGAAGGATAGAGCAACACTGCATCAACCACCTTGATAGAGAACTGGCGTTGGGCCACCGACGTTAAACAGAGGCGCTGTTGGGATATGCCCTAAGACATATCATTAGATGATTGTTTATGACATACAATGTAATATGATTTTATGAATGGCAATTCATTATTATATATTATTCTTTAACTGTGCAATGTGAATAAATATATATGTTAAAGTCCTTAGAATAATATTGTATTATTCTTAAACATTGTCCCTAGTCCAGTATTATCATGAATTAGGATAATGATAATACATAGAGACTAGTATGTATTGATTGATGAATTGTTCATTGATATGAGATATCAAATCAATACATGGGTACATGTTAGAGAACGATGTACTGGACAGACCCACCATGAGAATGCAACATGGATAGTTATATGATCGTCATATGCAATTCTCATAGTGATAATAATGTATGTAATCCTTACGACTTGTGATCATCAGAGATCAACATAAGGAGTTATGTATCTTGATATCGTCAAACGTTACCCGTAACAGGGTAATCTATAAAGACGACTATTGGATACACTACGAATTATGTAGAGGGATGTTGACTGATCGAGATAGGATTTGTCCCTCCTATATAAGAGGAGATGTGTTTGGCCCTTGATCAAGTGAGAACCAAAATGCATGGCCATGCTCGAATGAGTCGATATGAGATATCGAGCTTATTCGTTTATTCTAGTTCTACTTGGGGATCAAGAAATAGAGATTGAATATACGAGTATGACTATTCCATGACTCGTGTTCAATCTAAACACAAAGGACAAAGGGATTAAGTTACATGGTTAATATTATCACAAGTTCTAAAGGTTATGTCGAGTCATTGACATTCTTGTAATTTGGGTAGCCTCGATGTGTTGCTAGACACCGCTCTTAGCTTGTAACGTAAAATGAGATTTTATGTCACTGCCAACATTACAAGATCCTATCGGGTCGCACAAAAGATTAAATCGATAAGGGAAATTAAATTCATGGGATGAATTAAATAATTAAGAGGAGTCTTAATTAAATGATTATAAGGATTTAATTAAATCATGGGTTTGGGCCCATGAGACTTTAAGAAAGTCTTGAACCTTAATTAAAGTCTTATAATATAAATATAAGTTTGTGATTAATTGTTAATCATACTTTCATATCATACTTTGATATTAAAAACCTAGCCACTCAAAACCTTGAGCTCTCGGCCACCTCAAGAGGCGTGACCTAATCGCCGCCGCCTCATTCTCCTCTCTCGGCCGTCGCCGCCGTTAGTTAGGGAAGGAGATTGGTTGCCTTTAATCGGTTTTGATCTGTGGGTTTGGTTTTGGTTCAAGAATAAGTCTAGCAACTTGTTCTTGAACATCCCTTCCCGATTTGATCGTGTGGATACCGTTGAGGCAAGACCTTGGAGGTGTTGCTCGTGACTCGGAGTCGTTGGACGTGGTGCTCCGTGGAATCTGCTCAAACACGCTACAAGGGTGAGACCTTTATTCCTTTATCCGATATGAACTCCTATGTATAGATCCGCTGTTTAGTAATCCATATAAATTTTATTCCGCTGCGCTGTATGCTCATTGGATTACTAACAGTGGTATCAGAGCCGTGTACAAGGCTCATATCGGATTTATGTGGTTAAATAGTTTAATCATATTAGAATTAATATTGCATGCTATTTAAAACTGTATGAACATAAATGATATGTTAATATTTAGTTTGTGAAAATCATCGTAAAATTGTATTTGATATAATTGGCGAATAATCAAATTTATTGGGCAATGTTTTCGGCCACCACCATGCTTTTGACCACGGCTTAGCCACGTGAGGGCTAGGGGTTTCGGACTCCTATGCTCGAGATGACCTAGTCGTTGTGGCTCATGATCATGCATGGAGGTTTCGAGACATGGATGAGTTTTGAACTCTTTGGCACCATAATGGTTCTCGCATGCATGGATTAGTGGCTTCACCACATGAGAGCTAGGGTTTTCGAACCCTTGGCTCGAGATGGTTGAGCCAACCCTGTGCATGGCCTGACCATGACTCCTGGCTAACAAATTCCGGCGTTTCGAACAAGATGGCTCGATGAAAACCCAAGGTGGTGCGTGGCGGCTAGGGTTTGGAACCCTAGTGCCGCCGCCGCTCGCTCAAGGCTCGGCCATGGGCTAGGGTTTCGAACCCTAGGCCCATAATTAGTCCAGCCGTGCGCTTTTGTGGTTCGAACCATGGTGGTTCGTGGCTTAGTCGCTTTAGTTCGTGGCATGTGATGTCCCGAGCGTACGATAATTTTTCAAAAATTATTTACAGTTTTAATTAGAATTAAATTTAAAATGTTTAGAATTTAATTAATTAATTGTTAATGCATGCTTTATGCGTTGTTTGAGCATGGTGCATGATTATAGCCCTTTGACCTATTAGATAGGATTTGTGAATGTTTGTAATTTATAATACGACCTGCGAGTCGTGCCTTCTCTATTTCATTCTAAATGTAATCCCTCCCCTATGTTCCCCTCGAATGTGAATCAAGGAATTCTATATCTTGTAAATAGTATAGTTTAATTGTTGATGGTGATCAATGAAGATGGAGCATCGTGCCGGGATGAGGAGGCCATTCACAAATTGGAGCCAAAGGAAGGTGCTTGTGAAGTTACCTTAGGTTGACTCTTAGGATTTTCTCATTGGCTTGAGAAAGTCATTAGTAGGGGCTATAACCATGTCACGTTTAATTATGTATGTTGATGCATGATTTATCTTATGTTTTAGATTGATAATTGTATTACACATATATGTAGATATGTATACAACTATATGTAGTGGACATATTTTAAATTATCAAACTAATCATGAGATCAATAAATCCCTCTAAAATATTAAGTTTTAGATGCCTTCCAAAATTAAAAGTACTCGTCAAAAACTTCGATTGTACATGTGTGGGTTTGCCAAAGCAAAGCACCGTGGCAATCTTAGTAAGGCGCGAAAGGATAAAGTGATATCCGTTGGACATTAATTTGGGTACGACTTAACTAAGTTATCTCAATAGGATTGGGAACTTAGAGGCATGGGTTGGCTTATAATTCTTTTGATGAATTGAACAAAGTGTTGTTCGTCCAACTATCCAAGAATTACATGTGATGTAATTGACAAAGTGTTGTCTACCTAAATAACCGAGTCTTGGGCGATTAGCCAAAGCTAACTCAAGATTAGGCGAAATATGGATCTTGGCCCACTTAAGGTTTCGAGGGTTGATATTTTTTTTAACAAAATAGTGGGAGTATCATTTAATATAAGACCATGTTAAATGATTAAACCATAAACTTATTTTGCATATTTATATTGTAGATATCCATGGCAACTAACAACGTAACAAGCACTTTATCACTGCGATCGGTCCTTGAGAAGGACAAATTAAATTGGACAAATTTCCTAGACTGGCATAGGAACTTGAGGATAGTCCTCAAACAAGAAAAGAAACAATATGTCCTAGAGGAACCCTTACCTGCTGAGGAACCTCCCCTAACGGCTACAAGAGCCGAAAAAGATGCTTACAAAAAGCATCAAAGTGACGCACTTGATGTTGGGTGCCTTATGCTTGCCACCATGAACTCTGAGCTTCAGAAGCAACATGAGGAAATGGAGGCGTTTGATATGATCGAGCATCTTAAGCAACTGTACCAACAACAAGCAAGACAAGAGAGGTATGATGTCTCTAAGGCGTTATTCCAGTGTAGAATGGTAGAAGGAAGTCTGGTTGGTACTCATGTACTCAAGATGATTGGGTATATTGAGAATCTAGAGAAACTGGGTTTTCCTTTGGACCAAGAGTTGGCCACTGACGTGATCTTGCAATCGTTGCCTGAAAGCTTCAGTCAATTTGTCTTAAATTACAATATGATTGAAATTGAGAAGACACTACCACAGTTACTTGGCATGCTTAGAACTTTTGAAGCAAATAGCAAGAAGTCTAAACCAACAAATGTTCTTATTGTGAATAAGAGCAAAGGAAAGACTAAAGCTAAGAACTTCAAGAAAAACAAGAAGGTCTTTGTTAAATCTAAGCGAAAGTCATCTGCACTGAAACCAAAGGGAGGGATAGCGAAGGAAGGGAACTGTTTCCATTGGAAAAGAAACTGCAAAGTATATCTAGAGGATCTAAAGAAAGTAAGTGTGACTTCCACTTCAGGTATTTTTGTTATAGAAGTCAATTTATCTACTTCTTCATCATGGGTATTAGATACTGGATGTGGATCTCACATTTGTGTAAATGTGCAGGACCTCAAAAAGAGTAGATTGTTGGCGAAAGGCGAAGTTGATCTCCGAGTTGGAAATGGAGCAAGAGTTGCTGCATTAGCTATAGGGGATTATCATTTATCTTTGCCTTCTGGTTTATCGTTGATTTTAAAAGATTGTTATTTTGTGCCTTCAATTACCAAAAATATTATTTCTATTTCTTGTTTGGACAAGTATGGATTCTCATTTATTATAAAGGACAACTGTTGTTCCATTTATTTAAATGATATGTTTTATGCTAGTGCACAAATGGTGAATGGTCTTTATTTATTAAATCTTGATGTACCTGTCTATAACATAAATACTAAAAGGATTAAAAATAATGATTGTAATCCGACTTATCTCTGGCATTGTCGCTTGGGCCACATAAACGAGAACCGCATATCTAAACTTCATAAGGATGGAGTATTAGATTCATTTGATTTTGAATTATATTAAACATGTGAATCTTGTTCAATGGGCAAGATGACTAAAGCCCCTTTCAAGGGACATGTTGAAAGGGCAAATGTTTTATTGGGACTAATACATAGTGATGTATGTGGACCAATAAGTACACAAGCTAGAGGTGGTTTTCAATACTTCGTTACATTTACTGATGACCTCAGTAGATATGGGTATGTATACCTAATGAAGCATAAGCATGAAACCTTTGAAAAGTTCAAAGATTTCAAGAATGAAGTACAAAACCAACTTGGCAAAAGTATCAAAATCCTTCGATCAGATCGAGGAGGTGAATACTTAAGCCAAGAGTTTGATGGCTATCTAAAGGAGTGTGGGATAGTCCCACAACTCACTCCTCCGTATACTCCACAATGGAATGGTGTATCCGAGAGGAGAAATCGAACCTTGTTAGACATGGTTAGATCAATGATGAGTCATGCAGATCTTCTGATATCGTTTTGGGGACACGCTCTAGAAACAGCGATTTTCTTACTGAACCGTGTTCCATCTAAATCAGTGGAAAAGACACCATATGAGATATGGACTGGGAAGCGTCCTAGTATGTCTTTTATGAAGATTTGGGGTTGTGAGGCTTTCGTTAGACGTCACGCCACTAACAAACTTGGACCCAAATCTGATAAGTGTTTATTTGTGGGGTATCCTAAGGAAACGAAAGGATACTATTTCTATTATCCCACCGAGAACAAAGTAGTTGTTGCTCGGACTGGTGTATTTCTTGAAAGAGAATTTATTTCTAGAAAAACCAGTGGGAGAAAAATTGAACTTAGTGAAGTTCAACCACAAGAAAACACTAAACCTGAGATTGAGATGGAAACAGAGCAGGCACCGCAAGCTGTTGTGGAAGAAGTACCTGCTCAAGAGACACAAGCCCAGCGTAGGTCTGTAAGAGAACACCGGGAGCCACAAAGATATGGATTTCTTGTGACTCAACAAGGTGACTTACTACTTATTGATGAGGATGAGCCGTCATCTTATCAACAAGCTATAATGGGCACTGATTCTGAGAAATGGCAAGAAGCCATGAAATCTGAGATGGAATCCATGTATGCAAACCAAGTATGGACTTTGGTTGATCCACCTGAAGGGGTACGACCCATAGGGTACAAATGGATTTTCAAGAAAAAGACCGATATGGATGGTAACGTACAAACCTATAAAGGTCGGCTGGTTGCAAAAGGATTCAAACAAATTCATGGTATTGACTATGATGAAACCTTTTCACCAGTGGCCATGGTTAAATCCATAAGGATCTTACTTGCAATAGCTGCATTTCATGATTATGAAATCTGGCAGATGGATGTCAAAACAGCTTTCCTTAATGGAAATCTGCTCGAGGATGTGTACATGACACAGCCTGAGGGTTTTGTCGATCCAAAGGATGCTGGAAAGATATGCAAGCTACAACGATCCATTTATGGATTGAAGCAAGCTTCTCGGAGTTGGAATCTTCGTTTTGATGATGCAATCAAAGAGTTTGGTTTTGTCAAAAACGAAGATGAACCTTGTGTCTACAAGAAGGTCAGTGAGAGCGTAATCATTTTCCTAGTGTTGTATGTAGATGACATACTTCTCACTGGGAATGATATTCCTGCCTTACAATCTGTAAAGATTTGGCTAGGGAACTGCTTTTCGATGAAAGACTTGGGAGAAGCCACCTATGTATTAGGAATCAGGATCTATAGAGATAGATCGAGAAGGCTTCTTGGCCTAAGTCAAAGTACATACATAGACAAAGTGCTTAAAAGGTTTAGCATGCAAGAATCAAAGAAAGGATTCGTGCCTATGACACATGGTATATATCTCTCGAAGGAACAGTGTCCTTCAACACCAGATGAGAGACAACGCATGAGTAAGATTCCATATGCGTCAGCTATTGGATCTATCATGTATGCCATGATATGTACTCGTCCCGATGTATCGTATGCTTTGAGCATGACGAGCAGATATCAAGTTGATCCAGGTGAAGGTCACTGGATTGCTGTCAAGAATATCCTGAAGTACTTGAGAAGAACTAAGGATACATTCTTGATTTATGGAGGTGAGGAAGAGCTCAATGTAATTGGTTACACTGATGCAAGCTTCCAAACTGATAAAGATGATTTTCGATCGCAATCTGGATATGTGTATTGCCTAAATGGAGGTGCTGTGAGCTGGAAGAGTTCAAAGCAAGAAAGAGTAGCCAATTCTACAACGGAAGCTGAGTATATTGCTGCCTCGGATGCAGCAAAGGAAGCTGTTTGGATGAGGAAGTTCATTTCTGAACTTGGAGTGGTGCCTAGCATTAAAGATCCGATAGAACTCCATTGTGACAACAATGGAGCGATCGCAATGGCTAAGGAACCTAGATCTCACCAAAGATCCAAGCACATACTTAGGCATTTCCATTTTATCCGAGAAATCGTTGAAATGGGAGATGTTAAAATATGCAAAGTACCAACAGATGATAACGTATCTGACCCATTGACGAAGCCACTGTCACAGCAGAAGCATGATCGTCATACTAGATCTCTAGGCATTAGGTATATGTCTGAGTGGTCTTAGTGCAAGTGGGAGATTTGTTGGGATATGCCCTAAGACATATCATTAGATGATTGTTTATGACATACAATGTAATATGATTTTATGAATGGCAATTCATTATTATATATTATTCTTTTAACTGTGCAATGTGAATAAATATATATGTTAATGTCCTTAGAATAATATTGTATTATTCTTAAACATTGTCCCTAGTCAAGTATTATCATGAATTAGGATAATGATAATACATAGAGACTAGTATGTATTGATTGATGAATTGTTCATTGATATGAGATATCAAATCAATACATGGGTACATGTTAGAGAACGATGTACTGGATAGACCCACCATGAGAATGCAACATGGATAGTTATATGATCATCATATGCAATTCTCATAGTGATAATAATGTATATAATCCTTACGACTTGTGATCATCAGAGATCCCAACATAAGGAGTTATGTATCTTGATATCGTCAAACGTTACCCGTAACAGGGTAATCTATAAAGACGACTATTGGATACACTACGAATTATGTAGAGGGATGTTGACTGATCGAGATAGGATTTGTCCCTCCTATATAACAGGAGATGTGTTTGGCCCTTGATCAAGTGAGAACTAAAATGCATGGCCATGCTCGAATGAGTCGATATGAGATATCGAGCTTATTCGTTTATTCTAGTTCTACTTGGGGATTAAGAAATAGAGATTGAATATACGAGTATGACTATTCCATGACTCGTGTTCAATCTAAACACAAAGGACAAAGGGATTAAGTTACATGGTTAATATTATCACAAGTTCTAAAGGTTATGTCGAGTCATTGACATTCTTGTAATTTGGGTAGCCTCGATGTGTTGCTAGACACCGCTCTTAGCTTGTAACATAAAATGAGATTTTATGTCACTGCCAACATTACAAGATCCTGTCGGGTCGCACTAAAGATTAAATCGATAAGGGAAATTAAATTCATGGGATGAATTAAATAATTAAGAGGAGTCTTAATTAAATGATTATAAGGATTTAATTAAATCATGGGTTTGGGCCCATGAGACTTTAAGAAAGTCTTGAACCTTAATTAAAGTCTTATAATATAAATATAAGTTTTTGATTAATTGTTAATCATACTTTCATAGCATACTTTGATATTAAAAACCTAGCCACTCAAAACCTTGAGCTCTCGGCCACCTCAAGAGGCGTGACCTAATCGCCGCCGCCTCATTCTCCTCTCTCGGCCGTCGCCGCCGTTAGTTAGGGAAGGAGATTGGTTGCCTTTAATCGGTTTTGATCCGTGGGTTTGGTTTTGGTTCAAGAATAAGTCTAGCAACTTGTTCTTGAACATCCCTTCCCGATTTGATCGTGTGGATACCGTTGAGGCAAGACCTTGGAGGTGTTGCTCGTGACTCAGAGTCGTTGGACGTGGTGCTCCGTGGAATCTGCTCAAACACGCTACAAGGGTGAGACCTTTATTCCTTTATCCGATATGAACTCCTATGTATAGATCCGCTGTTTAGTAATCCATATAAATTTTATTCCTCTGCGCTGTATGCTGATTGGATTACTAACAGGCGCTGCTTGGGAGGCAACCCAAGGGGAGTTAGTTTCCTTTCTCCCTTTTAATTTTATTGCTTTAGTAGTTAGACTTTTCTCTTTTCTTGTATTTTTGCCTCACATTGGGGACAATGTAAGATTTAAGTATGGGGGAGGGATTAGTGGTGTGTTATTGTTTTTCTTATTTCAAAAATACAAAAAAATCAAAAATTTTGAAAATTTTAAGCTCATAGTTAGTAATAAACACATGCTTAGTATCACTAGCCCATGATGAAACCTAATTGATATCATGCATGCTTTTGAACATAGGTGAATTGTTAACTTTGGAACACTTTAAACTCTAATGCAAAGTTTACTTTAACTTAGTAAGTGAATATTTTGAGCACATTATTGTCATGTCTTGTGAAGTGTGCATAGCTTAGTGAAGATTGTGTAAACTTTGTGATAGTCTTAAGAAGTCTCTAATACATGCTAGAACTTAACTACATGCTCTTTGAGGCGTATGTCTAGACTATTTGCAAACATGAAAGTGATATAGGCAATCTTTGATGAGTTTGAGCCTTTCAAGCCTACCATGTAAACAAAATCACTCTAGTACCTAATTTGAGCTTTAATGTAAAAGAATGGTAGTATGCTAAGCATACTAAAGACCCACATTCAACATTCCTTGACTAGCTTATCATCCTACCCTTTAAGCCTAAATGTGATTTTAATCCATACATTTTAAGGGAGTATGATGTATTTCATTCACATGCACTTAGGACTTCATTGAATTATATGTGTGAGCTTCATTGTCAAAAGAATGAAATACATGAAAGAAAAGGGATGCCTTGAGAAAATACATATAAAAAAAAATATGACTCCAAGGGGAGCCAAGGCATAAAAGAAGAAAAATGTTGAAATAAAAGTTGAAAAATTCAAGCAAGAAGAGAAGCTTTTAGTATGCATATCATCATACTCTCTTGTTTGACATGTCTTTTTCCTTTCTTTCATAAGCCAATACCTAGGCCAAGCTACAAGATAATAAAGACCTACTTGATTTGTGTTTGCAAGTGGCTAAGATAGTGGAGAAGAGTGTGCAAGTGAGCTTATACTTGTGTTAGTGTATGACTTGAACTATTGTGGATTTGCATCTTTTGGATCTATAATTTGTATGCAACACTTGTTTATGACCACACACACACGTTCACTACTTTGTTGGGTATGAAATGTTTAGGGATTGAACTTGTTCCACTATTAATTTTTTACCACCTTTCTTTATTATGCATGTTAAAATTGTTGAGGCATTAAAGTGAGGATAAGTTGTTTTGTTATGAACCTATGAGCCAACCAAAAATATTGTAGTTTTATTTGATTTACTCGAGGTCGAGTAAAGAGTAAGTATGGGGGAGTTTGATGTGACTAGAAATAGACACATCTTTAGTGCTTAATTGTCTACGATTTGGTAGGTTTTGATAGATAATTTGATACGTATGCTACCTAATCTTATATTTGTGTAATTGTAGGAACAATCGAAGAAAACGAGCTAAAAATGATGTGTAAAGACCAAGAAGAGACATGGACATGACAAGGACTCAAAGTTGATCAAGAAAAGGGCAAAAATGTAATTTTTGAGGTGGCAATCGATCGCCTGGAAGAAGAGATCGATCGCCTATGGACAGAAACTTTTGCAACAAAATTCACGGATCAGCGATCGATCGCGAATACTAGGCGATCGATCGCCAAAGTCCACTGGAGCCTAGCGACCGATCGCGATAAAGTGGCGATCGATCGCCTCAAGATTTTCACTGAAAAAAAATAAACTAGCGATCGATCGCCACACATCAGGCGATCGATCACCGCATAGTCCGGAAATTAGGAAATTGAGTCTTTTACCATGTTTAAAAGATTGTATCCCATATTTATCACTCCCAGACCCTAAAACTCGAGACTAAGCCTCATTAGCAGTAGCTTTTGATAGTTTTTTGAATTTTTAGAATAATTTGAGATTTGAGATTAATTTTCTCTGAAGTTTTGTCAAGAACAACAAAGAACGGAACCGAATTCGACAAGCCGGAATCGTGACTAGTATTAGTAATTTCTTTTCCTTTGTTATTTTAATGTTTTCGAATAATATGTTGTTGCTTTTAGATTCAATAATGCTAGGCTAAAACCTTTGATTCTTGGTTGAAGGGATACGTACTTTTGGATTTGAATCTTTTATGACAATTCGGTTTGATTGTTGAATTATATTTCGATTTCAATTTGTTTCTCAGATTTCCAATTCCATGATTGTTGTGTTTGTGTATTATACCGATCACCTAATATTCAATTGCATAATCGATAGTTTGTTAAGAAACAACTAAGATTAATAATTAACCGGCTGTAGGTGTTAGTGAATTCTTAGGAGAAACGATTGAGTAATCAATTCTAACGGCTGTAGTTTTTATTGATTAGATTTGTCGAACTCATTAGTTTTGAAAACTATCATTGATTTAATCATTAACGGCTGTAGTGGTGATTAGAGATTTGGTAAGGGTTGAATTGAATGCTGTTTTCTCTTTAACTACGAATAAGATGAGTAGAAATTGAATTTCCAGTCGATAGATAATCGAAAGAATTCGAATGTTTTGATTTGATGACTAAAAGATAATTTTCCAAAAGTACGGTTACCTGAAAACCAAGAATCGCTTTAATCCCATAAGTTTTAATCGTTTTAGTTAAACTCGTTTATTAGTTTGATATTGGCTAAGTGGTAGTAATCCAATCCAAACTCCCATTGTTACTATTTGTTTGATAAATTGCACGAAATAAATTTACCTTCCCTGTGGGATCGATCCCTACTTCCGCTACTATATATTTTTGCTATTAACTGAAGAAGGGTTAATTTGGGCGTACGCGATAAGCGCTACCACAGCGGCATTCATAACCGATGTTCGCTCCATAGCGACAACATCTCGACCATTTCTCGCTCCATAACGGCGTCATACATTTCACACTATATACTCGTTTATTGCCATATCATATGCCATGCATTAACCAATAGCCATTACCATTTATCATGCATTAACCAATGCTAAAATGAAAAAGGGTTATGCTCGTACGTTATACGTACCTTATAATTTCGTAGTTCGAGTCCAACCTTGCCTGAGTCCCACGACCCGATGAATTATGTGTTAACACATAAATAACTCACAATTAAACACAAGCATGGAACCACGTGCCCAAGCACGTGTAAGTAATCCATCAAGCAAGGTACGCAGCGGAATATAAAATTTTATGGATTACAAGATACCGGATCTATACATAGGGGTTCATATCGGATAAAGGAATTTCAAAAGTCTCACCCTTGTAGCGTGTTTGAGCAAATTCCACGAAGCAGCACCACGTCCAACGCCTCCTTCGAGTCACTAGCAAAACTTATCAAGTTTTGCCTCAACGGTATCCACACGATCAAATCAGGTGAAGGGATAGTCTAAGAACAAGTTGCTAGACTCGTTCTTAAACCGGAACAAGAAGCACACTCGATTCTAAATCGAAAGGATGGTCGGAATCACCAAGGCTCACGTCGGCTATGAGAAGCCGAGAGAGCAATGAGAGACGGCGGCCGAGAGCTTCAAGTTTTTAGGTTGGAATGAATGAATTGTGTTAATCCAATTAATCACATTGTAATCAAATTATATATGATTTAATTAAAGGCTTTCACAAAGCCTCATGGACCCAAACCCATGATTTAATTAAATCTTTATATTCATTTAATTAAGACTCTTCTTAATTAATTAATTCATCCAATGAATTTAATTCCCTTTATCAATTTAATCTTTTGTGCGACCCGATAAGATCTTGTAATGTTGGCAGTGACATAAAATCTCATTTTACGTTACAAGCAAAGAGCGGTGTCTAGCAACACATCAAGACTACCCAAATTACAAGAATGTCTTTGACTCGACATAACCTTTAGAACTTGTGATAATATTAACCATGTAACTTAATCCCTTTGTCCATTGTGTTTAGATTGAACACGAGTCATGGAATAGTCATACTCGTATATTCAATCTTTATTTCTTGATCCCATAAGTTGAACTAGAATAAACGAATAAGCTCGATATCTCATATCGACTCATTCGAGCATGGCCATGCATTTTAGTCTCACTTGATCAAGGGCCAAACACTTCTCCTGTTATATAGGAGGGACAAATCCTATCTCGATCAATCAACATCCCTCTACATAATTCGTAGTGTATCCAATAGTCGCCTTTATAGTTTACCCTGTTACGGGTAACGTTTGACAATATCAAGATACATAACTCCTTATGTTGGGATCTCTGATGATCACAAGTCGTAAGGATTACATACATTATTATCACTATGAGAATTGCATATGACAATCATATAACTATCCATGTTGCATTCTCATGGTGGGTCTGTCCAGTACATCGTTCTCTAACATGTACCCATGTGTTGATTTGATATCTCATATCAATGAACAATTCATCAATCAACACATACTAGTCTCTATGTATTTTCATTATCCCGATTCATGATAATACTTGACTAGGGACAATGTTTAAGAATAATACAATATTATTCTAAGGACATTAACATATATATTAATTCACATTGCACAGTTAAACGAATAATATATAATAATGAATTGCCATTCATAAAATCATAAACATTGTATGTCAAAACAATCATCCAATGACATGTCTTAGGGCATATCCCAACAGCACGTTCATATCCCCCAAACCTATCGTCAATCTATGATGATTTACCATTTTAAAAAACATTGGGCGAAGCATGTATCGAAAACTCAACACGAAAATAGTCCCCACAAAACGGCACTGGCAATCGATCGCTTCATCTTAGGCGATCGGATCGCCTCACAAAAATAGGCACGGGCGTTCGATCGCTCCATTCCAGGCGATCAGTTGCCTCTCAGTGTATTTGGCCACTGCCTAATGGCGATCGATCGCTTCCTTTGAGGCGGTCGATCGCCTCACTCTTCATCTTCCTTAAAATTTCACCAACGTCGTGGCGATCGATCGCCCCACCCTAGGGATCGATCGCCTAGACCTGTATCAGCCAAAAATGGCGTTTTTCTCGCAAAATTTTCCCCAACAACAATCCTCACACCCCATACAACATACATCCTTAACAAGGGGCTATAAATCAACCCCGAAACACAACAACCGAAAAATCTTTAAAAACCAATTTCTTAAACCCAACTCAAAACCTTCCCAAACACCACAATAAAACTATCAAATCGAAGATAAATACGAGGGGGTAGATAATACCTTATTATCTTCGAAAAATTCGGTAATACCTTATTATCTTCGAGAAATTCGGCTCCCAAGTCGAGCCTCCACCGATTTTTTTGCAAGGGAGAAAAGGGAAGGGAAATGGGTTTGGGGAAGGGGGAGCGCTGGTGAGAGTGAGAGAAATGAGATTCAAAATGATCGAACATCGAGTCCACTTGGTATATATAGTACCAAAACTCCAAAATCTTGAGTCCTTCACAAATACATCATGATTCATTAAATATCATTTGTTTTCAATAGTTATCTCTCCAACCTCACTTTCCAATACCAGCCCCCAATACAAAGTACTCCGGACCCCAGATCCCACCAAAGACCAAATTCCAAGGTTATCACCACGATGAGAATACAATCTCATCCCTTGTGTCCAACGACTCCAAATATCGGATTTAAAATCCTCGGGAGTCCCAATACAGCAATTAATTCATAATTGCCACGATTAAAATCAATTAAGGATCATTACCACACCAGGATTAACACCATTAATTCTCGGGCATCACAATTATCCCCCACTAATAAAATTGTATCCTCGAAATTTATACGGCGTACTCCACGCATTGCCGAGGCTACAAAATCCAAACGGATCTACATCGTCGAATCATGAACATGTCATGAACGACACACCAACCGCGAGGATACCGACCCCGCACCAAAACCTGGAATTGAGTAACCTCCCAAACCAGCACAAATTCAAGAAGGACGTCAGTAAAACCTGGAATGGAGTAACCTCCCAAACCAGCACAAATTCAAGAAGGACGTCAGTATTCCCCGATGCTAACCATCTCAGAAGCAGTCAGCCAACCATAACTGCAAATCAAACGAATCATTCGTGATTCCAAAATAGATATCGCCTCTATGATGTCTCTACGATTTAACCTACGATGTCAAACATACATCGTTACTAAGGAAACCACCAGTACACCACAGTGTACTTATACCAAATCCGGTTTCCGCTCTCCAAAATCCATCTCCATCAAAGGAGTAGTTGCACCACTTTGCAATACGAATCGGGCAACTCACTGCCGCCGATCTACACAAAACACATCTCCAAAGATGTCTACGTCCATATGTTCCAAGAAATCACATCTTGGTCCAAACACAACATCGAGACTCCACAAGGTCTCATTTTCCCAAAAGGATATGCAAGAAAATCAATTGCATTTCCGACATACGTGTCAACCACGACACCTAACAATTCCGAATCATGGTCATCCCTCGTTTGCCCTAGGATTCAACAACCCCAATACAGGGATGTTATCAAATTACTCAGAAATGAATTACCATGGCCCCAACACACGACAATCCCTCCTCAAGGGAGTCAACCAGACCTCACGATCATTCTTCAGAATACATCGTGTCGTTGAGATTACCAATCTCAAGGTACCACAATCTCTCACCGGAGATTCGTCAAACCAAGCATACTAATCCGATACTCAACAAGTACCGAAATGTGGCATTCGTATACACATATATGGCTAAGCACCAATACTAGATGCATACACAATGCACTCGGCTTAATCATACCCATGAGCTCCAAATACAACTGCCAATCCTCCATCATTCTCACCCAGCGGAGAATGATAATTGACAAATCAACGACCAATAGTGTGATTCCAAGATCAACACCACGCAACCTACTCGTTGAATCTCCCAAAGATTCCCAACCGGAAGGTATATCAATACCGTTTTCCTCATAAGGAAAATGTCATGAATCCATGACTCTCCAACCTCGAACTACCATTCGGAAAACTGGATATATTGATACCAAAACATATCCCGGAACCAATATATACACAACTGGTTCCGAATAGTGCATCAATGCCACTATTACCAATCAAAATCCGTATACACAACGTATACCCATCTCACGGTGTTCAGTACTAATACCATAGTACTTCACAATCTTGAGCATCTCACTGGAGACGTCTCCTCATACGTCTCACCGGAAATATAAAGCCATTACCTAGCCCAACACTAGTAATGCTTACCATGGCTGATTCACAATCAACCCACGACTGATACCAGCTGTCTCCCTGACAGTACAATCCAAATCTCTCCAAGAGATAAAAATCAGCATAGTAATGTCGCCCCACTAACTATATCACACAATCCAAATATGTTCCCCATTGCATTCCATATGCAAGGATGCTCAACCAGAGCCAACAACGACTTGTCGACACTCACGTTTGTATTCCCAAAAAAATTGAGTTGTCCCGGTAGAAGTCCCTCAAAACATTTGACGTATAAACGTACCCGTGAGGTATTCCCTACCTCAATCATCATACCATATAGAGACTACAAGAGTCCACCATAAACCCTCATCGTATCACCACACGATTCACCAAACTCGGATCAAACGAGCAGTATAATGGCTATCACAAGCACACTATAGTACTGCAATAATATCTGGCTAGCAAGTCGCTGCCTCCTTAGGTTTATACCCAACCTATCAACGTAAAATACGTTCCATCGCGGTACTCCATACCGTACCATCAATCAGAGTATTGGGTTATCATCCAATATTTCTCCAATACCAATGCACAATGGACATCCCGGTGTCCTTATTCAACCCAATGCAATCCTATCCATTAGGATTTATTTTCACACCCTCAGGGTGGGTGTAACCATGTCTACCACACGTCACAAGGACAAAAACGAGTAGTTCCCTCAATAACTACTCCTATCACTAACCACTTGACCATAGCCATCCCAACGAGTATACCCAAAGGTACTACTACTCGTAAAATATTTTCCTCACATGCATGATGCGATACTCTTATCGGTACAATACATCCAATAATTCATCGAGCAAACCTGCTCAACATAATGGTCTCATCAACCTGGTGCTCATCGTCGGCAAACCATATGACTAAATACACACACCCAGACGTATTATTCATCAAAACGACGCTACACGTCTATATAAACATCCACTATGTCATCGTCATCCCGTGACGGTACGTGTCAACATATGACATCCACAATCTCATCGTCAAACAAGTGACGGTATATGTCGATACACGGCATCCTTAATCTCATCGTCAAACACGTGACGGTATATGTATATCAACGCATGACATCCACAATAATGCTAATATAACAGTCATATACCAACAAGATAGCGGCATACTCGTATTCCTCGCCCAGCAGCGTTACATAATCAGCATCCATCACTCAAAGGTGGCACAATCCCGAGCTATAAAATCAGCGGTATGAGCCCTCGCTATATAAAATCAGCGGTATGAAACATTGCCATAGGACCAGCGGCACAAACCCTCGCTATAGAATCAGCGGAATAGATCATTGCTATAGATATCCGGCGGTATGAACCATCACCATAGATGTAGCGGAATGCACCATCGCTATATAATACCCGGCGGGATGAACCATCGCCAATAGAATAGCGGAATAAACCATCGCTATGAATACCCGGTGGCATAAACCATCTCTAATAATCAGCGGCATAAACCATCGTTATACATCGGCGGCAAGAACCATCGCCATACAATCAGCGGCATAAACCATCGCTATACAATCGGAGGCAAGAACCATCGACATACAATCAGCGGTATAAACCATCGCTATACAATCGGCGGCAAGAATCATCACCATACAATCAGTGGCATAAACCATCGCTATACAATCGTCGGCATAATCGTGGACTCAAGAGTTGTTCCTTTCGGACCCAAGAGGTGGCTCACATTAAATGCATCACTTTGTTCCCGATCACATCGCTACGTCATGCCGGCGGCATCATCGCTTCGACGTGACAGCGGCATGTATCATCTCTTCGACACGACAGCGACATCATCGCTTCGACATGACGGTGGTACCATCGCTTCGACATGACAGCGGCATCATCGCTTTGACGTGACAACGGCATTTACCATCACTTCGACACGACAGCGGCATCATCGCTTCGACATGACAGCGGCATAATCAGGAATGTATCACTTTGTTCCGTAGGCCAAAGAGGTACTCCCATGCACGTGCCACATGCCCCGTATGCGCAAGAGGTGACCCCGCACATGTGCACATTGTCCTTTGGACTCAAGAGGTGATGCCCATTCCGCATAATCTCACCGATATTTCCATACACCTGCATCAAGGTTAACAAAACAATCCACAAATCCTACTACGTTATATCGGCGGCTCAATAATATCCCTCGCTATGATATGACAGCGACATTAACCATCGCTTAGACATATGAGCGGCAAATATTATGATACATCGATGGTGATATACCTGTAGCAGGACTCTATTGCAATATATTTGCATCCTCAATATCAATTGAAATCTCATAATCACATGGAAATCATACCCGTATATTGCACTGTCTGTTATCCACCATTCCTGTCCTTAGACAACGTATATTGTTTCTCATTTCCTGATATATCTACAGCATCAAATTCTTAAAACACATTCATATCAAAGGAAATCCATTCCCATAAATCTCATTTCATCGTATTCCATATGATCCTGTAACCACCATGGTTAGCAATACCACATTCCACATCATCAAAAGCACATAAGCAAATAGCAGTGTCACACAACACTAACTACCAACATACTTAAATATGTGCTACCCATTCCTATCAGCATGTTCCAGGCCCTCAACAGCCCTAAAGAGCAAACCACTGCTCTGATACAACTAATGTAAGGACCCCCATGCCCTTAACCCTCTATTAGTGAATTAACATTGTATTTAGTGCATGCAATCATGAAATCAAGGGAAAGGACCCACACTACCATAGCATTACATACCAACAATAAAAGTTCAGACATTATTCCACATAACGTCCACCTTCCCCCAACCAAGTCCACATACATATCATGCACCCTTATAATACACTAACATGTTCTCAGTTCATTTAGCAATTCAATAAGTAATTGCATGAGACCAATAAATGAAAAGAGAAAGGCCGATGCCCTTTTACAACCCATATACACATATAACAGTGCTCACATGCGAGCATCAACAAATGTATGTGTATCAAATGTATAAACCAATGTGCTCCATACCGTCACTGGTACTTCGATCCTAGAAGCACCTCCAATCTATAGCTCGAGCTCAACTCCAAAGTCATCAATGTACCTATTCACCTATCCCAACAGAGACAGCCCCCACACGGGGTGAGCATACCAATACCACCAAACCCATAATCACAATAACATAATTCATAATTTACAAAAATGTAAATGCTATGAAATATAAAAGATACTCCCTGGATGGCATCATCCTCATCCGGATCCCCTGTACTGTCCCTGTTCTCAAAATAACCAAAATCATCAAATCCCTAATAGCCAGTTAATCATTAGATTAATTAACTAATCCTGTCCAAATTCCAATATCAATAACATGATTTCATTATCCAGTAATTACCGATATTCTAAATATCTAACCAATGGTTCCATTTCCTCGCTTGCTCATTAGCAGCGACATTAATAACCGATGTTCGCTCCATAACGACAACATCTCGACCATTGCTCGCTCCATAGCGGCATCATACATTTCACACTATATACTCGTTTATTACCATACCATATGCCATGCATTAACTAATAGCCATTACCATTTATCATGCAATAACCAATGCTAAAATGAAAAAGGGTTATGCTCGTATGTTATACGTACCTTATAATTCGTAGTTCTGGTCCAACCTTGCCTGAGTCCCACAACCCGATGAATTATGTGCTAACACATAAATAACTCACAATTAAACACAAGCATGCAACCACGTGCCCAAGCACGTTCATAACCCCCAAACCTATCGTCAATCCATGACGATTTACCATTTTAAAAGACCCCGGGCGAAGCATGCATCGAAAACTCAACACGAAAATAGTCCCCAAAAAACGGCACTGGCGATCGATCGCTTCATATTAGGCGATCGATCGCCTCACAAAAATAGGCACGGGCGATCGATTGCTCCATTCCAGGCGATCGGTCGCCTCTCATTGTATTTGGCCACTGCCTCATGGTGATCGATCATGTGATGCCCCGAAATTAATTAATGGTAACTTGGACATTAATTATGTTTATATGATGTATCATGTGTTGATGGATTTATGTGTTGGGTATTAAGATGTTAACATGATTAATTGTGTTAAATTATCAAATATGAGGAAGATGTGATATTAAATGAAGTTTAGAGCATTGTTGAAGAATGCTTTTAAAATACCAAGTAGGTATTTTATACATCATGTTAAGTTTGGGGTACAATTTTAATTAAGAAAAGTAAACCCCTTTTTAAATCCCCTACCCATCACTTTAACCCCTTTACCTTTCACTTTATTAAAAACCCCAAATCACTTCCCAACCCCAAACCCTACCCCATTTTCGAAATTCACCAAAAGAGGAGGAGAAAAGTTCCACAAAATCCTTATTTGTGTGATCTTTGCTAGGATTTGGAGCCTACAAGAGGTATGGAACCATTCCTACAAGTTTTATGATGTTTGGTGTTGAAATGGGTTAAGTTTTGATGTTTTATGTGGGTTTATTTGGGGTATGTGTTGTTAATGGTTGGGGTATGATTTTTTGAAGTGTTTATGTTGGTTTTAGTGGGTTATGTTGTTATTGAAGTTATGAGGAAGTTTGGTTTTGGGGTGGTATGTGAAAGAGCTTGAAAAATGAGCATTAATGGCGAAAATTCGATGTACAGCACTCGGCGATCGATCGCCCGTCCTTGGCGATCGATCGCGAGCGTCCAGTACCAGCCAGAAGCATTTGGCGATCGATCGCCACTTTTGGGCGATCGATCGGCGGGCCTGGCGATCGATCGCGCCAAAAGTGGCGATCGATCGCCAAGAAGGAGATTTGGCCCCTCGTCCAGTGCGATCTCGCGATCGATCGCGCCTGGGCGGCGATCGATCGCGAGCTGAAGAAAAGTGGATTTTTGATTTTTTTGTGGGATTTTTGGATATTGGACTATGTTTAGCTTCTAATATCAATTTGTATGGTTGTGTAGAACCATCCCAGGTGCCCACAACATCCAGGAGATAAAGCTCTCCAAATTCTCCACTTTTGGGAATTAAGGTACGTAAGAGACGTACGAGCATCGGACGGTAAACCATGCCCTTACATATTATGATGATGTTTAAGATGATGTTTACGATGATGACGTTTAAGATGATGTTATGATGATGATATCTATGATGATATTTATAATGATGATGCTTATGATGATGTTATGATGATGATGCTTATGCGATGTTATTTGTGGTAAGATGCCACGGGGTAAGATGCCCCACATGGTAAGAGGCCATGCGATATTATTTGTGGTAAGATGCCACGGGGTAAGATGCCCCACATGGTAAGAGGCCATGCGATGTTATTCGTGGTAAGATGCCACGCAATGTTTATGATATGGTAAGACGCCATATGATTGGGTAAGACGCCCACATGGTAAGATGCCACGCAATGTTTATGATATGGTAAGACGCCATATGATTGGGTAAGACGCCCACGTGGTAAGATGCCACGCAATGATTATGATATGGTAAGATGCCATACAATGGGGTAAGACGCCCCAATATATATGAATAAGAGTCAGGGATAACCAAGGAGGTCGGAGGACGACCAATAACTTTTACTTAACTAAGATGTTACGCATTATTGTATGCTTTTATATAATGTTAAGTAAATATATGAATGCTCATGATGTGTTATCCCTGTAGGTACACTTTTGGACCAAGGGCCTAGGGTCGGGTTGAGGAAGTGAGCTAAAGGGAGCATGATGAACGTAGGATGCAGGATTTTTGATAGTCTCTACTCTAGGAGTAGTGTAAATCTATAGCTTTAACATTCTTTATTGGGAATGTAATTAAATAGCTTTGGAAACTTTATTTTTGGCCTGTAATCTCCCTAGCTCAAACTACAACCGGAACCCTTAAGAGGTTATAAATGCATGTTCTATCCAATTTATGTGTACTATATGAAGTTAAGGTAGGAAGACCCTACATTAGTGGTATCAGAGCAGTGGTTAGATAACCCGGGATGAGTGAAGGGTAGCCTTAGCAATAAGTTAGCTAGGTGCTTACTTTCGAACATGTTTTGTGCATAAGTTGCATATGAAGTATATGATGTTATGCTAACATGTTTTGTTTATCTAACAAAGTATTATACGAACTGCTTTTGGATCTTGTTGTTAATCCTTGTGTTGCAGTATGGCAGCAAATGTGGAGGTAGGTGACGCAGTGAGCGTCAATGCAAGCGCGGGGCGTACGAATCCCCTACCCCCGCCAGCTTTTGATGATGAACCGGCCGAACAACGGTTGTTGCCAGGGGAACTAAGCCTAACTCAGTTTCTCGCTTACCGACCCCCAACCTTTGAAGGAACTGAAACTGGGGAACGAGCTGAGGAATGGTTGGAAAGAATAGAGCAAATCTTTGTGGCAGCCCCATGTGCAAAGACAGCATGGATACGGTTAGCAGAGTTCCAGTTGGCCAAGAAGGCGCTGATGTGGTGGAAGACCACTGTGGTAGAGCAAGAGGCTCAAGGGCATGAAGTTAACTGGAAAATGTTTCGGACTCGCTTCCTGAACCGTTATTTCTCGGCTGCAGCACGACAGGCTAAGGAAGATGAATTCACTCACCTCAAGCAAGGTAATATGTCGGTATCGGATTATGCTCTTCAGTTTTGCTCCTTGCTCCGATATGTGCCTCACATTGCCACGAGCACACAAGCAAAGATGAGGAAGTTCATGAAAGGATTGAGGCCGGAGCTATACGATAGGGTGATCACTTATGGCCCTACTTGTTTTGATGATGCACTCTCAAGGGCTGAGCTAGCCGAACTAGGAGTGGGTGCATACCCCGATGTTATACCACCGTCGGCACCCTCTCAGAAATCCACTCCGGATAATTTGAAGCCGAGGAATGATCAGTTCAAGTCAAGGGGGAACTCCTCAGCGTCAAGGTTTAGTGGTAAGAAGTCCGACAATAGGTGGAAAGGAAACCGAAGAGGTGATGCCCCATCTGGAAGGGGGCAGTCTCAGGGAGACAGATCCGGGAAGATACAATGCACTCTTTGTGGGCAACCACATCTGGCGAAAGACTGTATAGGGTGCTATGTTTGTGGCGACAAGGGCCACTTTGCTAGACAGTGTCCCAACAGGGGAAGTCAACAGGGTTCTGCGGGGAGGCCTGCAGATAGGACAGCACAGCACAGACCACCCTTTGTACCGAGACAGCATGGAGGTCAGCCCATGGGGCCACCTCAAGGACAGGTCTATGCACTGACAAGGGAACAGGCTTCAGCGGCTCCGGAGGAGGTTATAGCGGGTACGTGTCTTTTATTTACGCACCCTGCTTTTATATTGATCGACACAGGTGCGTCACACTCTTTTGTGTCGACAAGTTTTGTGGAAAGGCACCACTTATGCACTTCTCCGTCGCCCACGCCTCTTATAGTCTCGACCCCCGCTGGAAGAAGTATGATTACTGATCGGATCGTCTACAATGGCCTCATTTATTTTGAGGATAAGGAACTAAGGTCAGATTTGATTGTTCTAGGAATGTCAGATTTTGATTGCATTCTGGGCATCGATGTTCTGAATAAGTATCAGGCAGTTGTGAACTGCAGGCAGAGAACTGTACGGTTTAAATCCGATATGGGAGTCCCATGGACGTTCGGGGATGGTTCTCGCTCAAAGATTCCATTGATATCTGCTGTCAAGATGGCACAGTTATTGGAAAAAGGCCACACAGGATATCTCATACATGCCGTTGATGTTACGGAAAAGAAAGAGGAAGTAAAGGTTGAGGATGTGCCCGTAGTGGCGGAATTTCCTGATGTCTTTCCGGAGGAGATTCCCGGATTCCCACCGACGAGAGAGGTCGAGTTTGGGATTGAGTTATTACCAGGGACGTCTGCCATTTCTCGTGCCCCTTATAGGATGGCACCAGCGGAGCTAAGGGAATTAAAGATTCAGTTGCAAGAGCTCCTCGATAAGGGCTATATACGCCCTAGCGTATCGCCCTGGGGAGCACCAGTTTTATTTGTGAAGAAGAAAGATGGTTCGATGCGTTTGTGCATCGATTACAGACAACTGAACAAAGCCACAGTGAAGAATAAGTACCCACTTCCGAGGATCGATGATTTATTTGATCAGTTGCAGGGTACGAGGCTCTACAGTAAGATCGATCTGAGGTCGGGGTACCATCAGATTCGAGTAAGAGAAGAGGATGTTCAGAAGACAGCCTTCAGGACGAGGTATGGGCACCATGAATTTCTAGTCATGCCTTTTGGAGTGACGAATGCCCCGGCTGTTTTCATGAGTTTGATGAACAAGGTGTTCCAGCCGTATTTGGATCAATTCGTCATAGTTTTCATTGACGACATACTCATCTACTCTAGGACTGAAGAAGATCATGTACGGCACTTGAGGACAGTACTTCAGATCCTTAGGGATCATCAGTTGTATGCTAAGCTTAGCAAGTGCGAATTCTGGTTGGACAGCGTGGTGTTCCTAGGCCATGTCATATCTAGCCAAGGGATATCTGTGGATCCAAGGAAGATTGAAGCTGTGATGGAGTGGGCAGCACCCACTTCTGTACCCGAGATACGGAGTTTTCTTGGCTTAGCAGGTTATTACCGACGTTTTGTCGAGGGATTTTCTAAGATCGCTAAGCCATTGACACAGCTGACTCAGAAAGGAGTCCCGTTCTTCTGGTCCGAAGCTTGTGAGGAAAGCTTCCAAGAATTGAAGCGTCGTTTGACGACAGCACCAGTGTTGGTGATTCCGTCCGAGGACAAGAGGTTTGCTTTGTACACGGATGCATCATTGCAAGGTTTGGGCTGTGTACTGATGCAAGACAGACAAGTGGTAGCCTATGCTTCGAGACAGTTGAAGCCTCATGAGACCAGGTACCCAGTCCATGATCTGGAACTGGCAGCTATCATTTTCGCCTTGAAGATTTGGCGTCATTACCTTTATGGTACTACGTTTACCATTTTTACGGACCATAAGAGCCTGAAATTCTTGTTCACTCAGGCAGAGTTGAATATGAGGCAAAGGAGGTGGATGGACTTACTCAAGGATTATGACTGTGAAATTGAGTACCATCCTGGTAAGGCAAATTTGATAGCAGACGCCTTAAGTCGTAAGGTGAAGAGCACCGCTGAGGATGTTATTTGTTTATCAGCTTTGATGACTTCCTATTGCCATCTGGGCTATGACTTCGATGTAGACACGTTGCCGGTGCGAGTGTCGACCTTATTGGCCGAGCCAGACGTATTTGAGGCAATCAGGAAAGCCCAGAGGTTGGATGATGAAGTTCAGAGATGGTCATCAATAGTACTTCGAGGTCAGCCAACAAAGTTTAGTGTGGCTGAAGATGACTCTTTAAGATTGGGCAACCGATGGGTGGTCCCAGATGCGCCAGGATTGCGTAAAGGAATTTTAGAACGGGCTCATAGTAGCCGGTTCAGTATCCACCCTGGAGGAAGAAAGATGTATAAGGACCTAAGTGGTCAATTCTGGTGGAGACGCATGAAGCGTGATGTGATCAGCTTCGTTAAGAGATGTTTGATCTGCCAACAAGTAAAGGCAGAAAGGCAGAGGCCTGGTGGCGAGCTGAAGAGCTTGGAGGTACCTAGGTGGAAGTGGGAGCATATATCTATGGACTTCGTGACCCACTTGCCAAGGTCGGCCTCTGGATTTGATGCGATCTGGGTGATCGTAGATAGGCTGACGAAGGTAGCTCATTTCATCCCTTACAGTATGACTTTCACGTATTTAAAGATGGCCCAATTATATGTACGGGATGTAGTGAGATTGCATGGGATTCCAGTCTCGATCGTGTCTGACAGAGACCCAAGGTTTACTTCTCATTTCTGGGAGGGTCTCCAGACAGCTTTGGGCACCGAGGTGAGACTAAGTGTGAGACCCCGTTATCACATCAAGATATTAAGGTGCAATTTAGAGAACTAAACATACATGCGATTATATCAGAGTAATGTGCCGTGTTGATTAACCTGAGCTTTAGAGATTACAGTACCAAAATGTTCCAAAAGGAAAGACGTACATCCTACAAAGGTACTACATCATAGTCTTACTCTACTCAGTAGAAGCTATACAAAAACTCTAACATGCTAATCCTGTAGCACTCCTTACAGCTCAGCATATCAACCCCGGCCCTGGTTCTCGTCAACAAAAGCACCTACAAAGACAACCCCCAACACATGAGCATAACACAATTCATATTTAACATAATATGAAAGTAAGGCATAAATGCAAATCTTAAACACAAGTCCTTCCTGTATTTCCAGCATTTATATCGCCCATTGGTTGTCCCTGTACCATAATTCATAATAGAAACACATTATATGAATGTATGGATATGCAATGTCATGACATTCCTTTTCCCTTAAATCCTTATTTCATCCTGAGCCCTTATCATTAGTACATTTTAATGCTTCTTGCTACTCCATGTAAGCGGAATTCTTCATCGCTTCCAATGGACTTTAGCGTTGCTACTCCATGTAAGCGGAATTCTTCATCGCTTCCAATGGACTTTAGCGTTGCTACTCCATGTAAGCGGAATTCTTCATCGCTTCCAATGGACTTTAGCGTAAGCCATTAAAATCCTTACTAAGATAACTTGGACTCGTGAAATACACCTCTTATATTTCACAACATACATATGCAAAAACAATGCATAAAAACATGTATCATAATCTTAATGCACCACATTGCATTCATCATGTGTCATAAAGACAAACATAAAGTACATGTTACCGTTGGGATGCCCGTACGTCGCTTACGTACCTTTCAAAAGATAGAGGAGTCAATCGACTTTATCTCCTCGGTTGTGCTGGCACCTGGGATGGTTCTACATAGCCACACAACACAATATTAGGCACCTCATAATAATCCGGAAGCAAAACCAAATAAAAAAATCAAATAAATCCTTCAATATCATCTCGCGATCGATCGCCCATGAGCCCCGATCGATCGCGAGATGCTACTGCCTCGCATACCAAAAAAAATCATTCAGCGATCGATCGCCCCAATATTGGCGATCGATCGCCAAAACCCACTGGAACGTCGCGATCGATCGCGCCTCCTTGGCGATCGATCGCCAACCTTGTTCCTTCGGCGATTTTCCAGAATTGCTTAACACCGATAATTATACCCTTAAATCTAACATGTAGGACAATATACATACCAAGATCATCATGCTAGCATTTGAACTACACTACCCTGAGTGTATTCAAACCAAATATACACCCTGAGCATAAACCTACATGCATAAACATCGATCATTTAAACAAGTACCGGATCAACTTTTTCTGGAAACAGGGCACATTTTCATTTCCAGAATTCTTGAGCACCTCTTTACATGCTATCAAAACTAACACATATAACATAAACCGTGCTCAACTAAACATGCCATGGGTTTCACAAAACTACCAAGAATGTTTTTACATCAAAGTTTCTCCAATATATAAGCTTATCATGCATGATAACACCTCCTCAAAAACACTCCCAACCCACGTTTTCCAGAAAAACAGAGTAAATCTCTACCCAGATTTTTGAGCACTACTTTTCACAAGCTTAAATCTTCCACATAAACATACATCATGCTTAAGGAAAATTACAGAGAGACTCATAAAAACACCATGTAAGCATTTAAATCACAGGTTTCAAGAAACATATGCTAACATGCCGTTTTTCACCATGCTCAAAAGTAGAACCAAACCAGTTTTTTCCAGAAAGAAACAGGGTAGTTCCTCACCCTACTTTGCCCCGATTTTGAAGGATTTCCAGGCGATGGAAATGGAAGGGCTCCTCCTAAATTGCTTAGCAGCTGCTGGATGGTATTTTGGAAGAGGAGGTTCGAAATTTGGAGTGCTGGAAAGGTGTTAAATTATTGAGCCAAGTGGAAGCATGGCCAGCTCATGCTGAGTCAAAGTATGGGTTGGGGGGGGGGGGTGGTTAAGTGTTGGGTGGTTTGATGTGTTATGTTTTGGTCCCGATTTGGCACGATGTACTTAAAATATCCCCACATGATATTTATAGTATTTTCTCAACAAAATACTTCAATTACCCTTTTTGCATGCTTTACCAAAACAACAATACACACCCCAAAAACCCAATACATGTTACATGCACCCTGAAGTAATTCTCCCCAATATAATTCATCCAATCCCATGAATTAACACATTAACATCACAATATAACTTAAATGATTAAAATCACATAATCATTTCGGGGATATCACAATACTCCCCTACTTATAGGATTTCGTCCCGAAATCAAACATGCTACTAACCAGAAATAAAACAGTAAATAAACGCATACCAGAAAATAACTCTGGATAGTGCTGCACCATGTGTCGCTCTGTCTCCCACGTGGCCTCCTCGACACCCCTACGATCCCACTGTACCTTGATCATAGGAATAACCTTGTTCCGAAGTCTGCGGTCTGCTCTATCCAAAATCCTGATAGGCCGCTCCACATAAGAAACATCGGACTCAATCTGAACCTCTGAAGGCTTGCAACACATGTGAGGGATCTGGCTCATACTTCCTCAGCATAGACACATGAAAAAACGTCGTGTATGCCAGACAGAGAGGGCGGTAAAGCCAACCGGTACGCCAGAGTACCAATACGCTGTAAGATCTCATACGGCCCTACATACCTCGGGGATAACTTCCCTCGCATCCCAAACCGTACTACGCCTCTGAAGGGTGAGATCTTTAAAAACACTCTGTCGCCTAACTGAAACTCCAACGGTCTACGCCGCTGATTGGCATATGCTGCCTGTCTATCCTGAGCTGCCTTCATCTTTGTTCTGATAACCTTAACTTTCTCTTCCATTTCCTGAATCAACTCAGGTCCTCCAACCGACTTACGGTCCATGTCATCCCAACACAAGGGTGACCTACAACGCCTACCATAGAGGGCCTCGAAAGGAGCCATCTGAATACTTGCCTGGTAGCTGTTGTTGTAAGAAAATTCCACCAAGGCTATCGAGTCCTGCCATGAAGTGTCGAACTCCAGCACACAAGCCCTCAACATATCTTCGAGCGTCTGTATCGTACGCTCGGTCTGTCCGTCCGTCTGGGGATGATAGGCTGTGCTCAACCTCAACTCTGTACCTAGAGCTGTCTGCAGACCCTCCCAAAAGTGAGATGTAAACCGCGGATCTCGATCTGACACAATCGAAACAGGGATCCCGTGCAATCTCACCACATCTCTGACATATAACTGCGCCATTCTTAAGTGTGTGAAGGTCATACAGTAGGGAATGAAACGAGCACTCTTAGTCAACCTGTCCACGACTACCCAGATGGCATCAAAACCCGAAACAGTCCTCGGCAAGTGGGTCACGAAATCCATAGATACGTGCTGCCACTTCCACTCGGGTACTTCTAAACTTCTTAGTTCACCTCCAGGCCTTTGTCTCTCAGCTTTCACTTGCTGACAAATCAAACAACGCTTGACAAAAGAGGTGACATCCTGTTTCATACGCCTCCACCAGAACTGGCTGCGTAGATCCTTATACATCTTTTTCCCACCTGGATGGATACTCATCCTGCTGCAATGAGCTCGCTGTAATATACCTTGGCGTAACTCGGGTGTATCTGGAACCACCCATCTGTCGCCGAGCCTCAGAGAACCGTCATCAGCCACTCTGAATCTCGATGGCTGTCCTGAATGAACCACTAACATCCATCTCTGAACCTCTACATCGGTCCCCTGAGCCTTCCTGATGTGATCAAATATAACAGGCTCAGCTAGCAAGGTCAAAACCTGTACTGGTGAAGAAGATACATCATAATCGAATCCCAAATGGCAGTAGGAGCCAAACATAGCTGACAGAGACATAGCATCCTCTGCTGTGCTCCTCACCTTCCGACTCAAAGCGTCGGCTGTCAAATTTGCTTTTCCCGGGTGATATTCGATTTCACAATCGTAGTCCTTCAGCAGGTCCATCCATCTCCTCTGCCTCATGTTCAGCTCAGCCTGTGTAAACAAGAATTTCAGGCTCTTGTGATCAGTGAAGATGGTAAATGAGGTACCGTATAAGTAGTGTCGCCATATCTTCAAGGCGAACACTATAGCTGCCAACTCCAGATCATGGACTGGATACCTCGTCTCATGTGGCTTCAGCTGTCTCGAAGCGTAAGCCACTACATGTCTGTCCTGCATCAGCACGCACCCTAATCCCTGTAGAGATGCATCGGTATAAAGAACAAATCCTTTGTTCTCCTTGGGTATCACTAGAACTGGCGCAGTAGTCAGTCTGTGCTTTAATTCCCGGAAACTCTGCTCACAAGCCTCTGACCAACAAAATGGGACTCCCTTCTGAGTCAGCTGGGTAAGTGGCTTGGCGATCTTTGAGAAACCCTCGACGAAACGTCGATAATAGCCAGCCAGACCAAGAAAACTTCGAATCTCACTGACTGAAGTAGGGGGTAGACCAATCCATAACTGCCTCTATCTTCCTCGGGTCTACTGATATCCCCTCTCGGGATATGATATGGCCCAAAAATGCAACACTGTTCAGCCAAAACTCACACTTGCTGAGTTTGGCGTACAACTGATGATCTCTGAGGATCTGGAGTACTGTCCTCAGATGATCGGCATGATCCTCCTCATTCCTCGAATAGACTAGGATGTCATCAATAAACACGATCACAAACTGATCGAGGTACTCCTGAAATACTCTGTTCATCAGGCTCATAAAGACTGCAGGTGCATTTGTTACACCGAACGGCATCACCAAGAACTCATAGTGTCCATACCGAGTTCTAAAAGCCGTCTTTTGGACATCACCAGCTCTAACCCGTACCTGGTGATAGCCTGACCTCAAATCTATCTTGGAGTACACCTCCGTACCCTGAAGCTGGTCGAACAGATCATCAATCCTCGGAAGCGGATATCTGTTCTTCACTGTAGCCTTGTTCAGTTGCCTGTAGTCAATGCACAGACGCATTGATCCGTCCTTCTTTTTCACGAACAAGACTGGCGCACCCCAAGGCGATACACTAGGGCGGATGTATCCCTTGTCGAGGAGCTCCTGTAACTGTACCTTCAGCTCCCTCAGCTCTGCCGGTGCCATCCTGTAAGGGGCACGAGAAATGGCTGATGTCCCTGGCAGCAACTCAATAGCAAACTCCACATCCCTGACAGGCGGAAATCCCGGAATCTCATCTGGAAACACATCACTGAACTCCGCCACAACTGGAATGTCCTCGGCTCTCACTTCCTTCTCCTCTGAAGCATCCATAGCATAAATAAGGTACCCAGTATGGCCACGTTCCAATAACCGCGACATCTTAACCGCCGAGATTACTGGTATCTTTGGACGAGAGCCGTCCCCATAAAAAGTCCACTGGAACCCCTGATCAAACAGAAAACGAACCATCCTCTTTTGGCAATCTACCATAGCTCGGTATCTGCTCAACACATCAATGCCGATAATGCAGTCAAAGTCTGCCATCTCTAACTGAATCAAATCGGCCCTCAGATCATTGCCCTCAAAATAAATGAGGCAATCTGATAACTGTCGATCCGCAATCACATGCTTCCCCGTGGGTGTCGAGACCATGAGAGGCGTGGGTAACAGAGACGAGCACAAATGGTGTCCTTCCACAAAGGCAGTAGATACAAAGGAATGGGAAGCACCTGTATCTATCAATATAAGTGCAGGGTACGTAAGTAAATGACACGTACCAGCAATGACCTCCTCTGGGGCTGCCTCGGCCTGCTCCCGGGTCAGTGCATACACCTGTCCTTGCGGCGGTCCTGTCGTCTGACCTCCCAGAGGTCGTGGTGCAAACTGCTGCCTCTGTGGTGCCCTCCCAGCATCAAACCTTGGCCTATTCGGCCCTGAATCCGTCTGAACTGCCCGATTGGGGCAACCCCGAGCTATGTGGCCCATCTTGCCACAAATATAGCAACCTCGACAGTCACGTAACAAATGCCATCCTCCGCAGTTGGTACACCTGGTTACCTCTGTCCTGTTTCCTTGTGTGTGCCCCCGGGTGTTCTGCTTCTGTCCATGAGACTTCTTCCCACTAAACCTGGAAGATGATGAGGCCCCACGAGCCTTAAACTGATCCCCTCGTGGCTTCAGACTGTCAGTAGTAGGCCTCTGTGATGGTACAAAAGGGGGTACAACATCCTTGTATGCGCCTACGGCAATCTCTGCCAACTCTGCCCGTGTCAGGGCGTCGTCAAACGAGCTGGGGTTGTTAGAGATAACCCTATCGAATAGCTCCGGCCTCAGACCTTTCAGAAAGTTCCTCATCTTGGCATGGCTGCTGACAGCAATATGAGGTACATACCTCAGCAGTGAGGAATACTGCATAGCGTAGTCTGCTACGGACATGCTACCCTGCTTCAAACTGTTGAACTCATCCTCCTTTAATTGTCTGGCAGCTGCAGAGAAATACCGGTTAAGGAACCGGGTCCGGAATACAGTCCAGTCAACTGCCATACCTAGAGCTCTCAGCTCCATCACGGTGGTCTTCCACCACATAGCAGGCTTCTTAGCCAGCTGAAACTCTGCTAACCTCAGCCATGCCGTGAGTGCACAAGGTGCAGTCACAAGTATCTGCTCTATACGTTCCAACCACTCCTCAGCTACTTCACCAGACTCAGTCCCCTCAAACATGGGCGGATGGAAA
The DNA here is from genome assembly GCA_907163345.1 of Haberlea rhodopensis. Classification (NCBI taxonomy): domain Eukaryota; kingdom Viridiplantae; phylum Streptophyta; class Magnoliopsida; order Lamiales; family Gesneriaceae; genus Haberlea; species Haberlea rhodopensis. Next base: position 923,378 of record CAJQUN010000142.1, on the reverse strand, counting down.
CTCAGAAACTGCTTCAAACTGAGCTCCCCTGGCAGTAATATCTGTACACTGGGCTCCACGCCCACAGCAGGTGGTGGTAAGGGGTTCGGCTGAGCAATACTGGCATGTCTACTGTCCATATCTCCTACCTCTTCATTGAGGTTCGCCATGCTGCAACACAATAGTTAACAACAATACCAAAAGCAGTTCATAATATAAGCCGTTAGATAACAAGAGTTAAAATATTCAAAGCATGTTAGTATATCACGTATACAACCATATGCATCACATGCATAAGCATGCCTAAATGAATACCTAGCCAACTTGTCTCTAAAGGCTACCCTTCACTCTTCCCTGGTTATCTAACCACTGCTCTGATACCACTAAATGTGAGACCCCGTTATCACATCAAGATATTAAGGTGCAATTTAGAGAACTAAACATACATGCGATTATATCAGAGTAATGTGCCGTGTTGATTAACCTGAGCTTTAGAGATTACAGTACCAAAATGTTCCAAAAGGAAAGACGTACATCCTACAAAGGTACTACATCATAGTCTTACTCTACTCAGTAGAAGCTATACAAAAACTCTAACATGCTAATCATGTAGCACTCCTTACAGCTCAGCATATCAACCCCGGCCCTGGTTCTCGTCAACAAAAGCACCTACAAAGACAACCCCCAACACATGAGCATAACACAATTCATATTTAACATAATATGAAAGTAAGGCATAAATGCAAATCTTAAACACAAGTCCTTCCTGTATTTCCAGCATTTATATCGCCCATTGGTTGTCCCTGTACCATAATTCATAATAGAAACACATTATATGAATGTATGGATATGCAATGTCATGACATTCCTTTTCCCTTAAATCCTTATTTCATCCTGAGCCCTTATCATTAGTACATTTTAATGCTTCTTGCTACTCCATGTAAGCGGAATTCTTCATCGCTTCCAATGGACTTTAGCGTTGCTACTCCATGTAAGCGGAATTCTTCATCGCTTCCAATGGACTTTAGCGTTGCTACTCCATGTAAGCGGAATTCTTCATCGCTTCCAATGGACTTTAGCGTAAGCCATTAAAATCCTTACTAAGATAACTTGGACTCGTGAAATACACCTCTTATATTTCACAACATACATATGCAAAAACAATGCATAAAAACATGTATCATAATCTTAATGCACCACATTGCATTCATCATGTGTCATAAAGACAAACATAAAGTACATGTTACCGTTGGGATGCCCGTACGTCGCTTACGTACCTTTCAAAAGATAGAGGAGTCAATCGACTTTATCTCCTCGGTTGTGCTGGCACCTGGGATGGTTCTACATAGCCACACAACACAATATTAGGCACCTCATAATAATCCGGAAGCAAAACCAAATAAAAAATCAAATAAATCCTTCAATATCATCTCGCGATCGATCGCCCATGAGCCCCGATCGATCGCGAGATGCTACTGCCTCGCATACCAAAAAAAATCATTCAGCGATCGATCGCCCCAATATTGGCGATCGATCGCCAAAACCCACTGGAACGTCGCGATCGATCGCGCCTCCTTGGCGATCGATCGCCAACCTTGTTCCTTCGGCGATTTTCCAGAATTGCTTAACACCGATAATTATACCCTTAAATCTAACATGTAGGACAATATACATACCAAGATCATCATGCTAGCATTTGAACTACACTACCCTGAGTGTATTCAAACCAAATATACACCCTGAGCATAAACCTACATGCATAAACATCGATCATTTAAACAAGTACCGGATCAACTTTTTCTGGAAACAGGGCACATTTTCATTTCCAGAATTCTTGAGCACCTCTTTACATGCTATCAAAACTAACACATATAACATAAACCGTGCTCAACTAAACATGCCATGGGTTTCACAAAACTACCAAGAATGTTTTTACATCAAAGTTTCTCCAATATATAAGCTTATCATGCATGATAACACCTCCTCAAAAACACTCCCAACCCACGTTTTCCAGAAAAACAGAGTAAATCTCTACCCAGATTTTTGAGCACTACTTTTCACAAGCTTAAATCTTCCACATAAAACATACATCATGCTTAAGGAAAATTACAGAGAGACTCATAAAAACACCATGTAAGCATTTAAATCACAGGTTTCAAGAAACATATGCTAACATGCCGTTTTTCACCATGCTCAAAAGTAGAACCAAACCAGTTTTTCCAGAAAGAAACAGGGTAGTTCCTCACCCTACTTTGCCCCGATTTTTGAAGGATTTCCAGGCGATGGAAATGGAAGGGCTCCTCCTAAAATTGCTTAGCAGCTGCTGGATGGTATTTTGGAAGAGGAGGTTCGAAATTTGGAGTGCTGGAAAGGTGTTAAATTATTGAGCCAAGTGGAAGCATGGCCAGCTCATGCTGAGTCAAAGTATGGGTTGGGGGGGGGGGGTGGTTAAGTGTTGGGTGGTTTGATGTGTTATGTTTTGGTCCCGATTTGGCACGATGTACTTAAAATATCCCCACATGATATTTATAGTATTTTCTCAACAAAATACTTCAATTACCCTTTTTGCATGCTTTACCAAAACAACAATACACACCCCAAAAACCCAATACATGTTACATGCACCCTGAAGTAATTCTCCCCAATATAATTCATCCAATCCCATGAATTAACACATTAACATCACAATATAACTTAAATGATTAAAATCACATAATCATTTCGGGGATATCACACTAAGTACAGCTTATCACCCTCAGACTGATGGCCAAACGGAGCGTACTATACAAACGCTCGAAGATATATTGAGGGCATGTGTTTTGGAGTTTGATACTCCGTGGCAAGAGTCTATACCTCTGGTAGAGTTCTCCTACAATAACAGCTATCAGGCGAGCATTCAAATGGCCCCTTTTGAAGCTCTATACGGACGACGATGTAGGTCACCGCTGTATTGGGAGGACTTGACGAGTAAAGCGGTCGGAGGACCGGATATGATTAAGGACATGGAGGAAAAGATTAAGATGATACGCTTAAAGATGAAAGCGGCCCAAGATAGGCAAGCAGCCTATGCCAATAAGCGGCGACGGCCGCTAGAATTCCAAGAGGGAGACAAGGTTTTCTTGAAAATCTCACCCTTCAGGGGTGTGGTCCGTTTCGGTATGCGGGGAAAGTTATCCCCGAGGTATGTTGGACCGTATGAGGTGTTACAGCGTATCGGCACTTTGGCTTACCGATTGGCTCTACCGCCGTCCTTATCTGGAATTCATGATGTCTTCCATGTTTCTATGTTGAGAAAGTATGAGCCAGATCCGTCTCATGTGTTACAGCCTACTGAAGTGCAGTTAGACTCAGATGTATCCTACGTTGAACGACCGGTCAGAATTCTGGATCGTGAGGATCGCAGACTACGAAGTAAAGTTATACCAATGGTCAAAGTTCAGTGGGATCGTCGGGGTGTCGAGGAGGCTACGTGGGAGACGGAGCGGCATATGATGCAACATTACCCGGAACTATTTTCTGGTATGATTTATGTTTAGTTCTTTTGGGTAAGTGCATGCGATTTCGAGGACGAAATCTTGTAAGTAGGGGAGTAATGTGATGCCCCGAAATTAATTAATGGTAACTTGGACATTAATTATGTTTATATGATGTATCATGTGTTGATGGATTTATGTGTTGGGTATTAAGATGTTAACATGATTAATTGTGTTAAATTATCAAATATGAGGAAGATGTGATATTAAATGAAGTTTAGAGCATTGTTGAAGAATGCTTTTAAAATACCAAGTAGGGTATTTTATACATCATGTTAAGTTTGGGGTACAATTTTAATTAAGAAAAGTAAACCCCTTTTTAAATCCCCTACCCATCACTTTAACCCCTTTACCTTTCACTTTATTAAAAACCCCAAATCACTTCCCAACCCCAAACCCTACCCCATTTTCGAAATTCACCAAAAGAGGAGGAGAAAAGTTCCACAAAATCCTTATTGTGTGATCTTTGCTAGGATTTGGAGCCTACAAGAGGTATGGAACCATTCCTACAAGTTTTATGATGTTTGGTGTTGAAATGGGTTAAGTTTTGATGTTTTATGTGGGTTTATTTGGGGTATGTGTTGTTAATGGTTGGGGTATGATTTTTTGAAGTGTTTATGTTGGTTTTAGTGGGTTATGTTGTTATTGAAGTTATGAGGAAGTTTGGTTTTGGGGTGGTATGTGAAAGAGCTTGAAAAATGAGCATTAATGGCGAAAATTCGATGTACAGCACTCGGCGATCGATCGCCCGTCCTTGGCGATCGATCGCGAGCGTCCAGTACCAGCCAGAAGCATTTGGCGATCGATCGCCACTTTTGGGCGATCGATCGGCGGGCCTGGCGATCGATCGCGCCAAAAGTGGCGATCGATCGCCAAGAAGGAGATTTTGGCCCCTCGTCCAGTGCGATCTCGCGATCGATCGCGCCTGGGCGGCGATCGATCGCGAGCTGAAGAAAAGTGGATTTTTGATTTTTTTGTGGGATTTTTGGATATTGGACTATGTTTAGCTTCTAATATCAATTTGTATGGTTGTGTAGAACCATCCCAGGTGCCCACAACATCCAGGAGATAAAGCTCTCCAAATTCTCCACTTTTGGGAATTAAGGTACGTAAGAGACGTACGAGCATCGGACGGTAAACCATGCCCTTACATATTATGATGATGTTTAAGATGATGTTTACGATGATGACGTTTAAGATGATGTTATGATGATGATATCTATGATGATATTTATAATGATGATGCTTATGATGATGTTATGATGATGATGCTTATGCGATGTTATTTGTGGTAAGATGCCACGGGGTAAGATGCCCCACATGGTAAGAGGCCATGCGATATTATTTGTGGTAAGATGCCACGGGGTAAGATGCCCCACATGGTAAGAGGCCATGCGATGTTATTCGTGGTAAGATGCCACGCAATGTTTATGATATGGTAAGACGCCATATGATTGGGTAAGACGCCCACATGGTAAGATGCCACGCAATGTTTATGATATGGTAAGACGCCATATGATTGGGTAAGACGCCCACGTGGTAAGATGCCACGCAATGATTATGATATGGTAAGATGCCATACAATGGGGTAAGACGCCCCAATATATATGAATAAGAGTCAGGGATAACCAAGGAGGTCGGAGGACGACCAATAACTTTTACTTAACTAAGATGTTACGCATTATTGTATGCTTTTATATAATGTTAAGTAAATATATGAATGCTCATGATGTGTTATCCCTGTAGGTACACTTTTGGACCAAGGGCCTAGGGTCGGGTTGAGGAAGTGAGCTAAAGGGAGCATGATGAACGTAGGATGCAGGATTTTTGATAGTCTCTACTCTAGGAGTAGTGTAAATCTATAGCTTTAACATTCTTTATTGGGAATGTAATTAAATAGCTTTGGAAACTTTATTTTTGGCCTGTAATCTCCCTAGCTCAAACTACAACCGGAACCCTTAAGAGGTTATAAATGCATGTTCTATCCAATTTATGTGTACTATATGAAGTTAAGGTAGGAAGACCCTACAGATCAGTTCCTTTGAGGCGGTCGATCGCCTCACTGTTCATCTTCCTTAAAATTTCACCAACGTCGCGGCAATCGATCGCCCTGCCCTATGGATCGATCGCCTCGACCTGTATCAGCCAAAAATGGCATTTTTCTTGCAAAATTTTCCCCAACAACAATCCTCACACCCCATACAACATACATCCTTAACAAGGGGCTATAAATCAACGCCAAAACACAACAACCCAAAAATCTTTGAAAACCAATATCTTAAACCCAACTCGAAACCTTCCCAAACACCACAATAAAACTATCAAATTGAAGATAAATACGAGGGGGTAGATAATACCTTATTATCTTCGAGAAATTCGGCTCCCAAGTCGAGCCTCCATCGATTTTCACTCAAGGGAGAAAAGGGAAGGGAAATGGGTTTGGGGAAGGTGGAGCGCTGGTGAGAGTGAGAGAAATGAGATCCAAAATGATCGAACATCGAGTCCACTTGGTATATATAGTACCAAAACTCCAAAATCTCGAGTCCTTCACAAATACATCATGATTCTTTAAATATCATCTGTTTTCATTAATTATCTCTCCAACCTCACTTTCTAATACCAACCCTCAGTACAAAGTACTCCGGACCCCAGATTCCACCAAAGACCAAATTCTAAGGTTAACACCACGATGAGAATACAATCTCATCCCTTGGGTCCAACGACTCCAAATACCGGATTTAAAATCCTCGAGAGTCCCAATACATCAATTAATTCATAATTGCCACGATTAAAATACATTAAGGATTATTACCACACCGGGATTAACACCATTAATTCCCGGTTATCACATTCACACTTGAGGCGAAACTGGTACAAAGTCTAGCTTGAGATTATAAATCAAGAACTTCTCATTCCACTTATCTTCATTATTTTTGATTCCGTAGTTGTTTTGCATTTTGTTTTTGATTTTTGGAAAGTGACTCCGTCTGCAATGTTCATGTTTTCAGCCATATTCCCCACTAGCTGACGAGGAGGACGACGATCACATGTATGTTCTTGTTTTTTTTCATGCTTAGTACATTGAGGACAATGCACAATTTATGTTTGGGGGAGTAGGTTATCAATGCTACATGTTGTTGTTGTTGTGTTTAGTGCATAACTGAATGGATTTGTGTCATTTGTTATGCACCAACAATTTTTTTTTTTTTTAGTTCAAATATTGAGAAGTGATGAATTAAAGTAGTGGCTATTCCATGATAATATTTGCCAGACCCGTAAAATCAAGCTGACTTTGATCAAATGGTAAATTTTCAATGTAAAAATAAAGTAGAATTAACCGCGATAAAAAATACATATCACCAACCATTCTTCAAACCCTGGTTTGTTATCACTAACCTGTTGGATTCAACTCCCAATTTGTTGGTTAGACCCCAACACCGGTTAGTTAGACTCCAACCCCTGGTTAATTAGACTTCAACCCCCCATTGGTACCACCTAACTTTCAACCACCGTTGCTTATAAATATAGCCGTTGATTTTCATTTCAAGACATCAAAAATAACATAAGAGTCTCCAATTTCTATAAGGGAAGGATTTTCACATCAAACCAAAGTCCGTTTGACCACGCTAGAATCATCTTCGGTAAACATAAGTGAACTTTTGCTAAAATCATCCTTTCGATTTGAAATTGTAAGTATGCTGTTAAATTCCAATTGATATGTGACTTATTTTGAAACTATGAAACTCTGATGTTTCTGATGAAAACTATGATTCTGAAACACTTTAAATATCAAAATCCAAGTGGTAAGGAAATTTTACGTTAAAGACCTTGACGCGTTGGGGTTATAACTGTTGTTCTGAGCTGATACGGTGGTTAACCGTTGTTCTGGTGCGCTAGACCCTTTATTCGTGGGTGATCCGATGTTCTGGCCTTATCTCTATGAGGGTTAAGTATAGAACTGATATCAGTACCATGATGAAATTAGATGATTTATTGTGCTTATTTTAGTATATGATATATGATTCTGATATGAAATTTCTGTTATGTTATGGCTCCGAGGAGTAAAACTCTGTTAAGTTTCTGTTCTGAATTCATATCAGGTTTTTCTCCGAATTTTGATATATTTTTGAACAATTGTGAAAATATATTATTATAATTCTATCACATACGATTGTCCTCTACTTGCCGAGTGTTTAACAAAACAATCATCCTCTACATCTCATCCCCAGATAAAAGTAAGACTACCGAAGAAGAAGAGCAATATTAGTTTTGTGAATGATGATTCTGTAGCTGATGAAGCTCAAAATTCCGTTGCCATAATTTGATATTATTATAAGCTTCCGCAGAAATATTTAATTGGAGACCAGTTTTGTATGTTAAATTTGAACTTGCAAGAAATGTTTATTTTATTGAATAAATACACTGGTTTTAGTTAAATTATTTATTATGATACTTGTTGATTTTGAATTGTATTTGAACCAACGCCGGTATTATCGACCCCAGTCTCGGGGCGTGATATTTAAGTGGTATCAAGCAAAACCAGGTTCCATAATCCCACTGGGAAAAGATTTCTTGTCGGTATAAAATACCATAATATGAATACCGAATCTAATAGGCCAATTGATTAAAATCTAAAAATCAGTCGGGCGAATCAAAATAATAATATGAAATTATTATTTTAAAAAAAATATTAATTTTTTTTTCAAATTTGAAAATCTAGAAAAGAAAACCAACCCACTAAGATAACCATCGCCACCACTTGTCGCCATCATACTCGTCGAGCAACATCAATCTTTTCAACCATACACTAGCACAAGCGACACGTGTTCGACCGATCACAAATCAGAGGCAATTGTTGAACCCCAACAATCACTTCCCCAATAATTGCAATCTCTGCAATTCATGGGAATCGAACACTCAACCTGGCTCTGATACCAATTGTAGGATCGAGCGCTTACCGCTTCACCAATAACAATAGTAATGGCACAACATCAATTTTTTAACAATATACTATGTGATATCCCCAAAATAATTAATTGCAATTTGGGCATTAATTATGTTTATGTAATCTTATGGTGATAATTAGATTATGTTTTGGGACTAATTATCTTGGTAAAATGCTTGTCACATGGTAGGCGTGACCCGGTAGAGCATTTCAGGGTGCATGTTATACATGTTGGGAAATTGGGTGTTATAATGGTTTAAATGTGTTGATTTGTAATTTTGGTAAAGCATGATTTTAATGGTGATTTTGGTGCATTGTGGTAAAATGCTTTTAAAATATCATGTTGGGGTATTTTATATATCATGCTTGTGTTTTGATACACATTTAAATCACATACCATGGCAAGGGAGCCACTTGCACACACCTTTACATCCCATTACTCCTCTCTATCAACTTTATGTCCCCAAATCCCTCTCCTTTCATCTTAGAACCTCCATTTTCGTTTTTGAAACTAGAGGAGAAGGGAAAGCTTTGAAAAAGGAGTCTTTTGTGATTTCTTGCTAAAAACTTGGAGCTCAAGTGGTAAGCTTCCATTATGGTAGAGTTTTGTTGAGTTTTCGTTGGGTTTGTAGCTTGTTTTTGGGGTTAAAAGGGTGGATCTTGGTCCAACATGTTGTTTATGTTTGGGGGATGTATTTTAAGGTTGTTTTGTGGTAAAATGTTGAGAATGGTGGTTGATCTTGGTTGTATATGAGTTTAGGTGTTGTTGGAAGCTCATACTTGGAAGTTTCTCGCAGGAACAGGGCTGCCCGATCGATCGAGCAGAACAGAGCCTGAACAAGGCGTGAAATGAGCTTACCGATCGATCGAAATTTTGTTTCGATCGATCGGTGTGACGTCTCGATCGATCGATAAAAAGTTTCGATCGATCGGTGGAGGCAGTACTTGGATGCCTTCACTTAGCGATCGATCGGGGCTTGGGGACCGATCGATCGCAAGGCTAAAAATGTGGGTTTTGGGATTTTGTTCTAAATGATGATGTTTTTGGTAATGGTTCATTAATTGGCTTCTAATATGGATTCATGTGATTGTGTAGAATCATCCCAGGTAGCCACACATCAAAGGAGATAAAGTTCCACGATATCTCCACTTTTGGAACTAAGGTACGTAGTGAGACGTACGAGCATCGGACGGTAAAACGTATTTATTACGCTTTGATTGGTTATGCATTATGGTTGCATACATGGTCTTAATTATGCATTATAGTTGCATACATGATTGGATATGCATTATGGTTGCATATATGGTTGGTTATGCATTATGGTTGCATATATGGTTGGATATGCATTACGGTTGCATATATATTGTGAGTCGAGATTATATTGCAGTGATGATAGAATACTTGCCGCTGTCATGTCGAAGCGATGATAGAATACTTGCCGCTGTCATATTTAGCGATGAAGAATATTTGCCGCAAATATGTCGAAGCGAAGGATAATGCCGCTGTCATATTGATGCGAGGGATATTATGCCGCTAATATGTCGAAGCGAGGGGTATAAATGCCGCTGTCATATAAACGTGAGGGGTATTATGCCACTGATATAATAAGACTGGAAATTGGCCATTGATATACACGGAATGGATACATGTCATGACATGCATATTGGCATTATAATCCTTTGATTATTATTGTGGTACAGGGACAACCAAGGGAGCTTTTAAATGTGTTAAATACAGGAAGTGAATTGCATTTACGGTTTATGCATTGAATTATGATCATATTATTGTGGATATGATTTATATACATGCTCATGGTTTTGGGGTTGTTCCTGTAGGTACTTTTGGGCGGAAGGGGCTAATGCGGGTTGACGCGGTGAGCTAGTGAGGAGTGCTCTTGGTAGCAGGCTTGATTCTTTTGTATAGTATCTACTCTAGGAGTAGTGTAAAGCTATAGGATTAGTATTCATTGATTGGGAATGTAACTAATCCCTTTTGAACCTTATTTTGGCACTGTAATTTAATAGCTCAAGGCATCAACACAACCGTTATACTCTGTTTATGCATCGAAATTTTATTTACGCCTTTAATCCGCACTTAAGGAACTAGGGTCCTTACATTAGTGGTATCAGAGCAGTGGTTAGAGAACCCGGGAATGAGTGAAGGGTAGCCTTAGCATGGTTAGCTAAGTGTTTACATTTGAGCATGTTTATGCATGTGGCGCATATTGGTGTATAAACTGTTATACTAACATGCTTATTATCGTTCATGTTATCTAACGGCATAACATGTATATTGTTTGGAATTGTTATTAACCCTTGTATTACAGCATGGCTGCTATGAATGCGGGGAACCTTAATGAAGAGGTTGGTGATGTTGGGAGCGTGAACGCTAGCATCGGTCAGGCAAATCCTTTACCCCCACCTGTTGTGGGCATGGAACCGGTTGCTCAATTACTACTACCAGGGGAGCTTAGCCTGACACAGTTCCTGACCTTCCACCTGCCTATGTTTGAAGGGACAGAAACAGGGGAAGAGGCCGAAGAGTGGCTAGAGAGATTGGAACAAATCTTTGTATCTGCGCCGTGTGCTAGGACGGCATGGTTGAGATTGGCGGAATTCCAATTGGCAAAGAAGTCTTTTATGTGGTGGAAAACGATTGTAATGGAGTTAAGGGCTCAAGGCATGGTGGTGGACTGGACTCTATTTAGAACTCGGTTTTTAAACCGATACTTCTCGGCTGCGGCTAGACAATCAAAGGAGGATGAGTTTACGAACATGAAACAAGGGAGCATGACAGTTTCGGACTATGCCATGCACTACTCGTCCTTGTTGAGATATGTTCCACACATTGCCACCAATGGACATGCAAAGATGAGGAAATTTTTGAAGGGGTTGCGACCGGAACTATTTGATCGCGTGATTTCTAACAACCCGACATCCTTTGATGATGCACTTGTAAGAGCGGAGTTGGCAGAGATTGGGGTGAGTGCTTATACTGATACCGCACCCCCACCAGTCTCATCACAGAGATCCACATCAGAGAATCTGAGGCCACGGGGAGGATCTTTTAAGTCACGAGGGACTTCTTCTTCTTCCCGTTTTAGCGGAAAGCGACTGGATGGCCGGAAACAAGGTGACCGGAGAGGTGGTGCATCTACTTTTGGAGGACCTGGTAGAGTTGGAGAGGTTAAGTGCCACTTTTGCGGAGGGCCGCATTTGATGCGTGATTGTTCTGCATGCTACATATGTGGCAAAGTCGGGCCACATTGCTCGGCGTTGCCCTAATCGGGAAGGCCAGACGGATCTCAGGGAAGGTCGAGGGAGATTTTCTAGTGGTACAGTTCAGCAGAGGCCGCCGATGGTACCTCGACATGTGGGAGGACAGGCGATGGGGCCACCTCAAGGACAGGTTTATGCATTGACCAGGGAGCAGGCCGATGCAGCCCCGGAGGAAGTGATAGCGGGTACGTGCCTTTTATTTACGTATTCCGCCTTTGTTTTGATAGACACAGGTGCTTCGCACTCCTTTATGTCTGCGGACTTTGTGGCAAGACATCATATGTGCATGTCTCCGTTACCCACGTCTGTATTGGTCTCGACACCCACTGGAAGGAAAGTTGTTGCTGATCAGTTTTTGATGGACTGCCTCATTTATTTTGAGGGCAATGAGATAAAGGCAGATTTGATTGTTTTGGGTATGTCAGATTTTGACTGCATTGTGGGCATCGACATTCTGAACATATATCAGGCAGTGGTAGATTGTCGACAGAGGACAGTACGGTTCAGATCTCATTTGGGAGTTCAGTGGATTTTCTATGGCAACGGTCCTCGTGCGAAGATTCCGTTGATTTCGGCAATGGAAATGTCCCAATTATTGGAACGTGGACACACGGGCTACCTCATCTATGCCGTGGACACGTCAGGAAAGGGTAAAGAGTTAAAAGTTGAGGATGTGCCTGTGGTAACAGAATTTGCTGATGTGTTCCCGGAGGAGATTCCAGGATTCCCACCGGCTAGGGAAGTCGAGTTTGGAATTGAGTTATTACCGGGGACATCCGTTATTTCTCGTGCCCCTTACCGGATGGCACCGGCAGAGTAGAGGGAATTGAAGGAGCAGTTGCAGGAGCTCCTTGACAAAAGGATATATACGCCCTAGCGTATCACCTTGGGTCGCACCGGTTCTTTTTGTGAAGAAGAAGGATGGTTCGATGCGTTTGTTCATCGATTATCCGCAACTGAATAAGGCCACGGTGAAGAACAAGTATTCTCTTCCAAGGATCGACGACTTGTTTGATCAGTTGCAAGGTACGAAGCTGTATAGCAAAATTGATTTGAGATCCGGGTACCATCAGATACGGGTCAGGGAGGAGGATGTGCAGAAGACAGCATTTAGGACTCGGTATGGGCACTACGAGTTCTTGGTAATGTGGGGTCCTCGTTACTTAATCCATTATGTATTTCATTAAGCATACATATGTGAGTCTGAATTAAGTAAAAACATACACTGTTTAAGAGTTTCTCACTAATAGGTTGTTACAGATGTACCAAAACCACTAGTACAAAACCAAATAACTTTTTCTCCATATACATTACATGTATAGGTAACAACCTAATCCAGTACAACTCCTATGAAGTGGTTCACCTCGCAGCGGAATAAGACTCACGATTCCCACGTCTATGAATTCCTACAGAAACATTCACAAAACGTGAGTATATATAACAATTATCTCAGTGCAATATCAAAACAATCACAATAATGATAAAGCACAATAAAGTCATCAAATGTGGATGCTCTGTATCATGCATCAACAAATGCATTATGTCATGACATGTCTCAATAGGCACCCTATTATCACGAGCCCCATATGATATGCCTATTCAGCTCAATATGTCAGTGGAACCACATCACATCTTCATATTAGCAGCACATATCATAGTACCATGCTCATCTGTGATAATAGCCAGAGCATATACCCAAACCAGGCGTATATCTCTCAAATACATAACCGAGCATATACCCAAAACATGCGTATATCTCTCAAATACATAACCGAGCATATACCCAAACCAGGCGTATATCTCAAACATAACCGAGCATATACCCAAACCAGGCGTATATCTCAAATACATAACCGAGCATATACCCAAACCAGGCGTATATCTCAAATACATAACCGAGCATATACCCAAAACAGGCGTATATCTCTCAAATACATAACCGAGCATATACCCAAACCAGGCGTATATCTCAAACATAACCGAGCATATACCCAAACCAGGCGTATATCTCAAATACATAACCGAGCATATACCCAAACCAGGCGTATATCTCAAATACATAACCGAGCATATACCCAAACCAGGCGTATATCTCAAATACATGATATCCATGAATGTACAGGCATATGATACTACCAATCATATGATACTAACATAACACAATTCATATGATATCAATCTAATAACATCATCACACAATAGCTATACTCCGTACGTCAACACGTACCTGTAACGCGACACAAACCAGATAAATCAGTCGTCACTGGTTAATTGCCTCTGTGCCCTGTCCCCTGTGATGATGTTACAACAATACCAACAATATCATGTTAAAAGAGGTTGAACTATTCATTTCCACAATAAAATAATATTGTTCAACATTTAAGTTTACCGATCGATCGGTCTTTCTAGCGTCCAAACAAGTAACCCTAGCGATCGGTCGGTCAAAAGCTAGCGATCGATCGCTTCAATGTTTGAATTTCTCAAAAATGCTATGGCATTTCACCGATCGATCGGTCGCTTTCAGCGATCGATCGGTACATGAACCGCCTTACTTCCCCTGTTTCTACCGATCGATCGGTACACATCTAGCGATCGATCGGTCGACAACAGATTTTCAAAACCATGGCGATTTTTAATGCTTATCTTCATGGTTCTCAACCTACACCTCAAGTTAAACCATCAAAACTTGATATATGCATACTTTAACCTCATCTAAACATGTTTCTAGCAACATACAACTTAATTCTTTGACTTCAACACCATATGAAGTCCATGTTCCTTCAAACAATTCACATGTTTCTTAATTTGTATAACAAACACCATAACTAAGTTATGACACCAACTAACTACCTCAAGTAGAGCATGCAACTTCTCCTTCCCACATATTTCATGTTGAACATGCTTCCAAGCTAGAACCAAGCAAAAACACCAAGAGGTTCAAGAGAGCATGTGTAGAGATTTGTAGGTGAGTTTAGGTGTTGTATGTTTGTCAAATCTGATTCTCTCTTCATATAACCTCCTCACCTCAAATTCAAATGCACATTACATGCAACTCATATTCTCCCCAAATTCATGTTAAATGCAAGACATATGAAGATTCAACTATGTGATGCATTTTAAGTCTCTTTTCCATTATAACATAATAATGTTAAGTCCATCTATCACATGTTCATGTTCTTTCATATCTGTTTCATTCAAACATAACATTTGACGTGCTCGGTTTAACCCGAAATCCGAGTCGACATCATACTGTAATTAATCAGAATTACACCATAATCATATAACACGTGTAAGCAATTCGAGGCATTACAATTCTCCCCCACTCATTGAATTTCGTCCTCGAAATTCCATAGTCATAAGATGAATTGCATATAGCATCTAAAACTCATGTAGAAAGCCATAAGCTTTGCACACACATGCATTATAAATGCAAAATTATTTGCCTGCCGGAACAAATAATCAAAAGTAAATCCGCTACATACTCAACATGCTCAACTAGCAGATACGTACCACATTGGCAGTATAAGAAATCAAATGCAAACATACCAGACATTGCACTTTGGATTCTACTGCATACTCATGTTCTCGCATACCACGTATATCAGCTTGTTACTATTTGCCTTTTGTCTACGTAGCCATATGCTCACAATACTCTACACCAGTCAGGCATAGATAGTATGTATATCTTGTTGTAAAACCATCAACAGACAAACATTTCACTCGTATCAGTGAATACTCCAGAAATCATGTCCGAATATTGGCACATATATAGATCCTGTTATACACAACAGTAGCCATCAACTTGACTTGATCTCATACAACTCTTTTTACCGGTGGGTTCCCTTAACCAAGTCACTGCCCACTCCCATTCTTGCTGGATATGATCTCCAATGGAGCATCTGTTCTTCTAATGTCTAATACATCCGTCCCTCCTTGGACAACTAGTCACCACATCGTAATACAGTCAATGGTTCAAATCATGGTATTACACCTTTTCCATACACGTCATGCCACACTTTATAAACACAGCAACACACATACCCATGTTGTGTATTGTATAACGGTTTAGAATGTTTCCATTCATCTGTACTCCTGTGTAAACCTACGTAGAAAATTGAGATCAGCAAGATACTCTAAACCAAGTACCTCGGTCCTTATCACATACAGATTCTACACATCCAAATGTGTACAGAGCTATCTCTGCTCTAACATTTCACAAAGTTGTATTATAGTATGTAATTACACAATGTGACATATCCATCTATCATTTGCATACTAATCTCCCATGCCAGACTTCTCAGTCTTGATTAAACACTGGACACGATACCAGTCCAGAACAAACACTGGACACGAACTTGACCAAACCACAAGAAGCAATCCACATTACACTCATATGTCATCAATGCATCATGTACACCAAAGCTATGTACAATACATATGTCCATATGAGTATATGGTCATCTCACCCAATGATTATGGTCTCATCTGACCCCTGTACCGGAAATGTCATTCTTTGTACCAACTATTTCCCCCCAAGATTACCATCTTGAGTATGACAAGCTTTTACAACGAGTCCTTACTTTCTATTCACTGTTCCCTGTAATGATTAACACAAAATATCATGTAGCAATGGAAACCAACATGTTTTCCAACGACACGTTTTCCCCGCATGTGCAATTCACTTGCTACATGTAGTATGTCAACAAGTCCCACACATCACAGGTACCTAATAACTCATTCGGTTCGGTTTCAAGAACCTATCCATATGTATTATCATATCACCCGGATAGATCATACAATCGAAGATCTCACCCGACTATATCACATGATCGACTATATCACTCAGATATATCACATGAACGCATATAGTACATAATCGAAACCAACAGTTGTCTACCTCACCATATTCATTGAATCTTTCTTTATTGGAATGCATTCCTAATAAACACGACTGCTCCCAGCAAATCGTTATCACCTCTGGTTCATGCAGGAATAACCAATCCAACCATATATAGAAGGTAACCAATTCCCACTCAACTGCAATCACACAATCCACACACTATTGTTGACATGAATGATAATCAAATTACCATATTACTCATGGTCATTCTAACATTATGACTCTTCAATTGGATTCAAAGGAATTGCCATATCATATAGCATTGCCAATGATACCTTCACAATACTGTAATCGTATTATGTTCCTAGTACACTTTCCGTGTAAAATCAAATGATATCATATCAGAATACCATATAGCAAAATACCATTCATCATCTGGTATATGGCAAACCAGTCTCATATCGGTCATACCACTAGAACATGACACAACTTCAATACCATACACAAGCTCAAAAGCTAAATCATTTCATGGATAAATCAAGTCCCATCACACTACTTCATACGTGTGAGCTTCTTCAACCTTCTCATATCCATCACATGGTGTAGCGTACCAACCATTCCTTAAACATTTCATGGTTTAGTACACCAACCATACTGTTTCCTCATGAAACATATTCGCAGACTGTCCATCAATAGATATCAACCCAACATCTATCGAGCACAAAATGTAAACCAATCAACTATGCAAACCAATCGCATGACTAGGTCGGCATATCAAAATCACGATCCCATCCGTCATACATCTTCCGTCCTGACTCAAGAATATATGAATTCATGTCAAACGCATAGTACCATCACAACACAACAGAAACTCTGATTGCATCAGCACTACAGTCGCAGTGTACAAGCAATCTACGGAAACTCAACTTTCTTATCAATCTGGAAAATTTTGACATTCAACATCAGACTTGTGAACCATACATCATAGCCACCAAGCTATGCTATCAGACAATAATTCACATTCAATGCTTCCCGGATACTCACATTGCCAACCAATCTCTGTTGGTCTTACGTGTACAGATCACTCCTGTCATACAACAATCTAGAATATGACAAACTGTCAACACAGTTCCACTAAAGAATCAATTTACGGATGTCTATTCTGACATCCTTTTCTATATCTAGAAGCCATACAAGTATTCAACGCTCTCAGCAACCACACAGATACCCACACTCTGTTCAAAGCAGACCAACCAATTTCAACCTCATAAATACAGTTCACAAACACAGAACTAGATGTTCATATACAACATCCCATACACAACTGTATGCACTTGAGGTATCTCGTGTCAATCAAAGACACTCATGGCTGCCACACATACCACATATCATACGGACAACCTTAGAATTCGGACGGAATTCACATAAAAAAAAATGATATCCATGCCCATCACTATACACTAGCCAGATATCCTACATGACCACATCGCACCATATATGTCTCTGTCTAGCCATCACAAAGATCACATATACAGACGTCACAACAATCTTTGCCGGTCATCATTGCATCACTGCAATCTCCGTCGGTACTCATTTTCTTTCACTCTGAAAGACTTCCATGTTCAAATCCATATGATACAACAAAAACGAACACAAGAAACTAATACACAGAAAGGATCACACAATCCATTAACTAGTCACCAAAACATGAGTGACTTGAACGACATCAACTAATAACAGTCGAACATACTGCGGTTGTACCGCTCCATCAATACGCCTCAGCGCCACTAGCATTGAACTCTCCCAATTTCATGTTCCTTGTCAACTCCATGACAACAAACATAGAGATCAACATACACATACACACCTCAGAACCATACACAGATGATACCCTGACAAGATACTCATCACCACGATGATCTTACAAATCACCAATTACCGTTGTGAAATACCACAATAAAAAAATACTATTATTGTACACTCATTTCATAGTCGCTACATGTACCATCTGAGTATCACAAGTAACTCATATCTGCATCATCTCCCAATGTAAACACACTACGTTAGCCATACTATCCACAGATCAATAGCAACGTATTACATTCCCATTTAGGCCATACATGACGAACTGACAATGCAACCACAGATTGCAATATCAAGAATGCCCTTGACCTTCCATTCACACATCATGTGTCAGTCAGTCCATCTTTAGGTCTGATACACAATCTCATACAGGCTGACTTTGCACATGGAGCTGATATCAAGCTTTGCTTTTCACACTCCACCCACTGTACAACTTACTC
This sequence comes from Haberlea rhodopensis, assembly GCA_907163345.1. Classification (NCBI taxonomy): domain Eukaryota; kingdom Viridiplantae; phylum Streptophyta; class Magnoliopsida; order Lamiales; family Gesneriaceae; genus Haberlea; species Haberlea rhodopensis. Next base: position 904,499 of record CAJQUN010000142.1, on the reverse strand, counting down.
CTCTGATTCGGTATCGAACTACATACCATTACTACGGAATCAGTGAAATAGCTCCCGTGAAACATATCATGTTTTCCTTGCCAAATGATAGTACAGAAACCCGGTGTACCAATCACGGTCACACCCACAACATCACGTATGTCACGCATAAGAATTCATACCAAGTCATACTATCATCCTGCAAAACAAGGGTTAACAATAACAGATACAAATACAAAGCATGTTCCCAGACACTATATCATCAGTATCACATGCCGTTAAGTGATTAGGTAACTCCCTAACTCACTTCCTCTACCCTTGTTTATCCCATTCTCGAACCACTGCTCTGATACCACTAATGTGGGGTCCTCGTTACTTAATCCATTATGTATTTCATTAAGCATACATATGTGAGTCTGAATTAAGTAAAAACATACACTGTTTAAGAGTTTCTCACTAATAGGTTGTTACAGATGTACCAAAACCACTAGTACAAAACCAAATAACTTTTTCTCCATATACATTACATGTATAGGTAACAACCTAATCCAGTACAACTCCTATGCGGTGGTGCACCTCGCAGCGGAATAAGACTCACGATTCCCACGTTTATGAATTCCTACAGAAACATTCACAAAACGTGAGTATAGATAACAACTATCTCAGTGCAATATCAAAACAATCACAATAATGATAAAGCACAATAAAGTCATCAAATGTGAATGCTCTGTATCATGCATCAACAAATGCATTATGTCATGACATGTCTCAATAGGCACCCTATTATCACGAGCCCCATATGATATGCCTATTCAGCTCAATATGTCAGTGGAACCACATCACATCTTCATATTAGCAGCACATATCATAGTACCATGCTCATCTGTGATAATAGCCAGAGCATATACCCAAACCAGGCGTATATCTCTCAAATACATAACCGAGCATATACCCAAAACAGGCGTATATCTCTCAAATACATAACCGAGCATATACCCAAACCAGACGTATATCTCAAACATAACCGAGCATATACCCAAACCAGGCGTATATCTCAAATACATAACCGAGCATATACCCAAACCAGGCGTATATCTCAAATACATAACCGAGCATATACCCAAAACAGGTGTATATCTCTCAAATACATAACCGAGCATATACCCAAACCAAGCGTATATCTCAAACATAACCGAGCATATACCCAATACATAACCGAGCATATACCCAAACAGACGTATATCTCAAATACATAACCGAGCATATACCCAAACCAGGCGTATATCTCAAATACATAACCGAGCATATACCCAAACCAGGCGTATATCTCAAATATATGATATCCCTGAATGTACAGGCATATGATACTACCAATCATATGATACTAACATAACACAATTCATATGATATCAATCTCATAACATCATCACACAATAGCTATACTCCGTGCGTCAACACGTACCTGTAACGCGACACAAACCAGATAAATCAGTCGTCACTGGTTAATTGCCTCTGTGCCCTGTCCCCTGTGATGATGTTACAACAATACCAACAATATCATGTTAAAAGAGGTTGAACTATTCATTTCCACAATAAAATAATATTGTTCAACATTTAAGTATACCGATCGATCGGTCTTTCTAGCGATCGATCGGTCCAAACAAGTAACCCTAGCGATCGGTCGGTCAAAAGTTAGCGATCGATCGCTTCAATGTTTGAATTTCTCAAAAATGCTACGGCATTTCACCGATCGATCGGTCGCTTTCAGCGATCGATCGGTACATGAACCGCCTTGTACACATCTAGCGATCGATCGGTCGACAACAGATTTTCAAAACCATGGCGATTTTTAATGCTTATCTTCATGGTTCTCAACCTACACCTCAAGTTAAACCATCAAAACTTGATATATGCATACTTTAACCTCATCTAAACATGTTTCTAGCAACATACAACTTAATTCTTTGACTTCAACACCATATGAAGTCCATGTTCCTTCAAACAATTCACATGTTTCTTAATTTGTATAACAAACACCATAACTAAGTTATGACACCAACTAACTACCTCACGTAGAGCATGCAACTTCTCCTTCCCACATATTTCATGTTGAACACGCTTCCAAGCTAGAACCAAGCAAAAACACCAAGAGGTTCAAGAGAGCATGTGTAGAGATTTGTAGGTGAGTTTAGGTGTTGTATGTTTGTCAAATCTGATTCTCTCTTCATATAACCTCCTCACCTCAAATTCAAATGCACATTACATGCAACTCATATTCTCCCCAAATTCATGTTAAATGCAAGACATATGAAGATTCAACTATGTGATGCATTTTAAGTCTCTTTTCCATTATAACATAATAATGTTAAGTCCATCTATCACATGTTCATGTTCTTTCATATCTGTTTCATTCAAACATAACATTTGACGTGCTCGGTTTAACCCGAAATCCGAGTCCACATCATACTGTAATTAATCATAATTACACCATAATCATATAACACGTGTAAGCAATTCGAGGAATTACAGGTAATGCCGTTCGGTGTGACGAACGCCCCGGCTGTCTTTATGAGCTTGATGAATCGGGTGTTCCAACCCTATCTGGACCAGTTCGTCATTGTATTTATTGACGACATTCTCATCTACTCCCGGAGCGAGGAAGAGCATGTGCAACACTTGAGGACGGTGCTCCAGATCCTCAGAGATCACCAATTATATGCCAAGCTCAGCAAGTGTGAGTTTTGGTTGAGCAATGTAGTGTTTCTGGGGCATGTCATATCTAGCAGTGGGATTTCAGTGGACCCCAGGAAGATTGAGGCTGTGATGGAGTGGGCTGCACCCACTTCTGTGCCCGAGATTCGGAGTTTCCTTGGTTTGGCTGGGTATTACCGACGCTTCGTCGATGGATTTTCTAAGATTACTAAGCCACTAACTCAGTTGACTCAAAAGGGAGTGCCCTTCTTTTGGTCAGAGGCTTGCGAGGAGAGCTTTCAAGAGTTGAAGCACCGATTAACGACGGCACCGGTATTGGTGATTCCTACGGAGAACAAGAGGTTTGTTCTATATACTGACGCATCGCTTCAGGGCTTGGGATGTATACTGATGCAAGATAAGCACGTAGTAGCTTATGCATCGAGGCAATTGAAGCCGCATGAGGCTAGATACCCGGTCCATGATTTGGAGTTGGCAGCTATTGTCTTTGCCTTGAAGATTTGGAGGCACTATTTGTATGGTACATCTTTTACCATATATACGGATCATAAGAGCCTAAAATTCTTATTTACTCAGGCGGAGTTGAATATGCGTCAGAGGAGATGGATGGATCTACTCAAGGACTATGACTGTGAGATAGAGTACCATCCGGGGAAGGCGAACTTGACAGCAGACGCCTTGAGTCGGAAGGTGAAGAGTACTGCTGAGGAGGTCATGCATTTGTCGGCTATGATGACTTCATATTGCCATCTGGGCTATGACTTCGACGTAGATACATCTCCTGTGCATGTATCGACCTTATTGGCTGAGCCAGATATCTATGAGCATATCAGGAGAGCTCAGAGGACAGATGATGAGATTCAGAGATGGTCATCATTGGCACTTCAAGGGCAGCCATCAAAGTTCAGAGTGGCTGAGGATGGTTCTTTGAGACTTGGTAACCGATGGGTAGTTCCAAGTACACCGGAGTTGCGTAGAGGAATCTTGGAGCGAGCTCATAGTAGCCGATTCAGTATCCACCCAGGAGGGAGGAAAATGTATAAGGACTTGTGTGATCAGTTCTGGTGGAAACGGATGAAACATGATGTGATCTCTTTTGTCAAGAGGTGTTTGATCTGCCAGCAGGTTAAGGCAGAGAGGCAGAGACCCGGTGGCGAGCTAAGGAGCTTAGAGATACCGGAGTGGAAGTGGGAGCATATATCTATGGATTTTGTGACCCACCTGCCGAGGACTATTTCGGGTTGTGATGCCATTTGGGTGATCATTGACAGGCTGACAAAGGTAGCTCACTTCATTCCCTATAGTATGACGTACACATACTTGAGGATGGCTCAGCTGTATGTCCGGGACATAGTGAGACTACATGGGATTCCAGTATCTATTGTGTCGGACAGAGACCCGCGGTTTACATCTCATTTCTGGGGAGGTCTTCAGTCAGCATTGGGTACTGAGGTGAGATTGAGTACGGCATATCATCCCCAGACGGACGGTCAAACTGAGCGTACTATACAGACGCTCGAGGACATACTACGAGCTTGTGTGTTGGAGTTTGACGCCTCATGGCAAGATTCTTTGGCCTTGGTAGAGTTTTCTTACAACAACAGCTATCAGACGAGTATTCAGATGGCACCGTTTGAGGCGTTGTATGGTAGGCGTTGTAGGTCGCCATTATACTGGGATGACTTGACCAGTAAAGCAGTGGGAGGACCCGAACTAATTTTGTAGATGGAGGATAAGATAAAGGTCATCCGTCAGAAAATGAAGGCAGCCCAGGACAGGCAGGCAGCCTATGCGAACAAACGGCGGAGACCGTTGGAGTTTCAATTAGGAGACAGGGTCTTTTTGAAGATTTCACCTTTCAGTTAGTTGCAATTTGGGCATTAATTATGTTTATGTAATCTTATGGTGATAATTAGATTATGTTTTGGGACTAATTATCTTGGTAAAATGCTTGTCACATGGTAGGCGTGACCCGGTACAGCATTTCAGGGTGCATGTTATACATGTTGGGAAATTGGGTGTTATAATGGTTTAAATGTGTTGGTTTGTAATTTTGGTAAAGCATGATTTTAATGGTGATTTTGGTGCATTTTGGCAAAATGCTTTTAAAATATCATGTTGGGGTATTTTATATATCATGCTTGTGTTTTGATACACATTTAAATCACATACCATGGCAAGGGAGCCACTTGCACACACCTTTACATCCCATCACTCCTCTCTATCAAATTTATGTCCCCAAATCCCTCTCCTTTCATCTTAGAACCTCCATTTTCGTTTCTGAAACTAGAGGAGAAGGGAAAGCTTTGAAAAAGGAGTCTTTTGTGATTTCTTGCTAAAAACTTGGAGCTCAAGTGGTAAGCTTCCATTATGGTAGAGTTTTGGTTGGGTTTGTAGCTTGTTTTTGGGGTTAAAAGGGTGGATCTTGGTCCAACATGTTGTTTATGTTTGGGGGATGTATTTTAAGGTTGTTTTTTGGTAAAATGTTGAGAATGGTGGTTGATCTTGGTTGTATATGAGTTTAGGTGTTGTTGGAAGCTCATACTTGGAAGTTTCTTGACCGCTTTTATTTTAAACAAAAGATATTTCAAAGAATGGGTTGAAGCGATTCTACCGCAAGTGCACGGTTGTCAAGTTTTAGTATAGTGAAAATTAAGTACAGGTTGTCGAATCCACGGGACTAACGTATAAGTACCAAATAAGATTAATAAAATTATATTTAGCCTACGATAAAAGAAGTTTGATTAACTAAAGCTAGATTAAACTAAAGAATAAAGATTAAACTAGAAACAAAGAATAGAATGGTTCCGGAAATGCGAAGGTAAGTCACTCGAGAAAATTACCAAGCTCGTCGTTCAATTATATTATCTGTACTGATCCAATGGAATTCTCAAATTATCACTCAATTGATTTTAAAGGTGAAAGGTTTTCACTATTATTCGATACACTCTCTCGAGCTGTAACGAAACTAACAATAAATTAGAATAAGTCACTCTCGTGCACCTATTTACTAATTCAAAGTTGCTTAAATTATCAAAACCTTATAACTCTAAATCTTTCGAATTTCAAGTTCTCACGTATGCGATATCATCTCTCGATCTCAATCGTGACATACATCATAAATTAATGGAACGTGTTACAACGTTATCTCTCGATCTCGGTTGTAACTCTCAAATTCAATCAAAGCTAGCTAGACTTTGATCTACACATGCAATCAATCTATGAACAATAAATATCAATACGCTCAAATACCAATGAATCAATATATCAAACACAACGAACGAAAACTTCAATAATATAAACCAAATTCAATTCAAATCAAATACAGATGAGTTTAATTGTCTCTCGACCTCAAAAACTTCAAATGAAAATGAAAATCAAATAAATTAAGGTTCAGAAATACGATAAACGATGGATGAATCCATGCGTTGCACCGTAATTTCTTCTCTTGTTCCTTCCTTGCACTCCGGAAGAGATTGGCTCGACTTTGGACGAAGAACGGAGATTGGATCTCCTTGGCGGCGTTGGGCGGCGGCTCCTTGACCTAGAATTCGTCTGATAAAATTTTCTAATCTCGTCCTCCTTTTTGAAATGAATCCAGCCTCTCTAAAAAGCCCCCAAAATCTCGATAAATAAGGAAAATAAAATCTTCAGATTTCGCGTATCGATCGATCGATATTTTCACCGATCGATCCGTGCACTGTTCACGTCAGCCTTTTGCACTCACTGCCTCGCTCGATCGATCGAGAATTTCCACCGATCGATCGAGATTTCTCAAAATTTGCTGCTGAAGTTACTGCCTCGCTCGATCGATCGAGATTTCCACCGATCGATCGAGCCTTCAAAAAATCTGATTCTTGCTTCTGGCTGGCTCGATCGATCGAGAATAAATCTCGATCGATCGAGATTTGGGAGATCCATCTTCTTTTGTTTTCTCTTCTTTTACGCCTCGATTTCGCCCGTTATCTTCATGAAGCTCATTTCTTCCACTTCCGGTCTAATTTCCTGAAACAAACGAATAAACACCAAAAAGCATAATATCATCCAGGAAAAAGTACGGAAAATGGGAAGAAATTACAGTTAAAATCACTCAAATCTAAGCCTATCAACTCCCCCAAACTTAGACTTGATCGTCCTCGAGCAAGCAATAAACTCAAAAAGAAAAGTTAAACTCGATACTAAGCATGAGTCATCTTCACAACATACGTAACAACTCAGAAATCCTACTTACACATCAATAGAAGTCAATCAACATTTTAACAAGAAGCAATTCTCCTAAGTTAAACAATACATCGCAACATCGGAACGTGCGTGTGTGCTATTGTCAAACATGAGTTACATATATATCTTTAACATCAACATGTGCCATATTAACTCCTAGTCAAGATTACTTTGAATCACTCTACAAGTTTACTATCCAGCACTTCTCCACTAATGTAATTGTTCCCTAGACTTGGATCAAAAGGTCTTGAAAGCTTATAACGTTAGGCCTTTTGGTGTCGGCTTCAAAGAAAAGGTAGGATGAACTCAAAGAAGAGAGTATAATCATTTACAGTTCAACTATTTTTGAGCTTCTCTTCAACTTTTTTCTAGCCTTGGCCACTTTGGGTCTTATTTTGAATTTTTCTTTTCAAGGCTTTTCTCTACATCTTTTCTTTTTCTTTGCTCATTCTTTTGTTCCTTTTGAACTCATTTGCATATAACAATTCTGTGCAATGAATGAGATTCATTATACTCTCCTAGGGGTAGGTAAAAATTTTCTTTTAGGCTCAAACCAAGGTGGGTATAATGAGTTGCCAAAAATGTCGAATGGGGGTCTAATCATATGCAATGCATATACCATTCTTTTTTTTCAATAAGGCTCAAAAGGGGACACTAAGGAATAATATATAACAGGTAGGCTTGAAAGGCTCAAACGGTCCAAAGATCGCATAAACCATTCTGTTTCTATTGCTACGTAACAAATAAATTAAGGTTCAGAAATACGATAAACGATGGATGAATCCGTGCGTTGCACCGTAATTTCTTCTCTTGTTCCTTCCTTGCACTCCGGAAGAGATTGGCTCGACTTTGGACGAAGAACGGAGATTGGATCTCCTTGGCGGCGTTGGGCGGCGGCTCCTTGACCTAGAATTCGTCTGATAAAATTGTCTAATCTCGTCCTCCTTTTTGAAATGAATCCAGCCTCTCTAAAAAGCCCCCAAAATCTCGATAAATAAGGAAAATAAAATCTTCAGATTTCGCGTCTCGATCGATCGATATTTTCACCGATCTATCGGTGCACTGTTCACGTCAGCCTTTTGCACTCACTGCCTCGCTCGATCGATCGAGAATTTCCACCGATCGATCGAGATTTCTCAAAATTTGCTGCTGAAGTTACTGCCTCGCTCGATCGATCGAGATTTCCACCGATCGATCGAGCCTTCAAAAAATCTGAGTCTTGCTTCTGGCTGGCTCGATCGATCGAGAATAAATCTCGATCGATCGAGATTTGGGAGATCCATCTTCTTTTGTTTTCTCTTCTTTTACGCCTCGATTTCGCCCGTTATCTTCATGTAAGCTCATTTCTTCCACTTCCGGTCTAATTTCCTGAAACAAACGAATAAACACCAAAAAGCATAATATCATCCAGGAAAAAGTACGGAAAATGGGAAGAAATTACAGTTAAAATCACTCAAAATCTAAGCCTATCATTTCTCGCAGGAACAGGGCTGCCCGATCGATCGAGAAATGGGTCCGATCGATCGAGCAGAACAGAGCCTGAACAAGGCGTGAAATGAGCTTACCGATCGATCGAAATTTTGTTCCGATCGATCGGTGTGACGTCTCGATCGATCGATAAAAAGTTTCGATCGATCGGTGGAGGCAGTACTTGGATGCCTTCACTTAGCGATCGATCGGGGCTTGGGGACCGATCGATCGCAAGGCTAAAAATGTGGGTTTTGGGATTTTGTTCTAAATGGTGATGTTTTTGGTAATGGTTCATTTATTGGCTTCTAATATGGATTAATGTGATTGTGTAGAACCATCCCAGGTAGCCACACATCAAAGGAGATAAAGTTCCACGATATCTCCACTTTTGGAACTAAGGTACGTAGTGAGACGTACGAGCATCGGACGGTAAAACGTATTTATTACGCTTTGATTGGTTATGCATTATGGTTGCATACATGGTCTTAATTATGCATTATAGTTGCATACATGATTGGATATGCATTATGGTTGCATATATGGTTGGTTATGCATTATGGTTGCATATATGGTTGGATATGCATTACGGTTGCATATATATTGTGAGTCGAGATTATATTGCAGTGATGATAGAATACTTGCCGCTGTCATGTCGAAGCAATGATAGAATACTTGCCGCTGTCATATTTAGCGATGAAGAATATTTGCCGCAAATATGTCGAAGCGAAGGATAATGCCGCTGTCATATTGATGCGAGGGATATTATGCCACTAATATGTCGAAGCGAGGGGTATATATGCCGCTGTCATATAAACGCGAGGGGTATTATGCCACTGATATAATAAGACTGGAAATTGGCCATTGATATACATGGAATGGATACATGTCATGACATGCATATTGGCATTATAATCCTTTGATTATTATTGTGGTACAGGGACAACCAAGGGAGCTTTAAATGTGTTAAATACAGGAAGTGAATTGCATTTACGGTTTATGCATTGAATTATGATCATATTATTGTGGATATGATTTATATACATGCTCATGGTTTTGGGGTTGTTCCTGTAGGTACTTTTGGGCGGAAGGGGCTAATGCGGGTTGACGCGGTGAGCTAGTGAGGAGTGCTCTTGGTAGCAGGCTTGATTCTTTTGTATAGTATTTACTCTAGGAGTAGTGTAAAGCTATAGGATTAGCATTCATTGATTGGGAATGTAACTAATCCCTTTTGAACCTTATTTTGGCACTTTAATTTAATAGCTCAAGGCATCAACACAACCGTTATACTCTGTTTATGCATGGAAATTTTTATTTACGCCTTTAATCCGCACTTAAGGAACTAGGGTCCTTACATACTAGCACAGCGCCATGTGTTCGACCGATCACAAAGCAGAGGCAATTGTTGAACCCAACAATAATTGTTGGGTTTGGAAACACGAATAATCTTGGTTTTGATGTTAACAAAACTTGTTATTGTGTTGCTAACATATTTCATCAAGTGTGCAGTTCATAGATGATATTTTACAGCTTCATGATCTGCTAAGAAATGGCCTTGAGTTTGGTTGCTGAAATGAGAATTCAGCATCTAGTAGTCCCCGTGCGCTTCTCACTAAATTGATCATATCCCATATATTCTTGTATTTTACTTATATATCATTATTTGGGGTTATATATACATGATTTGGAAGCTCAATAACAGCTGATTGAAGATCAATCCAAGCCTTCCAAAAGCAAACCCACTTGGGATTCAATTGGGGAACTTCAAAGACAAAAGCTGCTAAATGAAGAGCACTCCCCAAACCTTTGACACCTCTTACCTTGTTGTATCAGATTCATTATGAAATCATTTGTGCCTTTGTATTCACTCTATTCATTGTATTTGTGAGCTAAAATAGAAGAGTGAACACCATTGTAAAAGTTTGTGATTCGTCACAACTGGATGAAAGGTCTTTGTATGTGAGACGTTAAAGAACATACATAGTTGAGTTGCTAGGAGTTCTAGTTGGATGGGGAATGCCCAACTGGATAAGACAAATCCTTTACCGCCACCAGCTGTGGGCGTGGAACCGATAGCACAGTTGTTATTGCCTGGTGAACTGAGCCTAACACAATTTCTGACCTTCCATCAGCCTAGATTTGAGGGGACAGAGACAGGGGAAGAAGCTGAGGAAAAGCAGATATTTGTGTCTGCACCTTGTGCTAGGACTGCTTGGCTGAGACTAGCAGAGTTTCAATTGGCTAAGAAGTCTTCCATGTGGTGGAAGACAACAGTGATGGAACTAAGAGCTCAGGGGATGTTGATAGACTGGACTCTATTCAGGACACAGTTTCTGAACCTGTACTTTTCTGCTGCTGCTAGGCAGATGAAAGAGGATGAGTTCACCAATCTGAAGCAGGGAAGAATGACTGTATCGGACTATGCCATGCATTATTCATTGCTGTTGAGGTATGTCCCTCATATCGCTACTAATGGGCATGCCAAGATGAGGCATTTCTTGAAAGGATTGAGGCCAGAACTATTTGACCGGGTTATCTCCAACAACCCCACCTCTTTTGATGATGCTCTTACTAGAGCAGAACTGGCGGAGATAAGAGTTAGTGCTTACACGGATGTTGTACCCCCACAAGTTCCACCACCGAGGCCGGTATCTAATAATCTGAGGCCACAAGGAGAATCATTTAAACCTCATGGGGCTCCTTCTTCTTCTCTGTTTAGTGGAAGGTGAATTGATAACCATGGGGTAATACATCTTTCAATAGAGGGCAAACTCAAACGAGTAGGAGCGGAGTAGTGAAATGTCACTTCTGTGGGGGACCACATCACATACGTGATTGTACGGCTTGTTACAAATGTGGCAAGATGGGCCACATAGCTCGCTTTTGTCAAAATAGTGATGGTCAGGTAGATCTCAGAGAAGGCAAAGGGAAGTTCACTAGTGGGTCAGTGCAGCAGAGGCAACCGGTGGTGCCTTGGCAGTTGGGAGGCCAGGCGATGGGGCCACCTCAAGGGCAGGTTTATGCATTGACTAGGGAGCAGGCTACGGCGGCCCCGGAGGAAGTGATTGCTGATATGTGTCTTTTATTTACGTACCCCGCTTTTATTTTGATAGACACAGGTGCTTCACACTCCTTTGTGTCTGCGGATTTTGTGGAGAGACATCATATGTGCACATCTCCTTTACCCACGCCTCTTTTGGTCTCGACACCACTGGAAAGAATGTTGTTGCAGATCGGTTTCTTGCTGAATGCCTCATTTATTTTGAGAGCAATGAATTAAATACGGGCTTGATTGTTTTAGGTATGTCAGATTTCGATTGCATTGTGGGCATCGATATACTGAACAGATATCAGGCAGTGATAGATTGCTGACAGAGAACGGTTTGGTTCCGAGCATATCGACGGTCAAAATGTCCCGATTATTGGAACGTGGACACACGGGCTATCTTATCTATGCCGTGGACATGGAAAGAAGAGGGAATTGAGGGTTGAGGATGTACCCGTGGTGGCAGAGTTTGCTGATGTGTTTCCAGAGGAAATTCCAGGATTCCCGCTGAATAGAGAGGTCGAGTTTGGGATTGAGTTGTTACCGGGAACGTCCGCTATTGCTCTTGCCCCTTATATGATGGCACCTGAGGAGTTAAGGGAATTGAAGGAGCAGTTACAGGAGCTCCTTGACAAAAGATATATACGCCCTAGCGTATGGCCTTGAGGCGCGCCTGTTCTTTTCGTGAAGAAGAAGGATGGTTCGATGCGTTTGTGCATCGATTACCGGCAACTGAATAAGGAAACGGTGAAGAACAAGTATCCTCTCCCAAGGATTGACGATTTACTTGATCAGTTGCAGGGTACTAAGCTGTATAGCAAGATTGATTTGAGGTCAGGTTACCATCAGATAAGGGTCAGGGAGGAGGATGTTCAGAAGACAGCATTCCGGACTCGGTATGGGCACTACGAGCTCTTGGTTATGCCGTTCGGTGTGACAAACGCCTTGGCTGTCTTTATGAGTTTAATGAACTGAGTGTTCCAACCATATCTTGACCAGTTTGTCATAGTGTTTATTGACGACATACTTTTTTACTCTCAGAGTGAGGAGGATCACGTGAAACACTGGAGGACAGTGCTCCAGATCCTCAGAGATAATCAGTTGTTTGCCAAGCTCAGCAAGTGTGAATTCTGGTTGAGCAGCGTAGTGTTTTTGGGGCATGTCATCTGTAGCAGTGGGATATCAGTGGATCCCAGGAAGGTGGAGGCAGTGATGGAGTGGTCTGCACCCACTTCTGTACCCAAGATACGGAGCTTTCTTGGCTTGGCCGGGTATTATCGACGTTTTGTCGAGGGATTTTCTAAGATTACTAAGCCCTTGACTCAATTGACTCAAAAGGGAGTATAATTCTATTGGTCTGAGGCTTGTGAGCAGAGCTTCCAAGAGTTGAAACACCGGTTGACGACAACGCCTGTATTAGTGATCCCTACGGAGAACAAGAGGTTTGTTCTATATACTGATGCATCACTACAGGGCTTAGATGTGTACTGATGCAAGATAAGCATGTGGTAGCTTATGCATCAAGGCAGTTGAAGCTGCATGAGGCCAGATATCCGGTCCATGACTTGGAGTTGGCGGCTATTATTTTTGCCTTGAAGATTTGGCGGCATTACTTGTATGGTACGTCGTTTACCATTATACGGATCATAAGAGCCTGAAGTTCTTGTTTACTCAGGCGGAGCTAAATATGAGAAAGAGGAGATGGATGGATTTACTCAAGGATTATGATTGTGAAATAGAGTACCATCCTAGAAAGACGAACTTGACAGCAGACGCCTTGAGTCGGAAGGTGAAGAGTACTGTTGAGGACACCATACATCTATCGGCTATGATGACTTCTTACTGCCATATGGGCTATGATTTTGATGTGGATACGTCACCGGTACGGGTATCGACTTTATTGGTAGAGCCGGACATTTATGAGAATATCCGGAGGGCTTAGAAGGCAGATGAGGAGATTCAGAGATGGTTATCATTGGTACGTCTTGGACATCCATCGAAGTTCAAAGTGACGGAGGACGGTTCCTCGAGATTGGGTAACCGCTGGGTATTTCCGAGTACGCCGGAGTTGAGTAGAGGGATCTTACAGCGAGCTCATTGCAGCATGCTTAGTATCCACCCAGGCGGGAGAAAGATGTACAGGGATCTATGCGATCAGTTTTGGTGGAAAAGAATGAAACGAGAGGTGATAGCATTCGTTAAGAGATGCTTGATCTGTCAACAGGTGAAGGCAAAAAGGCAGAGGCTTGGTGGCGAGCTTAGGAGCTTGGAGATACCGGAATGGAAGTGGGAACACATATCGATGGACTTTGTGACCCACTTGCCGAGGACTGCTTCTGGTTTTGATGCCATTTTGGTGATTGTGGATAGGCTGACCAAAGTGGCTCATTTTATTCCGTACAGTATGACATTCACATACTTGAGGATGGCTCAGTTGTATGTTCGGGATATAGTGAGACTGCACGGAATTCTAGTTTCCATTGTATCTGACCGAGATCCGCGGTTCACATCTCACTTTTGGGGAGGCCTTCAGTCAGCTTTGGGTACTGAAGTGAGGTTGAGCACAACATATCATCCCCAGATGGACGGTCATACTGAGGGTACTATACAGACGCTCGAGGACATGCTACGGGCATTCGTGTTGGAGTTTGATACTTCTTGGCAAGATTCATTGGCCTTGGTAGAGTTCTCATACAACAATAGCTATCATGCGAGTATTCATATGGCTCCATTTGAAGCTCTATATGGTCGGCGTTGTAGGTGGCCATTATACTGGGATGACTTTACTGGTAAATCGGTCGGAGTACCGGAATTGATTCGGGAGATGGAGGATAAGATAAAGGTTATCCGACAGAAAATGAAGGCAGCACTGGATAGGCAGGCAGCCTATGCAAATAAAGGCGGAGACCGTTGGAATTCCAATTGGGGGATAAGGCCGTTTTGAAGATCTCATCTTTCAGAGGTGTTGTGCGGTTTGGTATGCGCAGAAAATTGTCTCCGAGGTATGTGGGACCGTTTGAGATCTTACAGCGCATCGGTACTTTGGCTTACCGTCTGGCTTTGCCACCATCATTGTCTGGGATTCATGATGTGTTCCATGTATCTATGTTGCGGAAGTATGAGCCGTATCCGTCACATGTGTTGCAGCCTTCTGAAGTGCAGTTAGATTCTGATGTGTCCTACGTGGAACGGCCAGTCAGGATTCTGGATAGAGCTGATCGCAGAGTTCGGAACAAGGTGATACCGATGGTCAAAGTTTAATGGGGTCGCAGGGGGGTCGAGGAGGCCACGTGGGAGACGAAGTGGCACATGGTGCAGCACTACCCGGAACTATTTTCTGGTATGTGATTTATGTTTAGTTTCGGATTGGTAAGTGCATGCGATTTCGAGGGCGAAATCGCATAAGCAGGGGAGTATTGTGATATCCCCAAAATAATTATGTGCATTTGGGCATTAATTATGTTTATGTGATATTTATGGTGTTAATTAATTTAGTGTTGGATTAATTAATATGGTGAAATGCTTAGTCATGCGGTGGGCATGACCTGGTAATGCATTTCAGGGTGCATGTGATGCGTGTTAGGAATTTGGGTGTTAGCATGATTTTTTGTATAGTCTCTACTCTAGGAGTAGTGTAAAGCTATAGGATTAACATTCATTTGGTTGGGAGTGTAATTAATCATCTTGGAATTTTATTTTGGCACTGTAATCCTAATAGCTCGAGGCATCAACAAGAACTTGATACTCTATTAGATGTATGTTAGCTCTACTTACGCCTTTAATCCGCACTTAAGGAACTAGGGTCCTTATAATATGACCGTTGCAAGCTCTGGAATGGTGCAGAACCTTTTCCAACGGGCATATTCTTGTATCTAACTTATATATCATTACTTTGGGCTATATATACATGATTTGGAAGCACAATAACAGCTGATTGAAGATCAATCCAAGCCTTCCAAAAGCAAACCCAATTGGGATTCAATTGGGGAACTTCAAAGACAAAAGCTGCTAAATGAAGAGCACTCCCCAAACCTTTGGCACCTCTTACCTTGCTGTATCAGATTCATTATGGAATCATTTGTGCCTTTGTATTCACTCTATTCATTGTATTTGTGAGCTAAAATAGAAGAGTGAATACCATTGTAACAGTTTGTGATTCATCACAACTGGATGAGAGGTCTTTGTATGTGAGACGTTAAAGAACATATATAGTTGAGTTGCTAGGAGTTCTAGTTGGATGGGGAATGCCCAACTGGATCCGGTTTATACAAAGAGTTGTATAAATCAAAGTCTTCTAATGTATCCTTCCATGATATGGAAGAAGGGGAGATGTAGAAGCATCGTGCTTCGAACTTCCAGAAACAAATGCTTGTGTTATTTAAGTTACTGCATTTGTTTACCTTACTGTTTTTACATGCTTTCTTGTATATCTTTAAAATGCCTTTCAAATGATTAATCGGTTTTAGAGCTGGTTATGTCAAGTGTCTTCCGCTCGGTTTTGTAACCGAACTCGATATGATCTCTCGGGGTAATTATTTCAAGAACACGAGCTATTGAAGCTCAAGTTGGTTGAGCTCGGGTGTGGAATGGCAACCCACCCCTGGATTGGATAGAAAACTCAATTTCTACAACTCGTATTTCAGGCCAGTAGACCAAATTCGAAGGTTTACTTGACGAAAACATGTCTGAAAGAGGGTGCTGGTTCAAAGCTGAAAGACCTACCGGAAAGCCCTACCGGATCACCTACCGCATCACCTACCTAATCACCTACCGGAAAGACCTACCAGATCACCTACCGCATCACCTAGCGGAAAGACCTACTGCATCACCTACCGCATCACCTACCGTGTGATATCCCCGAAATGATTATGTGATTTTAATCATTTAAGTTATATTGTGATGTTAAGGTGTTAATTCATGGGATTGGATAAATTTTATTTGGGGAGATTTACTTCAGGGTGCATGTAACATGTATTGGGTTTTTGGGGTGTGTATTGTTTGTTTTGGTATAGCATGCAAAAGGGTAATTGAAGTATTTTGTTGAGAAAATACTATAAATATCATGTGGGGATATTTTAAATACATCGTGCTAATTCGGGACCAAAACATAACACATCAAACCACCCAACACTTAACCACCCCCCCCCCAACCCATACTTTGACTCAGCATGAGCTGGCCATGCTTCCACTTGGCTCAATAATTTAACACCTTTCCAGCACTCCAAATTTCGAACCTCCTCTTCCAAAATACCATCCAGCAGCTGCTAAGCAATTTTAGGAGGAGCCCTTCCATTTCCATCGCCTGGAAATCCTTCAAAAATCAGGGCAAAGTAGGGTGAGAAACCTACCCTGTTTCTTTCTGGAAAACTGGTTTGGTTCTACTTTTGAGCATGGTGAAAAACGGCATGTTAGCATATGTTTCTTGAAACCTGTGATTTAAATGCTTACATGGTGTTTTTATGAGTCTCTCTGTAATTTTCCTTAAGCATGATGCATGTTTTATGTGGAAGATTTAAGCTTGTGAAACGTAGTGCTCAAAAATCTGGGTAGAGATTTCCTCTGTTTCTCTGGAAAACGTGGGTTGGGAGTGTTTTTGAGGAGGTGTTATCATGCATGATAAGCTTATATTTTGGAGAAACTTTGATGTAAAAATATGCTTGGTAGTTTTGTGAAACCCATGGCATGTTTAGTTGAGCACGGTTTATGTTATAGTTGTTAGTTTTAATAGCATGAAAAGAGGTGCTCAAGAATTCTGGAAATGAAAATGTGCCCTGTTTCCAGAAAAAGTTGATCCGGTGCTTGAATAAGGGGTCGACGTTTAAGCATGAGGGCTTATGTTTGGGGTGTAATTTTGGTATGAATACACTCAGGGGAGTGTGTTGTAACTGCTAGCATGTTGGTTTTGGCATGTTGTATGTTTTACATGTTAGATTTAAGGATGTGATTTCAGGTGTTCGAGAATTCTGGACTGGTATTTCTCGAACAGAGCGTCTCGATCGATCGACATTTCATCCCGATCGATCGAGCGAGGCAGAATCTTGGTTTTTGATTTAGGCGTCTTCTCGATCGATCGGGAAGAGGGGCCGATCGATCGAGAGACCCAGAATGTTGAAAAATGTAATTTGTTATATTTTGTTAAAGTTTTGATATTGGATTGTAATGAGACATCTAATATTGTGTTATACACTGGTGTAGAGCCTTCACAGGTAGCTACACAACGCAGGGGATAGAGTCCTGCAACACACCACTTTTTTTGAAAGGTACGTAAGCGACGTACGGGCATCCCAACGGTAACATGTACTTTATGTTTGTCTTTATGACACATGATGAATGCAATGTGGTGCATTATGGTTATGATACATGTTTTTATGCATTGTTTTTGCATATGTATGTTGTGAAATATAAGAGGTGTATTTCACGAGTCAAAGTTATCTTAGTAAGGATTTTAATGGCTTACGCTAAAGTCCATTGGAAGCGATGAAGAATTCCGCTTACATGGAGTAGCAACACTAAAGTCCATTGGAAGCGATGAAGAATTCCACTTACATGGAGTAGCAAGAAGCATTAAAATGTACTAATGATAAGGGCTCAGGATGAAATAAGGATTTAAGGGAAAAGGAATGTCATGACATTGCATATCCATACATTCATATAATGTGTTTCTATTATGAATTATGGTACAGGGACAACCAATGGGCGATATAAATGCTGGAAATACAGGAAGGACTTGTGTTTAAGATTTGCATTTATGCCTTACTTTCATATTATGTTAAATATGAATTGTGTTATGCTCATGTGTTGGGGGGTTGTCTTTGTAGGTGCTTTTGTTGACGAGAACCAGGGCCGGGGTTGATATGCTGAGCTGTAAGGAGTGCTCCAGGATTAGCATGTTAGAGTTTTTGTATAGCTTCTTATGAGTAGAGTAAGACTATGATGTAGTACCTTTGTAGGAAGTATGTCTTTCCTTTTGGAACATTTTGGTACTGTAATCTCTAAAGCTCAGGTTAATCAACACGGCACATTACTCTGATATAATCACATGTATGATTAGTTCTCTATATTGCACCTTAATATCTTGATGTGATAACGGGGTCTCACATTTAGTGGTATCAGAGCAGTGGTTAGATAACCAGGGAAGAGTGAAGGGTAGCCTTTAGAGACAAGTTGGCTAGGTATTCATTTAGGCATGCTTATGCATGTGATGCATATGGTTGTATACGTGATATACTAACATGCTTTGAATATTTTACTCTTGTTATCTAACGGCTTATATTATGAACTGCTTTTGGTATTGTTGTTAACTATTGTGTTGCAGCATGGCGAACCTCAATGAAGAGGTAGGAGATGTGGACAGTAGAAATGCAAGTATTGCTCAGCCGAACCCTTTACCACCACCTGCTGTGGGCGTGGAGCCCAGTGTACAGATATTACTGCCAGGGGAGCTCAGTTTGAAGCAGTTTCTGAGTTTCCATCCGCCCATGTTTGAGGGGACTGAGTCTGGTGAAGTAGCTGAGGAGTGGTTGGAACGTATAGAGCAGATACTTGTGACTGCACCTTGTGCACTCACGGCATGGCTGAGGTTAGCAGAGTTTCAGCTGGCTAAGAAGCCTGCTATGTGGTGGAAGACCACCGTGATGGAGCTGAGAGCTCTAGGTATGGCAGTTGACTGGACTGTATTCCGGATCCGGTTCCTTAACCGGTATTTCTCTGCAGCTGCCAGACAATTGAAGGAGGATGAGTTCAACAGTTTGAAGCAGGGTAGCATGTCCGTAGCAGACTACGCTATGCAGTATTCCTCACTGCTGAGGTATGTACCTCATATTGCTGTCAACAGCCATGCCAAGATGAGGAACTTTCTGAAAGGTCTGAGGCCGGAGCTATTCGATAGGGTTATCTCTAACAACCCCAGCTCGTTTGACGACGCCCTGACACGGGCAGAGTTAGCAGAGATTGCCGTAGGCGCATACAAGGATGTTGTACCCCCTTTTGTACCATCACAGAGGCCTACTACTGATAGTCTGAGGCCACGAGGGGATCAGTTTAAGGCTCGTGGGGCCTCATCATCTTCCAGGTTTAGTGGGAAGAAGTCTCATGGACAGAAGCAGAACACCCGGGGGCACACACAGGGAAGCAGGGCAGAGGTAACCAGGTGTACCAACTGTGGAGGATGGCATTTGTTACGTGACTGTCGAGGTTGCTATATCTGTGGCAAGATGGGCCACATAGCTCGGGGTTGCCCCAATCGGGCAGTTCAGACGGATTCAGGGCCGAATAGGCCAAGGTTTGATGCTGGGAGGGCACCACAGAGGCAGCAGTTTGCACCACGACCCCTGGGAGGTCAGACGACAGGACCGCCGCAGGGACAGGTGTATGTACTGACCAGGGAGCAGGCCGAGGCAGCCCCAGAGGAGGTCATTGCTGGTACGTGTCATTTACTTACGTACCCTGCACTTATATTGATAGATACAGGTGCTTCCCATTCCTTTGTATCTACTGCCTTTGTGGAAGGACACCATTTGTGCTCGTCTCTGTTACCCACGCCTCTCATGGTCTCGACACCCACGGGGAAGCATGTGATTGCGGATCGACAGTTATCTGATTGCCTCATTTATTTTGAGGGCAATGATCTGAGGGCCGATTTGATTCAGTTAGAGATGGCAGACTTTGACTGCATTATCGGCATTGATGTGTTGAGCAGATACCGAGCTATGGTAGATTGCCAAAAGAGGATGGTTCGTTTTCTGTCTGATCAGGGGTTCCAGTGGACTTTTTATGGGGACGGTTCTCGTCCAAAGATACCAGTAATCTCGGCGGTTAAGATGTCGCGGTTATTGGAACGTGGCCATACTGGGTACCTTATTTATGCTATGGATGCTTCAGAGGAGAAGGAAGTGAGAGCCGAGGACATTCCAGTTGTGGCGGAGTTCAGTGATGTGTTTCCAGATGAGATTCCGGGATTTCCGCCTGTCAGGGATGTGGAGTTTGCTATTGAGCTGCTGCCAGGGACATCAGCCATTTCTCGTGCCCCATACAGGATGGCACCGGCAGAGCTGAGGGAACTGAAGGTACAGTTACAGGAGCTCCTCGACAAGGGATACATCCGTCCTAGTGTATCGCCTTGGGGCGCGCCAGTCTTGTTCGTGAAAAAGAAGGATGGATCAATGCGTTTGTGCATTGACTACAGGCAACTGAACAAGGCTACAGTGAAGAACAGATATCCGCTTCCGAGGATTGATGATCTGTTCGACCAGCTTCAGGGTACAGAGGTGTACTCCAAGATAGACTTGAGGTCAGACTATCATCAAGTACGGGTTAGAGCTGGTGATGTCCAAAAGACGGCTTTTAGAACTCGGTATGGGCACTATGAGTTCTTGGTGATGCCGTTCGGTGTGACAAATGCACCTGCAGTCTTTATGAGCCTGATGAACAGAGTATTTCAGGAGTACCTCGATCAGTTTGTGATCGTGTTTATTGATGACATCCTGGTCTATTCGAGGAATGAGGAGGATCATGCCGATCATCTGAGGATAGTACTCCAGATCCTCAGAGATCATCAGTTGTACGCCAAACTCAGCAAGTGTGAGTTTTGGCTGAACAGTGTTGCATTTTTGGGCCATATCATATCACGAGAAGGGATATCAGTAGACCCGAGGAAGATAGAGGCAGTTATGGATTGGTCTACCCCTACTTCAGTCAGTGAGATTCGAAGTTTTCTTGGTCTGGCTGGCTATTATCGACGTTTCGTCGAGGGTTTCTCAAAGATCGCCAAGCCACTTACACAGCTGACTCAGAAGGGAGTCCCATTTTGTTGGTCAGAGGCTTGTGAGCAGAGCTTCCGGGAATTAAAGCACAGACTGACTACTGCACCCGTTCTAGTGATACCCAAGGAGAACAAAGGATTTGTCCTTTATACCGATGCATCTCTACAGGGATTAGGGTGCGTGCTGATGCAGGACAGACATGTAGTGGCTTACGCTTCAAGACAGTTGAAGCCACATGAGACGAGGTATCCAGTCCATGATCTGGAGTTGGCAGCTATAGTGTTCGCCTTGAAGATATGGCGACACTACTTATACGGTACCTCATTTACCATCTTCACTGATCACAAGAGCCTGAAATTATTGTTTACACAGGCTGAGCTGAACATGAGGCAGAGGAGATGGATGGACCTGCTGAAGGACTACGATTGTGAAATCGAATATCACCCGGGAAAAGCAAATTTGACAGCCGACGCTTTGAGTCGGAAGGTGAGGAGCACAGCAGAGGATGCTATGTCTCTGTCAGCTATGTTTGGCTCCTACTGCCATTTGGGATTCGATTATGATGTATCTTCTTCACCAGTACAGGTTTTGACCTTGCTAGCTGAGCCTGTTATATTTGATCACATCAGGAAGGCTCAGGGGACCGATGCAGAGGTTCAAAGATGGATGTTAGTGGTTCATTCAAGTCAGCCATCGAGATTCAGAGTGGCTGAGGACGGCTCTCTGAGGCTCGGCGACAGATGGGTGGTTCCAGATACACCCGAGTTGCGCCAAGGTATATTACAGCGAGCTCATTGCAGCAGGATGAGTATCCATCCAGGTGGGAAGAAGATGTATAAGGATCTACGCAGCCAGTTCTGGTGGAGGCGTATGAAACAGGATGTCACCTCTTTTGTCAAGCGTTGTTTGATTTGTCAGCAAGTGAAAGCTGAGAGACAAAGGCCTGGAGGTGAACTAAGAAGTTTAGAGGTACCTGAGTGGAAGTGGCAGCACGTATCTATGGATTTCGTGACCCACTTGCCGAGGACTGTTTCGGGTTTTGATGCCATCTGGGTAATCGTGGACAGATTGACTAAGAGTGCTCATTTCATTCCCTACTGTATGACCTTCACACACTTAAGAATGGCGCAGTTATATGTCAGAGATGTGGTGAGACTGCACGGGATCCCTGTTTCGATTGTGTCAGATCGAGATCCGCGGTTTACATCTCACTTTTGGGAGGGTCTGCAGACAGCTCTAGGTACAGAGTTGAGGTTGAGCACAGCCTATCATCCCCAGACGGACGGACAGACCGAGCGTACGATACAGACGCTCGAAGATATGTTGAGGGCTTGTGTGCTGGAGTTCGACACTTCATGGCAGGACTCGATAGCCTTGGTGGAATTTTCTTACAACAACAGCTACCAGGCAAGTATTCAGATGGCTCCTTTCGAGGCCCTCTATGGTAGGCATTTTAGGTCACCCTTGTGTTGGGATGACATGGACCGTAAGTCGGTTGGAGGACCTGAGTTGGTTCAGGAAATGGAAGAGAAAGTTAAAGTTATCAGAACAAAGATGAAGGCAGCTCAGGATAGACAGGCAGCATATGCCAATCAGCGGCGTAGACCGTTGGAGTTAGGCGACAGAGTGTTTTTAAAGATCTCACCCTTCAGAGGCGTAGTACGGTTTGGGATGCGAGGGAAGTTATCCCCGAGGTATGTAGGGCCGTATGAGATCTTACAGCGTATTGGTACTCTGGCGTACCGGTTGGCTTTACCGCCCTCTCTGTCTGGCATACACGACGTTTTTCATGTGTCTATGCTGAGGAAGTATGAGCCAGATCCCTCACATGTGTTGCAGCCTTCAGAGGTGCAGATTGAGTCCGATGTTTCTTATGTGGAGCGGCCTATCAGGATTTTGGATAGAGCAGACCGCAGACTTCGGAACAAGGTTATTCCTATGATCAAGGTACAGTGGGATCGTAGGGGTGTCGAGGAGGCCACGTGGGAGACAGAGCGACACATGGTGCAGCATTATCCAGAGTTATTTTCTGGTATGCGTTTATATACTGTTTTATTTCTGGTTAGCAGCATGTTTGATTTCGGGACGAAATCCTATAAGTAGGGGAGTATTGTGATATCCCCGAAATGATTATGTGATTTTAATCATTTAAGTTATATTGTGATGTTAAGGTGTTAATTCATGGGATTGGATAAATTTTATTTGGGGAGATTTACTTCAGGGTGCATGTAACATGTATTGGGTTTTTGGGGTGTGTATTGTTTGTTTTGGTATAGCATGCAAAAGGGTAATTGAAGTATTTTGTTGAGAAAATACTATAAATATCATGTGGGGATATTTTAAATACATCGTGCTAATTTGGGACCAAAACATAACACATCAAACCACCCAACACTTAACCACCCCCCCCCCCCCAACCCATACTTTGACTCAGCATGAGCTGGCCATGCTTCCACTTGGCTCAATAATTTAACACCTTTCCAGCACTCCAAATTTCGAACCTCCTCTTCCAAAATACCATCCAGCAGCTGCTAAGCAATTTTAGGAGGAGCCATCGCCTGGAAATCCTTCAAAAATCGGGGCAAAGTAGGGTGAGAAACCTACCCTGTTTCTTTCTGGAAAACTGGTTTGGTTCTACTTTTGAGCATGGTGAAAAACGGCATGTTAGCATATGTTTCTTGAAACCTGTGATTTAAATGCTTACATGGTGTTTTTATGAGTCTCTCTGTAATTTTCCTTAAGCATGATGCATGTTTTATGTGGAAGATTTAAGCTTGTGAAACGTAGTGCTCAAAAATCTGGGTAGAGATTTCCTCTGTTTCTCTGGAAAACGTGGGTTGGGAGTGTTTTTGAGGAGGTGTTATCATGCATGATAAGCTTATATTTTGGAGAAACTTTGATGTAAAAATATGCTTGGTAGTTTTGTGAAACCCATGGCATGTTTAGTTGAGCACGGTTTATGTTATATTTGTTAGTTTTAATAGCATGAAAAGAGGTGCTCAAGAATTCTGGAAATGAAAATGTGCCCTGTTTCCAGAAAAAGTTGATCCGGTGCTTGAATAAGGGGTCGACGTTTAAGCATGAGGGCTTATGTTTGGGGTGTAATTTTGGTATGAATACACTCAGGGGAGTGTGTTGTAACTGCTAGCATGTTGGTTTTGGCATGTTGTATGTTTTACATGTTAGATTTAAGGATGTGATTTCAGGTGTTCGAGAATTCTGGACTGGTATTTCTCGAACAGAGCGTCTCGATCGATCGACATTTCATCCCGATCGATCGAGCGAGGCAGAATCTTGGTTTTTGATTTAGGCGTCTTCTCGATCGATCGGGAAGAGGGGCCGATCGATCGAGAGACCCAGAATGTTGAAAAATGTAATTTGTTATATTTTGTTAAAGTTTTGATATTGGATTGTAATGAGACATCTAATATTGTGTTATACACTGGTGTAGAGCCTTCACAGGTAGCTACACAACGCAGGGGATAGAGTCCTGCAACACACCACTTTTTTTGAAAGGTACGTAAGCGACGTACGGGCATCCCAACGGTAACATGTACTTTATGTTTGTCTTTATGACACATGATGAATGCAATGTGGTGCATTATGGTTATGATACATGTTTTTATGCATTGTTTTTGCATATGTATGTTGTGAAATATAAGAGGTGTATTTCACGAGTCAAAGTTATCTTAGTAAGGATTTTAATGGCTTACGCTAAAGTCCATTGGAAGCGATGAAGAATTCCGCTTACATGGAGTAGCAACACTAAAGTCCATTGGAAGCGATGAAGAATTCCACTTACATGGAGTAGCAAGAAGCATTAAAATGTACTAATGATAAGGGCTCAGGATGAAATAAGGATTTAAGGGAAAAGGAATGTCATGACATTGCATATCCATACATTCATATAATGTGTTTCTATTATGAATTATGGTACAGGGACAACCAATGGGCGATATAAATGCTGGAAATACAGGAAGGACTTGTGTTTAAGATTTGCATTTATGCCTTACTTTCATATTATGTTAAATATGAATTGTGTTATGCTCATGTGTTGGGGGGTTGTCTTTGTAGGTGCTTTTGTTGACGAGAACCAGGGCCGGGGTTGATATGCTGAGCTGTAAGGAGTGCTCCAGGATTAGCATGTTAGAGTTTTTGTATAGCTTCTTATGAGTAGAGTAAGACTATGATGTAGTACCTTTGTAGGAAGTATGTCTTTCCTTTTGGAACATTTTGGTACTGTAATCTCTAAAGCTCAGGTTAATCAACACGGCACATTACTCTGATATAATCACATGTATGATTAGTTCTCTATATTGCACCTTTATATCTTGATGTGATAACGGGGTCTCACATACCGGATCACCTACCGAATCACCTACCGCATCACCTACCGCATCACCAACCGGACGCGACCAGCGGGCCTTCCAGAAATAGCCCAGAAACCAGAATATGACCTTTGCAAGCTTGGGAATGGTGCATAACCTTTTCCAACGGGCATATTCTTGTATCTAACTTATATATCATTACTTTGGGCAATATATACATGATTTGGAAGCTCAATAACAGCTGATCGAAGATCAATCCAAACCTTCTAAAAGCAAACCCACTTGGGATTCAATTGGGGAACTTCAAAGACAAAAGCTGCTAAATGAAGAGCACTCCCCAAACCTTTGGCGCCTCTTACCTTGCTGTATCAGATTCATTATGGAATCATTTGTGCCTTTGTATTCACTCTATTCATTGTATTTGTGTGCTAAAATAGAAGAGTGAATACCATTGTAACAGTTTGTGATTCATCACAACTGGATGAGAGGTCTTTGTATGTGAGACGTTAAAGAACATATATAGTTGAGTTGCTAGGATTTCTAGTTGGATGAGGAACGCCCAATTGGATCCGGTTTATACAAAGAGTTGTATAAATCAAATTTTTCTAGTGTATCCTTCCATGAGATGCAAGAAGGGGAGATGTAGAAGCATTGTGCTTCGAACTTACAGAAACAAATGCTTGTGTTATTTAAGTTACTGAATTTATTTACCTTACTGTTTTTACATGCTTTCTTGTATATCTTTAAAATGCCTTTCAAATGATTAATCGGTTTAGAGCTGCTATGTCGAGTGTCTTCCGCTCGGTTTTGTAACCGAACTCGATATAATCTCTCGGTGTAATTATTTCAAGGACACGAGCTATTGAAGCTCAAGTTGGTTGAACTCGGGTGTGGAATGACAACCCACCCCCGGAATCGATCCTAACAAGTGGCATCAGAGCCTGGTTGTTCTTGGAAAGCATTTTGACCGATTTTAGACGAAAATCTTTTAAAGAAAATTTCTCATGAGCATGAAATTATTTTCACATCATAATTTTCTAAAACTTGGTGTATGAAAATTTTTAGCATAATTTTAAAATCTATATTAAATGTTCAAATTCTCGTTCAATATGTTCTAAACTCATTTTAAGTTTAAAATTGTTATTTTGAAATTTTTTTTCTAACAATTTTCGAAGCAGTTAGTTTTTCTGGCAGCTTGCAGCGACTTTGCAAAATTGGCATAACTTCTTGCTCGGATGTCCAAATGACGAACCGTTTTTGCGTTGCAAACTAGACTCATAGAGGATTGCAGCGGTATAGGTCTTGCAGCCCAAACTTGCTCGAGGAAAAGCTGCTTATTAGTTCAAGTTGGATTAAGTGTGCTGCTGCAGAAAAGATGAAATTGACATTGTTGAGTTTTGTCAAAAAACAAAAAAAAACAAATTCAAATTTGTTGCCAAGTATGCTCATCCTCATCAAAAGAGGTTAATTTGTTCAAAAATTAAATGTGCATTGCATTTTTTTAGCATGCCCCGTTTGCCCTTAACTTGCTCAAATTTTGCAACCTTTTAAAATTAAGGGGGAGAGTTTAATCTCAATCTGGAGTAAATTTATTTGTCTGCCTTTTTGATTCACACAAAAAGGGGGAGAAATATGTTGTTTAAAAAATATGGTTTTTCTTGTTATGCAACATTGTGCTCTAATTTTTCATATTTTTATTCAAGTTTTGTGATCATCAAAAAAAGGGAGATTGTTGGGTTTTGGAAACCCGAATAATCTTGGTTTTGGTGTTAACAAAACTTGTTATTGTGTTGCTAACATATTTCATCAAGTGTGCAGTTCGTAGATGATATTTTACAGATTGATGATCTGCTAAGAAATGGCCTTGAGTTTGGTTGCTGAAATGAGAATTCAGCATCCAGTAGTTGCTAGGAGTTCTAGTTGGATGGGGAATGCTCAACTAGATCGGGTTTATACAAAGAGTTGTATAAATCAAAGTCTTCTAGTGTACCCTTCCATGAGATGGAAGAAGGGGAGATGTAGAAGCGTTGTGCTTCGAACTTTCAGAAACAAATGCTTGTGTTATTTACGTTACTGCATTTATTTACTTTACTGTTTTTACATGCTTTCTTTGCCTTTCAAATGATTAATCGGTTTTAGAGTGGGTTATGTCGAGTGTCTTCTGCTCGGTTTTGTAACTGAACTCGATATAATCTCTCGGTGCAATTATTTCAAGAACACGAGCTATTCAAGCTCAAGTTGGTTGAACTCGGGTGTGGAATGACAACCCTCCCCCAGAATCGATCCTAACAACTTAGGATGTTTCAGATCATGAAATAGAATTCAAGATGAATTTGATGTTAGCATTACACCAATTTAAAGGAACAACTTCAAAATATAAGACTCTTATTTCTTTTGATAATATGCATCATTTGCGGAAACGATTTAAACATCTATATAATAAAAACCCAATTAGCAAATTGTAAACTTATCCAAATATCAACATTACATTTCTAATCCACAATCTCCAAAAGAAATATATCAAAACAACTGATTTTTCATATCAAATCTAAGTAAACTGATACTTTCAAACCACTCGATAATTTACGTTCTTATTTTTGTAAGTTCTAAGATATGAATTGGGAGAGTTGTAGGAAAAGTTTCATACAATTATGTGACGCTTTACTTTTGGGTTAATAATATGTTTATTATTCATTCCAGAAACATAAGAATATAATGCATTATCATTATTGGGATATAACTAAGATACATTGATACCTTCTTGGGATTTATAAGATAAGATATGTTCACATTAATTGGAGTATTAAGTATCTTAGTATCTCATTTCATTAAGATATAAGTATTAATATTAGATTTTCTTGATTGGTAGTTATGGGAATATAAGTAATTGATATATGTTATTTTATATGGGTGCATAAGATATGTTGGGATTAGATTAATACGAGTATTGAGTTAAAATAAGATATGGAGTTTAAGTATAATAAAATAAGAAAGAATATTATGGTTATAGTTTAGACTTAAATGAATTTAATTCTTTTGGTAGATAGGAAGTTGTAGATTCCGAATTTCGGAATAATAACAAAATATTAATTTAGGTATACAACAAGAGAAATCATGCTTAGACTCATATTGAGATACGTTGGATCAACTCAATACAATAGATTATTTTTTAATATTATATACTCGTAAGCATCAATTATCACGACAATTAATACTCAGAATTATATCATTTTCGGGTTTTTAAGAAATGCAATAAGCCGAGTTTTATAATAAGGATAGTAGTGTTATGTTTTCAGCAAGGTAACATTCTCTCTACAATTTCATTTCAGCATATTAGCTTTAAGTCAAATTATTCCTAATATTGCTTTGAATCCATACGAAAACCTCTAATAAAATTTGAGAATATGGTTAACATCAAGTATCACGAAGGAATTTTAATCTCAGACGACATCACCATGACCATTACCATCAACAATGAAGCTCCAAAATGCTCATTTTGTAAAAAGCCACACTTAGGTGACTGTCGTAAAATTAACGGAGCTTGTTTCAAATATGGGAAGTTTGGGCAACAAAATTACTGATTGCAATGAAAATAAGAAAAATGAGATTGATCAAGGCAAAGCCAATCATCCAAACTAGTCAAAGGAAAATAAACCAAATACTCGTGTCTTTACCGTGACACAAAAGGAAGCAAATTATGCAAATAACATCTTGGCAGGTGCCATTTTAATCAACAAATTACCTAGACATGTTTTTATTTGATTATAGTGCCACACATTTGTTTATATTTAAGGGATTGACACTAAAGTCAAAAACACTTAGCGAATCATATATATTGACAGTGAAGTGATGATACCAATTTGGGAATAGATTGGTTCGTCAAGTATCATGCTTTAATTGATTGTCGTATTAAGCAAGACAAAATAATAAGAAGAATGACAAGGGGAATATAATGAATCTCATTTGATGTTTAACATACAATTATCCCGATTCAACTTTTGTTGTTTAAACTCATTTTACCAACCATAATATTAGCATAAATTGATATTTATACTCACACTAGGGGAGTGTAATGAATCTCATTTGATGCAAGTGAATTTGTCATGACCCAAAACTTTACACAATATGCATAAGCATATGTCATAAATAGAATTGCATCTTTATTTTGTACTACATATTTACTCTAGAATGCATAAAAATCATGACATTATAAGTTTCCATAAAATTATTATGAAACCATAAAAAGTAGCTTATGACGAAAATTCCAGTATTGTGTTACTCGGGAGCTGTCGATTCAGGGATGAGCTTTATATATCAATTAACAATTTTGTGACTTTAACGGAGCTTTATTTTATTCTTGCAAAAAAAATGTGACGAGATAGAGCCCGGATTACTCTCACTGCAATACCTAGATCCTCATCAAAAGTTGTATGTGACATTGAACAACAACGATGATGTATCTAATATGATCCATCCTCACATGCAAGCATGTCTGTGCCGCTATCGAGTCAAAGTCGATGTCTGTCTATGACTTTTGTGACCAGTATTATAAGTTACAAATGTATCGAATAGCGTACAGAGGAGTTATCAATCCTATTCCGACATTTGACATACATGAGTCATACCTTGAAGGAGAAAATGTCATTAATGCTCCCAATATACGTAGTCAGCCAGGACGTAGAAGGACGCAAAAGATCCCATCCCAAGTTGAGAAACGTGGCTTAAAGTGCAGGCGAGGCGAGGGCATAACAAATGTACTTTCAAAGAAGCATTCAACTTGAAAACATACTGATGCTTATTTTGTAGCTTTGATGAAAATGTCATCAATAGTTTGTATATACTGTAATTATTTTGTAGTTTGGATGAATGGTCTTCCATATTTTGTATATGCAGCAATTATTTTGTTGCTTGGATGAAAGGTCTTCCATATTTTGTATGTTGACTGGATTTATGTTCTGTTGCATATCGTGAAAGGTGGATTTGTTGTTATCTCTACTATGTTTTGCTGTGGTACTCAGTTTGATGAAGGGTTTTCATATTTCTTTTGGATTAATATTTGGATCTGTGAGAAAAGTTTTGTTGTGGTGATTTGTTTTTGTTAAACTTGGTATTGTGACGTGTTACTGGTACTGTAGTACCAAAAATGTCATGTCAAATGTTTTTCTGGTACATAATTGGTACTATTCAACAATTTTTCAGTACGAACTGTGTAAAGAGTTGGTATTAAGTCAGACAAAACTCGGTATTAACGTAGAAGAACTTTGCTACTAAAATATAATAATAATAAAAACATGGAGTTCAAATCACAAGTCCTCAAACCACAAATGTTTAAAGGCACTTCACAAGAACATGTGATGAACAATATGTTTATGCAGATTTTTCTCTCAAAAATGAATTTGATCTTTGCATAAAGAGTGTTTTTTAATTCACTTATGTGTTGTTCTATTTATAGTTAATCAAAGGACATCAAAGGGACATCATTTGATAGCATTATTTAATGAAAAAACGCACCGAACGCGAAGGGAC
The DNA here is from genome assembly GCA_907163345.1 of Haberlea rhodopensis. Classification (NCBI taxonomy): domain Eukaryota; kingdom Viridiplantae; phylum Streptophyta; class Magnoliopsida; order Lamiales; family Gesneriaceae; genus Haberlea; species Haberlea rhodopensis. Next base: position 873,459 of record CAJQUN010000142.1, on the reverse strand, counting down.
ACAACCGTTCACGAAAAAAACATCCACAACATTTTCCGGATAGAACATTGGAAGTTCGAGCGCCCGCAACAGGCGTTCGAGCGCCCATGCTGCTGCCCAAAATTTGGTACGTTTTCAGAAGGAACTGGTTGCGGTCGATGCCAGTGATATTATATATTTCGTTAAACAACTGCATAAAATTAATGGTGCGAGATATTGTGGTACCTCTCAATGGACCACGATCATATCTAATGGTATCTGAATCTTGTAATATAGTACCTCCCCAATATAATAATATTTGAATCGACATCTCTGAAAAAAATTAAATATTACATGTAATTAATAAATTTAGTTTAACAAATTTATATAATCTGAAAGATGATAAAATTAATAATATAACAAGATTTTTACCTGAAAAATACTTGAAGGGTGGCAAATTAAGATTGGATATTCGACAATTTCAACGATAAAACCAGAGGAAAAAACTATAAATTTCATGTGATTTTATTTCGGTGTAGAAAAAAACTTATAGTTAAGAAGGCGCCATGGCGCCTTCAACAAAATTTTTTTTTTTTTTTACTGAAGTGCCATCTGAGATGGCGCCTTCAATAATCAATATTGTTTAAATTTTATTAATAATTAAATTAAATTAAAATCATTAAAGTTTAATTGATAAAATTGAAATGATTAAAGTAAATTAAATTCTTTTTGAGTTTCAGTTTTTTTGATTGGGGAAGAAGTTTGGTATACCAAAAATTTGTGGTCACGTTTTATTGTATCATAATGAAGATATTGTCATGTTTTTTTCTATTTAGAAAATGATAATAATTTTTATAATTTTATTGTTATTAAATTGATAATAATTATATATTAAATTCTGAAGGATATACAAAATGCCTCGAGCTTGAAATTCTCAAAAATTTAAAACTTATTATTTTATAAATACACTCTTCAAAATTATTTATTTATTTATAATTATTCACTAATTTAAAAAAATTATAATTTGAAAAAAAAACAAAAATATGGTAATGAAAATTTCAAAGTTTTTGAACGAGGATGCTCCTACGATTGATGAAGGAGAAACCAACACTCAATCAATGGTTGTGATTGATACTTGGAATCATTTGATTTCCTATGCAAGAATTATATTCTCAACATACTTGATAATATATTACTTCAACGTGTATAGTCAAGTGAAAACAGCAAAGGAATTATGAGAATTACTTGAAAGGAAATAATGATGCCAGTTTGAAATATTCATTGTTTGACGATTCCTAGATTTCGAGATGATTGATGCTAAACAAGTAATGACACAAGTACAAGAAATACAATTGGTCATGCATGAAATTCGTGTGAATGGAATGAGTCTAAGTAAAGCATTCCAAGTTGACATAATGGTTGAGAAATTCCCTCCTATGTAGAAGGATTTCAAGAATTACCTCAAGCACAAGCAAAAAGAAATGAGTCTTGATATTTAATTGTCTGTCTACGGATCGAGGATATATTATCCGTCTATGGATTAATAATTAAACTAATTAATTAAATTTAATTTGTTTTAGTTTAAATAATTAAATTAAATATTTAATTTTATTTATTTATTTAAATAATAAATAAATAGTTAATTAAATAAACTGAATTTATTAAACAGTTAAATATTTATTAAATTTAATTAATTAAAAAGGTTGAATTAATTAAATAATTAATTTTATTTATTTATTTATTTATTAAAAATATTTAATATGTATATATATTAATAAATCCATGGGTATTTCTGTCATTTTATGAATAAATTAATCTATACCACATATTATCAAGTAAACTAAACACATTATTACTTATCATACTTACTAATCATACGAACCAAACACAATATAGTAAAACAATATTTTGTCTTATCAAGTCATTATCCACTTTTTTATCTATCCATAATTTATCATATCACATCAACCAAACGTAGTCTTAGGGAGTATTCAGTATGCTGATAAGCCAATGATAGAACAATAAACCTATGTTTGGCTCATTTTTAATCAGAGCCAATTAATCAGGAAGGCATCACTGTTGGGTTTTCGTACCACGACGGCAGATCCAAAGGCAGCGGAAAATAAACAAAAACAGTTCTGCCCCGGGGACGGATCTATCGCACCTGATTCATATATTAAAATGCATAAATCGAATATAAATGCATGAAAAGAGATTACCGTTCACCGATGTAATTATGACGGTAGTGACCCTCGAGTCCAACCAACCTGATCAGATCTACAAGCTCAGCATCAGTGCTAGTTTGGTGTTAGCGTTTCAGAGAGTGAATGTAATCAATCATAAAACCTAGAGAATGACTGACATATTTATGTTGTCTAGTTAAGCTAGGGTCCATTAAGCCTAACAAGCCAATCATTGGCCCATTGGCTTGAAGGGCATTGCTAACAATCTCCCACTTGTCCAAAAGCCAACACAAAACTACAAACTCATAATCCAAGTAACTCAATCGAATTGAACAACTTGATGTACTACCAATGTACATAATTATGAGACATAAATATATCAAACATTTTAATTTCAGAACTTTCTATAAATGAAACATTTTCAAATATAGAAACTCCACTAAAGTGAGGAGCTTTCAAAATTAAATGTATCTCTTCTAAATCACTTAAATTGAGCACTTAACATTTAAGTGTCAATTCTTATCGATAGATCGGCGGTCGGTTGATTGTGTCCCAGTGAGCTCAAGTGTATCATAGCTGTAGATCACAACCTTTGTGATTTTAGAAGTCAAACAACTTCTTTGGGCTTACCTTGTGTAAGGACCCTAGTTCCTTCAGTGTAGTTCCTTAAGTGTGAAATAAGGACATAAGTAGAGCTAAAGTGTATTATCAGAGTATAAAAAGTTCGTGTTGAGGCCTTGAGCTTTAAGGGTTACATGCCAAGATAATTACTTCCAAATGGATTAATTACATTCCTAACAAAATGAATGTTAATCCTATAGATTTACACTACTCCTAGAGTAGAAACTATACAAAAAAATCCCAGCTTCTATATCAAAAGCCCTCCTCGCTAGCTCACTGCGTCAACCCGACCATAGCCCCTTTATGCCAAAATGTACCTACAAGGACAACCCTCAAATCATGAGCATATAATAATCCATATTAAACGTAGCATGATTAAAAAGCGTAAATACATAAACCGTAAAAACAAAACACTTCCTGTTTCCCAATTGCATTTTAAACGCTCCCTTTTGGTTGTCCCTGTATAATAACTCATGAGTATAATCAATGGATTATTCAATGGTTTCACAAATGTCATGACATATCACCAATTACCAATCCCTAGTCTGTTATAACAGTGTATTTTAATGCACCTCGCATGTCATGACAGCGGCACCAATACCCCTCGCTTCGACATATTAGCGGCATTGAATAACCTCGCTCAAATGAGACATGCGGCAAAACCCTCGCTTCAACATTTGGCCGCAAATATTCATTCCTAGCTATAATATGACAGCGGCAAGTATTCTATCATCGCTTCAAGTGACAGCGCAAAGCATTAAAATCATCACTCCAATATAACCATTACTCATGGGATGTGCACCAAGTGTTCAACATACACATATGCAAACATAATGCACAATTCAACATGTATTTGCATTCACAATGCCCAATTTAATATATACTTGCATCCTCAATGCACATTCCAATAAGTATACAAAATACATGCTACCGTTGGGTGCCCGTACGTCTTCTACGTACCTTTCCAAAAGTAGGATGTGGTAAGACTTTACTTCCTTGGCTGTGTTACCACCTGTGATGGTTCTACACAATCACACAAACCAATATTAGATGCCAATAATAGCCAAATACCAATAATCCCACAATAAATAAATAAAACACATAATTTGGCTTCTCGCGATCGATCGCCAATGGGCCCCGATCGATCGCGAGATGCTACTGCCTCAATGCCCAAAATTATCCATTCCGCGATCGACCGCTGAAAACATGCCGATCGACCGCTGACTTCGCCGATCGATCACGCAAACTCGCGATCGATCACCGAAAGCTTCTGCCTCACACTCTGGTGCTCGCGAACGATCGGGGAAAACGCGCCGATCGATCGCCAATGTCTGTAATCACGAAAAGTCACCATTTTCGAGCACCTTCCTCATGCTACCATAAAACATACCACAAACTATCATACCCCAACAACTTAACATACAAAATACTCTATTATACTACCATGTAACCACACAAAACAATATTCTCAACAAAAAGCTATTACAAATGCCATTTATACTCAACAATTTATCTAAACTCAACCAAAACATTCACCATTACATGATATGGTTCCTCACCCTTTTTGCTCCAACTTTTTGCAAGGTTTTAAGCAATATGGAAGCAAGTATTCCTCTCCTCTTTTCTGAACTGAAGCTGGACGAAAAATGGGGAAGAAATGGTAGAGAATGAGTGGTGGGAGGTTGAGTGTAGAAGGAATATAAGAGGTATGGGTGAAAAGGTATGGCTTGGGGGTGCTTAATGAGTGTAGTAGGAATAGCATGGTATACATGTTTAATTGTGTACCGGTAATTAGCATGATGTTTTAAAATATCACCACTTGATATTTTATAGCATTTACTCTAAATAAAAGCAATGCATCAAAACTCCAATTAAACATGCTTTACCAAAAACAATTATCATCTACCCAAATAACCATGCCATAACTCAAATTCCCAACATGTATCACATGCACCCTGAAATGCATTACTAGGTCATGATCACCGCATGACTAAGCATTTTCCATTATTATTAAATCAACACCAATAAATTAATACCATAATCCTCACATAAACATAATTAATACTCAATTGCACATAATTATTTCGGGGACATCACACCTTGAATGCCTCATTGTCAATTAAACTCCTTTAGTAGACAATGACTGAAATATAATTCCAGCAACAACCTACCGATCGTGGGTAGCGCCTAGCATCTGCGCTTCACGAAGATCTAGATACAAATGAAACATACGAGAACCTATCAGCCATAGTTAGCGTGCAGTACATTTCTTACACTCAATATGTCCCGACTGAATCTAGGGCATTGGTTGGTCGAGGCCCCTTATGATTTCAATAACTATGTATTTGTTTCACGTTATATGATTCATTGTGTGCGTAAATGAAAAACTCTTTTTTCACAAGCACTACTCACTTTGGCCAGAGATTCCTTGAATCATATACAGAAACACACAGGACATCCTGGTTCATCAAGACCAGTGGTGAATCCCCCAACGACAATCATAGGTCTCTGACATCATCAGTGCATACCCAAAATAACAACTTTATGACCCACATGTGATCAGTCATTAAATCAAAGTACACAGCTATCTATCAAGACCTCAATGACGCCTCAGGTCATGAGGAGTAATGGTGCACAATTATGACTAGGAATTCTTTACTCGACAAATGTTAACCACTTATAGAATTCGGAGTAGGGTCGTTCAGTGAACTCATTTCTAATGAGTACATATTCATGTGTGCTGACTTCTCCAAGCCAACGTCGATGAAACGAGGCGTACTACACTAGACACATCATGAATACTAGTATCTAACAAGCATATATCGATATCCCATTCTCGAAGGATCATCGACCAGGAACATTTAGAAATCGCAGTCGAGAATGTATTTCATGGTCACCATCATATGCGTAACCACATTCTATGAACTATAGCAATCTCAAGGACTTCATCAATGCATCAAGATGCATGGGTAAACAGATGAAGAAGTGCCATATATATTAATATTCAAACAAAGATTTGTCATAACAAGATTATAAGTACAATCAATCAACTATTGATTTACTATCACATATGACAACAATATCTTTCACTTTCCCAAAGCCAACTACTCACGTGTCTCAAGACCATCTTCCCAAGATGTCTGACAGACACCATTCGTTGTAAAAGGTTTTGTCTGTGGATTCACTATATTTTTCTGTTGAAGCGATTCTCTCGATTTTATTATCGTGTTTACCATATCTCTCATTAGATGATATTTTCTCAATATATGTTTGGATACTGATGAGATCTTGGCTATTCATAATAGTCCAACTGTTGTCACAGTACACAGGAACTATGTCAACCGCGGTAGAAATTACACCCAACTCTTGGATGAAATTTTATATCCAAACTGCCTATTTGCTGCATCGTATGCTGCAAAGTATTCAGCTTAAGTGGTGGAATCCGATGTGGTGTCTTGCTTGGAACGTTTCCAAGAGACAGCACAATCATTGAGTTTAAATACAAATCTGAACATCGATTTGGAATATCTACATCCGACTTAAAACTAGCATTAGCTTAGATTTGAACTTTTATTTCTCCACTTACGGATCCAAAAACCATGAACATATCATAAGTTCTTCACAAGCACTTGGGATTATTTTCACAATTTTTGAATGACCTTCACCGGGATCTACCTGATGTCTGCTCATTACACTAAGAGCATACTTCACATTAGGTTGAGTACATAACATAGCATATGATATGCTACCCACAGTCGAAACATAAGGTACCAATGTCATATTTTCTCTCTCCTCATCAATCTTAAGACCCATTGACTCGAGAGATGAATACTATGACATATTGTGAAGTAACTCTTTTTTTCGACTATTTCATGCTAAACCCTTTTAGCACAATGTTTATGTATGTAGATTGAGAGACATCAAGCATCCTTTAGATCTATCCCTATAGATCCTTATACCAATCACGTAGAACGTTTCTCCCAAATCTATCAAGGAGAAATTAGTAGATAACCATGCTTTAATCAATTAATCCAATATCATTCACAATGAATTGGATATCATCGACTTAAAACACTACAAATGTGAGACCCCGTTATGTCAACATAAAATAAGGTGTAATTAAGAGAACTAATCATATCAAATCAGTGTTGTAAGTCGTGTTGACAATTGAGCTTAAGGTTTACATGTATGTATGACATGCCAAAAGAAATTTGGTACATTCTTTAACAAATTTGGGTAAGGCTACTTCTACTGCACTCCTAGTAGAAACTATACAAAATAAGTCTTTATCTTGCTATCTTGTAGCACTCCTTACAGCTCAGCTTATCAACCTGACCCTGGTTCTCCTTAGCAAAAGCACCTACAATGACAACCCCCATCACATGAGCATATCGTAATTCATATCAAACATAATATGAATGTAAAGCATAAATGCATAATCATAGTCATAAAATACTTCCTGTATTTCCAATGCATTTAAAACGCCCATTAGTTGTCCCTGTACCATAACTCATGATAAAAACATTATATGATATTATGGTTCCTTAATAATGTCATGACATATCTTTACTTCTTAAATCCTTACTTCAATCTTGAGTCATTTTATCATTAGTGTATTGCAATGCTTCTTACTTTTCCACGTAAGCAGAATTCTTCCTCGCTTCTTATGGAACTCCACGTAAGCGGTATTCTTCCTCGCTTCTTATGGAAATTCACGCCTCCATGTGCGAACGGTCCTCTACCTCTCGCTCCACATTTTCAGCGGAATTATAGTGTAAGCATTAAAATCCTCACTTGTATAACCTTGACTCGTGGAATACACCTATTATATTCCACAGCATTCATATGCAGAAACACTGCATGTCAACATGTATCATATCATAATGCACCATCTTATGCATACTTTACTTTACCTTGTGTTAAATAAATAAACACGAATACATGTTACCGTTGGGATGCCCGTACGTCGCTTACGTACCTTTCAAAAGATAGAGGAGTCAACCGACTTTATCTCCTCGACTGTGCTGGTACCTGCGATGGTTCTACATAACCACATAACACCATATTAGGCACCCAATAATAATTCAATACCAAAAACTAAACAAAATTCAACATTTGCCCCAATATGTCATCTCGCGATCGATCGCCCCTTAGCCCCGATCGATCGCGAGATGTTACTGCCTCGTATACCAAAAATTATACAATCAGTGATCGATCGCCTCTTATTGGCGATCGATCACCAAAACCCACTGGAACGTCGCGATCGATCGCGCCTTCTTGGCGATCGATCGCCAACTCTGTTCCTTTGCGCGATTTCCAGAATTTCCGAGCACCTCGTTTCATACACTTAAAACCACATCATAACACATATAAAATGCTCGAATAAAAATGCTAGGGACTTCACCATACTTACATGAAAGGGCTTAAACCAAAGTTCAATAAAAACTTAGCTTAGCATGCATAGTAACCCCAAAAGTTCAACACTCAACCCAAAATTCCCCAGAAACAGGGCATACAACTCAGCCCAGAATTCTCGAGCATGCATCTTCACAACACCAAAACTACCACATAACCCGTAACCCATGCTCAAGGAAACATGCTAGTAACATCACAAAACTATGTGTTCACGTCAAAGGTTTATTCAAAACCTAAGCTAACATGCTTCAAATCTTCATGATAAAACCCCTACTCAACATAAAAACAGGGTACTTCCCCTGCCCAGATTTTCGAGGAACACTTTTCACAACTCGAAATCTAACACATAAGTCATGTAAGTTACTTAACAAAGTATGCTAGGGGATTCATAAAAATCACATGCAAGCACTCATAGCAAGATTTCATCGAACCTAAAACTAGCATGCCGAATCTGCTATGAAGAACACACATACATAAGAACGAAAAAATTGGTAAACCAGCATGATTCCTCACCACTTTTACTCCTCGATTTTCGTCAAACTCCGATCAACAAAACACCAAAAATCTTCTCCTATATTTAGTTCATATGTAGGACGAAAGTTTTCTAGAAAGAAGGAGGAGAAAACCGAGAGAAGAGAGTGGGAAAGAAGTGATGGAAGATGCATGGTTGATCAATCTGCTTTCCAGAAAACAGGGGCAAGTGGCATGATTCAGCTGATTGGGGAGGGGGTGGTTGCTTGTAGGGTGGCCTTGTGGTGTTTAATTTTGTCCTGGTATTTCGTACGATGTATAAAAATATCCCTCCTTGATATTTTATAATTTTACCCCATCAATACATCATTCAAAAAAAATACCTAACATGCCTCCTAAACCATATCATCAAAATAAATATAACACCAACCACATACATTAATTCCCCAGCTTAATTACATGCTTTTACCACATAAAGCATAACCCATAAACCCCAAATTAAATCATGCCTTTAACATATAATAAAATTAGCACATCGGACGGTAAAACATATTTTTACGCATTGGATTATGCATTTTGGTTGCATATATATATGATGGGCTATGCATCATGGTTGAATACATACATGGGTTGTGCATTATGGTTTCATACATGAATTTGGTTGATGCATCATGGTTGCATACACACATGGAATGCATTGGTGCATGTGATTGTAAGTCGGGATTATATTCCAGCGATGAAGAGTACTTGCCGTTGTTATGGCATAGCGATGTTAATACTTACCTCTGTCATACCATAGCGATGAGAGAATATTTGCCGCTAATATGTCGAAGAGAAGAACACGCCGCTGTCATATTATAGCGAGTGATATTATTTGCCGTTGGTATTGTCTAAGCGAGGGGTATTTCCATTGTCGTGTTAAAGCGAGGGGTATTATGCCACTGATATAATAAGACTTAGGAATTGGATATTGGTATTGATGGAAATTGGTGCATGTCATGACATACATTATCGGTATTATAATCTATTGATTATGATTGTGGACAGGGACAACCAAAAGGAGCAATTGAATGAGTTAAATACAGGAAGTGAATTGCAATTACGGTTTATGCATTTTTATATCATAGTCTTGTGGATGTGATTATAGTTATTATATGCTCATGGCTGGGGTTGTTCCTGTAGGTACCTATTTGGCAAGAAGGGCTATGAACCGGGTTGATGCGGTGAGCTTGTGAGGACGCTATTGGTATAGGAAGACAGTATTTTTTTATATAGTCTACTCTAGGAGTAGCGTAAAGCTATAGGATTAACATTCATTTGGTTGGGATGTAATTAATCATCTTGGAATTTTATTTTGGCACTGTAATCCTAATAGCTCGAGGCATCAACACGAACTTTATACTCTGTTAGATGTATGTTAGTTCTACTTAAACCTTTAATCCGCACTTAAGGAACTAGGGTCCTTACAATATGACCGTTGCAAGCTCGGGAATGGTGCATAACCTTTTCCAACGGGCATATTCTTGTATCTAACTTATATATCATTATTTGGGATTATATATACATGATTTGGAAGCTCAATAACAGCTGATTGAAGATCAATCCAAGCCTTCCAAAAGCAAACCCACTTGGGATTAATTGGGGAACTTCAAAGACAAAAGTTGTTAAATGAAGAGCACTCCCCAAACCTTTGACACCTCTTACCTTGCTGTATCAGATTCATTATGAAATCATTTGTGCCTTTGTATTCACTCTATTCATTGTATTTGTGAGCTAAAATAGAAGAGTGGACACCATTGTAAAAGGTTGTGATTCGTCACAACTGGATGAAAGGTCTTTGTATGTGAGACGTTAAAGAACATACATAGTTGAGTTGCTAGGAGTTCTAGTTGGATGGGGAATGCCCAACTGGATAAGACAAATCCTTTACCGCCACTAGCTGTGGGCATGGAACCGATAGCACAGTTGTTATTTCCTGGTGAGCTGAGCCTAACACAATTTCTGACCTTCCATCAGCCTAGATTTGAGGGGACAGAGACAGGGGAAGAAGCTGAGGAATGGCTAGAAAGAATGGAGCAGATATTTGTGTCTGCACCTTGTGCTAGGACTGCTTGGCTGAGGCTAGCAGAGTTTCAATTGGCTAAGAAGTCTTCCATGTGGTGGAAGACAACAGTGATGGAACTAAGAGCTCAGGGGATGTTGATAGACTGGACTCTATTCAGGACACAGTTTCTGAACCTGTACTTTTCTGCTGCTGCTAGGCAGATGAAAGAGGATGAGTTCACCAATCTGAAGCAGGGAAGCATGACTGTATCGGACTATGCCATGCATTATTCATTGTTGTTGAGGTATGTCCCTCATATCGCTACTAATGGGCATGCCAAGATGAGGCATTTCTTGAAAGGATTGAGGCCAGAACTATTTGAACGGGTTATCTCCAACAACCCCACCTCTTTTGATGATGCTCTTACTAGAGCAGAACTGGCGGAGATAGGAGTTAGTGCTTACACGGATGTTGTACCCCCACAAGTTCCACCACCGAGGCCGGTATCTAATAATCTGAGGCCACAAGGAGAATCATTTAAACCTCATGGGGCTCCTTCTTCTTCTCTGTTTAGTGGAAGGTGAATTGATAACCAGGGGGTAATACATCTTTCAATAGAGGGCAAACTCAAACGAGTAGGAGCGGAGTAGTGAAATGTACGTGATTGTACGGCTTGTTACAAATGTGGCAAGATGTGCCACATAGCTCGCTTTTGTCAAAATAGTGATGGTCAGGTAGATCTCAGAGAAGGCAGAGGAAAGTTCACTAGTGGGTCAGTGAAGCAGAGGCAACCGGTGGTGCCTCGGCAGTTGGGAGGCCAGGCGATGGGGCCACCTCAAGGGCAGGTTTATGCATTGACTAGGGAGCAGGCTACGGCGGCCCCGGAGGAAGTGATTGCTGATATGTGTCTTTTATTTACGTACCCCGCTTTTATTTTGATAGACACAGGTGCTTCACACTCCTTTGTGTCTGCGGATTTTGTGGAGAGACATCATATGTGCACGTCTCCTTTACCCACGCCTCTTTTGGTCTCGACACCACTGGAAAGAATGTTGTTGCAGATCGGTTTCTTGCTGAATGCCTCATTTATTTTGATAGCAATGAATTAAATACGGGCTTGATTGTTTTAGGTATGTCAGATTTCGATTACATTGTGGGCATCGATATACTGAACAGATATCAGGCAGTGATAGATTGCTGACAGAGAACGGTTTGGTTCCGAGCATATCGACGGTCAAAATGTCCTGATTATTGGAACGTGGACACACGGGCTATCTTATCTATGCCGTGGACATGGAAAGAAGAGGGAATTGAAGGTTGAGGATGTACCCGTGGTGGCAGAGTTTGCTGATGTGTTTCCAGAGGAAATTCCAGGATTCCCGCTGAATAGAGAGGTCGAGTTTGGGATTGAGTTGTTACCGGGAACGTCCGCTATTTCTCCTGCCCCTTATATGATGGCACCTACGGAGTTAAGGGAATTGAAGGAGCAGTTACAGGAACTCCTTGACAAAAGATATATACGCCATAGCGTATCGCCTTGGGGCGCGCCTGTTCTTTTCGTGAAGAAGAAGGATGGTTACCGGCAACTGAATAAGGAAACGGTGAAGAACAAGTATCCTCTCCCAAGGATTGACGATTTACTTGATCAGTTGCAGGGTACTAAGCTGTATAGCAAGATTGATTTGAGGTCAGGTTACCATCAGATAAGGGTCAGGGAGGAGGATGTTCAGAAGACAGCATTCCGGACTCGGTATGGGCACTACGAGCTCTTGGTTATGCTGTTTGGTGTGACAAACGCCTTGGCTGTCTTTATGAGTTTAATGAACTGAGTGTTCCAACCATATCTTGACCAGTTTGTCATAGTGTTTATTGAAGACATACTTATTTACTCTCAGAGTGAGGAGGATCACGTGAAACACTGGAGGACAGTGCTCCAGATCCTCAGAGATAATCAGTTGTTTGCCAAGCTCAGCAAGTGTGAATTCTGGTTGAGCAGCGTGGTGTTTTTGGGGCATGTCATCTGTAGCAGTGGGATATCAGTGGATCCCAGGAAGGTGGAGGCAGTGATGGAGTGGTCTGCACCCACTTCTGTACCCAAGATACGGAGCTTTCTTGGCTTGGCCGGGTATTATCGACGTTTTGTCGAGGGATTTTCTAAGTTTACTAAGCCCTTGACTCAATTGACTCAAAAGGGAGTATAATTCTATTGGTCTGAGGCTTGTGAGCAGAGCTTCCAAGAGTTGAAACACCGGTTGACGACAACGCCTGTAATAGTGATCCCTACGGAGAACAAGAGGTGTGTTCTATATACTGATGCATCACTACAGGGCTTAGATGTGTACTGATGCAAGATAAGCATGTGGTAGCTTATGCATCAAGGCAGTTGAAGCTGCATGAGGCCAGATATCCGGTCCATGACTTGGAGTTGGCGGCTATTATTTTTGCCTTGAAGATTTGGCGGCATTACTTGTATGGTACGTCGTTTAGCATTATACGGATCATAAGAGCCTGAAGTTCTTGTTTACTCAGGCGGAGCTAAATATGAGACAGAGGAGATGGATGGATTTACTCAAGGATTATGATTGTGAAATAGAGTACCATCCTAGAAAGATGAACTTGACAGCAGACGCCTTGAGTCGGAAGGTGAAGAGTATTGTTGAGGACACCATACATCTATCGGCTATGATGACTTCTTACTGCCATCTGGGCTATGATTTTGATGTGGATACGTCACCGATACGGGTATCGACTTTATTGGTAGAGCCGGACATTAATGAGAATATCCGGAGGGCTTAGAAGGCAGATGAGGAGATTCAGAGATGGTTATCATTGGTACGTCTTGGACATCCATCGAAGTTCAAAGTGGCGGAGGACGGTTCCTTGAGATTGGGTAACCGCTGGGTAGTTCCGAGTACGCCGGAGTTGAGTAGAGGGATCTTACAGCGAGCTCATTGCAGCATGCTTAGTATCCACCCAGGCGGGAGAAAGATGTACAGGGATCTATGCGATCAATTTTGGTGGAAAAGAATGAAACGAGAGGTGATAGCATTCTTTAAGAGATGCTTGATCTGTCAACACGTGAAGGCAAAAAGGCAGAGGCTTGGTGGCGAGCTGAGGAGCTTGGAGATACCGGAATGGAAGTGGGAACACATATCGATGGACTTTGTGACCCACTTGCCGAGGACTGCTTCTGGTTTTGATGCCATTTTGGTGATTGTGGATAGGCTGACCAAAGTGGCTCATTTTATTCCGTACAGTATGACATTCACATAATTGAGGATGGCTCAGTTGTATGTTCGGGATATAGTGAGACTGCACGGAATTCTAGTTTCCATTGTATCTGACCGAGATCCGTGGTTCACATCTCACTTTTGGGGAGGCCTTCAGTCAGCTTTGGGTACTGAAGTGAGGTTGAGCACAACATATCATCCCCAGATGGACGGTCAGACCGAGGGTACTATACAGACGCTCGAGGACATGCTACGGGCATTCGTGTTGGAGTTTGATACTCCTTGGCAAGATTCATTGGCCTTGGTAGAGTTCTCATACAACAATAGCTATCATGCGAGTATTCATATGGCTCCATTTGAAGCTCTATATGGTCGGCGTTGTAGGTGGCCATTATACTGGGACGACTTTACTGGTAAATCAGTCGGAGTACCGGAATTGATTCGGGAGATGGAGGATAAGATAAAGGTTATCCGACAGAAAATGAAGGCAGCACTGGATAGGCAGGCAGCCTATGCAAATAAAGGCGGAGACCGTTGGAATTCCAATTGGGGGATAAGGTCGTTTTGAAGATCTCATCTTTCAGAGGTGTTGTGCGGTTTGGTATGCGCAGAAAATTGTCTCCGAGGTATGTGGGACCGTTTGAGATCTTACAGCGCATCAGTACTTTGGCTTACCGTCTGGCTTTGCCACCATCATTGTCTGGGATTCATGATGTGTTCCATGTATCTATGTTGCGGAAGTATGAGCCGGATCCGTCACATGCGTTGCAGCCTTCTGAAGTGCAGTTAGATTCTGATGTGTCCTACGTGGAACGGCCAGTCAGGATTCTGGATAGAGCTGATCGCAGAGTTCGGAACAAGGTGATACCGATGGTCAAAGTTTAATGGGGTCGCAGGGGGGTCGAGGAGGCCACGTGGGAGACGAAGTGGCACATGGTGCAGCACTACCCGGAACTATTTTCTGGTATGTGATTTATGTTTAGTTTCGGATTGGTAAGTGCATGCGATTTCGAGGGCGAAATCTCATAAGCAGGGGAGTATTGTGATATCCCCAAAATAATTATGTGCATTTGGGCATTAATTATGTTTATGTGATATTTATGGTGTTAATTAATTTAGTGTTGGATTAATCAATATGGTGAAATGCTTAGTCATGCGGTGGGCATGACCTGGTAATGCATTTCAGGGTGCATGTGATGCGTGTTGGGAATTTGGGTGTTAGCATGATTTTTTGTATAGTCTCTACTCTAGGAGTAGTGTAAAGCTATAGGATTAACATTCATTTGGTTGGGAGTGTAATTAATCATCTTGGAATTTTATTTTGGCACTGTAATCCTAATAGCTCGAGGCATCAACACGAACTTGATACTCTGTTAGATGTATGTTAGCTCTACTTACGCCTTTAATCCGCACTTAAGGAACTAGGGTCCTTATAATATGACCGTTGCAAGCTCTGGAATGGTGCAGAACCTTTTCCAACGGGCATATTCTTGTATCTAACTTATATATCATTACTTTGGGCTATATATACATGATTTGGAAGCACAATAACAGCTGATTGAAGATCAATCCAAGCCTTCCAAAAGCAAACCCAATTGGGATACTTCAAAGACAAAAGCTGCTAAATGAAGAGCACTCCCCAAACCTTTGGCACCTCTTACCTTGCTGTATCAGATTCATTATGGAATCATTTGTGCCTTTGTATTCACTTATTCATTGTATTTGTGAGCTAAAATAGAAGAGTGAATACCATTGTAACAGTTTGTGATTCATCCCAACCGGATGAGAGGTCTTTGTATGTGAGACGTTAAAGAACATATATAGTTGAGTTGCTAGGAGTTCTAGTTGGATGGGGAATGCCCAACTGGATCCGGTTTATACAAAGAGTTGTATAAATCAAAGTCTTCTAATGTTTCCTTCCATGAGATGGAAGAAGGGGAGATGTAGAAGCATCGTGCTTCGAACTTCCAGAAACAAATGCTTGTGTTATTTAAGTTACGGCATTTGTTTACCTTACTGTTTTTACATGCTTTCTTGTATATCTTTAAAACGCCTTTCAAATGATTAATCGGTTTTAGAGCTGGTTATGTCGAGTGTCTTCCGCTCGGTTTTGTAACCGAACTCGATATGATCTCTCGGGGTAATTATTTCAAGAACACGAGCTATTGAAGCTCAAGTTGGTTGAACTCGGGTGTGGAATGGCAACCCACCCCTGGATTGGATAGAAAACTCAATTCTACAACTCGTATTTCAGGCCAGTAGACCAAATTCGAAGGTTTACTTGACGAAAACATGTCTGAAAGAGGGTGCTGGTTCAAAGCTGAAAGACCTACCGGAAAGCCCTACCGGATCACCTACCGCATCACCTACCTAATCACCTACCGGAAAGACCTACCGGATCACCTACCGCATCACCTAGCGGAAAGACCTACCGCATCACCTACCGCATCACCTACCGGATCACCTACCGAATCACCTACCGCATCACCTACCGCATCACCAACCGGACGCGACCAGCGGGCCTCCCAGAAATAGCCCAGAAACCTGAATATGACCTTTGCAAGCTTGGGAATGGTGCATAACCTTTTCCAACGGGCATATTCTTGTATCTAACTTATAAATCATTACTTTGGGCTATATATACATGATTTGGAAGCTCAATAACAGCTGATCGAAGATCAATCCAAACCTTCCAAAAGCAAACCCACTTGGGATTCAATTGGGGAACTTCAAAGACAAAAGCTGCTAAATGAAGAGCACTCCCCAAACCTTTGGCACCTCTTACCTTGCTGTATCAGATTCATTATGGAATCATTTGTGCCTTTGTATTCACTCTATTCATTGTATTTGTGTGCTAAAATAGAAGAGTGAATACCATTGTAACAGTTCGTGATTCATCACAACTGGATGAGAGGTCTTTGTATGTGAGACGTTAAAGAACATATATAGTTGAGTTGCTAGGATTTCTAGTTGGATGGGGAACGCCCAACTGGATCCGGTTTATACAAAGAGTTGTATAAATCAAAGTCTTCTAGTGTATCCTTCCATGAGATGCAAGAAGGGGAGATGTAGAAGCATTGTGCTTCGAACTTACAGAAACAAATGCTTGTGTTATTTAAGTTACTGAATTTATTTACCTTACTGTTTTTACATGCTTTCTTGTATATCTTTAAAACGCCTTTCAAATGATTAATCGGTTTAGAGCTGGTTATGTCGAGTGTCTTCCGCTCGGTTTTGTAACCGAACTCGATATGATCTCTCGGTGTAATTATTTCAAGAACACGAGCTATGAAGCTCAAGTTGGTTGAACTCGGGTGTGGAATGACAACCCACCCCCGGAATCGATCCTAACAAGTGGCATCAGAGCCTGGTTGTTCTTGGAAAGCATTTTGACCGATTTTAGACGAAAATCTTTTAAAGAAAATTTCTCATGAGCATGAAATTATTTTCACAGCATAAATTTCTAAAACTTGGTGTATGAAAATTTTTAGCATAATTTTAAAATCTATATTAAATGTTCAAATTCTCGTTCAATATGTTCTAAACTCATTTTAAGTTTAAAATTGTTATTTTGAAATTTTTTTTCTAACAATTTTTGAAGCATTTAGTTTTTCTCGCAGCTTGCAGCGACTTTGCAAAATTGGCATAACTTCTTGCTCGGATGTCCAAATGACGAACCGTTTTTGCGTTGCAAACTAGACTCATAGAGGATTGCAGCGGTATAGGTCTTGCAGCCCAAACTTGCTCGAGGAAAAGCTGCTTATTAGTTCAAGTTGGATTAAGTGTGCTGCTGCAGAAAAGATGAAATTGACATTGTTGAGTTTTGTCAAAAACAAAAAAACAAATTCAAATTTGTTGCCAAGTATGCTCCATCCTCATCAAAAGAGGTTAATTTGTTCAAAAATTAAATGTGCATTGCATTTTTTTAGCATGCCCCGTTTGCCCTTAACTTGCTCAAATTTTGCAACCTTTTAAAATTAAGGGGGAGAGTTTAATCTCAATCTGGAGTAAATTTATTTGTCTGCCTTTTTGATTCACACAAAAAGGGGTAGAAATATGTTGTTTAAAAAATATGGTTTTTCTTGTTATGCAACATTGTGCTCTAATTTTTCATATTTTTATTCAAGTTTTGTGATCATCAAAAAAAGGGAGATTGTTGGGTTTTGGAAACCCGAATAATCTTGGTTTTGGTGTTAACAAAACTTGTTATTGTGTTGCTAACATATTTCATCAAGTGTGCAGTTCATAGATGATATTTTACAGATTGATGATCTGGTAAGAAATGGCCTTGAGTTTGGTTGCTGAAATGAGAATTCAGTATCCAGTAGTTGCTAGGAGTTCTAGTTGGATGGGGAATGCTCAACTAGATCGGGTTTATACAAAG
The DNA here is from genome assembly GCA_907163345.1 of Haberlea rhodopensis. NCBI lineage: Eukaryota > Viridiplantae > Streptophyta > Magnoliopsida > Lamiales > Gesneriaceae > Haberlea > Haberlea rhodopensis. The sequence goes on along the minus strand of CAJQUN010000142.1, from coordinate 855,153 downwards.
AGTTGTATAAATCAAAGTCTTCTAGTGTATCCTTCCATGAGATGGAAGAAGGGGAGATGTAGAAGCGTTGTGCTTCGAACTTTCAGAAACAAATGCTTGTGTTATTTACGTTACTGCATTTATTTACTTTACTGTTTTTACATGCTTTCTTTGCCTTTCAAATGATTAATCGGTTTTAGAGCGGGTTATGTCGAGTGTCTTCTGCTCGGTTTTGTAACTGAACTCGATATAATCTCTCGGTGCAATTATTTCAAGAACACAAGCTATTGAATCTCAAGTTGGTTGAACTCGGGTGTGGAATGACAACCCTCCCCCAGAATCGATCCTAACAACTTAGGATGTTTCAGATCATGAAATTGAATTCAAGATGAATTTGATGTTAGCATTACACCAATTTAAAGGAACAACTTCAAAATATAAGACTCTTATTTCTTTTGATAATATGCATCATTTGCGGAAACGATTTAAACATCTATATAATAAAAACCCAATTAGCAAATTGTAAACTTATCCAAATATCAACATTACATTACTAATCCACAATCTCCAAAAGAAATATATCAAAACAACTGATTTTTCATATCAAATCTAAGTAAACTGATACTTTCAAACCACTCGATAATTTACGTTCTTATTTTTGTAAGTTCTAAGATATGAATTGGGAGAGTTGTAGAAAAAGTTTCATACAATTATGTGACGCTTTACTTTTGGGTTAATAATATGTTTATTATTCATTCCAGAAACATAAGAATATAATGCATTATCATTATTGGGATATAACTAAGATACATTGATACCTTCTTGGGATTTATAAGAGAAGATATGTTCACATTAATTGGAGTATTAAGTATCTTAGTATCTCATTTCATTAAGATATAAGTATTAATATTAGATTTTCTTGATTGGTAGTTATGGGAATATAAGTAATTGATATATGTTATTTTATATGGGTGCATAAGATATGTTGGGATTAGATTAATACGAGTATTGAGTTAAAATAAGATATGGAGTTTAAGTATAATAAAATAAGAAAGAATATTATGGTTATAGTTTAGACTTAAATGAATTTAATTCTTTTGGTAGATAGGAAGTTGTAGATTCCGAATTTCGGAATAATAACAAAATATTAATTTAGGTATACAACAAGAGAAATCATGCTTAGACTCATATTGAGATACGTTGGATCAACTCAGTACAATAGATTATTTTTTAATATTATATACTCGTAAGCATCAATTATCACGACAATTAATGCTCAGAATTATATCATTTTCGGGTTTTTAAGAAATGCAATAAGCCGAGTTTTATATTAAGGATAGTAGTGTTATGTTTTCAGCAAGGTAACATTCTCTCTACAATTTCATTTCAGCATATTAGCTTTAAGTCAAATTATTCCTAATATTGCTTTGAATCCATACGAAAACCTCTAATAAAATTTGAGAATATGGTTAACATCAAGTATCACGAAGAGAATTTTAATCTCAGACGACATCACCATGACCATTACCATCAACAATGAAGCTCCAAAATGCTCATTTTGTAAAAAGCCACACTTAGGTGACTGTCGTAAAATTAACGGAGCTTGTTTCAAATATGGGAAGTTTGGGCAACAAAATTGCTGATTGCAATGAAAATAAGAAAAATGAGATTGATCAAGGCAAAGCCAATCATCCAAACTAGTCAAAGGAAAATAAACCAAATACTCGTGTCTTTGCCGTGACACAAAAGAAAGCAAATTATGCAAATAACATCTTGGCAGGTGCCATTTTAATCAACAAATTACCTAGACATGTTTTTATTTGATTATAGTGCCACACATTTGTTTATATTTAAGGGATTGACACTAAAGTCAAAAACACTTAGCGAATCATATATATTGACAGTGAAGTGATGATACCAATTTGGGAATAGATTGGTTCGTCAAGTATCATGCTTTAATTGATTGTCGTATTAAGCAAGACAAAATAAGAAGAAGAATGACAAGGGGGGTATAATGAATCTCATTTGATGTTTAACATACAATTAGCCCGATTCAACTTTTGTTGTTTAAACTCATTTTACCAACCATAATATTAGCATAAATTGATATTTATCCTCACACTAGGGGAGTGTAATGAATCTCATTTGATGCAAGTGAATTTGTCATGACCCAAAACTTTACACAATATGCATAAGCATATGTCATAAATAGAATTGCATCTTTATTTTGTACTACATATTTACTATAGAATGCATAAAAATCATGACATTATAAGTTTCCATAAAATTATTATGAAACCATAAAAAGTAGCTTATGACGCAAATTCCAGTATTGTGTTACTCGGGAGCTGTCGATTCAAGGATGAGCTTTATATATCAATTAACAATTTTGTGACTTTAACGGAGCTTTATTTTATTCTTGCAAAAAAATTTTGACGAGATAGAGCCCGGATTACTCTCACTGCAATACCTAGATCCTCATCAAAAGTTGTATGTGACATTGAACAACGACGATGATGTATCTAATATGATCCATCCTCACATGTGTATGAAATTGATGATCGTTGATATGAAAGGAGTGCGGAGAACTAATTCGATTGAAAGTGGAAGAATTGTAGAAAGGTAAATATATTCTGTATATGTTATATTATGCTACTAAATAAATGGTTAATTTTGTGTGTGCTTATATATTGCATGATAGTATATTTTGCATGATTATTATTTCAGGGTTGCATTAGATTGATGGTATACTTATTGTTTAATACTTGTAAGGCTTGAATTGGAAGATGGTTGCACAACCCTTGTGTCTGTTATGCCGTCAAGTGATGCCGAGTTAGAAATGGTTCCCGTAAGTAACTCGATAGATGGTTGGAGTCGTTGCATTCAAGGAGAGGGTCATAGTTCAAAGATGCTGCAGAGTTTAGGTTATTTGTGAAAAAACTATGCTATTGCCAGTAGACGATCTTTCTCGTATAAGAAGAATGACAGTGGTAAGGTGATTGTGGTTCGCAGTGAAGAGTTGTTCATGGAGAATATATGCATCCAGATATAAAGCGGATAACTTATTCGGCATTCAAAAATGCAACCTACGACATACCTGTGGAGAGGACAATTTGCGTAGTAGAGGGCATCCTAGGGCTGATTCTGCCCAGGTAGCAAATATTGTGAAGGAGAAATTGATAGGAGAGCCGTTGTATCAGCCTTGTACTTTGAAAGATATCCACAGAGAATATGAAATTGAACTTGATTATTACAAAGCGTGAAAAGATAAGGAATTGGCCGTACATGAAATCCATGGCATAAATAAGGAATCATATGATAAGTTGAGATGGTACTGTCACGCCGTGAAAGAAACAAATCCAAGAAGTGTAGCTGATTACGAGATTGATCCTTTGAGTAATAAATTTCATCTGTTATTTATTTGCTTTAATGCGTGTGTTGTTAGCTTTGTGAGAGGTTGTAGGCCATTAATTTTTTTGGATGGCACTCACATTAAAAATGAATTCAAAGGAAGCATTTAGTTGTTGTTGCCAAGGATGGTAATAATGATCTATTCATATTGGCCTACTCAGTAGTTGATGCTGAAAATGATGTTAACTGGGAGTGGTTTTGTTCCAAGTTGAAAAGTGTTCCAGTCTCTCAACAAATCATGGTGTTCAATAGGTTCACGTTTTTTTTCCTGGCAGATATCCAGGGCTCATCAAGGCTGTTCAGTTGGTATTTCACTGTAGCCATCACGCTTACTGCTTGAGGCATTTAGTAGATAATTTTGTAAAACAGGTTAGATGTTAATGTTTAAATTTTTAGAGGTGTTTTATTATGTACTACAATGCTAAATTTATCTTCATATTGATAACAATGTTTATTTTAACTTTTTAGGTGATGCGAAGTTATCCCATGCACAACAAAAACACTGGAGTTCTGTTTTCAAGAAAGCTGCATATGCTCCATCAAGGCAGGAGTATACTGAACATATTAACAATATCATTGAGTTCATGCCACGTGCAAGGGGCTTTATTGTAAATTCGGAGCCTCAAAGTTGGACAAATTCTTTATTTTTCGGCAATCGTTGGGGAGTGATAAACAACAACTTTGCCGAGTGTTGGAACAACTGGGTTAACCTGCACATTTTCTACCGGTTGTAGCTATGTTTGACCATATACGAATAAAAAAAATGAACATGATGCATGAACGACATGAAGCGTCCTTTGGAATGGTGAAAGAATTGTGCACAACTAAGGAGAAGTCACTTGCATCTATATACGCTAGCTCCTGCAACTTAAAAGTTCACAAGTCTAGCGAGTGGAGGTTTGAGGTGGTTGATGGTGAGAGAACTTTTGGTGTTAATTTGAATAATTGGTCTTGTTCTTGTAGATATTGGCAAATTAATAGGTTTCCATGCAAGCATGTCTGTGCCGCTATCGAGTCAAAGTCGATGTCTGTCTATGACTTTTGTGACCAGTATTATAAGTTACAAATGTATCGAATAGCGTACAGAGGAGTTATCAATCCTATTCCGACATTTGACATACATGAGTCATACCTTGAAGGAGAAAATGTCATTAATGCTCCCAATATACGTAGTCAGCCAGGACGTAGAAGGACGCAAAAGATCCCATCCCAAGTTGAGAAACGTGGCTTAAAGTGCAGGCGAGGCGAGGGCATAACAAATGTACTTTCAAAGAAGCATTCAACTTGAAAACATACTGATGCTTATTTTGTAGCTTTGATGAAAATGTCATCAATAGTTTGTATATACTGTAATTATTTTGTAGTTTGGATGAATGGTCTTCCATATTTTGTATATGCAGCAATTATTTTGTTGCTTGGATGAAAGGTCTTCCATATTTTGTATGTTGACTGGATTTATGTTCTGTTGCATATCGTGAAAGGTGGATTTGTTGTTATCTCTACTATGTTTTGCTGTGGTACTCAGTTTGATGAAGGGTTTTCATATTTCTTTTGGATTAATATTTGGATCTGTGAGAAAAGTTTTGTTGTGGTGATTTGTTTTTGTTAAACTTGGTATTGTGACGTGTTACTGGTACTGTAGTACCAAAAATGTCATGTCAAATGTTTTTTCTGGTACATAATTGGTACTATTCAACAATTTTTTAGTACGAACTGTGTAAAGAGTTGGTATTAAGTCAGACAAAACTCGGTATTAACGTAGAAGAACTTTGCTACTAAAATATAATAATAATAAAAACATGGAGTTCAAATCACAAGTCCTCAAACCACAAATGTTTAAAGGCACTTCACAAGAACATGTGATGAACAATATGTTTATGCAGATTTTTCTCTCAAAAATGAATTTGATCTTTGCATAAAGAGTGTTTTTTAATTCACTTATGTGTTGTTCTATTTATAGTTAATCAAAGGACATCAAAGGGACATCATTTGATAGCATTATTTAATGAAAAAACGCACCGAACGCGAAGGGACACAACCGTTCACGAAAAAAACATCCACAACATTTTCCGGATAGAACATTGGAAGTTCGAGCGCCCGCAACAGGCGTTCGAGCGCCCATGCTGCTGCCCAAAATTTGGTACGTTTTCAGAAGGAACTGGTTGCGGTCGATGCCAGTGATATTATATATTTCGTTAAACAACTGCATAAAATTAATGGTGCGAGATATTGTGGTACCTCTCAATGGACCACGATCATATCTAATGGTATCTGAATCTTGTAATATAGTACCTCCCCAATATAATAATATTTGAATCGACATCTCTGAAAAAAATTAAATATTACATGTAATTAATAAATTTAGTTTAACAAATTTATATAATCTGAAAGATGATAAAATTAATAATATAACAAGATTTTTACCTGAAAAATACTTGAAGGGTGGCAAATTAAGATTGGATATTCGACAATTTCAACGATAAAACCAGAGGAAAAAACTATAAATTTCATGTGATTTTATTTCGGTGTAGAAAAAAACTTATAGTTAAGAAGGCGCCATGGCGCCTTCAACAAATTTTTTTTTTTTTTTACTGAAGTGCCATCTGAGATGGCGCCTTCAATAATCAATATTGTTTAAATTTTATTAATAATTAAATTAAATTAAAATCATTAAAGTTTAATTGATAAAATTGAAATGATTAAAGTAAATTAAATTCTTTTTTGAGTTTCAGTTTTTTGATTGGGGAAGAAGTTTGGTATACCAAAAATTTGTGGTCACATTTTATTGTATCATAATGAAGATATTGTCATGTTTTTTTCTATTTAGAAAATGATAATAATTTTTATAATTTTATTGTTATTAAATTGATAATAATTATATATTAAATTCTGAAGGATATACAAAATGCCTCGAGCTTGAAATTCTCAAAAGTTTAAAACTTATTATTTTATAAATACACTCTTCAAAATTATTTATTTATTTATAATTATTCACTAATTTAAAAAAATTATAATTTGAAAAAAAAAACAAAAATATGGTAATGAAAATTTCAAAGTTTTTGAACGAGGATGCTCCTACGATTGATGAAGGAGAAACCAACACTCAATCAATGGTTGTGATTGATACTTGGAATCATTTGATTTCCTATGCAAGAATTATATTCTCAACATACTTGATAATATATTACTACAACGTGTATAGTCAAGTGAAAACAGCAAAGGAATTATGAGAATTACTTGAAAGGAAATAATGATGCCAGCTTGAAATATTCATTGTTTGACGATTCCTAGATTTCGAGATGATTGATGCTAAACAAGTAATGACACAAGTACAAGAAATACAATTGGTCATGCATGAAATTCGTGTGAATGGAATGAGTCTAAGTAAAGCATTCCAAGTTGACATAATGGTTGAGAAATTCCCTCCTATGTAGAAGGATTTCAAGAATTACCTCAAGCACAAGCAAAAAGAAATGAGTCTTGATATTTAATTGTCTGTCTACGGATCGAGGATATATTATCCGTCTATGGATTAATAATTAAACTAATTAATTAAATTTAATTTGTTTTAGTTTAAATAATTAAATTAAATATTTAATTTTATTTATTTATTTAAATAATAAATAAATAGTTAATTAAATAAACTGAATTTATTAAACAGTTAAATATTTATTAAATTTAATTAATTAAAAAGGTTGAATTAATTAAATAATTAATTTTATTTATTTATTTATTTATTAAAAAATATTTAATATGTATATATATTAATAAATCCATGGGTATTTCTGTCATTTTATGAATAAATTAATCTATACCACATATTATCAAGTAAACTAAACACATTATTACTTATCATACTTACTAATCATACGAACCAAACACAATATAGCAAAACAATATTTTGTCTTATCAAGTCATTATCCACTTTTTTATCTATCCATAATTTATCATATCACATCAACCAAACGTAGTCTTATGGAGTATTCAGTATGCTGATAAGCCAAGGATAGAATAATAAACCTATGTTTGGCTCATTTTTAATCAGAGCCAATTAATCAGGAAGGCATCACTGTTGGGTTTTCGTACCACGACGTCAGATCCAAAGGCAGTGGAAAATAAACAAAAACAGTTCTGCCCCGGGGACGGATCTATCGCACCTGATTCATATATTAAAATGCATAAATCGAATATAAATGCATGAAAAGAGATTACCGTTCACCGACGTAATTATGACGGTAGTGACCCTCGAGTCCAACCAACCCTGATCAGATCTACAAGCTCAGCATCATTGCTAGTTTGGTGTTAGCGTTTCTTGAGAGTGAATGTAATCAATCATCAAACCTAGAGAATGGCTGACATATTTATGTTGTCTAGTAAAGCTAGGGTCCATTAAGCCTAACAAGCCAATCATTGGCCCATTGGCTTGAAGGGCATTGCTAACAATCTCCCACTTGTCCAAAAGCCAACACAAAACTACAAACTCATAATCCAAGTAACTCAATCGAATTGAACAACTTGATGTACTACCAATGTACATAATTATGAGACATAAATATATCAAACATTTTAATTTCAGAACTTTCTATAAATGAAACATTTTCAAATATAGAAACTCCACTAAAGTGAGGAGCTTTCAAATTAAATGTATCTCTTCTAAATCACTTAAATGAGCACTTAACATTTAAGTGTCAATTCTTATCGATAGATCGGCGGTCCCTGAAATGCATTACTAGGTCATGATCACCGCATGACTAAGCATTTTGATTATTAGAAATCAACACCAATAAATTAATACCATAATCCTCACATAAACATAATTAATACTCAATTGCACATAATTATTTCGGGGACATCACAGCTTGAATGCCTATTGTCAATTAAACTCGTTAGTAGACAATGACTGAAATATAATTCCAGCAACAACCTACCGATCGTGGGTAGCGCCTAGCATCTGCGCTTCACGAAGATCTAGATACAAATGACTAGCAACATACGAGAACCTATCAGCCATAGTTAGCGTGCAGTACATTTCTTACACTCAATATGTCCCGATTGAATCTAGGGCATTGGTTGGTCGAGGCCCCTTATGATTTCAATAACTATGTATTTGTTTCACGTTATATGATTCATTGTGTGCGTAAATGAAAAACTCTTTTTTCACAAGCACTACTCACTTTGGCCAGAGATTCCTTGAATCATATACAGAAACACACAGGACATCCTGGTTCATCAAGACCAGTGGTGAATCCCCCAGCGACAATCATAGGTCTCTGACATCATCAGTGCATACCCAAAATAACAACTTTATGACCCACATGTGATCAGTCATTAAATCAAAGTACACAGCTATCTATCAAGACCTCAATGACGCCTCAGGTCATGAGGAGTAATGGTGGCACAATTATGACTAGGAATTCTTTACTCGACAAATGTTAACCACTTATAGAATTCCGAGTAGGGTCGTTCAGTGAACTCATTTCTAATGAGTACATATTCATGTGTGCTGACTTCTCCAAGCCAACGTCGATGAAACGAGGCGTACTACACTAGACACATCATGAATACTAGTATCTAACAAGCATATATCGATATCCCATTCTCGAAGGATCATCGACCAGGAACATTTAGAAATCGCTAGTCGAGAATGTATTTCATGGTCACCATCATATGCGTAACCACATTCTATGAACTATAGCAATCTCAAGGACTTCATCAATGCATCAAGATGCATGGGTAAACAGATGAAGAAGCGCCATATATATTAATATTCAAACAAAGATTTGTCATAACAAGATTATAAGTACAATCAATCAACTATTGATTTACTTAATCACATATGACAACAGTATCTTTCACTTTCCCAAAGCCAACTACTCACGTGTCTCAAGACCATCTTCCCAAGATGTCTGACAGACACCATTCGTTGTAAAAGGTTTGTCAGTGGATTCACTATATTTTTCCGTTGAAGCGATTCTCTCGATTTTATTATCGCGTTTACCATATCTCTCATTAGATGATATTTTCTCAATATATGTTTGGATACTGATGAGATCTTGGCTATTCATAATAGTTCAACTGTTGTCACAGTACACAGGAACTATGTCAACCGCGGTAGAAATTACACCCAACTCTTGGATGAAATTTTATATCCAAATTGCCTATTTGATGCATCGTATGCTGCAAAGTATTCAGCTTAAGTGGTGGAATCCGATGTGGTGTCTTGCTTGGAACGTTTCCAAGAGACATCACAATCATTGAGTTTAAATACAAATATGAACATCGATTTGGAATATCTACATCCGACTTAAAACTAGCATTAGCTTAGATTTGAACTTTTATTTCTCCACTTACGGATCCAAAAACCATGAACATATCCTAAGTTCTTCACAAGCACTTGGGATTATTTTCACAATTTTTCAGTGACCTTCACCGGGATCTACCTGATGTCTGCTCATTCCACTAAGAGCATACTTCACATTAGGTTGAGTACATAACATAGCATATGATATGCTACCCACAGTCGAAACATAAGGTACCAATGTCATCTTTTCTCTCTCCTCATCAATCTTAAGACCCATTGACTCGAGAGATGAATACTATGACATATTGTGAAGTAACTCTTTTTTTCGACTATTTCATGCTAAACCCTTTTAGCACAATGGTTATGTATGTAGATTGAGAGACATCAAGCATCCTTTAGATCTATCCCTATAGATCCTTATACCAATCACGTAGGACGTTTCTCCCAAATCTATCAAGGAGAAATTAGTAGATAACCATGCTTTAATCAATTAATCCAATATCATTCACAATGAATTGGATATCATCGACTTAAAACACTACAAATGTGAGACCCCGTTATCTCAACATAAAATAAGGTGTAATTAAGAGAACTAATCATATCAAATCAGAGTTGTAAGTCGTGTTGACAATTGAGCTTAAGGTTTACATGTATGTATGACATGCCAAAAGAAATTTGGTATATTCTTTAACAAATTTGGGTAAGGCTACTTCTACTGCACTCCTAGTAGAAAACTATACAAAATAAGTCTTATCTTCCTATCTTGTAGCACTCCTTACAGCTCAGCTTATCAACCTGACCCTGGTTCTCCTTAGCAAAAGCACCTACAAGGACAACCCCCATCACATAAGCATATCGTAATTCATATCAAACATAATATGAATGTAAAGCATAAATGCATAATCATAGTCATAAAATACTTCCTGTATTTCCAATGCATTTAAAACGCCCATTAGTTGTCCCTGTACCATAACTCATGATAAAAACATTATATGATATTATGGTTCCTTAATAATGTCATGACATATCTTTACTTCTTAAACCTTACTTCAATCTTGAGTCATTTTATCATTAGTGTATTGCAATGCTTCTTACTTTTCCACGTAAGCGGAATTCTTCCTCGCTTCTTATGGAACTCCACGTAAGCGGTATTCTTCCTCGCTTCTTATGGAAATTCACGCCTCCATGTGCGAACGGTCCTCTACCTCTCGCTCGACATTTTCAGCGGAATTATAGTGTAAGCATTAAAATCCTCACTTGGATAACCTTGAATCGTGGAATACACCTCTTATATTCCACAGCATTCATATGCAGAAACACTGCATGTCAACATGTATCATATCATAATGCACCATCTTATGCATACTTTACTTTACCTTGTGTTAAATAAATAAACACGAATACATGTTACCGTTGGGATGCCCGTACGTCGCTTACGTACCTTTCAAAAGATAGAGGAGTCAACCGACTTTATCTCCTCGACTGTGCTGGTACCTGCGATGGTTCTACATAACCACATAACACCATATTAGGCACCCAATAATAATTCAATACCAAAAACTAAACAAAATTCAACATTTGCCCCCAATATGTCATCTCGCGATCGATCGCCCCTTAGCCCCGATCGATCGCGAGATGTTACTGCCTCGTATACCAAAAATTATACAATCAGTGATCGATCGCCTCTTATTGGCGATCAATCACCAAAACCCACTGGAACGTCGCGATCGATCGCGCCTTCTTGGCGATCGATCGCCAACTATGTTCCTTTGCGCGATTTCCAGAATTTCCGAGCACCTCGTTTCATACACTTAAAACCACATCATAACACATATAAAATGCTCGAATAAAAATGCTAGGGACTTCACCATAACTTCCATGAAAGGGCTTAAACCAAAGTTTCAATAAAAACTTAGCTTAGCATGCATCATAGTAACCCCAAAAGTTCAACACTCAACCCAAAATTCCCCAGAAACAGGGCATAAAACTCAGCCCAGAATTCTCGAGCATGCATCTTCACAACACCAAAACTACCACATAACCCGTAACCATGCTCAAGGAAACATGCTAGTAACATCACAAAACTACCATGTATGTGTTCACGTCAAAGGTTTATTCAAAACCTAAGCTAACATGCTTCAAATCTTCATGATAAAACCCCTACTCAACATAAAAACAGGGTACTGCCCCTGCCCAGATTTTCGAGGAACACTTTTCACAACTCGAAATCTAACACATAAGTCATGTAAGTTACTTAACAAAGTATGCTAGGGGCTTCATAAAAATCACATGCAAGCACTCATAGCAAGATTTCATCGAACCTAAAACTAGCATGCTGAATCTGCTATGAAAAACACACATACATAAGAACGAAAAAATTGGTAAACCAGCATGATTCCTCACCACTTTTACTCCTCGATTTTCATCAAACTCCGATCAACAAAACACCAAAATCTTCTCCTATATTTAGTTCATATGTTGGACGAAAGTTTTCTGGAAAGAAGGAGGAGAAAACCGAGAGAAGAGAGTGGGAAAGAAGTGATGGAAGATGCATGGTTGATCAATCTGCTTTCCAGAAAACAGGGGCAAGTGGCATGATTCAGCTGATTGGGGAGGGGGTGGTTGCTTGTAGGGTGGCCTTGTGGTGTTTAATTGTGTCCTGGTATTTCGTACGATGTATAAAAATATCCCTCCTTGATATTTTATAATTTTACCCCATCAATACATCATTCAAAAAAAATACCTAACATGCCTCCTAAACCATATCATCAAAATAAATATAACACCAACCACATACATTAATTCCCCAGCTTAATTACATGCTTTTACCACATAAAGCATAACCCATAAACCCCAAATTAAATCATGCCTTTAACATATAATAAAATTAGCACATCAAAGCATGTTTACACACAATCCTTTCAGGGATATCACAATACTCCCTACTTATAAGATTTCGTCCCCGAAATCACACTTACTTACCAAAATAAAATAAAACATAAAACACATACCAGAGAACAGTTCTGGATAGTGCTGCACCATGTGTTGCTCTGTCTCCCACGTGGCCTCCTCGACACCCCTACGATCCCACCGAACCTTGACCATAGGAATAACTTTGTTCCAAAGCCTACGGTCTGCCCTATCCAAAATCCTGATAGGCCGCTCCACATAGGAAACATCGGACTCAAACTGCACCTCTGAAGGCTGCAACACATGCGAAGGATCTGGCTCGTACTTCCTCAGCATAGACACATGGAATACATCGTGTATGCCAGACAGAGAGGGCGGGTAAAGCTAAACCGTACGCCAGAGTACCAACACGCTGCAAGATCTCATACGGCCCTACATATCTTGGGGATAACTTTCCCTGCATCCCAAACCGTACCACACCTCTGAAAGGTGAGATCTTCAGAAAGACTATGTCGCCTAACTGAAACTCCAACGGCCTTCACCGCTGATTGGCATACGCTGCTTGTATGGCCTGAGCTGCCTTCATCTTTCTCCTGATGTGATGACCAGGGATTATAGATGTTAATCCCGGAGTGTTAATAACCCCTAAAGTTGTTTTACGTGGCGATTTGGAGTTTAATCGCGGTGTTGGGCCTTCTGGGCTCGTTTATTTGGGTAGTTGGGATCGTTGGATCCCGAGGTTGAGATTGTATTCTCATTCGTGTAAAACCTAAGAGTTGGGTTTTTGATGTGTCTCGGGATCTGGGGTGCTTTGTGTGGGCACCGGTAGGGGGTTTTGGAGTTAGAGAGAGAGTTTTTGAAAACAGATGATTTTTAATGAATCATGATGTATTTGTGGGGCTATTGGTATTTCGGGGTATTTTTGCTATAAATACCAGTTGAACCCGAGATTTTAATTATTGGAACCATTTTTCCTCACCTTTCCCGTCACTCTCTCTCACCACGCGTCCGCCCCTTTCCCGTCGCCCCCAACCCCCGTGCGTAAAAGCGCCGCGCCCGCAGCCGTCCGGCCGCCATCCGGCGCGTCCGACCCACCGTTGGCTTCGTCTCTCTGAGGCCAGCTTCCCGCACCAGCAATTCAGAGTTCCATCGCGAATCGCGCTTGGGTTTTCCAGAATTGCGCAGACGCCCAAAATTCTAGGGTTCTTCGATTTTGAGCGATTTTCCTTCCGATCTTCGTATGGGTAACCTTCCTTACCCCTTTTTCATGCTTCTCATGTAATTCCCTGTATTTTGGTGATGTATGGTTCGAAAATTTGCCCTAATTTCGTGAGGTTGGGGTTTGAATTTTGGGGGTTTTGGGCAGGGGGTGATGATTCTTGTTATTGATCGATTATTACATGTTTTAGATGTATTATGATGCTTAATTGGGTTCGAATTGAGATGTTAGGGTTCGAAATTTTAGAGGTGGTTCTTGAGCAATTTTCGATAATGTCTCATTCGATTTCCCTCCCTGTATATGCCGTGCCCCGGGTCTTTTAAATGGTAAATTGTCGTGTGTTGACAATATATTTTTGTATAAAGGTTATGGGTGTGCTTGAGCATGGGTTGCATGTTCGTAAATAATTGTGAATTATTTATCGTGTTAGCACATCATTCCTCGGGGCATGGAACTCGAGCAAGGTTTGGCTCGGACTTCGGAGATTTAAGGTACGTGTGACGTACGAGCATATCTTTATATGAGAGCATTTATGAAATGCATAATGTATTTTGATTTCATTGAATAATGTACGTATGGTTATATATATATGTTGATATAACTAAGGAACGACCAAATCTTGATATCGCCGTCACAAGCATGCGTGACACTAGAGTAGGATAACTCTTACATGATATATGGGGTACTGGATTTATATGAACATTGTAGGGCATTGAGATGCCTGAGAATGACTGTGGAATCATGAAATTATTGTAAGACATTTGAGATGTCTGAGTACAATGGAAAATTGGTAAAATAAATGCGAGGCATTTGAGCTATCTGTGATTAATAGCGAAGTTGAGAAATCAATATTGAGATATCTATATTTGCATGTATAATGAATTTGGAATCACTATTTGTTGATATTCGAGAATTAGGCATGCGATGAGTTAATCAATGTGTTGATTTACTGATTTTTGAGATTTGATGAGTTGATGATTGTGAGAACAGGGACAGTACACGTAATCCCAGATGAGGACGTTGCCATCCAGGGAGTATCATTTAAAATTCATTAGTATTTACTTTTGTTGTAAATTATGAATTTCATTATTGTGATTATGGGATTTTGTGTATTGGTATGCTCACCCCGTTGGGGCTGTCTCTGTTGGGGCAGGTGAACAGGTACATCGACGGCTTTGGAGCTGAGCTCGAGCTGTTGATTGGAGGTACTCCCAGGATCGTGGTACCAGGGCTTGATGGAACACGGTATCGTATAGGGTACTTATATACACCCGAGGGTTATATACATATTCATGATGCTCGCATGTGAGCACGATTATACTTGTATATGGGTTGTATATATAGGCATGAGCCTTTCTCTCATTCATCCTATGTTGCGTGCAATTTGTGGTAGAATTGCTAAATGATATGAGAGTCATTAGTGTATTATGTGGGTATTGAAACCCACTTTTGTTGTCTTATTGTGTGGTGTCTTCCCTGGCTGGGAATTTACTTAGTGTTCAGTATTTCTGTTGAGTATTGTGCTTTCCCTGGCCGGGAATTGTGTTATGTGTTATGCTTTTATTTCGGGATAACTCAATTTATGGGGAGACTCTGCCCAAATTTTTATAAAAGTCCACAATGTGAAATGTGGAGTATTGGGGATGGTAATGGGCGAAATTTATGAGTCTATTTGTTGGTAAAGATGATCTTATAATGCTGTATATTAAAGAAATTTTGTAGTTGCCATTCAATGATAAAGTATCATCTGAGTTTCCCGATTGAGTTTTATTGAAAGCATGTACCACATATAAGGGTTAATAATACACTAATCAAGGGATAAGGGCTTGGGGTCCTTACATTAGTGGTATCAGAGCAGTGGTTGCTCATTGGGGCTGTTAAGGGCCTAGGAAGTTGTTGATAGCACATAATTATGCATGATGGCATTAATGTTGAATGACACAACTAGATGTTTATGTGCTTTTATCATATGAAAAGTGGTATTGCTAACCATTGTGGTTGCAGGAATCGTGTGCGACGCGATAGGAGGGCATTAATAGTAATGTCTGGCACTTCATATGTTATGTGCCAAGGAATCTGGTTTTTAAGAAAATCAGGTAAAGGGATATTTCCGAGGGTAAAATGTCTTGGTATACATATCGATATGCAAATGGTTGCATATATGTATTGCATGGTTGATGCATAGCGTATATGGCTATTGTTACTAACCATGATGATTGCAGGTTACGGGAAATATGGAGTATAAAAAGGAATGATGATTATACATTCCAGGAGTCTTGTTTATCACAGTGAGAATTTTTATACTTACGTTTATACCGCTAAAAATGTGGAGCGGGAGGGGGGAGGCTCGCTTGCACATTGAGGCGGCGTATGCCATACTAAGCGAGGATGAGATGCCGCTTGTTGTGATGATTCATTCTTTATACCGCTTGCACATGGAGGCGGGGTATGCCATACTAAGCGAGGATGAGATACCGCTGGTATGAAGAAGCGAGGATGAGATGCCGCTTGTTAGGATGATGATTCATTCCTTTGTGATGACACGGATGATAGCGGTGATGCATTCCGCTGTGTCGAGGATGATGATTCATTCCTTTGTGATGACACGGATGATAGCGGTGATGTATTCCGCTGTGTCGAGGATGATGATTCATTCCTTTGTGATGACACGGATGATAGCGGTGATGTATTCTGCTGTGTCGAGGATGATGATTCATTCCTTTGTGATGACACGGATGATAGCGGTGATGTATTTCGCTGTGTCGATTGATGATGATATATCTCTTTGTGATGATTGGCGATGGTTTATATCGCCGGACACGGATGATACCGGTGATGTATTCCGTTGTGTCGATTGATGATGATATATCTCTTTGTGATGATTGGCGATGGTTTATACCGCCGGACACGGATGATAGCGGTGATGTATTCCGCTGTGTCGATGGTGATGATTCATTCCTTTATGATGACACGGAGGATAGCAACGGTTTATTCCGCTATGTCAGTAATGATGATTCATTCTTCTATGATGATGGGCGATGATTCATACCGCCAGACACATGTATAGCGATGAGACATTCCGCTGTGTCGGTTGATGATGGTTCATGCCGTTGAGCATATGTATATGATGATTTACGATGACTCATTCTTCTATGAGGATTGGCGATGATTCGTGCCGCCGGATATGTTGATAGCGATGCCTCTTTCCGCTATTATGTGGACGATGATTCATGCTCAGGTGTATAGCGAGGTTTCATGCCACTTATTATATGACGAATATCATGCCGTCGATTCTATAGCGATGGATTGTGCCGCTATGTACTCAGCACAGGATTTTGCCGCCTTCGAGCGATGGGTGCTGATTACGCACTATTATTGAGTGACGAAGACAGGTATGCCGCTATCTTGTTAGCGATGAAGTATGGAATATTGCTATTCTATTAGCATTATTATAGCTGGCATGCGTTGATATGCATGTTTTATTATGACTATTTTACTAGCATGATGATGGATGACATACGTTGATGTACATGGACCGTCACGAGTTGACTGGGTTGTTTAGATGTCATTGTTGACATGTATCGTCACTAGTTGACGATGCCTTAGATGCCATGAGTGGGCATGTGTCGTCATGGGATGACGATGACGATGGTGTAGGAGATGTCTTATTAGACATGCATTATCGTTACGATGAACAATGCGTTGAGTATACGTATTCAGTGGTATGCCTTGGGTGCCAGTACCAAGCACAAGGTGGTGTGTGTGTCACCGATTGACGTGACCCTTATACCGAGCGGGTTGCTCGAGGAAATGGATGGATACGCTGTACATGTGATTGTACCGCAGCTTATGTTTGGGGTGATCATATTACGAGTGGTGATACCCTTGAGGTATGCTCGTTGGAATGGCTTTTGGCCATGTAATTTGACGACAGGAGTAATCATGGATGAAATTACTCGCTTTTTGTCGATATGACATGTGGGGACATGGTCACACCACCCTTGAGGGTGTAGAATGGGTCCTAAGGGATTAGGATCAGGTTACGTTAAGTACATAGGGACACTGGAGTGTCCAGGGTGTATCGGCATTAGAGGAACGTTGGGTACAGACCCACTACTCTATTGATTTTACTTCCCAAAGTATGGTATGCCGTGCGGAAACGTCCGTCTTGTTGGTAGGTTTGAGGTAAACCTAAAGAGGCAGAGACTAGTTTGTCTGCCGCGTGTGTGCAGCACCATGATGGGCTTGCTAGAGCCGTTATACTGCTCGTTGGAACCAAGTTTGACAAATCGTAAGGTGATACGATGTGGATTGTGGTGGACTCTAGTAGTCACCACGTCATTTGAAGTTGAGGTTGTGTATGCCTCACTGAAACGTGTATAAGTTTATGTTTAATTTTGGTGAGACTTGTCTGGGACAGCTCATAATGTTGGAGTACCAACAAGAGAGTCATCAAGTCGTTGTTGACTCGATCTGGGGAATCTGTGTATATGGGTGTTATTGTATCCAGTTTTTTCGAACAGTGGTTCGAGACTAGTGGATCTCGAGTTCGATGGCACTTCCCTTGTGAGGAAGAAGGTAGTATTATACCTATTTGGGAATCTTTGAAAGATTCGGTAAGTTGGTGCATGTGGTGTTGATTTTGAGAATCACGCCGTGTTGTTGATCGTCGATTATCATTCTCCACTGGATGCGAATGACTCAAAATTGACGGTTGTGTTTTGGGGGCTTAGGGGTATGTTGTAGATACCCGAGCCGAGTGCATTGAGTATGCATGTGGTGTCCGTGCTTAGGCAGGTATACCGGTGAGTATACGGATGCCAATTTTTAATTTCCTTTTTGTCAAGCATAGAGTTATGCTATTTTTGGATGGTTTGTCAAGCATAGAGTTATGCTATTTTTGGATGGTTAAATCTCAGATGAAAGATATGGAACACCTTGAGATTGGGAATCTCCATGGCACGATAATTATGAGAAACAATCGTGAAGTTAGTTGACTTCCTTTGAGGAGGGATTATCTTGTGTGGGTTGAGGTGTTTCCTTGTTCGTGTTTCCCTTCGAGTTATGCGATAGCTTTCCCAAGTTTGGATTGTTAAATCCTAGGATTATCAAGGGATGATAGGAATTCGGATTGGTTGGGTGTCGCTGTCGACACAAGCGTTGAGGATGCAATGTGTTTATTGCATGTCCTTTCAGAATTTGAAACTCTGTGAAGTATCGATTGTTTATTTATGATTAGGATGTGATTCTTGGAACATCCGGAGGTGGACATCTTGTGAGATGTCTTTTGTATGAATCTGTGGCCGTGAGTTGCCCAAATTGAGTTGCAATGATGCGACTGCTCCTTCGATGGAGAAGGTTTGAAAGTGGAAACCAGGTTTGGTATGTGTACACCGTGGTATACTAGTGTTTCCCTCGTAACGATGTATGTTAGACATCGTGAGTCATGATAGAGATGTCTTTGAATGATATCTACGATGGAATCGGGAGCGATTCGAATCCTTGCAGTTTAAGTTGACTAACTGCTTTTGGATTGTTATCGTTGGGTTGTGCTGACGCTCTTTGACGTTATGATGGATTTGGAAGTCTATTCCACTCTAGAGTTTGACACGAGGTCAACGTTCTCACGGTTGAGGTGTCATTCATGATGCGTTCATACTAGTTGTATTAGAACTATGGATGACTGTCCGATCTACAGTCGTAAGTATTGGTTGTTTTGCAGTCATGAGAGACTGACTTTTGGGACGAACCGCATCGAGGTACGTTTTGCCTCTTGGGTGATATGTTGGTTTTGGTAAGTCGCTCTGTTTCAGAGTTTGAAGTGAGGTAAGTATCCTCGCGTTTATTAAGACGATTCTAATATGGTCAAGGATCGAGGTTATGGCTTCATGTTGTTGAGTAGCCTGGGTGTTACGTGATACACCGGTGCTAATTTCGAGGACGAAATTCTTTTAGTGGGGGATATTGTGATGACCAGGGATTATAGATGTTAATCCCGGAGTGTTAATAACCCCTAAAGTTGTTTTACATGGCGATTTGGAGTTTAATCGCGGTGTTGGGCCTTCTGGGCTCGTTTATTTGGGTAGTTGGGATCGTTGGATCCCGAGGTTGAGATTGTATTCTCATTACGGTGTAAAACCTAAGAGTTGGGTTTTTGATGTGTCTCGGGATCTGGGGTGCTTTGTGTGGGCACCGGTAGGGGGTTTTGGAGTTAGAGAGAGAGTTTTTGCAAACAGATGATTTTAATGAATCATGATGTATTTGTGGGGCTATTGGTATTTCGGGGTATTTTTACGATAAATACTAGTTGAACCCGAGATTTTAATTATTGGAACCATTTTTCCTCACCTTTCCCGTCACTCTCTCTCTCCCCGCGTCCGCCCCTTTCCCGTCGGCCCCAACCCCCGCGCGTAAAAGCGCCGCGCCCGCCGCCGTCTGGCCGCCATCCGGCGCGTCCGACCCACCGTTGGCTTCGTCTCTCCGAGGCGCAGCTTCCCGCACCAGCAATTCAGAGTTCCGTCGCGAATCGCGCTTGGGTTTTCCAGAATTGCGCAGAAGCCCAAATTATAGGGTTCTTCGATTTTGAGCGATTTTCCTTCCGATCTTCGTATGGGTAACCTTCCTTACCCCTTTTTCATGCTTCTAATGTAATTCCCTGTATTTTGGTGATGTATGGTTCGAAAATTTGCCCTAATTTCGTGAGGTTGGGGTTTGAATTATGGGGGGTTTTGGGCAGGGGGTGATGATTCTTGTTATTGATCGATTATTACATGTTTTAGATGTATTATGATGCTTAATTGGGTTCGAATTGAGATTTCAGGGTTCGAAATTTTAGAGGTGGTTCTTGAGCAATTTTCGATAATGTCTCATTCGATTTCCCTCCCTGTATATGCCCTGCCCCGGGTCTTTTAAATGGTAAATTGTCGTGTGTTGATAATATATTTTTGTATCAGGGTTATGGGTGTGCTTGAGCATGGGTTGCATGTTCGTAAATAATTGTGAATTATTTATCGTGTTAGAACATTATTCCTCGGGGCATGGAACTCGAGCAAGGTTTGGCTCGGACTTCGGAGATTTAAGGTACGTGCGACGTACGAGCATTTCTTTATATGAGAGCATTTGTGAAATGCATAATGTATTTTGATTTCATTGAATAATTGTACGTATGGTTATATATATATGTTGATATAACTATGGAACGACCAAATCTTGATATCGCCGTCACAAGCGTGCGTGACACTAGAGTAGGATAACTCTTACATGATATATGGGGGTACTGGATTTATATGACCATTGTAGGGCATTGAGATGCCTGAGAATGACTGTGGAATCATGAAATTATTGTAAGACATTTGAGATGTCTGAGTACAATGGAAAATTGGTAAAATAAATGCGAGGCATTTGAGCTATCTGTGATTAATAGCGAAGTTGAGAAATCAATATTGATATTGAGATATCTATATTTGCATGTATAATGAATTTGGAATCACTATTTGTTGATATTCGAGAATTAGGCATGCGATGAGTTAATCAATGTGTTGATTTACTGATTTTTGAGATTTGATGAGTTGATGATTGTGAGAACAGGGACAGTACACGGAATCCCAGATGAGGAAGTTGTCATCCAGGGAGTATCATTTAAAATTCATTAGTATTTACTTTTGTTGTAAATTATGAATTTCATTATTGTGATTATGGGATTTTGTGTATTGGTATGCTCACCCCGTTGGGGCTGTCTCTGTTGGGGCAGGTGAACAGGTACATCGACGGCTTTGGAGCTGAGCTCGAGCTGTTGATTGGAGGTACTCCCAGGATCGTGGTACCAGGGCTTGATGGAACACGGTATCGTATAGGGTACTTATATACACCAGAGGGTTATATACATATTCATGATGCTCGCATGTGAGCACGATTATACTTGTATATGGGTTGTATATATAGGCATGAGCCTTTCTCTTATTCATCCTATGTTGCGTGCAATTTGTGGTAGAATTGCTAAATGATATGAGAGTCATTAGTGTATTATGTGGGTATTGAAACCCACTTTTGTTGTCTTATTGTGTGGTGTCTTCCCTGGCTGGGAATTTACTTAGTGTTCAGTATTTCTGTTGAGTATTGTGCTTTCCCTGGCCGGGAATTGTGTTATGTGTTATGCTTTTATTTCGGGATAGCTCAATTTATGGGGAGACTCTGCCCAAATTTTTATAAAAGTCCACAATGTGAAAAGGTGGCGTATTGGGGATGGTAATGGGCGAAATCTATGAGTCTATTTGTTGGTAAAGATGATCTTATAATGCTGTATATTAAAGAAATTTTGTAGTTGCCATTCAATGGTAAAGTATCATCTGAGTTTCCCGATTGAGTTTTATTGAAAGCATGTACCACATATAAGGGTTAATAATACACTAATCAAGGGATAAGGGCTTGGGGTCCTTACATTAGTGGTATCAGAGCAGTGGTTGCTCATTGGGGCTGTTAAGGGCCTAGGAAGTTGTTGATAGCACATAATTATGCATGATGGCATTAATGTTGAATGACACAACTAGATGTTTATGTGCTTTTATCATATGAAAAGTGGTATTACTAACCATTGTGGTTGCAGGAATCGTGTGCGACGCGATATGAGGGCATTAATAGTAATGTCTGGCACTCCGTATGTTATGTGCCAAGGAATCTGGTTTTTAAGAAAATCAGGTAAATGGATATTTCCGAGGTAACATCTCTTGGTATACATATCGATATGCAAATGGTTGCATATATGTATTGCATGGTTGATGCATAGCGTATATGGTTATTGTTACTAACCATGATGATTGCAGGTTACGGGAAATATGGAGTATAAAAAGGAATGATGATTATATGTTCCAGGAGTCTTGTTTATCACAGTGAGAATTTTTATACTTACGTTTATACCGCTAAAAATGTGGAGCGGGAGGGGGGAGGCTCGCTTGTTTGACTGAAGACCCTCCCAGAAGTGAGATGTGAACCGCGGATCTCGATCAGACACAATCGAAATAGGGATCCCGTGCAGTCTCACCACATCTCTGATATATAACTGAGCCATCCTTAGGTATGTGAAGGTCATATAGTAGGGAATGAAACGAGCACTCTTAGTCAATCTGTCAACGACTTCCCATATGGCATCAAAACCCGAAACAGTCCTCGGTAAGTGGGTCATGAATTCCATAGACACGTGCTGTCACTTCCACTCGGGTATCTCCAAACTCCTTAGCTCACCACCGGACCTCTGCCTCTCAGCCTTCACCTGCTGACAAATCAAACAGCGCTTGACGAATGAGGTAACATCCTGTTTCATTCGCCTCCACCAGAATTGGCTGAATAAATCCTTATACATCATCTTCCCGCCCGGGTGGATACTCATCCTGCTGCAATGAGCTCGCTGTAATATACCCCGTCGTAACTCGGGTGTAACTGGAACCACCCATCTGTCGCCAAGCCTCAGAGAACCGTCCTCAGCCATTCTGAATCTCGATGGTTGACCTGAATGAATCACTAACATCCATCTCTGAACCTCTACGTCGGTCCCCTGAGCCTTCCGGATGAGTTCATAAATGATCGGCTCAGCTAGCAAGGTCAACACCTGTACCGGAGAAGAAGATACATCATAATCAAACCCCAACTGACAGTAGGAGCCCATCATAGCTGATACTTACATGACATCCTCTGCCGTGCTCCTCAGTTTCCGACTCAAAGCGTCGGCTGCCAAGTTTGCTTTTCCCGGATGGTATTCGATTTCAAAGTCATAGTCCTTCAGCAGGTACATACATCTCCTCTGCCTCATATTCATCTCAGCCTGTGTAAACAAGAACTTCAGGCTCTTATGATCAGTGAAGATGGTAAATGAGGTACCATATAAGTAGTGTCGCCATATCTTCAAGGCAAACACTATAGCTGCTAACTCCAAATCATGGACTGGATACCTCGTCTCGTGTGGCTTCAACTGCCTAGAAGCATAAGCCACTACATGTCTGTCCTGCATCAGTACGCATCCTAGGCCGTGTAGCGATGCGTCAGTATAAAGAACAAATCCTTTGTTCTCCCTGGGAATCACCAAAACTGGTGCAGTAGTCAGTTTGTGCTTTAATTCCAGGAAACTCTGCTCACAAGCCTCTGACCAACAGAATGGGACTCCCTTCTGAGTCAGTTGTGTAAGTGGCTTGGCGATCTTTGAGAAACCCTCGACGAAACGGCGGTAATAGCCATCCAAACCAAGAAAACTTCGAATCTCACTGACTGAAGGGCGGACCAATCCATAACTGCCTCAATCTTCCTGGGATCTACTGATATCCCCTCTCGAGAGATAATGTGACCCAAGAATGATACACTGCTCAACCAAAACTCACACTTGCTGAGTTTGGCGTACAACTGGTGATCTCTGAGGATTTGAAGCACTGTCCTCAAATGAATAGCATGTTCCTCTTCATTTCTTGAATAGACAAGGATGTCATCAATGAATACGATCACAAACTGATCAAGGTACTCCTAAAATACTCGGTTCATTAGGCTCATAAAGACAGTCGGGGCATTCGTCACCCCAAATGGCATCACCAAGAACTCGTAGTGTCCATACCGAGTTCTAAAAGCTGTCTTTTGTATATCATCAGCTCTAACCCATATCTGGTGGTATCCTGACCTCAAGTCAATCTTTGAGTAGATCTTTGTGCCCTGAAGCTGATCAAATAGATCATCAATCCTTGGAAGCGGATACCTGTTCTTTACTGTGGCCTTATTAAGTTGCCTATAGTCAATGCACAGACGCATTGAACCATCCTTCTTCTTTATGAACAAAACTGGCGCACCCCAAGGCGATACGCTAGGACGAATGTATCCCTTGTCGAGGAGTTCCTGTAACTGCACCTTCAGCTCCCTCAGCTCTGCCGGTGCCATCCTGTATGGGGCACCAGAAATGGCTGATGTCCCCGGCAGTAGCTCAATGACAAACTCCACATCTCTGATCGGCGGAAACCCTGGAATCTCATCCGGGAATACATCAATGAACTTGATAGGCTTAGATTTTGAGTGTTTTTAACTGTAAATTCTTCCTACTTTCCGTTCTTTTTCCTGGATGATATTATGCTTTTTGGTGTTTATTCGTTTATTTCAGGAAAATAGATCGGAAGTGGAAGAAATGAGCCAATATGAAGATAACGGGCGAAATCGAGGCAAGAAAGAACTGAAAGTTAGGAAATGAGATTTTCGGAATCTCGATCGATCGAGATTTACTCTCGATCGATCGAGCCAGGCACAGAGTTGAGTATCAAAGAAATTCAAGTCTCGATCGATCGGTACAAATTTTCGATCGATCGAGCGAGGCAGTGACTCCAGAGCAAATTTTATTAAAGTCTCGATCGATCGGTGGAAAATCTCATCGATCGAGCGAGACAGTGAGTTTCAAAAGCTGGCATGAACAGTGCGCCGATCGATCGAGAAAACCTTCCGATCGATCGAGACGCAAAATCCTGAAGATTTTATTTTCCTTTTTTATCGTGATTGTGGGGGTTTTAAGCGGGAATCTTGATTCATTTCAAGGAGACACGGGAGCAGACCATTTCAGACGATTTTTAGGTCAAGGAGAGCCGCCACCCAACGCCGGAAAAGGAGATCCAATCTCCGTTCTTCGTCCGAGTCAAAGCCAATCTATTCCGGAGTGCAAGGAAGGAACAAGAGAAGAAATCACGGTGCAACGCACGGATTCATCCAGCGTTTATCGTATTTCTGAACTTTAATTTATTTGATTTTAAATTTCATTTGATGTTTTAGAGGTCGAGAGACAATAAAACTCTTATGTATTTGATTTGAATTAAATTTAGTTTATATTATTGAGTTTTAGTTTCGTTGTGTTGGATTATTGATTCATTGGTATTTGAGTGCATTGATTGTTATTGTTCATAAATTAATTGCATGTGTAAATCAAAGTCTAGCTAGCTTTGATTGAATTTGAGGGTTACAGCCGAGATCGAGAGATAACGTTGTAACAGGCTCCCTTAATTTATGATGTATGTCACGATTGAGATCGAGAGATGATATCGCATATGTGAGAACTTGGAATCGAGAGATTTAGAGTTATAAGGTTTTGATAATTTATGCAACTTTGAATTAGTAAATAGGTGCACGAGAGTGACTTGTTTTAATTTATTGTTAGTTTCGTTACAGCTCGAGAGAGTGCATCGAATAATAGTGAAAACCTTTCACCCTTAAAATCAATTGGTTGATAAACTGAGAATTCCATTGAATCATTAGAGATAACATAATTGAACGGCGAACTCGGTAATTTTCTCGAGTAACTTACCTTTGCATTTCCGGAACCATTCTTTTCATTATTTCTAGTTTAATCTTTATTCTTTAGTTTAATTTAGCTTTAGTTAATCAAACTTCTTTTATCGTAGGCTAAATATAATTTTATTAATCTTATTTGGTACTTATACGTTAGTCCCTGTGGATTCGACAACCCGTACTAAATTTTCACTATACTAAAACTTGACAACCGTGCACTTGCGGTAGAATCGCTTCACACCATTCTTTGAAATATCTTTTGTTTAAAAATAAAGCGGTCAAGTTTTTGGCGCCGTTGCCGGGGACTAATCTGTATAATATCATACGAGATTAGTTAATTGTAATTTAGCCAATTCTTTTATTATTGCGTTTTTGTTTTTCTTTTCTGTTTTCTTTTGTTGATCTTTGTTAATAATTTTGTGTATTTTGTTGTCTCCTTTTGTCTGTTTTGTACAGGAATCGTTTCTTTAGTGCATGCTCAGAAGAGAGGAGCCCATTCTCGAGCCTTTCGATCCGGAGATAGAAAGAAACTTTACTTAGGCGATTACGAGAAGCTCGAGTGATGGCTGATAATAACGAAGCACAGCACCCTAGATCGATGATGGACTTTGCGCAACCAGCATTTCATGGATCGTCGTCGAGTATTACGAGGCCGACGATTCAAGCAAACAATTTTGAGATCAAGCCGGCAATCATACAAATGATTCAGCACTCGGTTATGTTCGGGGGAGCAGCTACGGATGATCCGAATAATCACATCTCCAACTTTTTGGAGATTTGTGACACATTCAAACACAATGGCGTCTCTGACGACGCCATCAGGTTAAGACTTTTCCCCTTTTCATTACGAGACAAAGCTAAGGCATGGTTGAATTCTCTACCTGCAGGTTCTATAACAACATGGGAGGGGATGACAAAGGCGTTTTTGTCAAAGTACTTTCTATAAGTAACCCCATGAGCATACAACGCAGCGGAATAAAATTTGGGATTACAAACCAGCGATCTATACATAGGGATTCATATCGGATTAGAGAATTACATAAGAGTCTTACCCTTGTAGCGTGTTTGAGGCCGAATCCACGGAGCTGCACCACGTCCTACGCCTTCTCCGAGTCACTAAGCAAAACTCGATTGGTTTTGCCTCAACGGTATCCACACGATCAAATCGAGTGAAGGGATAGTTTAATATCAAGTTGCTAGACAAGATATTAAACCGGAACCAAAAACCACACTTTGATTCACAATCAAATTGGCACAAACTCACTCTAGAACCACACGGCTATTGGTGGCCGAGAGCTCAAGATGGTGGTGTCGGCCGAGAGTGATTCTTGTGTGCTAGATTTTTTGTTATGAATTGTGTCTTTCAATTAAACACCTTGTAATCACTTTATATAATTAATCAAAGGCTTTCTCAAAGCTTCATGGGCTTAAGCCCATGATTTAATTAATCCTTATGATTATTAATTAAGACTCCTCTTAATTATTTAATTCATCCCATGAATTTAATTTCCCTTCTCGATTTAATCTTTTGTGCGACCCGATAGGATCTTGTAATGTTGGCAGTGACATAAAATCTCATTTTACGTCTCAAGCATTGAGCGGTATCTAGCAACACATCAATGCTCCCCAAATTACAAGAATGTCAATGACTCGACATAACCTTTAGAACTTGTGATAATATTAACCATGTAACTTAATCCCTTTGTCCTTTGTGTTTAGATTGAACACGAGTCATGGAATAGTCATACTCGTATATCCAATCTTTATTTCTTGATCCCCAAGTAGAACTAGAATAAACGAATAAGCTCGATATCTCATATCGACTCATTCGAGCATGGCCATGCATTTTAGTTCTCACTTGATCAAGGGCCAAACACATCTCCTGTTATATAGGAGGGACAAATCCTATCTCGATCAGTCAACATCCCTCTACATAATTCGTAGTGTATCCAATAGTCGTCTTTATAGTATACCCTGTTACGGGTAACGTTTGACGATATCAAGATACATAACTCCTTATGTTGGGATCTCTGATGATCACAAGTCGTAAGGATTACATACATTATTATCACTATGAGAATTGCATATGACGATCATATAACTATCCATGTTGCATTCTCATGGTGGGTCTGTTCAGTACATCGTTCTCTAACATGTACCCATATGTTGATTTGATATCTCATATCAATGAACAATTCATCGATCAACATATACTAGTCTCTACGTATTATCATTATCCCTTTCATGATAATACTTGACTAGGAACATCTTTAAGAATAATACAATATTATTCTAAGGACATTAACATATATATTAATTCACAATGCACAGTTAAAAAGAATAATATATAATAATGAATTGCCATTCATAAATCCATAAACATTGTATGTCTTAAACAATCATCAATGACTTGTCTTAGGGCATATCCTAACAAATCTCCCACTTGCACTAAGACCACTCAGACATATACCTAATGCCTAGAGATCTAGTATGACGATCATGCTTCTGCTGTGACAGTGGCTTCGTCAATGGGTCAGATACATTATCATCTGTTGGTACTTTGCATATTTTAACATCTCCCCTTTCAACGATTTCTCGAATGAAATGGAAACGCCTAAGTATGTGCTTGGATCTTTGGTGAGATCTTGGTTCCTTAGCCAATGCGATCGCTCCATTGTTGTCACAATAGAGTTCTATCGGATCTTTAATGCTAGGCACCACTCCAAGTTCAGAAATGAACTTCCTTATCCAAACAGCTTCCTTTGCTGCATCCGAGGCAGCAATATACTCATCTTCCGTTGTAGTATCGGCTACTGTTTCTTGCTTTGAACTCTTCCAGCTCACAGCACCTCCATTCAGGCAATACACATATCCAGATTGCGATCGAAAATCATCTTTGTCGGTTTGGAAGCTTGCATCAGTGTAACCCATTACATTGAGCTCTTCCTCACCTCCATAAATCAAGAATGTATCCTTAGTCCTTCTCAAGTACTTTAGGATATTCTTGACAGCAATCCAGTGACCTTCACCTGGATCAACTTGATATCTGCTCGTCATGCTCAAAGCATACGATACATCGGGACGAGTACATATCATGGCATACATGATAGATCCAATAGCTGATGCGTATGGAATCTTACTCATGCGTTGTCTCTCATCTGGTGTTGAAGGACACTGTTCCTTCGAGAGATAAATACCATGTGTCATAGGCACGAATCCTTTCTTGGATTCTTGCATGCTAAACCTTTTAAGCACCTTGTCTATGTATGTACTTTGACTTAGACCAAGAAGCCTTCTCGATCTATCTCTATAGATCTTGATTCCTAACACATAGGTGGCTTCTCCTATGTCTTTCATCGAAAAGCAATTCCCTAGCCAAATCTTTACAGATTGCAAGGCAGGGATATCATTTCCAATAAGAAGTATGTCATCTACATACAACACTAAGAAAATGATTACGCTCCCACTGACCTTCTTGTAGACACAAGGTTCATCTTCATTTTTGATAAAACCAAACTCTTTGATTGCATCATCAAAACGAAGATTCCAACTCCGAGAAGCTTGCTTCAATCCATAAATGGATCGTTGTAGCTTGCATATCTTTCCAGCATCCTTTGGATCGACAAAACCCTCGGGCTGTGTCATGTACACATCCTCGAGCAGATTTCCATTAAGGAAAGCTGTTTTGACATCCATCTGCCAGATTTCATAATCATGAAATGCAGCTATTGCAAGTAAGATCCTTATGGATTTAACCATGGACACTGGTGAAAAGGTTTCATCATAGTCAATACCATGAATTTGTTTGAATCCTTTTGCAACCAGCCGACCTTTATAGGTTTGTACGATACCATCCATATCGGTCTTTTTCTTGAAAATCCATTTGCACCCTATGGGTCGTACCCCTTCAGGTGGATCAACCAAAGTCCATACTTTGTTTGCATACATGGATTCCATCTCAGATTTCATGGCCTCTTGCCATTTCTCAGAATCATTGCCCATAATAGCTTGTTGATAAGATGACGGCTCATCCTCATCAATAAGTAGTAAGTCACCTTGTTGAGTCACAAGAAATCCATATCTCTGTGGCTCCCGGTGTTCTCTTACAGACCTACGCTGGGCTTGTGTCTCTTGAGCAGGTGCTTCTTCCACAACAGCTTGTGGTGCCTGCTCTGTTTCCATCTCAATTTCAGGTTCAGTGTTTTCTTGTGGTTGAACTTCACTAAGTTCTATTTTACTCCCACTGGTTTTTCTAGAAATAAATTCTCTTTCAAGAAATATACCAGTCCGAGCAACAACTACTTTGTTCTCGGTGGGATAATAGAAATAGTACCCTTTCGTTTCCTTAGGATACCCCACAAATAAACACTTATCTGATTTGGGTCCAAGTTTGTTAGTGGCGTGACGTCTAACGAAAGCCTCACAACCCCAAATCTTCATAAAAGACATACTAGGACGCTTCCCAGTCCATATCTCATATGGTGTCTTTTCCACTGATTTAGATGGAACACGGTTCAGTAAGAAAATTGCTGTTTCTAGAGCGTGTCCCCAAAATGATATCGGAAGATCTGCATGACTCATCATTGATCTAACCATGTCTAACAAGGTTCGATTTCTCCTCTCGGATACACCATTCCATTGTGGAGTATACGGAGGAGTGAGTTGTGGGACTATCCCACACTCCTTTAGATAGTCATGAAACTCTTGGCTTAAGTATTCTCCTCCTCGATCTGATCGAAGGATTTTGATACTTTTGCCAAGTTGGTTTTGTACTTCATTCTTGAAATCTTTGAACTTTTCAAAGGTTTCATGCTTATGTTTCATTAGGTACACATACCCATATCTACTGAGGTCATCAGTAAATGTAACGAAGTATTGAAAACCACCTCTAGCTTGTGTACTTATTGGTCCACATACATCACTATGTATTAGTCCCAATAAAACATTTGCCCTTTCAACATGTCCCTTGAAAGGGGCTTTAGTCATCTTGCCCATTAAGCAAGATTCGCATGTTTCATATGATTCAAAATCAAATGAATCTAATACTCCATCCTTATGAAGTTTAGATATGCGGTTCTCGTTTATGTGGCCCAAGCGACAGTGCCAGAGATAAGTCGGATTACAATCATTATTTTTAATCCTTTTAGTATTTATGTTATAGATAGGCATATCAAGATTTAATACATAAAGACCATTCACCATTTGTGCACTAGCATAAAACATATCATTTAAATAAATAGAACAACAATTGTCCTTTATTATAAATGAAAAACCATACTTGTCTAAACAAGAAATAGAAATAATGTTTTTAGTAATTGAAGGCACAAAATAACAGTCTTTTAAAATCAACGATAAACCAGAAGGTAAAGCTAAATGATAATCTCCTATAGCTAATGCAGCAACTCTTGCTCCATTTCCAACTCGGAGATCAACTTCACCTTTTGCCAATGTCCTACTCCTTTTGAGATCCTGCACATTTACACAAATGTGAGATCCACATCCAGTATCTAATACCCATGATGAAGAAGTAGATAAATTGACTTCTATAACAAAAATACCTGAAGCGGAAGTCACACTTCCTTTCTTTAGATCCTCCAGATATACTTTGCAGTTCCTTTTCCAATGGCCGGTCTCACCGCAATGGAAACAGTTCCCTTCCTTTGCTATCCCTCCCTTTGGCTTCAGTGCAGAAGACTTTGGCTTAGATTTAGCAAAGACTTTCTTTGCTTTCTTGTTGCCTTTAGCTTTGGCCCTTCCTTTGCCTTTATTCACAATAAGGACATTTGTGGCCTTAGTCTTCTTAGTGTTTGCTTCATATGTTCTCAACATACCAAGCAACTGGGGCAGAGTCTTTTCCATATCAGTCATATTGTAATTTACTACAAATTGACTGAAGCTCTCCGGCAACGATTGCAAGATTACATCGGTGGCCAACTCTTGGTCCAATGGAAAACCTAGCTTGTCCAGATTCTCAATGTACCCAATCATCTTGAGCACATGAGTTCCAACTAAGCTTCCTTCTACCATCCTGCACTGGAATAACGCTTTAGAGACGTCATACCTCTCTTGTCTAGCTTGCTGTTGGTACAACTGCTTTAAGTGTTCGATCATATCGAACGCCTCCATTTCCTCATGTTGCTTCTGAAGCTCAGAGTTCATAGTGGCAAGCATGAGGCACCCAACATCAAGTGCGTCACTCTGATGCTTCTTGTAAGCATCTTTTTCAGCTCTTGTAGCTGTTAGGGGAGGTTCCTCAGCGAGCAAGGGTTCCTCTAGAACATATTGTTTCTTTTCTTGTTTGAGGACTATCCTCAAGTTCCTATGCCAGTCTAGGAAATTTGTCCCATTTAATTTGTCCTTCTCAAGGACCGATCGCAGTGATAAAGTGCTAGTAACGTTGTTAGTTGCCATGGATATCTACAATATAAATATGCAAAATAAGTTTATGATTTAAATCATTTAACATGGTCTTATATTAAATGATACTCCCACTATTTTATTTGAAAAATATCAACCCTCGAAACTTTTAGTGGGCCAAGATCCATATTTCGCCTAATCTTGAGTTAGCTTTGGCTAATCGCCCAAGACTCGGTTATTTAGGTAGACAACACTTTGTCAATTACATCACATATAATTCTTGGATAGTTGGACGAACAACACTTTGTTCAATTCATCAAATGAATTATGATCCAACCCATGCCTCTAGGTTCCCAATCCTATTGAGATAACCTAGTTAAGTCGTACCCAATTAAAGTATAACTGATATCACTATTATCCTTTCACGCCTTACTAAGATTGCCACGGTGCTTTGCTTTGGCAAACCCACACATGTACAATCGAAGTTATTGACGAGTACTTTTATTTGGAAGGCATCTAAAACTTAATATTTTAGAGGGATTTATTGATCTCATGATTAATTTGATAATTTAAAATATGTCCACTACATATAGTTGTATACATATCTACATATATGTGTAATACTATTATCAAACTAAAACATAAGATAAATCAAGCATCAACATACATAATTAAAATGTGACATGGTTATAGCCCCTACTAATGGGTTTCTCAAGCCAATGAGAAACTCCTATGAGTCAACCTAAGGTAACTTCATAAGCACCTTCCTTTGGCTCCAATTTGTGAATGGCCTCCTCATCCCGGCACGATGCTCCATCTTCATTGATCACCATCAATAAAATAAACTACACTATTTTACAAGATATAGAATTCCTCGATTCACATTCGAGGGGAACATAGGGGAGGGATTACATTTAGAATAAAATAGAGAAAGGCACGACTCGCAGGTCGTATTATAAATTACAATCATTCACAAATCCTATCTAATAGGTCAAAGGGCTATAACCACGCACCATGCTCAAACAACACATAAAGCATGCATTAACATTTAATTAATTAAATTCTAAACATTTTAAATTTAATTCTAATTAAAACTGTAATATAATTTTTGAAAAATTATCGTACGCTCGGGACATCACATGCCACGAACTAAAGCGACTAAAACACGAACCACCATGGTTCGAACCAAAACCCACGGCTGGACCAATAGTGGGCCTAGGGTTCGAAACCCTAGCCCATGGCCGAGCCATGGTCCATGCGGCGGCTTGGGTGCGGCGCTGCTAGGGTTCCAAACCCTAGCCGCCTTGCACCATGTTGATTCTATCGAGCCAACTTGCACCTTCTCAATACTTTATCGAGCCAATAGAGTTCAAAACCCTAGATAGTGCGACGGCTTGACCCATGCTCGAGCCAGGGTCCGAACCCTAGCTCTCAAGCGGCGGCCGAGAGGCTTATTTGACTAGGGTTCAAAAACCCTAGCCTCTTTGATGCGGCGGCCGAGCCATGGTGACTAGGGTTCGAAACCCTAGCACCTAGGTGGCGTCGGCCGTGAGCCTACATGAGCCAATGTTCCGGTTTTTGATCACGAATTATCATATATTTCGATGCGTCAATTATATCATATATATTATCATACGATGATTTTCACAAAATCGATTTTTCCATATCATATATGAAAATACAGTTTTAAATAGCATGCAATATAAATTCTAACATGATTAAACTATTTAACCACATAAAATCCGATATGAGCCTTGTACACGGCTCTGATACCACTGTAAGTAACCCCATGAGCATACAACGCAGCGGAATAAAATTTGGGATTACAAACCAGCGATCTATACATAGGGATTCATATCGGATTAGAGAATTACATAAGAGTCTTACCCTTGTAGCGTGTTTGAGGCCGAATCCACGGAGCTGCACCACGTCCTACGCCTTCTCCGAGTCACTA
This sequence comes from Haberlea rhodopensis, assembly GCA_907163345.1. Classification (NCBI taxonomy): domain Eukaryota; kingdom Viridiplantae; phylum Streptophyta; class Magnoliopsida; order Lamiales; family Gesneriaceae; genus Haberlea; species Haberlea rhodopensis. The sequence continues at coordinate 820,728 of CAJQUN010000142.1, read as the reverse complement.
AGCAAAACTCGATTGGTTTTGCCTCAACGGTATCCACACGATCAAATCGAGTGAAGGGATAGTTTAATATCAAGTTGCTAGACAAGATATTAAACCGGAACCAAAAACCACACTTTGATTCACAATCAAATTGGCACAAACTCACTCTAGAACCACACGGCTATTGGTGGCCGAGAGCTCAAGATGGTGGTGTCGGCCGAGAGTGATTCTTGTGTGCTAGGTTTTTTGTTATGAATTGTGTCTTTCAATTAAACACCTTGTAATCACTTTTATATAATTAATCAAAGGCTTTCTCAAAGCTTCATGGGCTTAAGCCCATGATTTAATTAATCCTTATGATTATTAATTAAGACTCCTCTTAATTATTTAATTCATCCCATGAATTTAATTTCCCTTCTCGATTTAATCTTTTGTGCGACCCGATAGAATCTTGTAATGTTGGCAGTGACATAAAATCTCATTTTACGTCTCAAGCATTGAGCGGTATCTAGCAACACATCAATGCTCCCCAAATTACAAGAATGTCAATGACTCGACATAACCTTTAGAACTTGTGATAATATTAACCATGTAACTTAATCCCTTTGTCCTTTGTGTTTAGATTGAACACGAGTCATGGAATAGTCATACTCGTATATCCAATCTTTATTTCTTGATCCCCAAGTAGAACTAGAATAAACGAATAAGCTCGATATCTCATATCGACTCATTCGAGCATGGCCATGCATTTTAGTTCTCACTTGATCAAGGGCCAAACACATCTCCTGTTATATAGGAGGGACAAATCCTCTCGATCAGTCAACATCCCTCTACATAATTCGTAGTGTATCCAATAGTCGTCTTTATAGTATACCCTGTTACGGGTAACGTTTGACGATATCAAGATACATAACTCCTTATGTTGGGATCTCTGATGATCACAAGTCGTAAGGATTACATACATTATTATCACTATGAGAATTGCATATGACGATCATATAACTATCCATGTTGCATTCTCATGGTGGGTCTGTTCAGTACATCGTTCTCTAACATGTACCCATATGTTGATTTGATATCTCATATCAATGAACAATTCATCGATCAACATATACTAGTCTCTACGTATTATCATTATCCCTTTCATGATAATACTTGACTAGGAACATCTTTAAGAATAATACAATATTATTCTAAGGACATTAACATATATATTAATTCACAATGCACAGTTAAAAAGAATAATATATAATAATGAATTGCCATTCATAAATCCATAAACATTGTATGTCTTAAACAATCATCTAATGACTTGTCTTAGGGCATATCCTAACACTTTCCCCCTTCCAAGACGGCGAAGATGCGGAACGATATCACGACTGTTGGTCAGTTTGACCCCGAGACTTTATACGAAGCGTGGGATCGTTTTAAGGAGTTGTTGAGGAGATGCCCACACCATGGTCTACCCATATGGCTGCAGGTACAAATGTTCTATAACGGTTTATTTTCTGCTAACCGTTCCATGATTGATGTAGCATCTGGGGGATCCATAATGAGGAAGACGCCGGAAGAGGCATATAGCTTGTTGGAGGAAATGGCGTGCAACAGTTACCAGTGGCAATCAGAGAGGAGCACGCCACAGAAACCAATGGGAGTCCATCAAGTGGACGAGATCACTGCTCTTTCGGCTCAATTAGAAGCCATGAACCGGAAGATTGACAGCATGGGAGCAGCAGCAATGCAAGCTCAAGCGATCTTCTGTGAGCTGTGTGGAGGCGGTCATCCTAGCATCGAGTCCCAGGCATGTAATCAATTTAATCAATCTGTTGAGGCTGTTAATTTTGTAGGTAACAGGCCACCCAATAATTCCTACTCGAATTACAACCAACCATGGAGGAACCACCCGAATTTGAGGTGGTCGAATCAAGAAAATGTGTTGAACCCTCAACCGCAGGCGGGGTTCACACAAAAGCCGAGTATGGAGGAATTGATGGCAAAGCTGATTTCATCAACGGAGGTGAGGATGCAGAATCAGGATGCATCTATTAAAATTTGGAAGTGCAGATAGGGCAGTTGGCCACGTTGATATCTGGGAGGACGCAAGGTACGCTCCCGAGTGATTCTGTAAAGAATCCAAAGGAGCCATCAAATTGAGAAGACGAGGAGGTGACAGTCCATCTTGGAACTATAAATTAAGAACTTCCGTTTTTCCTTCCTTGGGTTTTGTTTTTGATTTCTTGTTTTGATGTGTTTTTGTTAGTTTGTTTGTTTTGAGTTTGTCTGGGAATGAATTCGTGTATTTTCTATTGCAGGTGTGTAAGCAAGAGCAAGTTGGTTGTAGGCGAGGCAATCCGCCAGGACTTTCCAGGTTTCTAGTTCCCGCCGGAGCCACATTTTGCACCTTATCAGCCGCATGCACCTCCACCTTCTGAGTACCCACCAATTCCGTCATATCAGGGCGAGGAGCACCACTACCCAGTCCCCCTCCGGAGCATGATGAGGACGACGATTAGTGACGATCGTCGTCATGGTATGTGTCTTTGCCTTTGCATTTATTTTTCTTGTTCATTGAGGGCAATTCACATGCTAAGTTTGGGGGGGGTTTTTGAGTGTTTGTATATATTTTGCTTTTGCACATATTGCTACTTGTCTTGTTTCGTTTCCTAGCATGACTGCATGATGTTGAGACTAATTCGTCCTTGAGCATTACCAACAAAAAAATTTTTTTTTTTTTAGTGATTGAGTTATTCTTGAGAATTGATGAGTTGGAATTACAACGGTAATACATAATGAAATTAATCCTCATCTAGATAGGAGTCATGGAAATGCTTAATTTGTTTGTATATATCCTTTGTTAACTACATGTCAAAAACTGAGGAATAATTTGAGCACTTATTGAGTCATGATTTAGTGAAGTATGTATTGATTAAATTGAAAACTTGTGTTAACTATGATGAGTCTTGAGTATCTTAGATAACTCTACAGTTTAGTTGAAAGCACTTTGAGGCGAAATTTATAATTAGGAACTAGACTTGGAGATGATTTAGACGATCTTTGGACCGTTTGTGCCTTTCAAGCCTACCTTGTATACATTATTCCTTAGTGTCCCCTTTTGAGCCTTATTGAAAAAGAATGGAATATGCATTGCATATGATTAGACCCCCATTCGGCATTCTTGGCAAACTCATTATACCCACCTTGGTTTGAGCCTAAAAGAACAATTGCATCCATCCCTAGGAGAGTATAATGAATCGCATTCATTGCATTAAATTGTTATATATTGAGAAGTTCATTGTGAAAGAAATGAAATGAACAAAAGAATGAGCAAAGAAAAAGAAAAGATGTAGAGAAAAAGCCTTGAAAAGAAAAGTTAAATAAGACCCAAAGTGGCCAAGGCTAGAAAATGTGAAGAGAAGCTCAATGATTATTTGAGAAGATTTTGAACTGATTCTGTTATACTCTCTTCTTTGAATTCATCCTACCTTTTCTTTGAAGCCGACACCAAAAGGCCTAACGTTAAAAGCATTTAAAGTCCTGTTGATCCAAGTCTAGGGAATAATTACATTAGTGGAGAAGTGCTGGATAGTAAATTTGTAGAGTAATTCAAAGTAATCTTGACTAGGAGTTGATATGGCACATGTTGATTTTAAAGATATGTATGTAACTCATGTTTGACAATAGCACACACGCACGTTCCGATGTTGCGATGTATTGTTTAACTTAGGAGAAATTGCTTCTTGTTAAGTGTTGAAGGACTTCTATTGATGTGTAAGTAGGATTTCTGAGATTTTACGTATGTTGTAAAGATGATTCATGCTTAGTATCGAGTTTAACTTTTCTTTTTGAGCTTATTGCTTGCTCGAGGACGATCAAGTCTATGTTTGGGGGAGTTGATAGGCTTAGATTTTGAGTGTTTTTAACTGTAAATTCTTCCTACTTTCCGTTCTTTTTCCTGGATGATATTATGCTTTTTGGTGTTTATTCGTTTATTTCAGGAAAATAGATCGGAAGTGGAAGAAATGAGCCAATATGAAGATAACGGGCGAAATCGAGGCAAGAAAGAACTGAAAGTTAGGAAATGAGATTTTTGGAATCTCGATCGATCGAGATTTACTCTCGATCGATCGAGCCAGGCTGTAATACCACCGAAATGTGATATGATTATGTTCTACGATGATAAATTATGATGTGTTTAAGGGTTGTGGGGTATTTAAATTGGGGGCCACGATTTATGTTATGATGATATGATGTGGGGAACATGTTGGGTGTTTTAAAGGATGTATTAATTAAATGAAGTTAGAAAATATCGAGTGAGGATATTTTAATACATCGTACTATATACCGGGACACAATTAAACACCTCAAGGCACCCCAACCATACCACCCCCCCCAATCGGCCACCTCACCCCCTTCCCCACTTGTTTAACCCATACCCCCCACTTGATCATGCCCATGCTTCCAATCACTTTTTGGCAGCCAAATCATTCCCCTTCTCCTTCTCTTTTCCCCCCCATTTTCGTTCCAGCTTAGCAGCTGTAAGGCAAGGAAAAATCTTGGCAAGAAGGTGTTCAAATCCTTGCAAAAAGAGGAGCAAAAAGAGAGGGGTAAGTGGGTACCCTGTTTTTCTGGGTTTGTGTTTGAGCTTGGGTTTGGTGGGTTGTTTTTAACGCATGCTAAGTGTAGGCTTGGGTGAAACCTTGGTAAGGATGCTTACATGGTAGTATTAAGTAACTACTAGCATGGTTGTTCAAGCTTTTTACATGATTTATGTGATGGATTTCTTGTTATGAAACTATATGCTCGAAAATCTGGGAAAAGATAAGTATACTCTGTTTCTGTTTAAAGTTGGTTGAGGATGAAGATTATGATGATGTTATGATGTATGTTAGCTTAGGTTTTGTTAAACCTTCGATTTAAGAGCTTACATGGATATTTTTATGAGGTTCTTCACATGTTTGTTTCAGCATGATAGATGTGTTATGAAGTAGAAAAGATGGTGTGAAAAGAGGTGCTCAAAAATCTGGGGAAAATCCCGATTTTTCAGAGGTCTCGATCGATCGAGATTTGGTCCCGATCGATCGAGCGAGACAGAAAGTCTAAAGCATGTTTTGAAATTTTGATGCCGATCGATCGAAGGATTTCTCGATCGATCGGTGAAGCTCCTCGATCGATCGGTAAAATGTTTCGATGGATCGAGCGAGACAGAATGCTAAGGCACTGTTTGTGCACAGTGTCTCGATCGATCGAGACCTTGGGCCGATCGATCGAGAGAGGCAGAAAGTTGAAAAATATAATGATGTTTTATTTTGTTAAGTTTATGATGTGAGATGGTTTTGGCATCTAATATGGTATTGTGTGGTCTTGTAGAACCATCCCAGGTACCGGCACCATCAAGGAGATAAAGTCTGTTGACTCCTCCTCCTTTTGAAAAGGTACGTAAGAGGCGTACGGGCATCGGACGGTAACACACATCTTTATACTACAACTATGCTTTTATTGCATGAGTATTCACGATGAAATGATGATGTTTATACGATGTTTACACGATGATGTTTATACGATGAAGTTCATACGATGTTTATATGATGATGCTTATACGATGCTTATATGATGACGTTTACACGATGTAATTGTGGTAAGATGCCACGGGGTAAGATGCCCCACATGGTAAGAGGCCATGCACTGTATTGTGGTAAGATGCCACGGGGTAAGATGCCCCACATGGTAAGAGGCCATGCGATGATATTGTGGTAAGATGCCACGGGGTAAGATGCCCCATATGGTAAGAGGCCATACGATGATATTGTGGTAAGATGCCACGGGGTAAGATGCCCCATATGCATGATTATAAATCAGGGACAACAATAAGAAGTTAATGAGAAACCCAGCATATTTACTTAACAAATAGTTCATGCATTTGCTATGATGTTTTTATGATGCTAAGTAAGATTGTATATGCTCATGATGTGTTGTCCCTGTAGGTACACTTTTGGACGAAAGGACTAAGGGTCGGGTTGAGGCAGTGAGCTGCGAGGGACACATGAATGTATAGGGTTCAAGTTATCATTAGTATCTACTCTAGGAGTAGTGTAAATCTAAATGACATTCTTTTGGAATGTAATGAATTATTTTTGAAGTTTTGTATTTTGGCTTGTAATCCTGTTAGCTCGTGTAACAACCGAAACCTTAAGATGTTACCTTAATGCATGATTAGTCCTTCTTATGTCTTTTAATCACTGTTAAGGTGGGAAGACCCCACATTAGTGGTATCAGAGCAGTGGTTAGATAACTCGGGGATGAGTGAAGGGTAGCCTTAGCAATAAGTTAGCTATGTGCTTACTTTTGGACATGTTTATATGTATGTTATTCATAAAGAAGAAGATGTTATACTAACATGTTCAATTATCTAACGATGAGTTTTATGAACTGCTTTTGGTGTTGTTATTAACCCTTGTGTTGCAGCATGGCAGCAAACATAGAAGTGGGTGACGCCATTAGTGTAAATGCAAGTGCTGGGCGTACGAATCCATTGCCACCACCAGCCTTGGGCGAAGAACCCTCCGAACAGCAGTTGCTACCTGGGGAATTGAGCTTGGCTCAGTTTATGATGTATCGACCTCCGATGTTCGAGGGAACTGAATCAGGAGAGAAAGCGGAGGAATGGTTAGAGAGGATCAAACAGATATTTGTGGCAGCGCCTTGTGCAAAGACGGCCTGGATCCGATTAGCAGAATTTCAGCTGTCCAAGAAAGCACTGATGTGGTGGAAAACCACAGTGATCGAGCAAGAGGCTCTGGGACAGGAAGTGAATTTGAAGATGTTCCGAACGCGGTTTCTGAACCGCTACTTCTCAGCCGCTGCAAGACAGGCCAAGGAAGATGAGTTTACCAATTTAAGACAAGGTACCATGCCTGTATCTGACTATGCTCTACATTACTGTTCCTTACTACGATATGTGCCACACATTGCTGCAAGCACTCAAGCGAAGATGCGGAACTTCATGAAGGGCTTAAGGCCTGAACTGTATGACAGGGTGATCACTTATGGCCCTGCCTATTTTGATGATGCACTCTCACGAGCTGAGCTAGCTGAACTGGGAGTCGGTGCATATCCTGATGCTGTGCCACCTCCGGCACCCCCTCAGAGATCCACTTCTGATAATTTGAAGCCCAGGGGTGATCAATTTAAGCCTAGGGGGAACACTTCGGCATCGAGATTCAGTGGCAAAAAGCCCGAGAATCGATGGAAAGGGAAAGGTAGGAATGATGCTCCATCTGGGAGAGGACAGTCTTAGGGAGAGAGATCTGGAAGAGTTCAGTGCACTCTTTGTGGGCAACCACATTTGGCAAAGGACTGCGTAGGATGTTATGTCTGTGGCGACAGAGGCCACTTTGCTCGGCGGTGTCCCAACAAGGGAAGACAGCAGAGCTCTACGGGGAGACCTGCGGACAGAACGGCACAACACCGGCCACCTTTTGTGCCAAGACAGTATGGAGGTCAGCCCGCGGGGCCACCTCAAGGACAGGTGTATGCTTTGACGAGGGAGCAGGCTACAGCGGCCCCGGAGGAAGTTATAGTGGGTACGTGTCTTTTATTTACGCACCCTGCTCTTATATTGATAGACACAGGTGTGTCACACTCTTTTGTGTCGACGAGTTTTGTTGAAAGGCACCACATATGCACTTCTTCGTCCCCCATGCCTCTTATGGTCTCGACCCCCGCTGGAAGAAGTTTGACTACGGATCAGATTGTCTATGATGGCCACATTTATTTTGAGGATAATGAGCTAAGATCAGATTTAATTGTGCTGGGAATGACAGACTTCGATTGCATTGTGGGCATCGATATTCTGAACAAGTATCAGGCAGTGGTAGACTGCAGGCAGAGGACTGTCCGATTTAGATCTGTATTGGGAGTCCAGTGGACTTTTTATGGGGATGGTTCCCGTCCGAAGATTCCGTTAATATCTGCTGTCAAGATGACACAGCTATTGGAACGAGGTCATGCAGGATATCTTATCTATGCTGTTGATATGACGGATAAGAGGAAGGAATTAAAGGTTGAGGATGTGCCCGTAGTGGCGGAGTTTCCTGATGTCTTTCCGGAGGAGATTCCCGGATTCCCACCGACGAGAGAGGTCGAGTTTGGGATTGAGTTGCTACCAGGGACGTCTGCAATTTCTCGTGCCCCATATAGGATGGCACCAGCGGAGCTAAGAGAGCTAAAGATTCAATTGCAAGAGCTCCTAGACAAAAAACTACATACGCCCTAGCGTATCGCCATGGGGTGCGCCTGTCTTATTTGTTAAAAAGAAAGATGGATCGATGCGTCTATGCATTGACTATAGGCAGTTGAACAAAGCTACAGTAAAGAACAAGTATCCACTCCCGAGGATCGATGACTTGTTCGATCAGTTGCAGGGTACGAGGCTCTACAGTAAGATCGATCTGAGGTCGGGGTACCATCAGATTCGAGTAAGAGAAGATGATGTTCAGAAGACGGCTTTCAGGACTAGATATGGGCACTATGAATTCCTGGTCATGCCTTTTGGGGTGACGAATGCCCCAGCTGTCTTCATGAGTTTGATGAACAGGGTGTTCCAGTCATATTTGGATCAGTTCATCATAGTCTTCATTGACGACATACTTATTTACTCTCGGACTGAAGAAGAGCATGTAAGGCACTTGAGGACAGTGCTTCAGATCCTTAGGGATCATCAGTTGTATGCAAAGCTTAGCAAGTGCGAGTTCTGGTTGGACAGCGTGATATTCTTAGGCCATGTCATATCTAGCCACGGGATATCTGTGGATCCCAGGAAGATTGAAGCTGTGATGGAGTGGGCTGCACCCACTTCTGTACCTGAGATAAGGAGTTTTCTCGGTATGGCAGGATATTACCGACGTTTCGTCGAGGGTTTTTCGAAGATTGCCAAACCCCTGACACAGCTGACTCAGAAAGGAGTCCCCTTATTTTGGTCTGAAGCTTGTGAGGAAGGCTTCCAAGAGCTGAAGCGTCGCTTGACTACAGCGCCGGTATTGGTGATTCCGTCTGAGAATAAGAGGTTTGCCTTGTATACGGATGCGTCACTGCAGGGTTTGGGCTGCGTGTTGATGCAAGATAAGCACGTGGTGGCTTATTCATCGAGACAGCTGAAGCTACACGAGGCTAGGTATCCAGTACATGCTTTGGAACTGGCGGCCATCATATTTGCCTTAAAAATCTGGAGGCATTACTTGTATGGCACGTCCTTCACTATATATACAGATCATAAGAGCCTGAAGTTCTTATTCACTCAGGCAGAGTTGAATATGAGGCAAAGAAGGTGGATGGATTTACTCAAAGACTGTGATTGTGAAATTGAGTACCATCCAGGTAAATCAAATTTAATAGCAGACGCCCTAAGTCGGAAGGTGAAGAGTACTGCAGAGGATGTTATGTGCTTGTCGGCCTTAATGACTTCTTATTGCCATCTGGGCTATGACTTCAATGTAGACACGTTGCCTGTGCGAGTGTCGACCTTATTGGCGGAGCCAGATATATTTGAGGCAATCAGGAAGGCCCAGAAGTTGGATAGTGAGATTCAGAGATGGACATCATTGATACTTCAGGGTCAGCCATCCAAGTTCAGAGTGGCTGAAGATGACTCTTTGAGACTGGGCAACCGATGGGTAGTCCCAGATACACCAGAACTGCGTAGAGGAATATTGGAGCGAGCCCACAGTAGTCGGTTCAGTATCCACCCAGGGGGAAAGAAGATGTACAAAGATCTATGCGATCAATTCTGGTGGAGACGCATGAAGCGTGAGGTGATCACGTTTGTGAAAAGATGTTTGATCTGCCAAAAAGTAAAGGCAGAGAGGCAGAGGCCTGGTGGTGAGCTGAAGAGCTTAGAGGTGCCTGAATGGAAGTGGGAGCATATATCTATGGACTTCGTGACCCACTTACCGAGGACGGCCTCAGGATTTGACGGGATCTGGGTGATCGTGGATAGGCTGACGAAGACGGCTCATTTCATCCCTTACAGTATGTCATATACATACTTGAAGATGGCCCAGTTGTATATACGGGATGTGGTGAGATTGCATGGTATCCCAGTCTCGATAGTGTCTGATAGGGACCCGAGGTTTACTTCACATTTCTGGGAGGGTCTCCAGGCAGCTTTGGGCACAGAAGTGAGACTGAGTACGGCCTATCACCCTCAGACAGACGGCCAAACAGAGCGTACCATTCAGACGCTCGAGGACATGTTGAGGGCATGTATTTTGGAGTTTGATACTCCGTGGCAGGATTCAGTGCCGCTGGTAGAGTTCTCCTATAACAACAGTTATCAAGCGAGCATTCAAATGGCCCCTTTTGAAGCTCTGTATGGACGACGATGTAGATCACCGCTGTACTGGGAGGACTTGACTAGCAAAGCGGTCGGAGGACCGGATATGATCAAGGATATGGAAGGTAATATTAAGATGATACGCCAAAAGATGAAAGCGGCCCAAGATAGGCAAGCGGCCTATGCCAATAAGCGGCGACGACCACTAGAATTCCAGTTAGGAGACAGGGTCTTCTTAAAGATCTCGCCCTTCAGGGGTGTGGTTCATTTTGGGATGCGGGGAAAGTTATCTCCGAGGTATGTTGGGCCATATGAAGTTTTACAGCGTATCGGTACATTAGCTTATCGTTTGGCTCTACCGCCATCTTTATCTGGCATACACGATGTTTTCCATGTCTCTATGTTAAGGAAGTATGAGCCAGACCCGTCTCATGTCTTACAGCCTACAGAAGTTCAGCTAGACTCAGATGCGTCCTACGTTGAACGACTAATCAGAATTCTGGATCGAGAGGATCGCAGACTACGGAGTAAAGTTATACCGATGGTCAAAGTTCAGTGGGATCGTCGGGGGTGTCGAGGAGGCTACGTGGGAGACGGAACGGCATATGGTGCAGCACTATCCGGAACTATTCTCTGGTATGTTTTTATGTTTAGTTTCGATATGATGATGCATGTGGAATTCGAGGACGAAATCTTATAAGTAGGGGAGTAATGTAATACCCCCGAAATGTGATATGATTATGTTCGACGATGATAAATTATGATGTGTTTAAGGGTTGTGGGGTATTTAAATTAGGGGCCACGATTTATGTTATGATGATATGATGTGGGGAACATGTTGGGTGTTTTAAAGGATGTATTAATTAAATGAAGTTAGAAAATATCGAGTGAGGATATTTTAATACATCGTACTATATACCGGGACACAATTAAACACCTCAAGGCACCCCAACCATACCACCCCCCCAATCGGCCACCTCACCCCCTTCCCCACTTGTTTAACCCATACCCCCCCACTTGATCATGCCCATGCTTCCAATCACTTTTTGGCAGCCAAATCATTCCCCTTCTCCTTCTTTTTTCCCCCCCATTTTCGTTCCAGCTTAGCAGCTGTAAGGCAAGGAAAAATCTTGGCAAGAAGGTGTTCAAATCCTTGCAAAAAGAGGAGCAAAAAGAGAGGGGTAAGTGGGTACCCTGTTTTTCTGGGTTTGTGTTTGAGCTTGGGTTTGGTGGGTTGTTTTTAACGCATGCTAAGTGTAGGCTTGGGTGAAACCTTGGTAAGGATGCTTACATGGTAGTATTAAGTAACTACTAGCATGGTTGTTCAAGCTTTTTACATGATTTATGTGATGGATTTCTTGTTATGAAACTATATGCTCGAAAATCTGGGAAAAGATAAGTATACTCTGTTTCTGTTTAAAGTTGGTTGAGGATGAAGATTATGATGATGTTATGATGTATGTTAGCTTAGGTTTTGTTAAACCTTCGATTTAAGAGCTTACATGGATATTTTTATGAGGTTCTTCACATGTTTGTTTCAGCATGATAGATGTGTTATGAAGTAGAAAAGATGGTGTGAAAAGAGGTGCTCAAAAATCTGGGGAAAATCCCGATTTTTCAGAGGTCTCGATCGATCGAGATTTGGTCCCGATCGATCGAGCGAGACAGAAAGTCTAAAGCATGTTTTGAAATTTTGATGCCGATCGATCGAAGGATTTCTCGATCGATCGGTGAAGCTCCTCGATCGATCGGTAAAATGTTTCGATGGATCGAGCGAGACAGAATGCTAAGGCATTGTTTGTGCACAGTGTCTCGATCGATCGAAATCTTGGGCCGATCGATCGAGAGAGGCAGAAAGTTGAAAAATATAATGATGTTTTATTTTGTTAAGTTTATGATGTGAGATGGTTTTGAGGCATCTAATATGGTATTGTGTGGTCTTGTAGAACCATCCCAGGTACCGGCACCATCAAGGAGATAAAGTCTGTTGACTCCTCCTCCTTTTGAAAAGGTACGTAAGAGGCGTACGGGCATCGGACGGTAACACACATCTTTATACTACAACTATGCTTTTATTGCATGAGTATTCACGATGAAATGATGATGTTTATACGATGTTTACACGATGATGTTTATACGATGAAGTTCATACGATGTTTATATGATGATGCTTATACGATGCTTATATGATGACGTTTACACGATGTAATTGTGGTAAGATGCCACGGGGTAAGATGCCCCACATGGTAAGAGGCCATGCGATGTATTGTGGTAAGATGCCACGGGGTAAGATGCCCCACATGGTAAGAGGCCATGCGATGATATTGTGGTAAGATGCCACGGGGTAAGATGCCCCATATGGTAAGAGGCCATACGATGATATTGTGGTAAGATGCCACGAGGGTAAGATGTCCCATATGCATGATTATAAATCAGGGACAACAATAAGAAGTTAATGAGAAATCCAGCATATTTACTTAACAAATAGTTCATGCATTTGCTATGATGTTTTTATGATGCTAAGTAAGATTGTATATGCTCATGATGTGTTGTCCCTGTAGGTACACTTTTGGACGAAAGGACTAAGGGTCGGGTTGAGGCAGTGAGCTGCGAGGGACACAGGAATGTATAGGATTCAAGTTATCATTAGTATCTACTCTAGGAGTAGTGTAAATCTAAATGACATTCTTTTGGAATGTAATGAATTATTTTTGAAGTTTTGTATTTTGGCCTGTAATCCTGTTAGCTCGTGTAACAACCGAAACTTTAAGATGTTACCTTAATGCATGATTAGTCCTTCTTATGTCTTTTAATCACTGTTAAGGTGGGAAATCCCACACAGGCAGAGAGTTGAGTATCAAAGAAATTCAAGTCTCGATCGGTCGGTACAAATTTCCGATCGATCGAGCGAGGCAGTGACTCCAGAGCAAATTTTATTAAAGTCTCGATCGATCGGTGGGAAATCTCGATCGATCGAGCGAGACAGTGAGTTTCAAAAGCTGGCATGAACAGTGCGCCGATCGATCGAGAAAACCTTCCGATCGATCGAGACGCAAAATCCTGAAGATTTTATTTTCCTTTTTTATCGTGATTGTGGGGGTTTTAAGCGGGAATCTTGATTCATTTCAAGGAGACACGGGAGCAGACCATTTCAGACAATTTTTAGGTCAAGGAGAGCCGCCACCCAACGCCGTAAAAGGAGATCCAATCTCCGTTCTTCGTCCGAGTCAAAGCCAATCTATTCCGGAGTGCAAGGAAGGAACAAGAGAAGAAATCACGGTGCAACGCACGGATTCATCCAGCGTTTATCGTATTTCTGAACTTTAATTTATTTGATTTTAAATTTCATTTGATGTTTTAGAGGTCGAGAGACAATAAAACTCTTATGTATTTGATTTGAATTAAATTTAGTTTATATTATTGAGTTTTAGTTTCGTTGTGTTGGATTATTGATTCATTGGTATTTGAGTGCATTGATTGTTATTGTTCATAAATTAATTGCATGTGTAAATCAAAGTCTAGCTAGCTTTGATTGAATTTGAGGGTTACAGCCGAGATCGAGAGATAACGTTTTAACACGCTCCCTTAATTTATGATGTATGTCACGATTGAGATGATATCGCATATGTGAGAACTTGGAATCGAGAGATTTAGAGTTATAAGGTTTTGATAAGTTATGCAACTTTGAATTAGTAAATAGGTGCACGAGAGTGACTTGTTCTAATTTATTGTTAGTTTCATTACAGCTCGAGAGAGTGTATCGAATAATAGTGAAAACCTTTCACCCTTAAAATCAATTGGTTGATAAACTGAGAATTCCATTGAATCATTAGAGATAACATAATTGAACGGCGAACTCGGTAATTTTCTCGAGTAACTTACCTTTGCATTTCCGGAACCATTCTTTTCATTATTTCTAGTTTAATCTTTATTCTTTAGTTTAATTTAGCTTTAGTTAATCAAACTTCTTTTATCGTAGGCTAAATATAATTTTATTATATCTTATTTGGTACTTATACGTTAGTCCCTGTGGATTCGACAACCCGTACTTAATTTTCACTATACTAAAACTTGACAACCGTGCACTTGCGGTAGAATCGCTTCACACCATTCTTTGAAATATCTTTTGTTTAAAAATAAAGCGGTCAGAACTCCGCCACGACCGGAATGTCCTCGGCTCTCACTTCCTTCTCTTCTGATGCATCCACGGCATAAATAAGGTAGCCCGTGTGGCCGCGTTCCAATAACCGCGACATCTTAACCGCTGAGATCACTGGAATCTTTGGACGAGAGCCGTCCCCATAAAAGGTCCACTGAAACCCCTGATCAGACAGAAAACGTACCATCCTCTGTCGGCAATCTACCACAGCTCGGTATCTGCTCAACACATCAATGCCGACAATGCTGTCAAAATCTGACATCTCTAACTGAATCAGATCGGCCCTCAGATCATTGCCCTCAAAATAAATGAGGCAATCAGATAACAGTCGGTATGCAGTCACATACTTTCCCGTGGGTGTCGAGACCATGAGAGGCGTGGGTAACAGAGACGAGCACAAGCGGTGTCTCTCCACAAAAGCAGCAGACACAAAAGAGTGGGAAGCACCTGTATCTATCAATAAAAATGCAGGGTACGTAAATAAATGACACGTACCAGCAATGACCTCCTACGGGGCTGCCTCAGCCTGCTCCCGAGTCAATGCATACACCTGACCCTGCGGCTGTCCCGCCGCCTGACCTTCCTGCGGTCGTGGTGCAAAATACTGCCTCTGTGGTGTTCTTCCTGCGTCAAATCTTGGCCTATTCGGTCCAGAGTCTGCCTGACCTCCCCGATTGGGGCAACTTCGAGCCAAGTGGCCCATCTTGCCACAAATATAGCAACCCTGACAGTCACGTGATAAGTGCCATCCTCCACATTTGTTACATCGGTTTCCTCCTGTCTTACTTCCCTGGGATGGCCCTCGGTTACTTTGCTTATGACCCTGAGATTTCTTTCCACTGAATCTAGAAGATGATGAGGCCCCACGAGACTTAAAATTGTCCCCTAGTGGCCTCAGACTGTCACCAACAGGTCTCTGTGGTGGTATGAAAGGGGGTACAACGTCCTTGTACGCGCCCACTGCAATCTCTGCCAACTCTGCCTGGGTCAGGGCGTCATCAAAAGAGCTGGGGTTGTTGGAGACAACCCGATCAAATAGTTCTGGTCTCAGGCCCTTCAGAAAATTTCTCATCTTGGCATAACTGCTCACAGCGACATGAGGTACATACCTCAATAATGAGGGATACTGCATAGCATAGTCTGACACTGACAGGCTGCCCTGCTTTAAACTATTGAACTCATCTTCCTTTAATTGTCTGGCAGCTGCAGAAAAATACCGGTTAAGGAACCGGGTCCTGAATACCGTCCAGTCAACTGCCACACTTTGAGCTCTCAGCTCCATCACCGTGGTCCTCCACCACATAGAAGGCTTCTTCGCCATCTGAAACTTGGCTAACCTCAGCCATGCGGTACGTGCACAAGGCGCAGTCACAAGTATCTGCTCTATCCGTTCCAGCCCCTCTTCGGCTGCTTCACCAGACTCAATCCCCTTAAATATAGGTGGATGGAAGTTCAGAAACTGTGTCAAACTGAGCTCTCCTGGTAATAACATCTGTGCACTGGGCTCCACGCCCACAGCAGGTGGCGGTAAAGGGTTCAGCTGAGCAATACTGGCATTCATACTGCCCATATCTCCTACCTCCTCATTGAGGTTCTCCGGGTTAATAACCGCCATGCTGCAATACAAGAGTTAACAACAATACCAAAAGCAGTTCATAATATAAGCCGTTAGATAACAAGAGTATCATATTCAAAAGCATGTTAGTATAACACTTATACAAAAATATGCATCACATGCATAAACATGCTCAAATGAATACCTAGCCAACTTGTTTCTAAATGCTACCCTTCACACTTCCCTGGTTATCTAACCACTGCTCTGATACCACTAAATGTGAGACCCCGTTATCTCAACATACAATAAGGTGCAATTAAGAGAACTAATTATATCAAATCAGAGTTGTAAGTCGTGTTGACAATTGAGCTTAAGGTTTACATGTATGTATGACATGCCAAAAGAAATTTGTTACATTCTTTAACAAATTTTGGTAAGGCTACTTCTACTGCACTCCTAGTAGAAACTATACAAAATAAGTCTTTATCTTGCTATCTTGTAGCACTCCTTACAGCTCAGCTTATCAACCTGACCCTGGTTCTCCTTAGCAAAAGCACCTACAAGGACAACCCCCATCACATGAGCATATCGTAATTCATATCAAACATAATATGAATGTAAAGCATAAATGCATAATCATAGTCATAAAATACTTCCTGTATTTCCAATGCATTTAAAACGCCCATTAGTTGTCCCTGTACCATAACTCATGATAAAAACATTATATGATATTATGGTTCCTTAATAATGTCATGACATATCTTTACTTCTTAAATCCTTACTTCAATCTTGAGTCATTTTATCATTAGTGTATTGCAATGCTTCTTACTTTTCCACGTAAGCGGAATTCTTCCTCGCTTCTTATGGAACTCCACGTAAGCGGTATTCTTCCTCGCTTCTTAAGGTATAATCAAGATACAAAAAGATTTAAAGAAATCTGGGAGATAGCTGGGCAACAACCTTATTTTTATTATGGAATACTTATAACATTTCTTACATTAAAACGTCTCCTTTTGGGAGGAGACGAACTTGTTTAACCTCTCATATAGATGAGGCTTGACTCAAGAACACATAAACTCGCAACAAACAGAACAATATTACAGACACTTATGAAATTAAAGAAAGAAAATAAATATTACCAAGCTAAGAAAGCTGAAGATTACAAAGCATGGAGACAACAATATTTATTTTCAGAAAACTATGGAGAATTTTTGATGTCCGTAGCTTCCTGAATGGCTTGGTATTTATAGAAGTCTGGAGGTGGATGTGAAATCCGGTCTTCAATTCTTGTTTATCATCAGACGTCATTGCATGCGTCCTCTTTCTTGTTTGGTATCATGTGGTCCTTTCGACTTTTGGCCGAAGAGGCTGTCCTACCAATTTGTTTTCTTTTTATAATGGTAGTGGTCATCATCAGAGTCACACGACTCTTGTCTCCCTATGGTCCCTAGAAATTTGGTTTTTGCAGTCCGCGTGGAAATCTTCCACGTTTGCCCGGTCCTACTTTGTCCTCTTTCTTTTGGTCCCTTTTGACATGGAATCCTTTCCCGAACAGTGGATCTTTCTGCTCTGGGCAGCTCGGACAGATATAGTCTTGCCATCTTCCCACATGAGCCATGTTGCAGAACTTTAAGCTAGTTTCTTTGGTCGACGGAATCTTGTTATCCCATAATATTTGCCTCTTCTTTTCAAAGATGTCCTTGGCAAATTTTGTAGTATGGCTTGTCATGGAGTTAACCATGAATGATCCGTTCGCTATTTTCTGGAATATTTTGAACGGATACTTGACTTTGTCCATGTCCGTGAGACAGACCCATAATCCCCAAGCTCTTCTGGTCGAATGTCATCTTCTGTGAGCGGGGAAACTAGTGTTGTTCCTTCAGGCGGTGGTTTTATTTGATCCATCGCCTTCCAGTTAGGCCTTTGTAATTTTACAAAGTGAAAACTAGGGTGAAGGCCTTTTCCTATGATTTCTGGGGCTGCAGTTATGAATTTCAACTCCAGAACATCTCCTCGTCCAAGTGTATGATTATTCTGCCATGAGTCATACACTCCTTCATATATCCAGTCCGGTAATTTTGTGATTTCCGGAAAACTTGGTGTTGTGGTAAAGACTGAGGCTAGGCAGCCAAAATCAAACCACTCACGAACACTTTCTGGTTTGACACCAGGATGCATCCACATTCTCGGGTATTTTCCTGACCAGTCCGCTGTAATTTTTCCAGGAATTATACCCACTCTTGTACAAAGTTTCTCCCATGATCTTTGATATTCCTGCCAAGGGGAAGTTGGGGAAACAGTATTCTCGTTAATATTAACCTTAGATTTTCCCGCCGATGGCCTAAGATTAATCTCTCCCTCTTTAACCATTGATGTGCTGGGTTGGCTTGATTCTTCAGATATCCTAGATACCTTGAAATCAATTTTTCCTTCTGTATCTTCCCTGAAAGGATCAATACTAGGACCTGTAGTGGCGGTACTTGAATCCTCCACACTGGTTGATGAGCCCGGCTCTCTGGAACACGACTTTAGCTTCACCGCTGAAGCATCCCGTTGGAGGGGAATATCAAGACTGTCCCATAAACAGGTGTGAGCCTGCATGGTAGCCTTCATAGCCTGTTGGACCTTCGTGAGATCCAGTACTTGACCCGCAACCTGCGAATTAATCACCAGGCTGTTGATCTTCTTGTCTAGCTCCTCCAGATTTTCTCGGAGGTGCTTTGATCTCATTATGATGGAATTAGCTTCACTCGCTTCCATCTCTCGTCAAAAAATCTGCAAGAATATTTTTATCAGATTTTACAATGACAATATCATAATCATAATATTGGCATTCAACTTGCCATCTTAAAAGTCTAGCCTTTTCTGATTTTGATTCAATTTTATTTTTTAAAAAGGACTTGACACTCGTATTATCTATTTTCAAGATAAATTTCTTTACAAGTAGGAAAAGTGGCCATTTTTTAAAAGCCTTTCGAACAGCAAAGAACTCCTTCTCGTTGATGTGCCATCTGATAACTATAAGTAATCCAACAAGCATGGTACGCAGCGGAATAAAATTTTTATGGATTACAAGACACCGGATCTATACATAGGTTATCATATCGTATTAGGGATTACAAAAGTCTCACCCTTGTAGCGTGTTTGAGCAGATTCCACGAAGCAGCACCACGTCCAACGCCTCCTTCGAGTCACTAGTAAAACTTATCAAGTTTTGCCTCAACGGTATCCACACGATCAAATCAGGTGAAGGGATAGTCTAAGAACAAGTTGCTAGACTCGTTCTTAAACCGGAACAAGAAGCACACTCGATTCTAAATCGAAAGGATGGCCGGAATCAACAATTCTCTCTTCGGCTATCAAGAAAAACCGAGAGCTCCTTGTGATCGGCGGCCGTGTGCTTTGTTGCTAGGTTGGAATGAATTGTGTTGTGTTAATCCCATTAATCACATTGTAATCAAATTATATATGATTTAAAATCCTCATGGGCCCAAACCCATGATTTAATTAAATGTTTATATTCATTTAATTAAGACTCTTCTTAATTAATTAATTCACCCAATGAATTTAATTCCCTTTATCGATTTAATCTTTTGTGCGACCCGATAGGATCTTGTAATGTTGGCAGTGACATAAAATCTCATTTTACGTTACAAGCAAAGAGCGGTGTCTAGCAACACATCAAGGCTACCCAAATTACAAGAATGTCAATGACTCGACATAACCTTTAGAACTTGTGATAATACTAACCATGTAACTTAATCCCTTTGTCCTCTGTGTTTAGATTGAACAGGAGTCATGGAATAGTCATACTCGTATATTCAATCTTTATTTCTTGATCCCCAAGTTTAACTAGAATAAACGAATAAGCTCGATATCACATATCGACTCATTCGAGCATGGCCATGCATTTTAGTCTCACTTGATCAAGGGCCAAACACTTCTCCTGTTATATAGGAGGGACAAATCCTATCTCGATCAATCAACATCCCTGTACATAATTCGTAGTGTATCCAATAGTTGTCTTTATAGTTAACCCTGTTACGGGTAACGTTTGACAATATAAAGATACACAACTCCTTATGTTGGGATCTCTGATGATCACAAGTCGTAAGGATTACATACATTATTATCACTATGAGAATTGCATATGACAATCATATAACTATCCATGTTGCATTCTCATGGTGGGTCTGTCCAGTACATCGTTCTCTAACATGTACCCATGTGTTGATTTGATATCTCATATCAATGAACAATTCATCAATCAACACATACTAGTCTCTATGTATTATCATTATCCCAATTCATGATAATACTTGACTAGGGACAATGTTTAAGAATAATACAATATTATTCTAAGGACATTAACATATATATTAATTCACATTGCACAGTTAAACGAATAATATATAATAATGAATTGCCATTCATAAAATCATAAACATTGTATGTCAAAACAATCATCCAATGACATGTCTTAGGGCATATCCCAACAAATCTCCCACTTGCATTAAGACTACTCAGACATATACCTAATGCCTAGAGATCTAGTATGACGATCATGCTTCTGCTGTGACAGTGGCTTCGTCAATGGGTCAGATACGTTATCATCTGTTGGTACTTTGCATATTTTAACATCTCCCCTTTCAACGATTTCTCGAATGAAATGAAAGCGCCGAAGTATGTGCTTGGATCTTTGGTGAGATCTAGGTTCCTTAGCCAATGCGATCGCTCCATTGTTGTCACAATAGAGTTCTATCCGATCTTTAATGCTAGGCACCACTCCAAGTTCAGAAATGAACTTCCTGATCCAAACAGCTTCCTTTGCAGCCTCCGAGGCAGCAATATATTCAGCTTCCGTTGTAGAATCGGCTACTGTCTCTTGCTTTGAACTCTTCCAGCTCACAGCACCTCCATTTAGGCAATACACATATCCAGATTGCGATCGATAATCATCTTTGTCGGTTTGGAAGCTTGCATCAGTGTAACCCATTACATTGAGCTCTTCCTCACCTCCATAAATCAAGAATGTATCCTTAGTTCTTCTCAAGTACTTCAGGATATTCTTGACAGCAATTCAGTGACCTTCACCTGGATCAACTTGATATCTGCTCGTCATGCTCAAAGCATACGATACATCGGGACGAGTACATATCATGGCATACATGATAGATCCAATAGCTGATGCATATGGGATCTTACTCATGCGTTGTCTCTCATCTGGTGTTGAAAGACACTGTTCCTTTGAGAGATATATATCATGTGTCATAGGCACGAATCTTTTCTTTGATTCTTGCATGCTAAACCTTTTAAGCACTTTGTCTATGTATGTACTTTGACTTAGGCCAAGAAGCCTTCTCGATCTATCTCTATAGATCTTGATTCCTAATACATAGGTGGCTTCTCCCAAGTCTTTCATCGAAAAGCAATTCCCTAGCCAAATCTTTACAGGTTGTAAGGCAGGGATATCATTCCCAATGAGAAGTAAGTCATCTACATACAATATGAGGAAGATAATTATGCTCCACTGACCTTCTTGTAGACACAAGGTTCATCTACATTTTTGATGAAACCAAACTCTTTGACTGCATCATCAAAATGAAGATTCTAACTCCGAGAAGCTTGCTTCAATCCATAAATGGATCGTTGTAGCTTGCATATCTTTCCAGCATCCTTTGGATCGACAAAACCCTCGGGCTGTGTCATGTACACATCCTCGAGCAGATTTCCATTAAGGAAAGCTGTTTTGACATCCATCTGCCAGATTTCATAATCATGAAATGCAGCTATTACAAGTAAGATCCTAATGGATTTAACCATGGCAACTGGTGAAAATGTTTCATCATAGTCAATACCATGAATTTGTTTGAAACCTTTTGCAACCAGTCGACCTTTATAGGTTTGTACATTACCATCCATGTCAATCTTTCTTTTGAAAATCCATTTGCACCCTATGGGTCGTGCCCCTTCAGGTGGGTCAACCAAAGTCCATACTTGGTTTGAATACATGGATTCCATCTCAGATTTCATGGCCTCTTGCCATTTCTCAGAATCATTCCGCATTATAGCTTCTTGATAAGATGACGGCTCATCCTCATCAATAAGTAGTAAGTCACCTTGTTGAGTCACAAGAAATCCATATCTATGTGGCTCCCGGTGTTCTCTTACAGACCTACGCTGGGTTTGTGTCTCTTGAGCAGGTACTTCTTCCACAACAGCTTGCGGTGCCTGCTCTGTTTCCATCTCAATCTCAGGTTCAGTGTTTTCTTGTGGTTGAACTTCACTAAGTTCTATTTTTCTCCCACTGGTTTTTCTAGAAATAAATTCTCTTTCAAGAAATACACCAGTCCGAGCAACAACTACTTTGTTCTCGGTGGGATAATAGAAATAGTATCCTTTCGTTTCCTTAGGATACCCCACAAATAAACACTTATCAGATTTGGGTCCAAGTTTGTTAGTGGCGTGACGTCTAACGAAAGCCTCACAACCCCAAATCTTCATAAAAGACATACTAGGACGCTTCCCAGTCCATATCTCATATGGTGTCTTTTCCACTGATTTAGATGGAACACGGTTCAGTAAGATTATTGTTGTTTCTAAAGCGTGTCCCCAAAACGATATCGGAAGATCTGCATGACTCATCATTGATCGAACCATGTCCAACAAAGTTCGATTTCTCCTCTCGGATACACCATTCCATTGTGGAGTATACGGAGGAGTGAGTTGTGGGATTATCCCACACTCCTTTAGATAGTCATGAAATTCTTGACTTAAGTATTCACCTCCTCGATCTGATCGAAGGATTTTGATACTTTTGCCAAGTTGGTTTTGTACTTCATTCTTGAAATCTTTGAACTTTTCAAAGGTTTCATGCTTGTGCTTCATTAGGTACACATACCCATATCTACTGAGGTCATCAGTAAATGTAACGAAGTACTGAAAACCACCTCTAGCTTGTGTACTTATTGGTCCACATACATCACTATGTATTAGTCCCAATAAAACATTTGCCCTTTCAACATGTCCTTTGAAAGGGGCTTTAGTCATCTTGCCCATTAAACAAGACTCACATTGTGAGACCCCGTTATCACATCAAGATATTAAGGTGCAATTTAGAGAACTAAACATACATGTGATTATATCAGAGTAATGTGCCGTGTTGATTAACCTGAGCTTTAGAGATTACAGTACCAAAA
This sequence comes from Haberlea rhodopensis, assembly GCA_907163345.1. Lineage (NCBI taxonomy): Eukaryota > Viridiplantae > Streptophyta > Magnoliopsida > Lamiales > Gesneriaceae > Haberlea > Haberlea rhodopensis. The sequence goes on along the minus strand of CAJQUN010000142.1, from coordinate 797,509 downwards.
TGTTCCAAAAGGAAAGACGTACTTCCTACAAAGGTACTACATCATAGTCTTACTCTACTCAGTAGAAGCTATACAAAAACTCTATCATGCTAATCCTGTAGCACTCCTTACAGCTCAGCATATCAACCCCGGCCCTGGTTCTCGTCAACAAAAGCACCTACAAAGACAACCCCCAACACATGAGCATAACACAATTCATATTTAACATAATATGAAAGTAAGGCATAAATGCAAATCTTAAACACAAGTCCTTCCTGTATTTCCAGCATTTATATCGCCCATTGGTTGTCCCTGTACCATAATTCATAATAGAAACACATTATATGAATGTATGGATATGCAATGTCATGACATTCCCTTTTCCCTTAAATCCTTATTTCATCCTGAGCCCTTATCATTAGTACATTTTAATGCTTCTTGCTACTCCATGTAAGCGGAATTCTTCATCGCTTCCAATGGACTTTAGCGTTGCTACTCCATGTAAGCGGAATTCTTCATCGCTTCCAATGGACTTTAGCGTAAGCCATTAAAATCCTTACTAAGATAACTTTGACTCGTGAAATACACCTCTTATATTTCACAACATACATATGCAAAAACAATGCATAAAAACATGTATCATAATCTTAATGCACCACATTGCATTCATCATGTGTCATAAAGACAAACATAAAGTACATGTTACCGTTGGGATGCCCGTACGTCGCTTACGTACCTTTCAAAAGATAGAGGAGTCAATCGACTTTATCTCCTCGGTTGTGCTGGCACCTGGGATGGTTCTACATAGCCACACAACACAATATTAGGCACCTCATAATAATCCGGAAGCAAAACCAAATAAAAAAACAAATTAATCCTTCAATATCATCTCGCGATCGATCGCCCATGAGCCCCGATCGATCGCGAGATGCTACTGCCTCGCATACCAAAAAAAAACATTCAGCGATCGATCGCCCCAATATTGGCGATCGATCGCCAAAACCCACTGGAACGTCGCGATCGATCGCTCCTCCTTGGCGATCGATCGCCAACCTTGTTCCTTTGGCGATTTTCCAGAATTGCTTAACACCGATAATCATACCCTTAAATCTAACATGTAGGACAACATACATACCAAGATCATCATGCTAGCATTTGAACTACACTACCCTGAGTGTATTCAAACCAAATATACACCCTGAGCATAAACCTACATGCATAAACATCGATCATTTAAACAAGTACCGGATCAACTTTTTCTGGAAACAGGGCACATTTTCATTTCCAGAATTCTTGAGCACCTCTTTACATGCTATCAAAACTAACACATATAACATAAACCGTGCTCAACTAAACATGCCATGGGTTTCACTAAACTACCAAGCATGTTTTTACATCAAAGTTTCTCCAATATATAAGCTTATCATGCATGATAACACCTCCTCAAAAACACTCCCAACCCACGTTTTCCAGAAAAAAACGGAGGAAATCTCTAACCAGATTTTTGAGCACTACTTTTCACAAGCTTAAATTTTCCACATAAAACATGCATCATGCTTAAGGAAAATTACAGAAAGACTCATAAAAACACCATGTAAGCATTTAAATCACAGGTTTCAAGAAACATATGCTAACATGCCGTTTTTCACCATGCTCAAAAGTAGAACCAAACCAGTTTTTCCAGAAAGAAACAGGGTAGTTCCTCACCCTACTTTGCCCCGATTTTTGAAGGATTTCCAGGCGATGGAAATGGAAGGGCTCCTCCTAAAATTGCTTAGCAGCTGCTGGATGGTATTTTGGAAGAGGAGGTTCGAAATTTGGAGTGCTGGAAAGGTGTTAAATTATTGAGCCAAGTGGAAGCATGGCCAGCTCATGCTGAGTCAAAGTATGGGTTGGGGGGGGGGGTGGTTAAGTGTTGGGTGGTTTGATGTGTTATGTTTTGGTCCCGAATTAGCACGATGTATTTAAAATATCCCAACATGATATTTATAGTATTTTCTCAACAAAATACTTCAATTACCCCTTTTTGCATGCTTTACCAAAACAAACAATACACACCCCAAAAACCCAATACATGTTACATGCACCCTGAAGTAATTCTCCCCAATATAATTTATCCAACCCCATGAATTAACACATTAACATCACAATATAACTTAAATGATTAAAATCACATAATCATTTCGGGGATATCACAATACTCCCCTACTTATAGGATTTCGTCCCGAAATCAAACATGCTACTAACCAGAAATAAAACAGTATATAAACGCATACCAGAAAATAACTCTGGATAGTGCTGCACCATGTGTCGCTCTGTCTCCCACGTGGCCTCCTCGACACCCCTACGATCCCACTGTACCTTGATCATAGGAATAACCTTGTTCCGAAGTCTGCGGTCTGCTCTATCCAAAATCCTGATAGGCCGCTCCACATAAGAAACATCGGACTCAATCTGTACCTCAGAAGGCTGCAACACATGTGAAGGATCTGGCTCATACTTCCTTAGCATAGACACATGAAAGACGTCGTGTATGCCAGACAGAGAGGGCGGTAAAGCCAACCGGTATGCCAGAGTACCAATACGCTGTAAGATCTCATACGGCCCTACATACCTCGGGGATAACTTCCCTCGCATCCCAAACCGTACTACGCCTCTGAAGGGTGAGATCTTCAAAAACACTCTGTCTCCTAACTGAAACTCCAACGGTCTACGCCGCTGATTGGCATATGCTGCCTGTCTATCCTGAGCTGCCTTCATCTTTGTTCTGATAACCTTAACTTTCTCTTCCATTTCCTGAACCAACTCAGGTCCTCCAACCGAATTACGGTCCATGTCATCCCAACACAAGGGTGACCTACAACGCCTACCATAGAGGGCCTCGAAAGGAGCCATCTGAATACTTGCCTGGTAGCTGTTGTTGTAAGAAAATTCCACCAAGGCTATCGAGTCCTGCCATGAAGTGTCGAACTCCAGCACACAAGCCCTCAACATATCTTCGAGCGTCTGTATCGTACGCTCGGTCTGTCCGTCCGTCTGGGGATGATAGGCTGTGCTCAACCTCAACTCTGTACCTAGAGCTGTCTGCAGACCCTCCCAAAAGTGAGATGTAAACCGCGGATCTCGATCTGACACAATCGAAACAGGGATCCCGTGCAGTCTCACCACATCTTTGACATATAACTGCGCCATTCTTAAGTGTGTGAAGGTCATACAGTAGGGAATGAAATGAGCACTCTTAGTCAACCTGTCCACGACTACCCAGATGGCATCAAAACCCGAAACAGTCCTCGGCAAGTGGGTCACGAAATCCATAGATACGTGCTGCCACTTCCACTCGGGTACCTCTAAACTTCTTAGTTCACCTCCAGGCCTTTGTCTCTCAGCTTTCACTTGCTGACAAATCAAACAACGCTTGACAAAAGAGGTGACATCCTGTTTCATACGCCTCCACCAGAACTGGCTGCGTAGATTCTTATACATCTTCTTCCCACCTGGATGGACACTCATCCTGCTACAATGAGCTCGCTGTAATATACCTTGGCGCAACTCGGGTGTATCTGGAACCACCCATCTGTCGCCGAGCCTCAGAGAACCGTCATCAGCCACTCTGAATCTCGATGGCTGTCCTGAATGAACCACTAACATCCATCTCTGAACCTCTACATCGGTCCCCTGAGCCTTCCTGATGTGATCAAATATAACAGGCTCAGCTAGCAAGGTCAAAACCTGTACTGGCGAAGAAGATACATCATAATCAAATCCCAAATGGCAGTAGGAGCCAAACATAGCTGACAGAGACATAGCATCCTCTGCTGTGTTCCTCACCTTCCGACTCAAAGCGTCGGCTGTCAAATTTGCCTTTCCTGGGTGATATTCGATTTCACAATCGTAGTCCTTCAGCAGGTCCATCCATCTCCTCTGCCTCATGTTCAGCTCAGCCTGTGTAAACAAGAACTTCAGGCTCTTGTGATCAGTGAAGATGGTGAATGAGGTACCGTATAAGTAGTGTCGCCATATCTTCAAGGCGAACACTATAGCTGCCAACTCCAGATCATGGACTGGATACCTCGCCTCATGTGGCTTCAACTGTCTCGAAGCGTAAGCCACTACATGTCTGTCCTGCATCAGTACGCACCCTAATCCCAGTAGAGATGCATCGGTATAAAGGACAAATCCTTTGTTCTCCTTGGGTATCACTAGAACGGGTGCAGTAGTCAGTCTGTGCTTTAATTCCCGGAAGCTCTGCTCACAAGCCTCTGACCAACAAAATGGGATTCCCTTCTGAGTCAGCTGTGTAAGTGGCTTGGCGATCTTTGAGAAACCCTCGACGAAACGTCGATAATAGCCAGCCAGACCAAGAAAACTTCGAATCTCACTGACTGAAGTAGGGGTAGGCCAATCCATAACTGCCTCTATCTTCCTCGGGTCTACTGATATCCCCTCTCGTGATATGATATGGCCCAAAAATGCAACACTGTTCAGCCAAAACTCACACTTGCTGAGTTTGGCGTACAACTGGTGATCTCTGAGGATCTGGAGTACTATCCTCAGATGATCGGCATGATCCTCCTCATTCCTCGAATAGACCAGGATGTCATCAATGAACACGATCACAAACTGATCGAGGTACTCCTGAAATACTCTGTTCATCAGGCTCATAAAGACTGCAGGTGCATTTGTTACACCGAACGGCATCACCAAGAACTCATAGTGTCCATACCGAGTTCTAAAAGCCGTCTTTTGGACATCACCAGCTCTAACCCGTACCTGGTGATAGCCTGACCTCAAATCTATCTTGGAGTACACCTCCGTACCCTGAAGCTGGTCGAACAGATCATCAATCCTCGGAAGCGGATATCTGTTCTTCACTGTAGCCTTGTTCAGTTGCCTGTAGTCAATGCACAGACGCATTGATCCATCCTTCTTTTTCACGAACAAGACTGGCGCACCCCAAGGCGATACACTAGGACGGATGTATCCCTTGTCGAGGAGCTCCTGTAACTGTACCTTCAGCTCCCTCAGCTCTGCCGGTGCCATCCTGTATGGGGCACGGGAAATGGCTGATGTCCCTGGCAGCAGCTCAATAGCAAACTCCACATCCCTGACTGGCGGAAATCCCGGAATCTCATCTGGAAACACATCACTGAACTCTGCCACAACTGGAATGTCCTCGGCTCTCACTTCCTTCTCCTCTGAAGCATCCATAGCATAAATAAGGTACCCAGTATGGCCACGTTCCAATAACCGCGACATCTTAACCGCCGAGATTACTGGTATCCTTGGACGAGAGCCGTCCCCATAAAAAGTCCACTGGAACCCCTGATCAGACAGAAAACGAACCATCCTCTTTTGGCAATCTACCATAGCTCGGTATCTGCTCAACACATCAATGCCGATAATGCAGTCAAAGTCTGCCATCTCTAACTGAATCAAATCGGCCCTCAGATCATTGCCCTCAAAATAAATGAGGCAATCAGATAACTGTCGATCCGCAATCACATGCTTCCCCGTGGGTGTCGAGACCATGAGAGGCGTGGGTAACAGAGACGAGCACAAATGGTGTCCTTCCACAAAGGCAGTAGATACAAAGGAATGGGAAGCACCTGTATCTATCAATATAAGTGCAGGGTACGTAAGTAAATGACACGTACCAGCAATGACCTCCTCTGGGGCTGCCTCGGCTTGCTCCCTGGTCAGTGCATACACCTGTCCCTGCGGCGGTCCTGTCGTCTGACCTCCCAGGGGTCGTGGTGCAAACTGCTGCCTCTGTGGTGCCCTCCCAGCATCAAGCCTTGGCCTATTCGGCCCTGAATCCGTCTAAACTGCCCGATTGGGGCAACCCCGAGCTATGTGGCCCATCTTGCCACAGATATAGCAACCTCGACAGTCACGTAACAAATGCCATCCTCCACAGTTGGTACACCTGGGTACCTCTGTCCTGCTTCCCTGTGTGTGCCCCCGGGTGCTCTGCTTCTGTCCATGAGACTTCTTCCCACTAAACCTGGAAGATGACGAGGCCCCACGAGCCTTAAACTGATCCCCTCGTGGCCTCAGACTATCAGTAGTAGGCCTCTGTGATGGTACAAAAGGGGGTACAACATCCTTGTATGCGTCTACGGCAATCTCTGCCAACTCTGCCCGTGTCAGGGCGTCGTCAAACGAGCTGGGGTTGTTAGAGATAACCCTATCGAATAGCTCCGGCCTCAGACCCTTCAGAAAGTTCCTCATCTTGGCATGGCTGTTGACAGCAATATGAGGTACATACCTCAGCAGTGAGGAATACTGCATAGCGTAGTCTGCTACGGACATGCTACCCTGCTTCAAACTGTTGAACTCATCCTCCTTTAATTGTCTGGCAGCTGCAGAGAAATACCGGTTAAGGAACCGGGTCCGGAATACAGTCCAGTCAACTGCCATACCTAGAGCTCTCAGCTCCATCACGGTGGTCTTCCACCACATAGCAGGCTTCTTAGCCAGCTGAAACTCTGCTAACCTCAGCCATGCCGTGAGTGCACAAGGTGCAGTCACAAGTATCTGCTCTATACGTTCCAACCACTCCTCAGCTACTTCGCCAGACTCAGTCCCCTCAAACATGGGCGGATGGAAACTCAGAAACTGCTTCAAACTGAGCTCCCCTGGCAGTAATATCTGTACACTGGGCTCCACGCCCACAGCAGGTGGTGGTAAGGGGTTCGGCTGAGCAATACTGGCATGTCTACTGTCCATATCTCCTACCTCTTCATTGAGGTTCGCCATGCTGCAACACAATAGTTAACAACAATACCAAAAGCAGTTCATAATATAAGCCGTTAGATAACAAGAGTAAAATATTCAAAGCATGTTAGTATATCACGTATACAACCATATGCCTCACATGCATAAGCATGCCTAAATGAATACCTAGCCAACTTGTCTCTAAAGGCTACCCTTCACTCTTCCCTGGTTATCTAACCACTGCTCTGATACCACTAAATGTGAGACCCCGTTATCACATCAAGATATTAAGGTGCAATTTAGAGAACTAAACATACATGTGATTATATCAGAGTAATGTGCCGTGTTGATTAACCTGAGCTTTAGAGATTACAGTACCAAAATGTTCCAAAAGGAAAGACGTACTTCCTACAAAGGTACTACATCATAGTCTTACTCTACTCAGTAGAAGCTATACAAAAACTCTATCATGCTAATCCTGTAGCACTCCTTACAGCTCAGCATATCAACCCCGGCCCTGGTTCTCGTCAACAAAAGCACCTACAAAGACAACCCCCAACACATGAGCATAACACAATTCATATTTAACATAATATGAAAGTAAGGCATAAATGCAAATCTTAAACACAAGTCCTTCCTGTATTTCCAGCATTTATATCGCCCATTGGTTGTCCCTGTACCATAATTCATAATAGAAACACATTATATGAATGTATGGATATGCAATGTCATGACATTCCCTTTTCCCTTAAATCCTTATTTCATCCTGAGCCCTTATCATTAGTACATTTTAATGCTTCTTGCTACTCCATGTAAGCGGAATTCTTCATCGCTTCCAATGGACTTTAGCGTTGCTACTCCATGTAAGCGGAATTCTTCATCGCTTCCAATGGACTTTAGCGTAAGCCATTAAAATCCTTACTAAGATAACTTTGACTCGTGAAATACACCTCTTATATTTCACAACATACATATGCAAAAACAATGCATAAAAACATGTATCATAATCTTAATGCACCACATTGCATTCATCATGTGTCATAAAGACAAACATAAAGTACATGTTACCGTTGGGATGCCCGTACGTCGCTTACGTACCTTTCAAAAGATAGAGGAGTCAATCGACTTTATCTCCTCGGTTGTGCTGGCACCTGGGATGGTTCTACATAGCCACACAACACAATATTAGGCACCTCATAATAATCCGGAAGCAAAACCAAATAAAAAAACAAATTAATCCTTCAATATCATCTCGCGATCGATCGCCCATGAGCCCCGATCGATCGCGAGATGCTACTGCCTCGCATACCAAAAAAAAACATTCAGCGATCGATCGCCCCAATATTGGCGATCGATCGCCAAAACCCACTGGAACGTCGCGATCGATCGCTCCTCCTTGGCGATCGATCGCCAACCTTGTTCCTTTGGCGATTTTCCAGAATTGCTTAACACCGATAATCATACCCTTAAATCTAACATGTAGGACAACATACATACCAAGATCATCATGCTAGCATTTGAACTACACTACCCTGAGTGTATTCAAACCAAATATACACCCTGAGCATAAACCTACATGCATAAACATCGATCATTTAAACAAGTACCGGATCAACTTTTTCTGGAAACAGGGCACATTTTCATTTCCAGAATTCTTGAGCACCTCTTTACATGCTATCAAAACTAACACATATAACATAAACCGTGCTCAACTAAACATGCCATGGGTTTCACAAAACTACCAAGCATGTTTTTACATCAAAGTTTCTCCAATATATAAGCTTATCATGCATGATAACACCTCCTCAAAAACACTCCCAACCCACGTTTTCCAGAAAAAAACAGAGGAAATCTCTACCCAGATTTTTGAGCACTACTTTTCACAAGCTTAAATCTTCCACATAAAACATGCATCATGCTTAAGGAAAATTACAGAAAGACTCATAAAAACACCATGTAAGCATTTAAATCACAGGTTTCAAGAAACATATGCTAACATGCCGTTTTTCACCATGCTCAAAAGTAGAACCAAACCAGTTTTTCCAGAAAGAAACAGGGTAGTTCCTCACCCTACTTTGCCCCGATTTTTGAAGGATTTCCAGGCGATGGAAATGGAAGGGCTCCTCCTAAAATTGCTTAGCAGCTGCTGGATGGTATTTTGGAAGAGGAGGTTCGAAATTTGGAGTGCTGGAAAGGTGTTAAATTATTGAGCCAAGTGGAAGCATGGCCAGCTCATGCTGAGTCAAAGTATGGGTTGGGGGGGGGGGTGGTTAAGTGTTGGGTGGTTTGATGTGTTATGTTTTGGTCCCGAATTAGCACGATGTATTTAAAATATCCCCACATGATATTTATAGTATTTTCTCAACAAAATACTTCAATTACCCCTTTTTGCATGCTTTACCAAAACAAACAATACACACCCCAAAAACCCAATACATGTTACATGCACCCTGAAGTAATTCTCCCCAATATAATTTATCCAACCCCATGAATTAACACATTAACATCACAATATAACTTAAATGATTAAAATCACATAATCATTTCGGGGATATCACACACATGTTTCATATGATTCAAAATCAAATGAATCTAATACTCCATCCTTATGAAGTTTAGATATGCGGTTCCCGTTTATGTGGCCCAAGCGACAATGCCAGAGATAAGTCGGATTACAATCATTATTTTTAATCCTTTTAGTATTTATGTTATAGACAGGCATATCAAGATTTAATAAATAAAGACCATATCATTTAAATAAATAGAACAACAGTTGTCCTTTATCATAAATGAAAATCCATACTTGTCTAAACAAGAAATAGAAATAATGTTTTTCGTAATAGAAGGCACAAAATAACAGTCTTTTAAAACCAATGATAAACCAGAAGGTAAAGCTAAACAATAATCTCCTATAGCTAATGCAGCAACTCTTGCTCCATTTCCAACTCGGAGATCAACTTCACCTTTCGCCAACAATCTACTCTTTTTGAGGTCCTGCACATTTACACAAATGTGAGATCCACATCCAGTATCTAATACCCATGATGAAGAAGTAGATAAATTGACTTCTATAACAAAAATACCTAAAGTGGAAGTCACACTTCCTTTCTTAAGATCCTCCAGATATACTTTGCAGTTCCTTTTCCAATGACCGGTCTCACCGCAATGGAAACAGTTTCCTTCCTTTGCTATTCCTCCCTTGGCTTCAGTGCAGAAGACTTTGGCTTAGATTTAACAAAGACCTTCTTGTTCTTCTTGAAGCTCTTAGCTTTAGTCTTTCCTTTGCTCTTATTCACAATAAGAACATTTGTAGGCTTAGACTTCTTGCTATTTGCTTCAAAAGTTCTAAGCTTGCCAAGTAACTGTGGTAGAGTCTTTTCAATTTCAATCATATTGTAATTTAAGACAAATTGACTGAAGCTTTCAGGCAACGATTGCAAGATCACGTCAGTGGCCAACTCTTGGTCCAAAGGAAAACCCAGCTTCTCCAGATTCTCAATATACCCAATCATCTTGAGTACATGAGTTCCAACCAGACTTCCTTCTACCATTCTACACTGGAATAACGCCTTCGAGACGTCATACCTCTCTTGTCTTGCTTGTTGTTGGTACAGTTGCTTAAGGTGATCGATCATATCGAACGCCTCCATTTCCTCATGTTGCTTCTGAAGCTCAGAGTTCATGGTGGCAAGCATAAGGCACCTAACATCAAGTGCGTCACTTTGATGCTTCTTGTAAGCATCTTTATCGGCTCTAGTAGCCGTTAGGGGAGGTTCCTCAGCAGGTAAGGGTTCCTCTAGGACATATTGCTTCTTTTCTTGTTTGAGGACTATCCTCAAATTCCTATACCAGTCTAGGAAATTTGTCCCATTTAATTTGTCATTCTCAAGGACTGATCGCAGTGATAATGTGCTTGTGACGTTGTTAGTTGCCATGGATATCTACAATATAAATATGCAAAATAAGTTTATGATTTTAATCATTTAATATGGTCTTCTATTAAATGACACTCCCACTATTTTGTTTAAAATTATCAACCCTCAAAAACTTTAGTGGGCCAAGATCCATATTTCACCTAATCTTGAGTTAGCTTTGGCTAATCGCCCAAGACTCGGTTATTTAGGTAGACAACACTTTGTCAATTACATCACATGTAATTCTTGGATAGTTGGACGAACAACGCTTTGTTCAATTCATCAAATGAATTATTATCCAACCCATGCCTCTAGGTTCCCAATCCTATTGAGATAACTTAGTTAAGTCGTACCCAATTTAAAGTATAACGGATATCACAATTATCCTTTCGCGCCTTACTAAGATTGTCACGGTGCTTTGCTTTGGCAAACCCACACATGTACAATCGAAGTTTTGACGAGTACTTTTAATTTTGGAAGGCATCTAAAACTTAATATTTTAGAGGGATTTATTGATCTCATGATTAGTTTGATAATTTAAAATATGTCCACTACATATAGGCATATACATATCTACATATATGTGTAATACAATTATCAATCTAAAATATAAGATAAATCATGCATCAACATACATAATTAAACGTGACATGGTTATAGCCCCTACTAGCGATTTTCTCAAGCCAATGAGAAAATCCTAAGAGTCAACCTAAGGTAACTTCACAAGCACCTTCCTTTGGCTCCAATTTGTGAATGGCCTCCTCATCCCGGCACCATGCTCCATCTTCATTGATCACCATCAATAAATAAACTATACTATATAACATTTGCAAATATAGAGAATTCCTCGATTCACATTCGAGGGGAACATAGGGGAGGGATAACATTTAGAATAAAATAGAGAAGGCACGACACGCAGGTCGTATTATAAATTACAAACATTCACAAATCATATCTAATAGGTCAAAGGGCTATAACCATGCACAATGCTCGAACAACACATAAAACATGCTATATCATTTAATTAATTAAATTCTAAACATTTTAAAATTTAATTGTAATTAAAACTGTAAAATAAAATTTTGGAAACTTATCGTACGCTCGGGACATCACATGCCACGAACTAATGCAACTTAGCCACGAACCACCATGGTTCGAACCAACCAAACACCACGGCTGGACCACCCTAGCCCACGACTTGGTCCGAGCCATTGGCTTGGGTGCGGCGCCGCTAGGGTTCCAAACCCTAGCCGCCTTGCACCATTCTGGTTTCTATCGAGCCAACTTGTTCGAAACGCCGGAATTCATGAGCCACGAATCATGGTCAAGCCATGCACGGTGGTGGCTCAACCATCTCGAGCCAAGGGTTCGAAAACCCTAGCTCTCACGTGGTGAAGCCATTTATCCATGCATGCGTGAACCATTATCGAGCCAAAGAGTTCAAAACTCATCCACGTCTCGAAACCTCCATGCACGAACATGAGCCACAACGACTAGGCCATCTCGAGCCAAGGGTTCGAAAACCCTAGCCCTCACGTGGCTAAGCCGTGGGTCAAGTGCACTAGGTTGTGGGGTCCTCGTTACTTAATCCATTATGTATTATACTTTCATACATCTGTGAGTCTGAATTAAGTAATAACAGACACTGATTAAGAGTATCGTACTAGTTAAGTTGTTACAGGGTTTATAAAAACCTATCCACTACACATCATATGTACAACAACAACCTACTACAAGATCACTCCTAGGCAGTGGTTCAGCTCGTAGCGGAAAATGACTCACATCCCGTCCTCCCACGTCTATGGGTCCCAACAGAAACATTCACACAACGTGAGTATAGATAACAATTATCTCAGTGCGATATCAAAACAATAACATCAATATCCATGATAAAGCACAATAACAATCATCAAATGTGAATGCTCTATATCATGCATCAACAAATGCACCATGTCATGACATGTCTCAACAATTACCCTATTATCACGAGACCAATTTGATATGCCTATTCAGCTCAATATGTCAGTGGAACCACCTCACATATTCATATTAGCAGCACATATCATAGTACTGTCCTCAAATGATAATAGCCAGAGCATATACCCAAAACCGGCGTATATCTCTATATAGCATAACCGAGCATATACCCAAACAAGGCGTATATCTCTATGTAACATAACCGAGCATATACCCAAACCAGACGTATATCTCTATGTAACATAACCGAGCATATACCCAAACCAGGCGTATATCTCAAACACATGATATCCATGAATGTACATGCATATGATACTACCAATCATATGATACTAACATAACACAATTTATATGATATCAATCTCATAACATCATCACACATATCTATACTCCGTACGTCAACACGTACCTGGTATACGACAACAAAAAGCGATAAATCAGGCGTTGATGGCTAATTGCCTCTTTGCCCCGTCCCCTGTGATGATGCTACAAACACATGAACAATATACCATGTTATAAGAGGCTTCAAAAATAAATGCTACAAAAATTTAACATTTTTCAACAATCTGCCATCACCGATCGATCGCCCCAAATTCTCGATCGATCGCCGAACTGTTCACTCTTCACCGATCGATCGAACAAAATCACCGATCGATCGCCACATGCACCGATCGATCGCCTCAAAATCACCGATCGATCGCCTCATGCTCAAACCGTCTTAAAACTTTACTGTTCGCGGCGATCGATCGAGACCACATGCCGATCGATCGGTACAATCAGAAAAATCGAGACAATGGCGATTTTGAGCTTATCCTCATGGTACTTCTTCTCCTACCCACAATTTCACATGTAACCATGATTCATGCAATCCCTAGTATCATATAAACATGTTTCTATCATCCTAGACTCCAATTCTTGGCAAAGAAACAAGTTATGATTCTAAGCATAAATATTTGATATTTAACTTCACATACATCAACACCAATTACATAATTCAAGTGTACAACCAGGAATTCCTTACCAAGATTGTACAATTTCACTTCACACAACTTCCTAGCTCAATTCACAAGTGAATCCCAAGCTCAAACCAACAAGAACTTGAAAGAGATGGAGAGGGGCTTGTGTAGTGTTTTAGTAGGTGTAAAATGGTGTATTGTGAGTTTAAGTTCACTAATCCCCTTCATATAGCCACTTGCTATACTAACATGCCAAATAACATATACATGTAAATCCAAACTCAAATTCACATGCTAATGCAACCTTAGATGAAATGCAAAGGCATATGAAATTCAAGCCAAATGCATACTAGTCCATGTTGCTTGATATGCCACTACAATTCAAGTCATTTCTTTGCACTACACCATTGTGCACCATGTTTCATTCTTTGACATATATCATCTAGTCATGTCATATATGTGAGTATTAACCCTCGGTTCAACCCGCACCCGAGTCCACTTTGTAGCGTAATTATTCCAAATTACACCATAATCATATGACCCGTATAAACAGTAAATCGAGGCATTACAATTCTCCCCTACTCAATGAATTTCGTCCTGGAAATTGCATATACAAACATGTATATCGAGATACGCAACTCAACAATCCTACGAGAATAAGATAGGAAACATGATCATGTATACAACAGTATCATAAAACTGTAAAATCAAACCAGTAAACAACTCAGGATACTGCTGTATCATATGCTGCTCCGTCTCCCACGTTGCCTCTTCGACACCCCGTTTGTCCCACTGTACCTTAACCATAGGAATCACTTTATTACGCAACCTGCGTTCAGCTCGATCCAAGATCATAACTGGTCGTTCCTCATACGACACATCTATATCCAACTGTACATCAGGTAACTGTAATACATGACTCGGATCTGGTTCATACTTCCTCAATAGTGAAACATGAAAGACATCATGAATACTACTCAAGGCCGGTGGTAGTGCCAATCGATATGCCAATGTACCAATACGTTGCAACACCTCATACGGACCAACATACCGTGGAGACAATTTTCCACGCTTACCAAACCGTACTACACCTTTAAAAGGTGAAATTTTCAAGAATACACGGTCACCAACTTGAAATTCAAGTGGTCTACGTCGCTTATTGGCATAAGCTGCCTGTCTGTCCTGAGCAGCTTTAAGTTTCAATCGAATTACCTTTACTTTCTCTTCCATGTCATGAATCATATCCGGTCCATGTAAGGAAGACTGATCCACATCATCCCAATACAATGGCGATCTACATCGTCGCCCATACAAAGCCTCAAATGGTGCCATCTGCATACTAGTATACTAGATTGATAACTGTTGTTATATGAAAATTCCACTAATGGCAACGACTCTTGCCAAGAGGTATCAAACTCTAATACACGGGCACGCAACATATCCTCAAGCGTCTGTATCGTACGCTCTGTTTGTCGATCTGTCTGAGGATGATATGCTGTACTCAACAACACTTCAGTTCCCAGCGCTGTCTGTAACCCTTCCCAAAAATGAGAAGTAAATCTCGGATCCCTATCCGATACAATGGAAACTGGAATACCATGTAGTCTCACTACATGTTGAATGTACAACTGTGCCATTCTCAGATATGTAAACATCATACAATATGGCACGAAATGAGATACTTTGGTGAGTCGATCAACGATCACCCAAATAGCATCGCAACCAGAAGACGTCCGTGGCAAATGGGTAACAAAATCCATCGTGATATGTTCCCATTTCCACTGAGGAATTTCCAAACTATGTAATTCACCTCCTGGTTTCTGTCTTTCCGCTTTCACTTGTTGACAGATCAAACATCGTTTCACAAAGCTCAACACATCCTGTTTCATTCGTTTCCACCAAAATTGTGTACGTAAATCATGATACATTTTCTTCCCTCCAGGATGTATACTGTATCTACTACAATGAGCACATTGTAGTAGGTCTTGGCGTAGTCCCAATATCGCAGGTACTACCCAACAATTTCTATATTTCAGAATTTCATCACTTGTAAGTACAAATTGCGATGTTTGTCCTTGACTGATCAGTTCTTTCCAATGTTGTACCTCATCATCAGTCATTTGTGCCTTTCTGATTTTATCAAAAATATCGGGTTCAACCAATAATGTTTATACCCGTACTGGCACTGTTTCCACATCAAAATCATAACCCAAAGTACAACAAGAAGTCATCAATGCGGATAAATGAATCATCTCATCAGCCGTATGATGTACCTTTCGACTCAAAGCATCTGCTGTAAGATTAGCCTTTCCTGGATGATATTCAATCTCACAATCATAATCTTTCAACAGATCCATCCATCTCCTTTGTCTCATATTCAGCTCTACTTGAGTGAATAGAAATTTTAGACTCTTATGATCTGTGTATATGGTAAACGACGTACCATATAAATAATGTCGCCATATCTTCAAGGCAAAGTGTAAGGACCCCCGTGCCCTTAACCCGTTATTAGTGTATTAATCCATAACCTTGATGCATATAATCATACTATCAGGGAAGAAAACATATGCAAGTGCAACACCCTGTGCTACCCAGAAAATTTCTTGCATTTAAACCACATGATATTCGAATTCCCCAACCATGATTATCCATATAGCATGCACTCATATAATACACTAACATACTCTTAGTTCATTTAGCAATTCTATATCTAATTGCATGCAAACCATAAATGAACAGAGGAGAGCCGTAGCCCGTTATACATTCCATATACACGTAATATGTACTCACATAAGAGTACCCAATGAATGAGCGTGTATCTAATGTATAAAACACTCCGCTGGATACCGTTACTGGTGTTCCGATCCTGGAAGCACCTCTCAAGCGCAACTCGATCTCGACTCTGGATCTGAGCACCTGTCCATCCAGCTCTGGTACCTCAATCCTGGGAGTACTTCAATCAACAGCCCGAGCTCAACTCCAAAGCTGCTGCTACACCTGTACCACCTGCCCCAACAGAGACAGCCCCCACACGGGGTGAGCATACCAATATCCCAATCCAATAACCACAACAATACAATTCATAATTTACAATACTGTAAATGCTATGAAATACAAAATATACTCCCTGGATGGCATCATCCTCATCCGGGGTTTCCTGTACTGTTCCTGTTCTCAAAACACTGAAACCATCAAATTCCCAAATGCCAGTTAATCATTACATTGATTAACAATTCTACGAGCCATGTACCAATGTCATAAACAATACATCAAATCATTAAACAATGATTATAAACAATCCATGTTCCTCACTTATGGTTTCCTGTCTCCATTTCATTGCTCGCTCTACAATAGCCAATTTCCACGCATGCTCGATGGCAGCGGCATCGTAATCGATGTTCGCTCACAGGCGACAACATCCCAATCATTGCTCGCTCAAAAGCGGCGCCATGCAATTCTCAATGCATATATAGACATTTAAAGCAAGTACAATAAACCATGCATTTCAATCTCCGTCTATTGTTAATAACATGTGTCGTGCATTTCCACACACATTCATTGCAATAAAACATAACAAGCATTCAACAATTGCAATTATATTAAGGGCTATGCTCGTACGTCAATACGTACCTTATGTTCCCATAGTTCAAATCCAAACGTTGCCTCAGTCCCGAGGTCCGATGAAGAAATGTGCTAAACACAATTCCAATAACTCAAAATCAATAAATAATCCCAAATTCATATGCACAAGCATGAAATTCGACCCCAATCATCCCATCACGATGATTAAATAGTAAATGGTCGATAATCGCTCCCCAAAACCCGAGGGAGGACCCCAAAATCGCCCTAACGATCGATCGGTCACCATTACCGATCGATCGGTAACTGTTCACAAAAACGATTTAAGCTACGGCTTTGCACCGATCGATCGGTCCAAGCCACCGATCGATCGCTAGCCACCCACCGATCGATCGGTCGCTTTACCGATCGATCGCTAAAGATCGAAATGATAGACCAACGCTACGCACTTGCACCGATCGATCGGTCAAAGCTACCGATCGATCGGTCGCTGTGCGAACCCGAAAATCACCATTTTTAAAAGCTTGAAACCTTCCCAAAACATACCCAAACTTCCTCAAACTCGAAAATAACCATATACTAACACCATAGTACACTTAACAAGGGTTATAATCCATTAAAACATAAAACCCAAAAGATTTCAAGATTTTACAAAAATCTCCCAAAACCCAAAACTCAACCATTTAGCACAAAACCACAATCAAAACAAAGCTAAAGGTGAGGAGAAGAAGATTACCAGCCTTTCTTCAAGAGATCCGGCCCCTAAATCGTGTTCCCAACGATTATGGTTGAAGGGGAAAGAGGGGAAGGGTTTGGGGTGAAGGTGGCGTGAAAGAGGGGGAGGAGAGGAGAGAAATGGATTCCCAATGAGGGAATCCCGAGTCCAACGGGTATATATAGCAAAATACCCCAACCCACAAATACCTCCACAAATACATCATGATTCATTAAAAATCATCTGTTTTCAAAAACTCTCTCTCCAGCATCAATTCCTCATACATGCCCCAACAAAAGCACCCCGGACACCAAGTCCCACCGAAAACCCCAACTCATAGGTTTTCCACCGAAATGAGAATACAATCTCAACCTTTGGATCCAACGATCCCAAATGCCCGATTAAACAACCTCGGGGGATGCCAAACCGCAATTAATTCCTAATTGCCAGAATTAAAAATCCATCAAGGATTAATACAACACCGGGATTAACACCATAAATCCACGGACATCACACAAAGACAATGTCAGCTAATTCTAGATCATGCACTGGATATCGCAGTTCATGTGGCTTCAACTATCGTGATGCATAAGCCACTACATGTTTGTCCTGCATCAATACACAACCCAATCCAAGTAATGATGCATCAGTATATAAGGCAAACCTGTCATGCTCCGATGGAATGATCAAGACTGGAGCTGTAGTCAATCGATGTTTTAATTCCTGAAAACTACGCTCACAAGCCTCTGACCATTGAAATGATACTCCCTTCTGTGTCAAATGTGTCAATGGTTTGGCGATCGCTGAAAATCCTTCAACAAACCGTCTATAATATCCGGCCAACCCCAAGAAACTACGAATCTCTGGCACAGAAGTAGGTGCTGACCAATTCAACACTGCTTCCACTTTCTTTGGATCAACTAATATACCTTCTTCTGAAATTACATGCCCCAAAAAGCCGACACTAGTCAACCAAAACTCACACTTACTGAGTTTGGCATATAACTGATGTGTCCTCAACAATTGCAATACCATATGCAAATGTTGAACATGTTCTGCATCACTCTGCGAATAGATCAGTATATCATCGATAAAGACAATGACAAATCGATCAAGGTATTCATGGAAAACCCGATTCATTAAACTCATAAAGACAGCTGGAGCATTGGTCACTCCAAATGGCATCACTAAAAACTCATAATGTCCATAACGAGTTCTGAATGCTGTCTTCTGTACGTCACCCTCTCTCACACGTATTTGATGATATCCTGACCTCAAATCAATCTTCGAATAAATCCTTGATCCCTTCAACTGATCAAACAAATCATCAATACGAGGAAGAGGATATTTATTCTTTATTGTTACCTTGTTCAATTGTCGATAGTCAATATACAGTCGCATTGTCCCATCCTTCTTCTTAACAAATAATACCAGAGCACCCCAAGGCGATACACTAGGACGTATGTACCCCTTTCCAATAAGTCTTGCAATTGAGTTTTCAATTCTTTCAATTCAGTTGGTGCCATCCGATAAGGAGTTCGTGAAATTGCAGAAGTACCAGGTATCAAATCAATACCAAATTCCACTTCTCGACTCGGTGGGAATCCAGGTATCTCACCTGGAAACACATCCGCATATTCTGCAACCACTAGTATCTCCTTCACATTCCTTTCTCTTTTCTGTTCATTGACATCAAGGGCATAAATCAAATAACCCGCATGTCCACGTTCTAACAAACACGACATTCGGATTGCTGATATCAAAGGAATCTTTGCCCTCGATCCCTGGCCATAGAAGTACCATTGATTTCCAGTATCAGACTGAAATCTCACAAGCTTCTGACTACAATCCACAACAGACTGATATTTACTCAACACATCGATTCCAAGGATGCAATCAAAATCTATCATGTCTAATACAATAAAATCATCCTGTAGTCTATCCTCAGTCTCAAACTGAATATCACAATCAGATACACTCTGACAAGTCATCACAGTAGTTCCCATGGGTGTCGAAACATAAAGAGGCATCAACAGTGGAGACGAGCATATATGATACTGATCAATAAAAGCTTGTGCAATAAAAGAATGTGTTGCACCAGTATCAATCAAAAGTAAAGCAGGATAAGTAAACAAAGTACACTTACCCGCTATCATAGTATCAGGAGCTGCCTCTGCTTCCTCCCTGTTCAGTGCATACACCTGAGCCTGAAGTGGTCCTGTCCTCTGTCCTCCACCAGACTGTGGTACACCCTGTGGTCTCTGTTGTACTGTGTTTTCTGACATTGGTCCTCTCCTATGTTGTCCACCCACTTGAGGACAATCACGGATCACATGTCCTGGTTTCCCACAACGGAAACAAACTACTGGATTTAATTGAGGACAATCTCGTTTCAAATGTGGTCCACCACATTTAAAGCATTGAACACCACCGCCACTACTACTACCTTGGAACTGTCCCTTTGTTCTTCGATCATCCCCTTTCCGTGGTCCAAAACGTTTCCCACTAAACCTAGATGAAGATGCACCACCTCGTGGTGATTTAAATGATTCTCCTTTAGGTCTCATACTGTCAGATGTAGGTGGTTGGGCTTGTCCAACATCTTTATATACTCCTACTGCAATCTCAGCCATCTCGACTCTAGTCAACGCTTCTTCATATGATGTAGGCTTATTGGACATTACCCTATCAAATAATTCAGGCCTCAAACCTTTCACAAACTGTCTGATCTTTGCTTTTGTGTTTACAGCGATATGTGGCACATACAGGAGAAAAGAAGAATAATGTACAGCATATCCGATACTGTCATTGCTCCTTGTCTCAAGTTTGTAAATTCATCCTCTTTCCTCTGCCTTGCAGCAACAGAGAAATAATGCTCCAGGAACTTCGTTCTAAACACATCCCAGTTCACTGTCTGTCCTTGAGCCCTCAGCTCAAGCACTGTGGATTTCCACCACATCATAGCTTTCTTCATTAACTGAAATTCAGCTAAGCGTAACCAAGCAGTCTTGGCACACGGTGCTGATACAAATATCTGTTCCACGCGTTCCAGCCATTCCTCTGCCAGTTCCCCTGATTCAGTCCCCTCAAACCTGGGTGGCTGATAACTCAGAAATTACGTCAATGTCAATTCTCCAGGTAACAGTACCTGTTCCACTGGCCCTTGCTCAATCGGTGGTGGTGGCACAGGCGCCATCCTCACACTCGCATTGCCACTCATGGCATCCCCAACATCCTCATGATACCCTCTGTCTGTCATAGCTATACATCAAGGGTTAACAATAACAATCACAATTCTATAACATGTTAGAATAACATCATAGTCCAAATCCTAACATGACAGTACCATTCTCAACATGTTTTCAAGTGTTTAGGTAACTCCCTAAGACACTTCCTCTACCCATGTTCACCCCGTTCTCGAACCACTGCTCTGATACCACTAATGTGAGGTCCTCGTTACTTAATCCATTATGTATTATACTTTCATACATCTGTGAGTCTGAATTAAGTAATAAAAGACACTGATTAAGAGTATCGTACTAGTTAAGTTGTTACAGGGTTTATAAAAACCTATCCACTACACATCATATGTACAACAACAACCTACTACAAGATCACTCCTAGGCAGTGTCCAGCTCGCAGCGGAAAATGACTCACATCCCTTCCTCCCACGTCTATGGGTCCCTACAGAAACATTCACACAAGGTGAGTATAGATAACAATTATCTCAGTGCGATATCAAAACAATAACATCAATATCCATGATAAAGCACAATAACAATCATCAAATGTGAATGCTCTATATCATGCATCAACAAATGCACCATGTCATGACATGTCTCAACAATTACCCTATTATAACAAGACCAATTTGATATGCCTATTCAGCTCAATATGTCAGTGGAACCACCTCACATCTTTATATTAGCAGCACATATCATAGTACCGTCCTCAAATGATAATAGCCAGAGCATATACCCAAAACCGGCGTATATCTCTATATAGCATAACCGAGCATATACCCAAACCAGGCGTATATCTCTATGTAACATAACCGAGCATATACCCAAACCAAGCGTATATCTCTATGAAACATAACCGAGCATATACCCAAACTAGGCGTATATCTCAAACACAAGATATCCATGAATGTACATGCATATGATACTACCAATCATATGATACTAACATAACACAATTTATATGATATCAATCTCATAACATCATCACACATATCTATACTCCGTACGTCAACACGTACCTGGTATACGAAAACAAAAGCGATAAATCAGGCGTTGATGGCTAATTGCCTCTTTGCCCCGTCCCCTGTGATGATGCTACAAACACATGAACAATATACCATGTTATAAGAGGCTTCAAAAATAAATGCTACAAAAATTTAACATTTTTCAACAATCTGCCATCACCGATCGATCGCCCCAAATTCTCGATCGATCGCCGAACTGTTCACTCTTCACCGATCGATCGAACAAAATCACCGATCGATCGCCACATGCACCGATCGATCGCCTCAAAATCACCGATCGATTGCCTCATGCTCAAACCGCCTTAAAACTTTACTGTTCGCGGCGATCGATCGAGACCACATGCCGATCGATCGGTACAATCAGAAAAATCGAGACAATGGCGATTTTGAGCTTATCTTCATGGTACTTCTTCTCCTACCCACAATTTCACATGTAACCATGATTCATGCAATCCCTAGTATCATATAAACATGTTTCTATCATCCTAGACTCCAATTCTTGGCAAAGAAACAAGTTACGATTCTAAGCATAAATATTTGATATTTAACTTCACATACATCAACACCAATTACATAATTCAAGTGTAAAACCAGGAATTCCTTACCAAGATTGTACAATTTCACTTTACACAACTTCCTAGCTCAATTCACAAGTGAATCCCAAGCTCAAACCAACAAGAACTTGAAAGAGATGGAGAGGGGCTTGTGTAGTGTTTTCGTAGGTGTAAAATGGTGTATTGTGAGTTTAAGTTCACTAATCCCCTTCATATAGCCACTTGCTATACTAACATGCCAAATAACATATACATGTAAATCCAAACTCAAATTCACATGCTAATGCAACCTTAAATGAAATGCAAAGGCATATGAAATTCAAGTCAAATGCATACTAGTCCATGTTGCTTGATATGCCACTACAATTCAAGTCATTTCTTTGCACTACACCATTGTGCACCATGTTTCATTCTTTGACATATATCATCTAGTCATGTCATGTGATGACCTGAGATTCGGGATGTTAATCCCGGAGTGTTAATAACCTCTAAAGTTGTTTTACGTGGCGATTTGGAGTTTAATCGAGGTGTCGGGCCTTCTGGGCTCATTTATTTGGGCAGTTGGGATCATTGGATCTCGAGGTTGAGATCGTATTCACATTTCGGTGAAAACCTGTGAGTTGGGTTTTTAGTGTGACTCAAAATCTCAGGTGCTTTGTGTGGGCACCGGTAGGGGGTTTTTGAGTTAGAGAGAGAGTTTTTGAAAACAGATGATTTTTAATGAATCATGATGTATTTGTGGGGCTATTAGTATTTCGGGGTATTTTTGCTATAAATACCAGTTGAACCCGAGATTTTAATTATCGGAACCATTTTTCCCCCACCTTTCCCGTTTTTCTCTCTCCCCGACCCGCGTGTTTTCCCGTCTGTTTTGACCCCCGCGGCTTCAAACGCCGCGCCCGCCGCCGTCCGGCCGCCGTTCGGCGCGTCCGACCCGCCGCCAGCTTCGTCTCTTCCAGGCGCACCTCCCCGTACCAACAATTCGAAGTTTGGTCGCGATTTGAGCTCGGATTTCTGCAGAAAGCGCTAGGGTTCGTCACTGGATTCTGTTCGATTTTGTGGCTTGATTTTGGTACGATTTTTGGGGCTTTTATTCAGGCGATTTTGGGGCGTTTTGTGCTTTGATTGGGGTCGAATATTTCTTGCTTTGAGTTTCAAAGAAATTCGTTGCCATTGGTTCGATTTTTGGGTGTTCCATTTTTCGAAAAACCTTGCTGATTTTGGATAAATTATTATGCTTCACATGGTTCAGCTTTTGAGTCTCTTTGGTGATGCATTATGGTTCGATTTTCATGTTGTTTGATGAGTTAGGGTTCGAAAATTTGGGGATTTTTGGCAAGGGGTGATGATTCTTGTTGTAATCGATTAATTCATGTTTTAGGTGATTTGTGGTATTTAATTGGGTTCGATTTGTGTTGTGAAGGTTCGAAAATTTGTGGGGAATTCTTGAGCAATTTTCGATATTGGTTTATTGTCGTGTGTTGACAATATTTTTTAGGGTTATGGGTGTGCTTGAGCATGGGTTGCATGTTCGTAATTAATTGTGAATTAATTTATCGTGTTAGCACATCGTTCCTCGGAGCATGGAACTCGAGCAAGGTTTGGCTCGGACTTCGGAGATTTAAGGTACGTGCGACGTACGAGCATTACTTTATATGAGAGCATTTGTGAAATGCATAATGTATATTGACTTCATCGATGGTTGTGCGCATGGCTATATTTATGTGTTGATATATATGGGGTACTGGGCCTATATGACTATTGTACGGTATTTGAGATGCCTGAGAATGATCGTGGGATCATGTACTCATTATAAGACATGTGAGATGTCTAGGTATAATGGAAAATTGGTAAAATAAATGCTAGGCATTTGAGCTATCTATGATTGATAGCGAAATTGAGAAATCAGTACTAGATATTGAGATATCTATATTTGTATGTATAATGAACTTGGAATCATTGATTATTGATACTTGAGAATCAGGCATGCTATGAGTTAAATCAATGTGTTGATTTACTGATTTATGAGATTTGATGAGTTTGATGATTGTGAGAACAGGGACAGTACACGGAATCCCGGATGAGGATGTTGCCATCCAGGGAGTATCATTTAAAATTCATTAATATTTACTTGTGTTGTAAATTATGAATTTCATTATTGTGATTATGAGATTTTGTGTATTGGTATGCTCACCCCGTTGGGGGCTGTCTCTGTTGGGGCAGGTGAACAGGTGCATCGATGGCTATGGAGCTGGGCTCGAGCTGTTGATTGGATGCACTCACAGGATCGTGGTACCAGGGCTTGATGGAGCACGGTATCGTATAGAGTACTTATATACACCCGAGGTTTATATACACATTTATGATGCTCGCTTGTGAGCATGGATATTCTTGTATATGGGTTGTATATAAAGGCATGAGCCTTTCTCTCTTTCATTATATGTTGCATGCAATTGTGGTAGAATTGCTAATGATATGAGAGTCGTTAGTGTATTATGTGGGTGTTGAAACCCAATTTTGTCGTCTTATGTGTGGTGTCTTCCCTGGCTGGGAATTTACTTTGTGTTCAGTATTCTGTTGGGTATTGTGTATTCCCTGGCCGGGAATTATATTATATGATGTGCTTTTGTTTTGGGATTGCTCATACTCTGCCCAAATTTTTATAAAAGTCCACAATGTGAAAAGTGGCAAAATGGGGATGGTAATGGGCAACTCTATGAGTCTATATGTTAGTAGAGATGATCTTATAACGTTGTATATTAAAGGAATTTTGTAAGCATCTTTTGAGCTTCCCGATTGACTTTTTATTGAAAGCATGTGCCACACATAATGGTTAATACACTAATTAAGGGTTAAGGGGGGGTCCTTACATTAGTGGTATCAGAGCAGTGGTTAGCTCTTTGGGGCTGTTGAGGGCCTGGAACATGCTGATAGGGATGAGTAGCACATATTTATGCATGATAGTAGTTAGTGTGGTGTGACACAACTATTTTGCTTATGTGCATTTGTGATATGTGATCATAGTGAAACGATTATATGTCATGACATCTATAGAATCATAATATAACTTGTTGATTATGATTGTGAGTTGTGACACAGGGACAACCAAGTGGAGCATTTTGAAATGCATTGGGATACAGGAAGTACTTTGTACTCATAGTTTATGCATTTACTCATTATAATCATATTGTGTGGAATATGGATTATAGTATGCTCATGGTTTGGAATTGTTCCTGTAGGGACACTATGACGTGGAAAGGCTAAGGCCATGGTTGAAAAGACACGAAACGGTAACCTGCATTTTATATACATCCTGGAATTATGCATTGTGGTTGCATGTATACATGTAGTGATGATTTTAATGCTTTGCCGCCAAATGTTGAAGCGAGGGGTGGGAGTACCGCATGTCGCATTTGAGCGAGGTGCATTAAAATACACTCATGATGATGTATGTTGGTATATGGATTATGCTTTGTGATGCAGGTATGGATGAAATACTTGGTGAATATCCCATGAGTCATTGTTATGGATGAGTGATGATTTTAAATGCTTGCCGCTATTTATTATTTTTGTGCCGCTAAAATGTGAAGCGAGGGGTGGGAGCGCCGCATGTCACATTGAAGCGTGGTTAGCATATGAGGCGAGGAAAGAATATTTGCCGCTCAAATGTGAGGCGAGGGGTGGGATTACCGCATGTCCATTTAAGCGAGGTTATTCTATGCCGCCTATATGTGAAGCGAGGGGTGGGAGTACCGCATGTTTTTACTTGAGCGAGGGGCATTAAAATACACTACCGTGACAATGACTAGGGATCGGCTATATTGACTGGCGATGGTTCTTGCCGCCGTGTATATTGATAGCGATGGTTCATGCCGCTATATTGACTGGCGATGGTTCTTGACGCCATGGATATTGATAGCGATGGTTTATTCCGCTATATTGACTGGCGATGGTTCTTGCCGCCATGTATATTGATAGCGATGGTTCATGCCGCTATATTGACTGGCGATGGTTCTTGACGCCATGGATATTGATAGCGATGGTTTATTCCGCTATATTGACTGTTTCTTGCCGCCATGTATATTGATAGCGATGGTTCATGCCGCTATATTGACTGGCGATGGTTCTTGACGCCATGGATATTGATAGCGATGGTTTATTCCGCTATATTGACTGGCGATGGTTCTTGACGCCATGGATATTGATAGCGATGGTTTATTCCGCTATATTGACTGGCGATGGTTCTTGCCGCCATGTATATGGATAGCGATGGTTCATTCCGCTATATTGATTGGCGATGGTTCTTGCCGCCGGATATATTGCTAGCGATGCCTCTTTCCGCTATTATGTGGACGATGATTCATGCTCAGGTGTATAGCGAGGTTTCATGCCACTTATTATATGACGAGGTATCATGCCGTCGATTCTATAGCGATGGATTGTGCCGCTATGTGCTCAGCACAGGATTTTGCCGCCTTCGAGCGATGGGTGCTGACTACGTACTATTATCGAGCGACGGAGACAGGTATGCCGCTATATTGATAGCGATGAGGTATGGCATATTACTTGTGTTAGCATTATTGTGGATACTATGTGTTGCTATATATATGCCATGTGTTTGACGATGAGATTATGGATGTCGTGTATTGCCATGTACCGTCGTATGTTTGACGATGTTAGTTGGATGTCATATGTTGACATATGCCGTCACGGGATGACGATGACATAGTTGATGTTCTATGTAGACGTGTGGCGTCGTTTTGATGATTAATACATTTATGTTATGTATTTGGTTATATGGTTTGAGTGCCTTGGTGGGCACATGGTAGTGTCTGAGTCACTAGTTGATGAGACCATTATGCCGAGCAAGTTGCTCGAGGAACTATTGGGTGCGCCGTATAGGAATTATACCGCAGCACATATTCGAAGTATATATTTGTCGAGCAATGATACCCTTGTGTATGCTCGTTGGTTTGGCTAGGGCCAAGTGATTGGTGGTTAGAGTAGTCATTGAGGAAACTACTCGCTTGTGTTGTGATGTAGGGTAGACATGGTTGCACCCACCCTGAGGGTGTGGGATAAGTCTTAACGGATTATGATTGCATCATAAGTGAGCAAGGACACCGGGTTGTCCATTGTGCTTGGTATTTTAGAGATATGCTGGGCGATGACCCACAACTCTAATAATTTGTACGGTGTGGTATACCGGATTGGGACGTGTGTCACGTCGATAAGCTGGTACGAGCCTATGGAGACAGTGCTTTGCTAGCCAGATATCGTGGTAATGATATAGTGTGATTGTTGGAGCCATGATACTGCGCGATGGAACCGAGTTTGGTGAATCGTATGATGATACGATGAAAGCTTTTGGCAGGCTTTTGATTGTCCCTTTGTAGCATGATGTTGAGGCATGTGACACCCCATGAGAATGTTTATACGTCTATTGTTTTGAGGGATTTGTCTGGGGTAGCTCATAATGTGGGAGTACCAACAAGAGAGTCATCAGGTCGTTATTGACTCGATCTGAGGGAATCCGTGTAGTTGGGATACAACGGGTGTTATTGTATCCAGTTTTTCCGAACGGTGGTTCGAGACTAGTGGATCTCGAGTTCGATAGCACTTCCCTTGTGGGGAAGAGGTAGTATTATACCTATTTGGGGAATCTTTGAAGGATTCGGTAAGTTGGTACGTGTGGTGTTGATTTTGGGAATCACGCTGTAAGGACCCCAAGCCCTTAACCCTTAATTAGTGTATTAACCACTATGTGTGGCACATGCTTTCAATAAAAAGCCAATCGGGAAGCTCAGATGATACTCTATCATTGCATGGCATTTATAAAAAAATTCCTTTAACACTCAATGTTAAAAGGTCATCTGCCTAACAACGAAATAGACTCACAAAGTTCGCCCAATACCATCCCTTTTTGCCACTTTTCACATTGTGGACTTTTATAAAAATTTGGGCAGAGTCTCCCCATAAATAGAGCTATCCCGAAATAAAAGCACAACACATAACATAATTCCCGGCCAGGGAAAACATAATACTCATCAGAAAGCAGTAATACCAAGTAAATTCCCAGCCAGGGAAGACACCACACATATGACGACATAAGTGGGTCTCAACACCCACATAATACACTAACGACTCTCATATCATTTGCAATTCTACCACAATTGCATGCAACATATAATGAAAGAGAGGAAGGCTCATGCCTTTATATACAACCCATATACAAGAATGTCCGTGCTCACATGCGAGCATCATAAATGTGTATATAACCTCGGGTGTATATAAGTACTCTATACGATACCGTGCTCCATCAAGCCCTGGTACCACGATCCTGTGAGTACGTCCAATCAACAGCTCGAGCTCAGCTCCACAGCCATCGATGCACCTGTTCACCTGCCCCAACAGAGACAGCTCCCAACGGGGTGAGCATACCAATACACAAAATCTCATAATCACAATAATGAAATTCATAATTACAACACAAGTAAATAATAATGAATTTTAAATGATACTCCCTGGATGGCAACATCCTCATCCGGGATTCCGTGTACTGTCCCTGTTCTCACAATCATCCAACTCATCAAATCTCAAAAATCAGTAAATCAACGCATTGATTAACTCATCGCATGCCTAATACTCGAATATCAACAGATAGTGGTTGCAACTCATTAAACATGCAAATATAGATATCTCAATATCTAATACTGATTTCACAACCTCGCTATCAATCACAGATAGCTCAAATGCCTAGCATTTATTTTACCAATTCTTCATTATACCCAGACATCTCAAATGTCTTATAATGAATACATGATCCCACGATCATTCTCAGGCATCTCAAATGCCCTACAATGGTCATATAAACCCAGTACCCCATATATCATGTAAGAGTCATCCTACTCTAGTGTCACGCACGCTACAAGCGGCGATATCAAGATTTGGGTCATTCCTTGGCTATATCAACATATATATATATAATCCTCATGCGCGATTATTCAATGAAATCAAATTTCATTATGCATTCACAAATGCCCTAATATATAGAAATACTCGTACGTCGCACGTACCTTAAATCTCCGAAGTCCGAGCCAAACCTTGCTCGAGTTCCATGCCCCGAGGAACGATGTGCTAACACAATAAATAATTCACAATTATTTACGAACATGCAACCCATGCTCAAGCACACCTATAACCCTCAAAAAAATTGTCAACACACGACAATTAACCTCTAAGACCCGGGGCAGTGTACATGCAGGGAGGGAAATAAATGAGACAATAACGAAATTTGTTCAAGAACACCCTACAAAAATCGAACCCGAATCTCACAATTTCGAACCCAAATAAATACCATAATTCATCTAAAATGAGAATTAAGCTATCCAAGCAAGAATCAACACCCCTTGCCAAAAACCCCCAATTTTCGAACTCAACCCCTTAAATTCGAACCCCAAACAAGCCCTTAAATTCGAACCCTTATAATTCATCAAATTCGAACACAATAATGGCAGGGAAAAACACGAAAATGACGAAAAAGGGGTAAGGGAGGTTACCCAATCGAAAATCGGAAGAAATCGGACGAAATCCGATGAACCCTAGAAATTGGGGATCGACGCCTCCAGCCAAAATCCGAACGAGAAACGCGATGAAACTTCAAATTGACGGAGGGGAAAGCTGCGCCTCGACGAGACGAAGCCGGGTGATAGGTCGCATGCGCCGAACGGCGGCCGGACGGCGGCGGGCGCACCGCTTTTGCGCGCGGAGGCAGGGGAGATCGGGAATGGGCGCGGCCGCGGGAGAGAGAGAAAGAAAGTGGGCTGAAATGAAATTTCTCTAAAATTTTGGGTTCAATTGGTATTTATAGCAAAAATACCCCGAAATATTAATAGTCCCACAAATACATCATGATTCCTTAAAAATCATCTGTTTTCAAAAACTCTCTCTCTAACTCCAAAACCCCCTACCGGTGCTCACAGCACCCGAGATCCCGAGACACATCAAAAACCCAACTCTTAGGTTTTTCACCGAAATGTGAATACAATCTCAACCTCTGGATCCAACGATCCCAACTACCCAATTAAACGAGCCCAGAAGGCCCAACACCTCGATTAAATTCCAAATCGCCACGTAAAACCACTTTAGGGATTATTAACACTACGGGATTAACACCTATAATCCCTGGTCATCACAATATCCCCCACTAAAAGAATTTCGTCCTCGAAATTAGCACTGGTGTATCACGTAACACCCAGGCTACACAACAACATGAAGCCATAACCCCGATTCTTGACCATATCAGAATCGTATTAATAAACGCGAGGATACTTACCTCACATCAAACTCTGAAACAGAGCGACTTACCAAAACCAACCTATCACCCAAGAGGCAAAACGTACCTCGGTGCGATTCATCCCAAAATTCAGTCCCTCATGACTGCAAAATAACCTATACTTACGACTGTAGATCGGATAGTCATCCTTAGTTCTAATACAACTAGTAAGAACGCAACCTGAATGACACCTCAACCGTGAGAACGTTGACCTCGTGTCAAACTCTGGAGTGGAATAAGCTTCCAAATCCATCATAACGTCAAAGAGCGTCAGCACAGCTCAACGCTAATAATCCAAAAAGCAGTTAGTCAACTGAACTGTAAGGATTCGAATCACTCCCGATTCCATCGTAGATATCATCCAATGACATCTTTACCAAGACTCACGATGTCTAACATACATCGTTACGAGGGAAACACTAGTACACCACGGTGTACACATACCAAACCTCGTTTCCCGCTATACCGACCACCTCCATCCAAGGAGCAGTTGCACCCTCTGCAACTCGGATCGGGCAACTCACGGCCACCGATCCACACAAAAGACATCTCACAAGATGTCCACCTCCGGATATCCCAAGAACCACATCCTGGTCGTAAAAAAAAAAAACAATCGAGACTCCACAGAGTTTCAAATTCTGAAAGGGCATGCAATAAACCCATTGCATCCTCAACGCTTGTGTCGACAGTGACACCCAACCAATCCGAATTCCTGCCATCCCTTAAAAATCCTAGGATTTAACAATCCAAACTTGGGAAGGTTATCGCATAACCCGGAGGAAAACACCAACAAGGAAGTACCTTAACCCACACAAGGTAATCCCTCTTCAAGGGAGTCAACTAACTTCACGATTGTTCCTCATAAATATCGTGCCATGGAGATTCCCAATCTCAAGGTGTTCCATATCTCTCATCAGAGATTTAACCATCCTAAAATAGCATAACTCTATGCTTGACAGGAAGGAAATCAATAACTGGCATCCGTATACTCACCGGTATACCTGCCTAAGTATTGACATCGCATGCATACTCAATGCACTTGGCTCGGGTATCTACAACATACCCCTAAGCCCCCATACACAACTGTCAATCCTGAGTCATTCCCATCCAGGAGAATGAAAATCGACGATCAATAACACGGCGTGATTCTCAAAATCAACACCACATGCACCAACTTACCGAATCTTTCAAAGATTCCCCAAATAGGTATAGTACTACCCCCCTTCCTCACAAGGGAAGTGCCATCGAACTCGAGATCCACTACTCGAACCACTGTTCGGAAAAACTGGATACAATAACACCCATTGCATCCCAAATACACGGATTCCCTTAGATTGAGTCAATAACGACCTGATGACTCTCTTGTTGGTACTCCAACATCCTGAGCTATCCCAGACAAGTCTCACCAAGATTAAACACAAACGTATACACGTTTCAGTGAGGCATGCACAACCTCAGTCTCAAATGACGTGGTGACTACTAGAGTCCACCACAATCCACATCGTATCACCTTACGATTTGCTAAACTTGGTTCCAACGAGCAGTATAACGGCTTTAGCAAGCCCCTCATGGTGCTGCACACACACGGCAGACAAACTAGTCGCTGCCTCTCTAGGTTCACCTCAATCCTACCAATAAGATGGATGTTTCCGCACGGCATACCATACTGTGGGAAGAAAACTCAATAGAGTAGTGGGTCTTTATCCAACATTCCTCTAATGCCGATACACCCTGGACACTCCAATGTCCCTATGTACTTAACATAACCTGATCCTACTCCCTTAGGACTCATCCTACACCCTCATGGGTGGTGTGACCATGTCTACCACATGTCACATCGACAGAAAGCGAGTAATTTCCTCATGATTACTCCTGTCGTCAAATCACATGGCCAAGAGCCATTCCAACGAGCATACCTCAAGGGTATCACCACTCGTAAAATGATCACCCCAAACGTAAGCTGTGGTACAATCACATGTACAGCGCATCCAACCATTCCTCGAGCAACCCGCTCGGTATAAGGGTCACGTCAATCGGTGCCGCACACACCACCTTGTGCTCGGTACTGGCACCCAAGGCATACCACTGAATACGTATACTCAACGCATCGATCATCGTAACGATGATGCATGTCTAATAAGACATCTCCTACACCATCGTCATCGTCATCCTGTGACGATACATGCCAACTCATGGCATCTAAGGCATTGTCAACTAGTGACGATACATGTCATCCACCATCATGCTAGTAAAATAGGCATAATAAAACATGTATATCAACGCATGCCAGATACAATAAAGCTAATAGAATAGCAATATCTCATACCTCATCGCTAACAATATAGCGGCATACCTGTCTCCGTCGCTCAATAATAGTGCGTAATCAGCACCCATCGCTCGAAGGCGGCAAAATCCTGTGCTGAGTACATAGCGGCACAATCCCTCGCTATAGAATCGACGGCATGACACCTCGTCATATAATAAGTGGCATGAAACCTCGCTATACACCTGAGCATGAATCATCGTCCACATAATAGCGGAAAGAGGCATCGCTATCTATATATACGGCGGCACGAATCATCACCAATAATCACAAAGAGGTGAATCATCATCATCGACACAGCGGAACACATCACCGCTATCATCCGTGTCCGGCGGTATAAACCATCGCCAATCAATATAGCGGAATGAACCGTCGCTATAAATACACCTGGCGGAATGAACCCTCGCCAATCAATATAGCGGAATGAACCGTCGCTATAAATACACCTGGCGGAATGAACCCTCGCCAATCAATAAAGCGGAATGAACCGTCGCTATAAATACAAATCGACACAGCGGAACACATCACCGCTATCATCCGTGTCATCACAATGGAATGAATATAAATCGACACAGCGGAACACATCACCGCTATCATCCGTGTCATCACAAGGAATGCATCATCATCCTCTCTTGAGTCAATCATCATCGGTTATGTTAATGCTTCCCCGCTCAGTATGGTATACCTCGCCTCCATGTGCCAGCGAGCCTCCCCCCTCCCGCTCCACATGCGCAGCGATAAAGCGTAAGCATTAAAACCTTAACTGTGATCGCCCTGACTCGTGGAATACACCTCTTTATTCCACATCACAATATGCAACAACAATGCATAATAACATGTATCATAACAGTAATGCATCACATTGCATTCATCATGTGTCACACAGACAAACATGAATACATGTTACCGTTGGGATACCCGTACGTCTTCTACGTACTCCATATTTCCTGTAACCTGCAACCATCATGGTTAGCAACAATAGCCATATACGCTATGCAGCAATCATCCAATGCATAAATGCAACCACTTGCAAGTCAATACGTATACCAAGACATGTTACCTCGGAAATATCCCTTTACCTGATTCTCTTACAAAATCAGATTCCTTGGCACATAACACACGGAGTGCCAGACATCACAATTAATGCCATCCTATCGTGTTCCACACGATTCCTGCTATCACACTGATTAGCAACACTACTTTTCATATCAGAAAAAGCACATAAACAACTAGTCGTGTCATACAACATTAATGCCATCATGCATAAGTATGTGCTATCAATAACTTCTTAGGCCCTTAACAGCCCCAAAGAGCAACCTGGCTCTGATACCACTAATGTAAGGACCCCAAGCCCTTAACCCTTAATTAGTGTATTAACCACTATGTGTGGCACATGCTTTCAATAAAAAGCCAATCGGGAAGCTCAGATGATACTCTATCATTGCATGGCATTTATAAAAAAATTCCTTTAACACTCAATGTTAAAAGGTCATCTGCCTAACAACGAAATAGACTCACAAAGTTCGCCCAATACCATCCCTTTTTGCCACTTTTCACATTGTGGACTTTTATAAAAATTTGGGCAAAGTCTCCCCATAAATAGAGCTATCCCGAAATAAAAGCACAACACATAACATAATTCCCGGCCAGGGAAAACATAATACTCATCAGAAAGCAGTAATACCAAGTAAATTCCCAGCCAGGGAAGACACCACACATATGATGACATAAATGGGTCTCAACACCCACATAATACACTAACGACTCTCATATCATTTGTAATTCTACCACAATTGCATGCAACATATAATGAAAGAGAGGAAGGCTCATGCCTTTATATACAACCCATATACAAGAATGTCCGTGCTCACATGCGAGCATCATAAATGTGTATATAACCTCGGGTGTATATAAGTACTCTATACGATACCGTGCTCCATCAAGCCATGGTACCACGATCCTGTGAGTACGTCCAATCAACAGCTCGAGCTCAGCTCCACAGCCATCGATGCACCTGTTCACCTGCCCCAACAGAGACAGCCCCCAACGGGGTGAGCATACCAATACACAAAATCTCATAATCACAATAATGAAATTCATAATTTACAACACAAGTAAATATTAATGAATTTTAAATGATACTCCCTGGATGGCAACATCCTCATCCGGGATTCCGTGTACTGTCCCTGTTCTCACAATCATCAAACTCATCAAATCTAAAAAATCAGTAAATCAACGCATTGATTAACTCATCGCATGCCTAATACTCGAATATCAACAGATAGTGGTTGCAACTCATTAAACATGCAAATATAGATATCTCAATATCTAATACTGATTTCACAACCTCGCTACCAATCACAGATAGCTCAAATGCCTAGCATTTATTTTACCAATTCTTCATTATACCCAGACATCTCAAATGTCTTATAATGAATACATGATCCCACGATCATTCTCAGGCATCTCAAATGCCCTACAATGGTCATATAAACCCAGTACCCCATATATCATGTAAGAGTCATCCTACTCTAGTGTCACGCACGCTACAAGCGGCGATATCAAGATTTGGGTCATTCCTTGGCTATATCAACATATATATATATAATCCTCATGCGCGATTATTCAATGAAATCAAATTTCATTATGCATTCACAAATGCCCTAATATATAGAAATACTCGTACGTCGCACGTACCTTAAATCTCCGAAGTCCGAGCCAAACCTTGCTCGAGTTCCATGCCCCGAGGAACGATGTGCTAACACAATAAATAATTCACAATTATTTACGAACATGCAACCCATGCTCAAGCACACCTATAACCCTCAAAAAAATTGTCAACACACGACAATTAACCTCTAAGACCCGGGGCAGGGTACATGCAGGGAGGGAAATAAATGAGACAATAACGAAATTTGTTCAAGAACACCCTACAAAAATCGAACCCGAATCTCACAATTTCGAACCCAAATAAATACCATAATTCATCTAAAATGAGAATTAAGCTATCCAAGCAAGAATCAACACCCCTTGCCAAAAACCCCCAATTTTCGAACTCAACCCCTTAAATTCGAACCCCAAACAAGCCCTTAAATTCGAACCCTTATAATTCATCAAATTCGAACACAATAATGGCAGGGAAAAACACGAAAATGACGAAAAAGGGGTAAGGGAGGTTACCCAATCGAAAATCGGAAGAAATCGGAAGAAATCGGACGAAATCCGATGAACCCTAGAAATTGGGGATCGACGCCTCCAGCCAAAATCCGAACGAGAAACGCGATGAAACTTCAAATTGACGGAGGGGAAAGCTGCGCCTCGACGAGACGAAGCCGGTGATAGGTCGCATGCGCCGAACGGCGGCCGGACGGTGGCGGGCGCACCGCTTTTGCGCGCGGAGGCAGGGGAGATCGGGAAAGGGCGCGGCCGCGGGAGAGAGAGAAAGAAAGCTGGCTGAAATGAAATTTCTCTAAAATTTTGGGTTCAATTGGTATTTATAGCAAAAATACCCCGAAATATTAATAGTCCCACAAATACATCATGATTCCTTAAAAAGCATCTGTTTTCAAAAACTCTCTCTCTAACTCCAAAACCCCCTACCGGTGCTCACACAGCACCCGAGATCCCGAGACACATCAAAAACCCAACTCTTAGGTTTTTCACCGAAATGTGAATACAATCTCAACCTCTGTATCCAACGATCCCAACTACCCAATTAAACGAGCCCAGAAGGCCCAACACCTCGAATAAATTCCAAATCGCCACGTAAAACCACTTTAGGGATTATTAACACTACGGGATTAACACCTATAATCCCTGGTCATCACACACGCCGTGTTGTTGATCGTCGATTATCATTCTCCACTGCAATGGAATGACTCAGAATTGATAGTTGTGTTTGGGGCTTAGGGGTATGTTGTAGATACCCGAGCCAAGTGCATTGAGTATGCATGTGATGTCAGTGCTTATGCAGGTATACCGGCGAGTATACGGATGCCAGTTATTGATTTCCTTCTTGTCAAGCATAGAGTTATGCTACTTTGGGATGGTTAAATCTCTGATGAGAGATATGGAACACCTTGAGATTGAGAATCTCCATGGCACGATGATTTTGAGGGATAATCGTGAAGTTAGTTGACTTCCTTTGAGGATGGATTATCTTGTATGGGTTGAGGTGTTTCATTGTTGGTGTTTTCTTTCGAGTTATGCGATAGCCTTCCCAAGTTTGGATTGTTAAATCCTAGGATTATCAAGGGATGGCAGGATTTCGGATTGGTTGGGTGTCGCTGTCGATACAAGCGTTGAGGATGCAATGGGTTTATTGCATGTCCTTTCAGAATTTGAACTCTGTGGAGTCTCGATGGTTTATTTATGATCAGGATGTGATCCTTGGAATATCCAGAGGTGGACATCTTGTGAGATGTCTTCTGTGTGAATCTGTGGCCGCGAGTTGCCCAAATTGAGTTGCAATGATGCGACTGCTCATTCGATGGAGGAGGTTTGAAAGTGGAAACCAGGTTTGGTATGTGTGCACCGTGGTATGCTAATGTTTCCCTCGTAACGATGTATGTTAGACATCGTGAGTCATGATAGAGATGTCTTTGAATGATATCTACGATGGAATCGGGAGCAATTCGAATCCTTGCAGTTTCAGTTGACTAACTGCTTTTGGACTGTTAGCGTTGAGTTGTACTGACGCTCTTTGACGTTATGATGGATTTGGAAGTCTATTCCACTCCAGAGACTGACACGAGGTCAACGTTCTCACGGTTGAGGTGTCATTCATGATGCGTTCTTACTAAGTGGTATTAGAACGAAGGATGACTGTCCGATCTACGGTCGTAAATATTGGTTGTTTTGCAGTCATGAGGGACTGACTTTTGGGATGACCCGCATCGAGGTACGTTTTGCCTCTTGGGTGATATGTTGGTTTTGGTATGTCGATCTGTTTCAGAGTTTGATGTGAGATAAGTATCCTCGCGGTTTTTAAGACGATTCTGATATGGTCAGGAATCGAGGTTATGGCTTCATGTTGTTGTGTAGCCCGGGTGTTACGTGATACACCGGTGCTAATTTCGAGGACGAAATTCTTTTAGTGGGGGATATTGTGATGACCTGAGATTAGGGATGTTAATCCCGGAGTGTTAATAACCTCTAAAGTTGTTTTACGTGGCGATTTGGAGTTTAATCGAGGTGTCGGGCCTTCTGGGCTCATTTATTTGGGCAGTTGGGATCGTTGGATCTCGAGGTTGAGATCGTATTCTCATTTTGGTGAAAACCTGTGAGTTGGGTTTTTAGTGTGACTCAAAATCTCAGGTGCTTTGTGTGGCACCGGTAGGGGGTTTTTGAGTTAGAGAGAGAGTTTTTGAAAACAGATGATTTTTAATGAATCATGATGTATTTGTGGGGCTATTAGTATTTCGGGGTATTTTTGCTATAAATACCAGTTGAACCCGAGATTTTAATTATCAGAACCATTTTTCCCCCACCTTTCCCATTTTTCTCTCTCCCCGACCCACGTGTTTTCCCGTCTGTTTTGACCCCCGCGGCTTCAAACGCCGCGCCCGCCGCCGTCCGGCCGCCGTTCGGCGCGTCCGACCCGCCGCCAGCTTCGTCTCTTCCAGGCGCACCTCCCCGTACCAACAATTCGAAGTTTGGTCGCGATTTGAGCTCGGATTTCTGCAGAAAGCGCTAGGGTTCGTCACTGGATTCTGTTCGATTTTGTGGCTTGATTTTGGTACGATTTTTGGGGCTTTTATTCAGGCGATTTTGGGGCGTTTTGTGCTTTGATTGGGGTCGAATATTTCTTGCTTTGAGGTTCAAAGAAATTCGTTGCCATTGGTTCGATTTTTGGGTGTTCTATTTTTCGAAAAACCTTGCTGATTTTGGATAAATTATTATGCTTCACATGGTTCAGCTTTTGAGTCTCTTTGGTGATGCATTATGGTTCGATTTTCATGTTGTTTGATGAGTTAGGGTTCGAAAATTTGGGGATTTTTGGCAAGGGGTGATGATTCTTGTTGTAATCGATTAATTCATGTTTTTGGTGATTTGTGGTATTTAATTGGGTTCGATTTGTGTTGTGAAGGTTCAAAAATTTGTGGGGAATTCTTGAGCAATTTTCGATATTGGTTTATTGTCGTGTGTTGACAATATTTTTGAGGGTTATGGGTGTGCTTGAGCATGGGTTGCATGTTCGTAATTAATTGTGAATTAATTTATCGTGTTAGCACATCGTTCCTCAGAGCATGGAACTCGAGCAAGGTTTGGCTCGGACTTCGGAGATTTAAGGTACGTGCGACGTACGAGCATTACTTTATATGAGAGCATTTGTGAAATGCATAATGTATATTGACTTCAGCGATGGTTGTGCGCATGGCTATATTTATGTGTTGATATATATGGGGTACTGGGCCTATATGACTATTGTACGGCATTTGAGATGCCTGAGAATGATCGTGGGATCATGTACTCATTATAAGACATGTGAGATGTCTAGGTATAATGGAAAATTGGTAAAATAAATGCTAGGCATTTGAGCTATCTATGATTGATAGCGAAATTGAGAAATCAGTACTAGATATTGAGATATCTATATTTGTATGTATAATGAACTTGGAATCATTGATTATTGATACTTGAGAATCAGGCATGCTATGAGTTAAATCAATGTGTTGATTTACTGATTTATGAGATTTGATGAGTTTGATGATTGTGAGAACAGGGACAGTACACGGAATCCCGGATGAGGATGTTGCCATCCAGGGAGTATCATTTAAAATTCATTAATATTTACTTGTGTTGTAAATTATGAATTTCATTATTGTGATTATGAGATTTTGTGTATTGGTATGCTCACCCCGTTGGGGGCTGTCTCTGTTGGGGCAGGTGAACAGGTGCATCGATGGCTATGGAGCTGGGCTCGAGCTGTTGATTGGATGCACTCACAGGATCGTGGTACCAGGGCTTGATGGAGCACGGTATCGTATAGAGTACTTATATACACCCGAGGTTTATATACACATTTATGATGCTCGCTTGTGAGCATGGATATTCTTGTATATGGGTTGTATATAAAGGCATGAGCCTTTCTCTCTTTCATTATATGTTGCATGCAATTGTGGTAGAATTGCTAATGATATGAGAGTCGTTAGTGTATTATGTGGGTGTTGAAACCCACTTTTATCGTCTTATGTGTGGTGTCTTCCCTGGCTGGGAATTTACTTTGTGTTCAGTATTCTGTTGGGTATTGTGTATTCCCTGGCCGGGAATTATATTATATGATGTGCTTTTGTTTTGGGATAGCTCAATTTACGGGGAGACTCTGCCCAAATTTTTATAAAAGTCCACAATGTGAAAAGTGGCAAAATGGGGATGGTAATGGGCAACTCTATGAGTCTATATGTTAGTAGAGATGATCTTATAACGTTGTATATTAAAGGAATTTTGTAAGCATCTTTGAGCTTCCCGATTGACTTTTTATTGAAAGCATGTGCCACACATAATGGTTAATACACTAATTAAGGGTTAAGGGCACGGGGGTCCTTACATGTCATATATGTGAGTAATAACCCTCGGTTCAACCCGAACCCGAGTCCACTTTGTACCGTAATTATTCCAAATTACACCATAATCATATGACCCGTATAAACAGTAAATCGAGGCATTACATAGGTGGTGGCCGAAACATCATGCAATTAATTCGATTATTCACTTCGTGTATCGTATACATCAAACATCAATTATATCAAATATAATTTCATGATAATTTCACAAACTTAATATTAACATATCATATATGTTCATACAGTTTTAAATAGCATGCAATATTAATTCTAATATGATTAAAACAATTTAACCACATAAATCTAATATGAGCCTTGTACACGGCTCTGATACCACTGTAAGTAATCCAACAAGCATGGTACGCAGCGGAATAAAATTTTTATGGATTACAAGACACCGGATCTATACATAGGTTATCATATCGGATTAGGGATTACAAAAGTCTCACCCTTGTAGCGTGTTTGAGCAGATTCCATGAAGCAGCACCACGTCCAACGCCTCCTTCGAGTCCCTAGCAAAACTTATCAAGTTTTGCCTCAACGATATCCACACGATCAAATCAGGTGAAGGGATAGTCTAAGAACAAGTTGCTAGACTCGTTCTTAAACCGGAACAAGAAGCACACTCGATTCTAAATCGAAAGGATGGCCGGAATCAACAATTCTCTCTTCGGCTATCAAGAAAATCCGAGAGCTCCTTGTGATCGGCGGCCGTGTGCTTTGTTGGTAGGTTGGAATGAATTGTGTTGTGTTAATCCCATTAATCACATTGTAATCAAATTATATATGATTTAATTAAAGGCTTTCACAAAGCCTCATGGGCCCAAACCCATGATTTAATTAAATCTTTATATTCATTTAATTAAGACTCTTCTTAATTAATTAATTCATCCAATGAATTTAATTCCCTTTATCGATTTAATCTTTTGTGCGACCCGATAGGATCTTGTAATGTTGAGAGTGACATAAAATCTCATTTTATGTTACAAGCAAAGAGCGGTGTCTATCAACACATCAAGGCTACCCAAATTACAAGAATGTCAATGACTCGACATAACCTTTAGAACTTGTGATAATATTAACCATGTAACTTAATCCCTTTGTCCTTTGTGTTTAGATTGAACACGAGTCATGGAATAGTCATACTCGTATATTCAATCTTTATTTCTTGATCCCCAAGTTTAACTAGAATAAACGAATACGCTCGATATCACATATCGACTCATTTGAGCATGGCCATGCATTTTAGTCTCACTTGATCAAGGGGCAAACACTTCTCCTGTTATATAGGAGGGACAAATCCTAACTCGATCAATCAACATCCCTCTACATAATTCGTAGTGTATCCAATAGTTGTCTTTATAGTTAACCCTGTTACGGGTAACATTTGACAATATCAAGATACATAACTCCTTATGTTGGGATCTCTGATGATCACAAGTCGTAAGGATTACATACATTATTATCACTATGAGAATTGCATATGACAATCATATAACTATCCATGTTGCATTCTCATGGTGGGTCTATCCAGTACATCGTTCTCTAACATGTACCCATGTGTTGATTTGATATCTCATATCAATGAACAATTCATCAATCAACACATACTAGTCTCTATGTATTATCATTATCCCAATTCATGATAATACTTGACTAGGGACAATGTTTAAGAATAATACAATAAACGAATAATATATAATAATGAATTGCCATTCATAAAATCATAAACATTGTATGTCAAAACAATCATCCAATGACATGTCTTAGGGCATATCCCAACAATAACTTTGCTGTTATCAAATAGCCCACTGCAGTATCTGCATGGCACTACTCCTTCTGGTGTAATTTTCATGAGAACTGCAGCCCACCAAATATCACTGGCATCTGTGTATAATACCAATTCATCCTCGTCGTTTGGAA
Source organism: Haberlea rhodopensis (assembly GCA_907163345.1). Taxonomy (NCBI): domain Eukaryota; kingdom Viridiplantae; phylum Streptophyta; class Magnoliopsida; order Lamiales; family Gesneriaceae; genus Haberlea; species Haberlea rhodopensis. The sequence goes on along the minus strand of CAJQUN010000142.1, from coordinate 754,705 downwards.
TTGCAAGCTTTGGTAGCTGCTTGCACACTTCTTTAAGCTGTTTGACAGCTTGTCTGTGATCTTCATTCCACTCAAACTTAACATCTTTCTTGAGTAGTGGACTGAACACCTTCCTGTGGTTTGCTAGATTGTTGATGAACATTCCAGCAAAATTAACAAATCCTAAGAAACTCTGAAGTTGCTTTAGATCCTTGAGGTCATCCGGATATCCTTGTACTTTTTCCACAATATGATTTTGTAGGATAATTCCAAATTCGTCGATCTCGACTCCAAAGAACTCGATTTGCTTCTAGCAATCACTACTTTCTTTTCGGAAAGCACTAAACCTTCCTTGTAACAAACATCTGAAAAGATTTCCAAATGTTTAAGATGTTCTTTCATGTTTTTTGATGCTATAAGAATGTCATCAATATACACGAACATGAAGCTGAAGTAATCCTTGAAAAGATTATCCATCTTTCTCTGATATATCTGGGGAGCATTCACTAATCCCATTGGCATGACATTCCAGATATAATGTCCTTGTGGTGTGGAGAATGCTGTGAACTTTCTGCTTGCTTCCTCCATTTTAATCTGGTAGAACTCAGACTTACAATCGAACTTAGAAAACACTTTGGGCACTCTTGATGCTATTTACCAAATGTTCTCTGCTTGGGATAAAATATCCATCGAATTCCAAGATTTCGTTGATCCCTTTATAGTTGATCACCAATCTCGGCTTTCCTCGTTTAATTTCTCCATGATTCCGAACAATAAATCCTGGGCTACTGTATGGAGAAATACCTGCTGAGATTAACTTTGTGATGCCTAGGATAATTTATAATTATTATTTGAATATAATTGTGGTAATTATGAAATAATTATAGAATTAAATTATTGGGAATCGTATTTTGGTCCGGTGTTGGAATATATAATTCCGGGTCGAACTTGTAGTACAAATTAAATTTAAAGGGTGTTTTGCAATATTAATTTTGAAATGATAAAGGAAGAGTGGATATTTGAAATAATATTGAAATGAATTAATATTTGAATGGTAGAGATTAATTACGTCAAAACATGTGCACATCGAGATGATAATTTAGAACTTGAGGATATTGAAATTAGTGATATTTCAATTGAAGAATAGAGTATAGTTGTTGTGAGAAACAACGAGAATTGGTTTGAATGACGACTTGTATATGGGGACTGTCATAATTCAGTTCCAGTTTATCTGTCCGAACTATGAATAAAAACTACAATATGAACTCTTCTAGATGAGAGTATCTAGAGTAATGGTAGTGATGGAAGATGGGTTTTCCCTATTTTTGACACGGAAAATGATGTTTACGAGAAGACCATGTTGATTACATGAAAAATGATAATCGATTATCGTGGACTTGAGAAATGGAAGTATGTGCTTAATCTCGATAGCTATGCACTAGCGAAGAGATTAGAATTAGAAGTGTTTCGGCTGAAGGATAAGACATCGATGAGCTAGAACTAGGTTAAATGTTATTGAAGTGACTATCATTTGGAATAATCCAAGTATTCCTAGAAAAGTTTCAGAAGTATCACTCCAGTTCATTCAGCCCTAGTAATTCTAGAGGTACTAAAAGATTGTAGGATACCAGATCTTTTTGAGGTCGCTGTGGATGTAAATATCTACTGATCCATGTGAAAGAATAAGAGGAACTAATATCGATTGTGGCCAGTCAGAGCATATCTGTTACGTGCTCGGAACAGATGCATCCATAACAACAAATACCCTGAGCTAGGGGTAGATATTAGAGTGGTTAATCTTTTCGACCACCCAGTTCCAGTAGCAGTTAGTTACTGCAGACCAGAGGTAATAGTTGATAGTTATTTTTTGTTTCCCAACAGGCCAGAGAGTATACCTTGATAGAGGATAAGATTAAAAATGCTTCAGTACTGGTGATAGCAGATACATGTCATGTATTTGGTCACACTGTACAAATTTATTGAGACAAAAGCATTGTTTTCATACATTGCATCAAATGTGCATTGATAATGATGATTTGGAAAAGACACCAGCAGTGATGATTATACGATCCATACATGTAATAGTGAACTGTATCTTACAGTTTGATAATAGTATCGTGGATTTGAATTTAATGGTGTTGCCGAGATAGGATTTTGATTGTATCAAGGTATAGATACTCTGATAAGTTTTGGAATATTAGAGATGAAATTTTTATGGTTTAGTGAATTTTTGACTGTATTATGGCTCTAAATAAAATGTTTATAGCCATGAATATCAAGCTAAGATACTGATAGTATCAGCTATGAAAATATTATGGTTGCGATACTTGGAAAATGAGAGATATTTGATAATAAGCAGTTAAGGCTGATCAGGAAGAGTCGAGGTTGATTGATATCCTAGTGGTAAGAAAACTTACCAAGATTTTCCCGAGGAAATAATAGAATCTCCACTAGAGAAGGAATTTGATTTTAACTGTTCGTTGATGCCAGGGAATAGATTCAATATCGAATGCACTGTACGGAATGACATCAGCAGAGTTGACAGATTTAGAAGAAATATGGTATTATGAAGATGTGTATTGACTAAAGGCAGTTAAACCGGGCTACTGTCAAGAATAATAACCCACTGCCTAAGATCGAGAAGTATTTGATTAGTTGTAAAGAACTTCGATGTATAAGAAGAATGATTTTAAATCTGGTTACCATCAGTTTGAGTCAAAAGAGAAAATGTTCTCTAGGCAATTGGTCAAACCAAAGATAGGCATGTTGAATTTTTGGTAATGCCGTATGGTCTGACAACTATACCAGTGGAGTTTATTAATTTGATGAATAGAGTATTCCGTAACTGTTTGGGCAGAGGTGTAATAATATTCATTATTGTATACTAGTGTATTCGAGATCCAGAAGGAACCACACAAAACATTTACGGTTGGTTCTTCAGACGCTTTATCAAAATGTAAATCTTGGTTGAATCGAGGTTATTTTGGGATATGTGATACCAGCTCACCGGATACCCGTTGATCCCAGAAAAATAGAGGTAATAATAATTTGGCCAAGACCAATCAGTGTACTCGAGATACAAAGTTATGAGTATGACCAACTATTACAGTCTTTTATGGAAGGATATTGTAGGAAAGCCTGATCTATTAACCAGTTGACCAAGAAGAAATTTGAGTTTCGTTTGGTCAAATGAATGTGAAAGCAGGTTTTATAAACTGAAACAGATGGGATACGTTCTGATGCATCATGAGGAGATGATTGCATAAGCTTTGAGATAGTTGAAGCTGAAAGAATCATGATAACCTATTCATTAACTCGAGCTTGTAGCCATTATTTTTGCCTTGAAGATGTGGCAACGATGTATGACAAACAAATCATGATATACTCTGATAGGTGTTTAAAATATCTATTATTCAATCATAGTTAAACATGAGATAGAAGCGATGACTAGATTTATTAAAGAATTTGACTATGATAGTGAATATCAATCAGGAAAAATGAAACTAGTAGCAGATTCGCTGAACTTAAAAGTGCAAGGTGCAATGGTAGCATCAATGTATGCTTTGCAGTTTGAGTCACCTCTGTTTTCCAAGTTCAGAAATAGTCGAAGGACAGACCCATACAGATATTGATTGAAGAATTCGTTCTGTCTCATCAACCAAATAGATTTTAGTATGAAGAAAGATGTATCATTCTTGAGATCCTATTTCTGATGGGATGGTATGAAGAAAGAAATTTTGAAATTTTATAATTCAATTTTTAGATCAAACAGAGATTGTGAAACAAGTTGAATCAGAGTTGATTGACTATTACAAGATATTGATTTCATATAATTGTATGTATGCCTATGAGAAAACGACATGTTTAAGATGTGGATAATGTGGTTTAGTTACAGTGAGTTTATGTAGCAAATGTATCTGATAAAGATTCGAGGATAATATCCGAATTCGAAAACAGTTTTCAGAATGTCATGGGTACTAAGTTAGCAACGAGTATTGCTTATCATACCCATACTGATGGACAAACTGAGAGAATTATCCAGACTTTGGAAGCTATGTCCTGATTATTAGTAATTTACTGGGAATTGATATAAATCATTATTCACTAGTAGAATTTTCCTATAATTTAAGTTCCAGACAACTATCGGGATGGCATCAGTTGAGGTTTTGTAGAGCCAGAATACCGATTGTTGATATGCTGAGATGAGATTGATAAGGAATATTTGGCACAACTTGAGATTGTCGAAGAAATGCAAGGAATGATAAGTTTTCTACGAAAACGAATGAAATTTGCTTAAAGTAAACATGTTTGCTATGCCAACAAGAGACATATATCGTTAGAAATTTCAAGTTGAGAATCAGGTAAATCAGAAGATATTATCTTTACGATGATCGATACGATTCGTTAAGTGAGGTACGATGTTGCCTCGATATTTTGAACCTTGTGGAGTCATAGAAAAGTTTGGTTAAGTTGTATATCGTTGACACTACCACAACAGTTGTCACTGATACACGATGATTCTTATATATCTATGAATGAAATTGAGACATCTCATATGATTTAATTTGTTGAGTTATACTCAGTTTGCGATTTCGAGGACAAAACCATTTTAAGAGGTGTTGCCAATTAATTATGATTAATCCGGATTAACGATGTTTAAGCAAACCCGGGTGATTAAAAGTCGAGATTTTGAATTAAGGTGTTCCGGACTACGATGAGTCAAGCAACTAGTGGAACATGTTTTTAATGCTTGTGCATGTGCATGATCACATGGCACTTTGAGAACACATGCCACAAATTAAATTAACTCATGTTTAGTACATAATTTTGGAACATTATTCTTGTAAGATAATGATGTATTGACACATGGATTCCACAATACATCAGATAGTTAAAAAATCATGCAAATTTGCATAGCATGCCAAGACACTACCCCATTTTTCAGACTTGGAATTCTATGCATTAAAAATCATTTATCTTTCTTAAACAAAAACACACCTTCTTCTCTCTAAGAAATTCAAAATTTTGACCCCCTTTTCTCTCAATTTCTCTTGATTTTGTGAGTACGTGCTACATGCAATTAAGGATTTAGAAGCTACAAGGTTAGGGAAGAAGAACCCAACAAGAATTTTTGAGTTTGGAGCATTCTCGAGGGAGGAAAGAAGAGTTTGAAAGGAGAAAGGAGCTTGGTTGACTCAAGGGTTATGATTGTGTTTCAAATCTTCAAGATATAGTGAGGTATAACATGAATCTTGAGTTTTATTAACTTTGATTTAGGTTTAAGGGTCGAAATTTGATGTATCCACATGAGAAATTTGGCACAACTTGCTGTCAAATGAATCAGCAGAATTTGATGGTGCATGCAGAATTTTGTTATCTTTAATTGGCCACCAAAATCAGCTAATTTGGATTTAAAATGAAAAAGTTATGGTTGTGTTACCACAATGTGTACAATCTGGAATCTCAGTGCACGCGAGTTTTTATGCATTGTGTTCTTCGATTTTATGGGAATACATGGCTACGAATTTTAAGTTTAGGCTCTAATAAGAGTTGTACGATTTGGTGTTAGCTTGACTTTGGAATTGACCGCACTTAATTTGGAGTTGATATGCAAAAGTTATGCTAATTTTACCACATGAATCTGGGAAAGGATTAGATACGAGTTGTTAGGCCTATACGTTTTTCAAAGAATGTACATAAAGATGAACAAATTAGCTTAAAGCACATTACAGATGTATTGTATAATTTTGAGTTCTCTTGCATTAGAAACTGGTCTCACATGATTTGGAGTCCATATGAGTGAGTATGCATTTTTCCCTATCACTGCTCAATCTACACTAACAGAGCATATTAGAATGCGATGAAATATGCTATGAATCGACCTCTAGACCTATGAATTAGCTAAAAATCATAAAATATGAAATGAACCTTGTTGTTGTCGAACGTTTCCCACTGGTTTGAAGTCAATTGGAGGTCTTATAAATTTATGGTGAAATTATACTGAAACTGGTCGAGTTAGTTTTTGTAAATAGAACAAGGGAAATTGTATGCCCATATTGGCCTAATACTTAGACCCATAAAATGAACGATTTTTGGGAAAGTGTTGAACATATGAAATGTCCCATTTGATTTATCTTTCAGGTAAAAATGGGCTCAAGTCATTTGGTTTAGTGTTGAAAGACTTAAGGACTTATTATTATGTATATGTCTGCTGAAATGCTAAACTAATGAATTAAGACATAGCCTTGTTTAGTGTATTGATAGATTTGGATGATTTGAATGATATCTGACCAGGTTGTGATATCCCGATGTCAAACTTGAGGAAATACAGAGCTTACGAGTATTTTGATAGCCATGTGGAGGTACGCAGAAATGAGTTTTACCATGACGTCTGACGAAGACGTGTAATGATGCTATTGTATGATTTTACATGTCATTAATTGATTTATATGATTTAATTGTCACTATGTGATTCTTATGTGACTATATTACATGTTGAGATACATTGTAGTACATGATATGTGAATTACATGATATGTATTGATTTTCACGTGAGATTGAATGACATATTGAGGTGCATATGTCATATGATGCATATATGATTCATGGGCATATCATATTGATCTATCCACTTCTTTGATATCCTTGATGATGACTGAGTTGATTTACTCTGAGTGTCGGGGACGACGGGCACGTCGAGGATAGGCCGTGTAGGTAGCAACTGTAGTCACGCACGTTGCTACTGGACCTAGACACGAGGGATGACGAGCACAACACGGGATGATTCTCCTAGCACAAAGTGTGTGTGTTGTCACCCTCTACTCGAGATGATATTGATTGATGATACATTCCTTTGGAATCCGATATTGGTATCTTGAGATTCGATTCTTTATACTCATTTATACATGGTATGCATTGCATGATACTTTGTCATTCTTGACATGATCTATTTATTTCTCGTACTGGGTTCTGATCCCCGTAGTGGGGATGTCATGTCTTTTGTTGTTCGGGCATGACAGGTGATACAAGTAGATAGGTGTTACAAGTAAACAGTTGTTGGATGCTCGTGATGAAGCATCTTAGAATACCTGAGTTCAGCTTTGATATGTTGAGTCTGAGTCCAAGTAATTGTTAGAGTACATTTTAATTACATTTTAAATTACCGGGGTATGCCTCGAGTATCTGTATTTTAAGTATTCTATTATTGGTTGGTTATATACTTGCTTATGTGATGAGCAGCATGTTGAATTGGGAAACTGGAATTACATATTTTAAGTATCATTATATATGTATCACCTAAAAGCGAAAAATTTTTAGGGCTATTTGACAAGATATTTGAAATAAATGTTCTGTTGTTTACACAAATTATCATTGTGTGATAATTAAACACCACATTAGGATCGGACCCTCACAATTCTTATACCACAAGTGATGAATCGAAGCTGTAAGGACCCCTAGCCCTTAACCCTTGATTAGTGTATTAACCACTATATGTGGCGCATGCTTCCAGTAAAAAAAAAAAATCTATCGGGAAACTCAGATGATAGTTTACCATTGAATGACAATTACAAAAATTTCTTTAATGTTGACGTTATAAGATCATCTCTACCAACAAATAGACTCATAGATTTCGCCAATTACCATCCCCATTACGCCACTTTTTACATTGTGGCCTTTTATAAAAATTTGGGCAGAGTCTCCCCATAAATTGAGCTATCCCGAAATAAAAGCACATCACATAACATAATTCCCGGCCAGGGAAAGCACAATACTTAACAGAATACAGAAACACTAAGTAAATTTCCAGCCAGGGAAGGCACCACACAATAAGACAACAAAAGTGGGTTTCAACACCCACATAATACACCAATGACTCTCATATCATTTAGCAATTCTACCACTAATTGCATTCAACATAGAATGAAAGAGAGAAAGGCTCATGCCTTTATATACAACCCATATACAAGTATAATCGTGCTCACATGCGAGTATCACGAATGTGTATATAACCCTCAGGTGTATATAAGTACCCTATATGATACCTTGCTCCATCAAGCCCTGGTACCTCTATCCTAGAAGTGTCTCCAATCAACAGCTCGAGCTCATCTCCAAAGCCATCGATGTACCAGTTCTACCTGTCCCAACAGAGACAGCCCCCAACGGGGTGAGCATACCAATACACAAAATCCCATAATCACAATAATGAAATTCATAATTTACAAAAATGTAAATACTAATGAATTTAAATGATACTCCCTGGAGGGTAACGTCCTCATCCGGGATTCCATGTACTGTCCCTGTTCTCACAATCATCAAACTCATCAAATCTCAAAAATCAGGAAATCAACAAATTGATTAACTCATCGCATGCCTAATTCTCGAATATCAGTAAATAATGATTCCAATTTCATTATACATGCAAATATAGATATCTCAATATCTAATACTGATTTCCCAACTTCGCTACCAATCACAGATAGCTCAAATGCCTCGCATTTATTTTACCAATTCTCCATTATACTCAGACATCTCAAATGTCTCACAATGATTACATGATTCTACAGTCATTCTCAGGCATCTCAATGCCCTACAATGGTCATATAAATCCAGTACCCCATATATCTTGTAAGGTTATACTACTCTAGTATCACGCACGCTTGTGGCGGCGATGTCAAGATTTGGTCGCTCCATAGCTATCTCAACACATATATATAACCACACGCACAACTATTTAATGCAATCAAAATACATTATGCATTTCACAAATGCTCTAATATAAAGTAATGCTCGTACGTCGCACGTACCTTAAATCTCTGTAGTCCGAGCCAAACCTTGCTCGTGTTCCATGCCCCGAGGAATGATGTGCTAACACGATAAATAATTCACAATTATTTACGAACATGTAACCCATGCCCAAACACATCCACGACCCTCAAAAATATTGTCAACACGTGACAATTGACCATTTTAAAGGACCCGGGGTAGAGCACATGCAGGGAGGGAAATCGAATGAGACATCAACGAAAATTGTACAGGAACCACCCCTCATTTTCGAACCCTTAACATCATAATTCGAACCCAACCAAGCACCAAAAATTCATCCAAAACAAGAATAATCGATCAACATCATGAACCACCGCCCCTCCTGCCAAAACCCCAAAAATCGCACACTACCCTCACGCATGCAGCGAGTAATTCAAACCAAACATCACAAAAATAATAGGGGATTACAGGAGAAGAATGAAAAAGGGGTAAGGAAGGTTACCCAAACGAAAAATCTGAAGAAAATCGATTGAAATCAGATGAACCCTAGAAATCGGACCTCTGCGCTTCTCTGGAAATCCGAACGGAAACCTCGACGAAAATTCAGGTTCTTGGTGTGGAAAGTTGCGCCTGGAAGAGACGAAGACAACGGCGGTCCGGACGCGCCGGATGGTGGCCGGACGGCGGCGGGCGCGGCGCTTTTGTCGGCGAGGGTTGAGGGAAATCGAGAAGAGGCAGAGGAAGGGAAGAGACGGGCGAGGGGTGAAAAATAATATCCATCCTTCAACTCTCGGGTTCATCTGGTATAAATAGCAAAATTGCCCCGAAATACCAATAGCCCCACAAATACATCATGATCCATTAAAAATCATCTGTTTTCAAAAACTCTCTCCCTAACCTCAAAAACCCATACCGGTGCCCACCCAAGGCACCCCAGATCCCGAGTAACACCAAAAACCCAACTCATAGGTTTTTCACCGAATTGAGAATACAATCTCAACCTCGGGATCCAACGATCCCAACTACCCAAATAGACGAGGTCGGGAGGCCCAACACCGCGATTAAACTCCAAATCGCCACGTATAAAAACCTTAGGGGTTATTAATACTCCGGGATTAACATCTATAATCCCAGGTCATCACAATATCCCCCACTAAAAGAATTTCGTCCTCGAAATTAGCACAGGCGTACTCCAAGTACAGCCGCAACAACCCAAACCAAAAAACATGACTGTGAATCGAACAGTCACCCTTAGCCCCGACATGGCTATCATGAACGTATCATGGATGATATCAGTCGCGAGGACACTGACCTCGCACCAACCCTGGAATGAAATAAACTTTCCAGTACACCAAAATCGAAAGAGCGTCGGCATAGCACAACGCTAACAATCCAATAGCAGTCAGTCAACTGAAACTGCAAGGATTCAAATCGCTCCCGATTCTATCGTAGATATCTTTCAATGACATCTTTACTATGACTCACGATGTCTAACACACATCGTTACGAGGAAAACACTAGTATACCACAGTATACTCATACCAGACCTGGTTCCCGCTACACAGACCACCTCCATCCAAGGAGCAGTTGCGCCCTCTGCAACTCGGATCGGGCAACTCACGGCCACCGATCCACACCCAAACATATCTCACAAGATGTCCACCTCCGGATATTCCAAGAATCACATCCTGATCAAAATAACCATCGAGACTCCGCAGAGTCGTAAATTCTGAAAGGACATGCAACAAACCCTTTGCATCCTCAACGCTTGTGTCGACAGCGACACCCAACAAAACCGAATTCCTGCCATCCCTTGATAACCCTAGGATTTAACAATCCAAACTTGGGAAGGCTATCGAATAACTCGAAGGGAAACACCAACAAGGAAACACCTCAACCCACACAGATAATCCCTCCTCAAAGGGAGTCAACTAACTTCACGATTATTCCTCATATTTATCGTGCCCTGGAGATTCCCAATCTCGAGGTGTTCCATATCTCTCATCAGAGATTTAACCATCCAACATAGCATAACTCTATGCTTGACAAAAAGGAAATCAACAACTGGCATCCGTATACTCACCGGTATACCTGCCTAAGAACGGACACCACATGCATACTCAATGCACTTGGCTCGGGTATCTACAACATACCCCTAAGCCCCAACCACAACCGTCAATTCTGAGTCATTCCCATCCAGTGGAGAATGAAAATCGACGATTAATAACACACGGTGTGATTCCCAAAATCAACACCACATGCACCAACTTACCGAATCTTTCAAAGATTCCCAATAGGTATAATACTACCTCCTTCCCCACAAGGAAAGTGTCATCGAACTCGAGATCCACTAGTCTCAAACCACCATTCGGAAAACCTGGATACAATAGCACCCATTGCATCCCAAATACACAGATTCCCCAGATCGAGTCAACAACAACTTGATGACTCTCTTGTTGGTACTCCAACATCATGAGCTGTCCCAGACAAGTCTCACCAAGATTAAACATAAACGTATACACGTTTCAGTGAGGCATGCCCAACCTCAACCTCAAATGACGTGGTGACTACTAGAGTCCACCACAATCCACATCGTATCACCTTACGATTTGCCAAACTTGGTTCCAACGAGCAGTATAACGGCTCTACCAAGCCCCTCATGGTGCTGCACACACACGGCAGACAAACTAGTCGCTGCCTCTTTAGGTTTACCTCAAACCTACCAATAAGACGGACGTTTCCGCACTGCATACCATACCGTGGGAAGAAAACTCAATAGAGTAGTGGGTCTGTACCCAACGTTCCTCTAATGCCGATACACCCTGGACACTCTAGTGTCCCTATGCACTTAACGTAACCTGATCCTAATCCTTTAGGACTCATTCTACACCCTCAAGGGTGGTGTGACCATGTCTACCACATGTCATATCGACAGAAAGTGAGTAATTTCCTCCATGATTACTCCTGTCGTCAAATTACATGGCCAAAAAGCCAATCCAACGAGCATACCTCAAGGGTATCACCACTCGTAATATGATCACCTCAAACATATGCTGCGGTACAATCACATGTACAGCGCATCCATCCATTTCTCGAGCAACCCGCTCGGTATAAGGGTCACGTCAATCGGTGACGTAAACACCACCTTGTGCTCGGCACTGGCACCCAAGGCATACAACTGAATACGTATACTCAACTCATTATTCATCGTAACGATGATGCATGTTTAATAAGACATCTCCTACACCATCGTCATCGTCATCCCGTGACGACACATGCCCACTCATGGCATCTAAGGCATCGTCAACTAGTGACGATACATGTCAACAATGACATCTAAACAACCTAGTCAACTCATGACGGTCCATGTACATCAACGTATGCCATCCACCATTATGCTAATAGAATAGCAATATCCCATACTTCATCTGTAAGGACCCCATATACTTAACCCTTGATTAGTGTATTAATCATTATGTGTTGCACATGCTTTCCATAAAATCATTCGGGAAACTCAGATGATACTTTACCATTGAATGGCAATTACAAAGTTTTCTTTAACATACAATGTTATAAGTTCATCATCCTAACAACAAGAGACTCATGGAGTTCGCCCATTACATCACTTTTTTTTCATTGTGGACTTTTATAAAAATTTGGGCAGAGTCTCCCCATAAATAGAGCTATCCCGAAATAAAAGTACAACAAATAACATAATTCCCGGCCAGGGAAAACATAATACTCATCAGAATGCAGCAATATCAAGTAAATTCCCAGCCAGGGAAGACACCACACATATGGCAACAAAAGTGGGTTTCAACACCCACAATACACCAATGACTCTCATAATCTTTAGCAATTCTACCTCTAATTGCATGCAACATAGAATGAAAGAGAGAAAGGCTCATGCCTTTATATACAACCCATAAACAAGTATAATCGTGCTCACATGCGAGCATCATAAATATGTGTATAACCATCATGGGTATATATATATGTAGGTACTCTATAAGATACCGTGCTCCATCAAGCCCTGGTACCACGATCCTGAGAGTACATCCAATCAACAGCTCGAGCTCATCTCCAAAGCCATCGATGTACCTGTTCACCTGCCCCCAACAGAGACAGCCCCCAACGGGGTGAGCATACCAATTCCACAATTTCATAATCATAATGACATAATACATAATTTACGAAAATGTAAATATTGTGGAACATATGTGACACTTCCTGGATGGTATCATCCTCATCCTAGCGTACTCCTGTAATAACCCTGTTCTCAAAACAGATAAATCATCAAATCCTGAATATGCAGTTAATCATCATATTGGTTAACCCTAACCAGTTTCGAATTAACAACATTTCATAACATCTTTCTTTATCTAGCAATTATCGTAATTCTAGATATCATAATGAGATTTCCTTAACTTCCGATACTAGTAATCACTTCTCTGATTGACTACGTCTCTGTTCCTATTCATTACCAATAGGGAATAAAATACAGATATCCTAGATATCTAATCAATACCACATTTTCATTTCTTACTTCAAAGTAGCGTCATACTACTGGTGTTCGCTCCGTAGTGACCACACCCATCATTTGCTCGCTTCATAGCGGCACCAAGCATTTCATCATGTGAATCAAAATAACGTAACCAAGTCCCGGTGCCATCATAGTAAGACATTTCATGTATTTAATTCATGCATCATACTTGTAAAACATCATTTAAGCTATGCTCGTACGCTAAACGTACCTTAAATCCTCGAAGTCCGAGCCAAACCTTGCTCGAGTTCCATGTCCCGAGGAATGATGTGCTAACACGATAAATAATTCACAATTATTTACGAACATGCAACCCATGCTCAAGCACACCCATATCCCTCAAAATATTATCAACACACGACAATTAACCTTTAAAAAGACCCGGGGCAGGGTACATGCAGGGAGGGAACAAATGAGACAATATCGAAAATTGTTCAAGAACACCCTACAAATTTTCAAACCCTTATCTCACAAATCGAACCCAATTAAACACCATAAATCATCTAAAAAAATGTGAATTAAACCATCAATAGCAAGAATCATCATCCTTGCCAAAAACCCCCAAATTTTCGAACTCAAGCCCTTAAATTCGAACCCAATAAGCATCAATAATTCATCTAAAACATGTAATAATCAATTACTAACAAGAATCATCACTCCTTGTCAAAAGCCCCAATTTTTCGAACCCTAACTCATGAAAATCGAGCTGAAATTCGAACTAAATGCAACAATTATTTCGAACCACAAAAGTCTGAAATCATCGACTCAAAATCAGCTTAAAAACGCCCCAAAAACACTAGAATAATCGTGCCAAAATCATACCAAAATCGAGCCCCAAAAATCGGATGAACTCCAGTTTTCGAACCCTATGCTTTTCTGGCAAATCCGAACGCGATTCTCGACGAAACTTCGAATTGTTGGTATGGATAGGAGCGCCTGGAAGAGACGATTCCAACGGCGGGTGGCACGCGCCGAATGGCGGCCGGACGGCGGCGGGCGAACGACTTTTACGCGCGGGGGTTCAAAGGGGATCGAGAAGTGCGCGGGCGGGAAGAGAGAGAGGAGGTGGGGAAAAATGGTTCCGATAATTAAAATCTTGGGTTCAACTGGAAATTCTGCTCGATCGATCGGAAATCACAGTAAGTTTCTTCGCCTTTTTCAGCTTCTGGCGAGTTTCGTATTTTGGCCGTAACTTTCTCATACGAACTCCGAATTTGATGAATCAGCTGTCCACGTGAAGATAAGAGAAAGTTCTACAACTTTTATATGGACCACATTTCCAAAACATGGCTCGAACATATAGTAATTTGAGGAGAAAGGAGCAACATGTGTCTTGGATTCTGGTTTCTTCCTCTTTTCTTCAACTTTATTCATTTTTTCATCATTTTAGCTTGATTTCTTCCCCTTTTGTGAATTTCAACATTGATTCCTGAAATATAGAAATATATACCATAAAACGTAAAATAACTCAAGAATCAACACGAAAACATATACATATCAAAGCATAAAAACGCGTAATATTCAACCCTATCAACTCCCCCAAACTTATCACTTAATCGTCCTCGATTAAGCATTAAAATCACAAGGTAGAGTTCATTCTTGATACTTGAAACAATTATTTCATGACTTATTTTATTCTCAGAAATCTCATGCACATATACAAAAGTTGACAAGACATGTTTTCTCCTAATTCAAGCAACATATCTCAAAATCGGAATGTGTGTGTGTGCTAATTTCAATCTCAAGTTTCATGCACATATTCAAGATCAAATCATGCTAATCAACTCAAAGTCGAGATTATCATCAAGCACCCTATAAGCCTATTTTCAAACAACTTCTCCACTAATGATAGTTACTCCCTAGACTTGGATCAAAAGGACTTTTTAAGCTTGTAATGTAAGGCCTTTGGTGTTGGCTTCAAAGAAAAGATAGGATAAGCGCAAAGAAGAGAGTATAATCATTTATAGTTCAAATTTTCTCACACATCGAGCTCCTCTTCTTTTTCTTTTATAGCCTTGGCCACTTTGGGTCTTATATGTTTATTTTTTTTCTTTTCAAGGCTCTCTGTCTATCTTTTTCTTTTCTCATTCATCAATATTTTTCAATAAGCTCATCAGGATATAACAATTTACATGCATCGAATAGAATTCATTATACTCTCTTAGGGTAAGGATAACTTTTTCATTTAGGCTCAATGCATATACCATTCTTTTTTCAATAAAGCTCAAATGGGACACTAGGGATTGATATGAATCATGGTAAGCTTGAAAGGCTCAAACGTTTCAAAGATCGCCTAGATCATTTCCAAGTCAAGTTTGTAACTATAAAATTTCGCCTCAAAGTGTCATCATCAAATAAGTTCTAGGATAACTCTAAGATGCTCAAGACAAATCATCAAGTTCACAACAATTATCATTATTCAACATGCAATCCACAAGATCATGACTCATTGTGCTCAAAATATTCCTCAATCTTGATATGCTAACTCAAATTAGGATATTCATGTACAAGTCCAATCACAAATCAAGTTCATATGCATAGTGAGATCAAAGTCCTCATTGAATAGTCACTACTATAATTCATTCTTTTCTCAAGTTTGAACTCATAAAAAAAAATTTTAGCTCATAATAATCGGACGATTCAAGTGTCATTTAAGCACGCAACATGTGGTTAAAACAAGTAAAACATGCAAGCTACTACTCCCCCAAACTTAAATCAAACATTGCCCTCAATGTTTAAAAGAATCAAAAGGGAAAAAGTGAACTCCCTTGATCAAGACGCTTGCATGAGGTTTGAGGAAGATTTGCTTTTGAAAGCTCCACTGTTGTAGGGGTTCATCGCTCCAACCAAGTACCTAACAAGAGAAGAATGCAAATGGTAAAATATTCGACTCGAGAGATAAACAAAACTAAAACAAAAACTGAAAATCAAATAACAAAACTAAATAACAAAAGGATACGCTTGGGTTGCCTCCCAAGAAGCGCTGATTTTTGGTCTTCGGCTTGACCATCAGAAGCAACCATCAAAGAGCGGCTGCCGCCCATAGTAAGTATCGTATGATACCACTAATGGGTCTTCATTCAGTATGCCCTCAAGATTGGCATGATTGTAACAGTGTAAGCTCGTCGCTCCAACAACATTCTTGAATTGGTAGGTACGGGAGAATGATTCTTGACTCGGCTTCATATCTTGGAGGATGTAGTATGGTGAAGTTGGCATCGATGGAAAGAAAGGATCCACATATGGCATAGAACGTGTCGCTATCGATGGGTGCATATCAAAGTTCTCAAAAATCTCCTCCTCCAACATCACTCTTGGCTCGTCTTCCCATATGATATCAAAGGTTGACTTTTCCACTGTAGGCTCAATCACTTCAAGTGGCTCAACTTTCCTTGAATTTTCCACATGAGTAGGATCACTCCCCCAAACTTGATTAGTTGAGTGATCATCATCATGTAACCAGGCCTGATTTGAAGATCCCGTCTCCTCCTCTTGGCAGCTCATTGAGATGGTTTTCACAAGGATTGCTAAATGCTGCTCTAGGTGACGTATAGAATTGGTCTGGTTTTCTAAACGTTGCTCAGTTGACGCCATGAATCTAAGTAACATATCCTCCGATTGAGCCATTACTTCTGCAGAACTATCTCTCTTCACTCTATGATGCTCAAATGGTTGGTGCATATCATTAGGGTAGTGAGGCTCCGGTGGGTATTGGTGACTCCAACCTTGTAGTGAAGGATCACAACGCCAGTCGTAATCGAAGTCCGCCATATCATTGAACAGGTGCAACACACTGTCCTCATCTCTATCAACCAGGGGACTCCCAGTTACCAGTGCTCCACTGAATATCCATCCTCGTGTCTGTGCATCCAAACCTTTGAAGAAATATTGCAGAAGAGTATAGTTCAAAAAATTGTGATACCGGAATGTGTCTGCCAATTCATTGAATCTCCCCCACACTGCATAAAACGGCTCCGAATATTGTTGGGCAAATTTTGTGAAGACTTGTTGATGAAGCATCACAAGTACCTCGCAATAAAAACAAATAAAACAATTAAATATATACAAAAAAGAAAAAAAAATGGTTAAATTACAGTCAAAGCTTCTCGTATGATATTACTAAAGTTAGTCCCCGGCAACGGCGCCAAAAACTTGATCGCTTTTATTTTAAACAATTAATTCCAATCTAGCGATTTTAGACCGCAAGTGCACGGTGTCAAGTTTTAGTATAGATAGGAAGATACGGATTGTCGAACCCACAGGGACTAACAAGTAAGTACCAAATAAGAAACTTTTAACTATATTTAACCTACGAAAATTAATCAATAATTAAACTAAACTAAATTAAGCTACTATAATCCAACCAAAAAAGTCAACGATCACGAGAAAAATCCACAAGAAAGTAACAAGACAATTATTCACCTAACCCAACTCTTACAATTCTTTTCTCCACACATCTCTACGGTGACGGGTTTTCCGGATTTATTCAATATACTCTCTCGAGCTATATTAAGTCTAACATCAAATTGCAACTAGTAACTCTCGTTCACGTAATTAACAATTTAATATTGAATGCGCTTTATGAAAACCACTAACTTTAGATTAAACAACCCAAAGCTATCACTCGTGTGTGATTTTATCTCTCGATCTCAATCTTTAACACACGGCATGAATTATTCTATCATATTATAATTTCATCTCTCGATCTCAATTATAATAAAATATCATTCAAAGGTGATCAATCCTTCAAAAGCATTAAAAACAATAACACATGCTCATAGATGATATATGAATTCAATCAATCAAGAATATTAAAGGAAAACAATGTTTAGAATATTTCTCAATCATTCAAAACACAATAAATCCAATAATAATTCAAAACAAATAATAGAAAAGTAAAAGCAAACTCCCAAGTCGACTCTTTCGTTGATTCTCGATCCTTCCTCGCTTCTTTCTCGATCGTGCTCTTCGATTATCTTGTTGGCTCGTTCCAAATCATAGGGTGTAGGGTTGATGAGTGATGATGGATGAAGGTTGAATGGTAGAAGGATGGAGGTTGTGGTGGATGAGGTGTGAAGAAAGATGGACGTGAGGGGAGAAGAAGGTGGAGGCTGTGGTGATTGTGGAATTGAAGGAAGGAGATGTGAGATGAGATGGTGAAGGAAAAGGGGGCTGAGATGGAGGCTATTTCCTAGGTTAAAAGTATGATTTGGGTTGAAATTATGGTGTATAATATATAGGGGAAAGAATTATGGACTTTCCTCTTGCATCCAAACTCTACAAGGAAGGTATTTTAATGAAAATTGCTTGTCCCGATCGATCCGAAAGAAGAGCCGATCGATCGAGCCTTCCAGTAAGATTTTCGTGGCTTTTTCTGCCCGTCTCGATCGATCGGAAATTCTGCTCGATCGATCGGAAATCACAGTAAGTTTCTTCGCCTTTTTCAGCTTCTGGCGAGTTTCGTATTTTGGCCGTAACTTTCTCATACGAACTCCGCATTTGATGAATCAGCTGTCCACGTGAAGATAAGAGAAAGTTCTACAACTTTTATATGGACCACATTTCCAAAACATGGCTCGAACATATAGTAATTTGAGGAGAAAGGAGCAACATGTGTCTTGGATTCTGGTTTCTTCCTCTTTTCTTCAACTTTATTCATTTTTTCATCATTTTAGCTTGATTTCTTCCCCTTTTGTGAATTTCAACATTGATTCCTGAAATATAGAAATATATACCATAAAACGTAAAATAACTCAAGAATCAACACGAAAACATATACATATCAAAGCATAAAAACGCGTAATATTCAACCCTATCAGTCATATCAATAGAAAGCGAGTAATTCCTCCACGATTACTCCTGTCGTCAAAAACATGGCCAAAAAGCCATTCCAACGAGCATACCTCAAGGGTATCACCATTCGAAATATGATTACCTCAAACAATTTCTGCGGTACAATCACATGTACGGCGCGTCCATCCATTCCTCGAGCAACCCGCTCGGTATAAGGGTCACGTCAATCGGTGCCGCACACACCACCTTGTGCCCGACACTGGCACCCAAGGCATACAACTGAAAACGTATACTCAACGCATTGTTCATCGTAACGATGATGCATGTCTAATAAGACATCTCCTACATCATCGTCATCGCCATCCCGTGACGACACATGCCCACTCATGGCATCTAAGGTATCGTCAACTAGTGACGATACATGTCAACAATGACATCTAAACAACCCAGTCAACTCGTGACGGTCCATGTACATCAACGTATGTCATCCATCATCATGCTAGTAAAATAGCCATACATATAGTCATTAATTCTTGACATGGATGATTAAAATCATCATCTTATAACATCATCATCTTATACATCATCATCATATAAGCATCATCATCTCATAGCATCATCATCTTATACATCATCATCATATAAGCATCATCATCTTATAGCATCATCATCTTATACATCATCATCATATAAGCATCATCATCTTATAGCATCATCATCTTATACATCATCATCATATAAGCATCATCATCTTATAGCATCATCATCTTATAGATATAACAGTCAATGTACGAAATCATAGTTGAGTAAGCTTGCTGGTTATTCATTAACTCCTTTTCATTTTCCCTGGTTCATATTCATGCACATGGGCATCTTACCCTGTGGCATCTTACCACATAATAACATCGTATGGCCTCTTACCATATGGGCATCTAACCCCGTGGCGTCTTACCACATAATAACATCGTACGGCCTCTTACCATATGGGCATCTTACCCCGTGGCGTCTCACCACATAATAACATCGTATGGCCTCTTACCATATGGGCATCTTACCCCGTGGCGTCTTACCACATAATAACATTGTATGGCCTCTTACCATATGGGCATCTTACCCCGTGGCGTCTTACCACATAATGACATCGTATGGCCTCTTACCATATGGGCATCTTACCCCGTCATATGGCATCTTACCATAACACAATCATCGTGTGGCATCTTACCACATGGGCATCTTACCCAATCATATGGCGTCTTACCATATCATAAACATTGTGTGGCATCTTACCACATGGGCACCTTACCCAATCTCATATACGTCATCATAAACATCGTCATAATAATCATCATCGTAAACATCATCGTAAACATCATATCATCTTTACTCATCATAAACATCATCATCATAACTTACTTATCATAATCATCATCATAAACATCATATCATCTTTACTTATCATAAACATCATCATCATAACTTACTTATTATAATCATCATCATAAACATCATATCATCTTTACTTATCATAAACATCATCATCTTAACTTACTTATCATAATCATCATCATAAACATCATATCATCTTTACTCATCATAAACATCATCATCTTAACTTACTTGTCATAATCATCATCATAAACATCATATCATCTTTACTTATCATAAACATCATCATCTTAACTTACTTATCATAATCATCATCATAAACATCATATCATCTTTACTTATCATAAACATCATCATCTTAACTTACTTATCATAATCATCATCATAAACATCATATCATCTTTACTTATCATAAACATCATCATCTTAACTTACTTATCATAATCATCATCATAAACATCATATCATCTTTACTTATCATAAACATCATCATCATAATATGTAAGGGTATGGTTTACCGTCCGATGCTCGTACGTCTCTTACGTACCTTCCTTGCTCGAACATTACATGAACAAACACATTAGTATATTCAATAATAATTGAGACCATACCGAAGTATTCCACTGTCGGTTGTCTACCCAGTCTGTCCTCAGACAATACGTCATATCTTTCTTTTCCCTGATTTTCTTCCAAAATCAGATTCCTTGGCACGTAGCATATAGAGTGCTAGACATCACTATTAATGTCATCCTATCGTGTCCCACACGATTCCTGCAACCACAATGGTTAGCAATACCACTTTTCATATCATAAAAGCACATAAACAATTAGTCATGTCGTATAACATTAATGCCATCATGCATAAATATGTGCTATCAATAACTTCCTAGGCCCTCAACAGCCCCGATGAGCAACCACTGCTCTGATACCACTAATGTAAGGACCCCATATACTTAACCCTTGATTAGTGTATTAATCATTATGTGTGGCACATGCTTTCCATAAAATCATTCGGGAAACTCAGATGATACTTTACCATTGAATGGAAATTACAAAGTTTTCTTTAACATACAATGTTATAAGTTCATCATCCTAACAACAAGAGACTCATGGAGTTCGCCCATTACATCACTTTTTTTTCATTGTGGACTTTTATAAAAATTTGGGCAGAGTCTCCCCATAAATAGAGCTATCCCGAAATAAAAGTACAACACATAACATAATTCCCGGCCAGGGAAAACATAATACTCATCAGAATGCAGCAATATCAAGTAAATTCTCAGCCAGGGAAGACACCACACATATGGCAACAAAAGTGGGTTTCAACACCCACAATACACCAATGACTCTCATAATCTTTAGCAATTCTACCTCTAATTGCATGCAACATAGAATGAAAGAGAGAAAGGCTCATGCCTTTATATACAACCCATAAACAAGTATAATCGTGCTCACATGCGAGCATCATAAATATGTGTATAACCATCATGGGTATATATATATGTAGGTACTCTATAAGATACCGTGCTCCATCAAGCCCTGGTACCACGATCCTGAGAGTACATCCAATCAACAACTCGAGCTCATCTCCAAAGTCATCGATGTACCTGTTCACCTGCCCCCAACAGAGACATCCCCCAACGGGGTGAGCATACCAATTCCACAATTTCATAATCATAATGACATAATACATAATTTATGAAAATGTAAATATTGTGGAACATATGTGACACTTCCTGGATGGTATCATCCTCATCCTAGCGTACTCCTGTAATAACCATGTTCTCAAAACAGATAAATCATCAAATCCTGAATATGCAGTTAATCATCATATTGGTTAACCCTAACCAGTTTCGAATTAACAACATTTCATAACATCTTTCTTTATCTAGCAATTATCGTAATTCTAGATATCATAATGAGATTTCCTTAACTTCCGATACTAGTTAATCACTTCTCTGATTGACTACGTCTCTGTTCCTATTCATTACCAATAGGGAATAAAATACAGATATCCTAGATATCTAATCAATACCACATTTTCATTTCTTACTTCAAAGTAGCGTCATACTACTGGTGTTCGCTCCGTAGCGACCACACCCATCATTTGCTCGCTTCATAGCGGCACCAAGCATTTCATCATGTGAATCAAAATAACGTAACCAAGTCCCGGTGCCATCATAGTAAGACATTTCATGTATTTAATTCATGCATCATACTTGTAAAACATCATTTAAGCTATGCTCGTACGCTAAACGTACCTTAAATCCTCGAAGTCCGAGCCAAACCTTGCTCGAGTTCCATGTCCCGAGGAATGATGTGCTAACACGATAAATAATTCACAATTATTTACGAACATGCAACCCATGCTCAAGCACACCCATATCCCTCAAAATATTATCAACACACGACAATTAACCTTTAAAAAGACCCGGGGCAGGGTACATGCAGGGAGGGAACAAATGAGACAATATCAAAAATTGTTCAAGAACACCCTACAAATTTTCGAACCCTTATCTCACAAATCGAACCCAATTAAACACCATAAATCATCTAAAAAAATGTGAATTAAACCATCAATAGCAAGAATCATCATCCTTGCCAAAAACCCCCAAATTTTTGAACTCAAGCCCTTAAATTCGAACCCAATAAGCATCAATAATACATCTAAAACATGTAATAATCAATTACTAACAAGAATCATCACTCCTTGTCAAAAGCCCCAATTTTTCGAACCCTAACTCATGAAAATCGAGCTGAAATTCGAACTAAATGCAACAATTATTTCGAACCACAAAAGTCTGAAATCATCGACTCAAAATCAGCTTAAAAACGCCCCAAAAATACTAGAATAATCGTGCCAAAATCATACCAAAATCGAGCCCCAAAAATCGGATGAACTCCAGTTTTCGAACCCTACGCTTTTCTGGCAAATCCGAACGCGATTCTCGACGAAACTTCGAATTGTTGGTATGGATAGGAGCGCCTGGAAGAGACGATTCCAATGGCGGGTGGCACGCGCCGAACGGCGGCCGGACGGCGGCGGGCGAACGACTTTTACGCGCGGGGGGTCAAAGGGGATCGAGAAGTGCGCGGGCGGAAAGAGAGAGAGGAGGTGGGGAAAAATGGTTCCGATAATTAAAATCTCGGGTTCAACTGGTATTTATAGCAAAAATACCCCAAAATACTAATATCCCCACAAATACATCATGATTCATTAAAAATCATCTGTTTTCAAAAACTCTCTCTCTAACTCAAAAACCCCCTACCGGTGCCCACACCAAGCACCCGAGATTCCGAGTCACACTAAAAACCCAACTCACAGGTTTTCACCAAAATGAGAATACGATCTCAACCTCGGGATCCAACGATCCCAACCACTCAAATAAACGAGCCCAGAAGGCCCAACATCGCGATTAAACTTCAAATCGCCACGTAAAACAACTTTAGGGATTTTTAACACTACGGGATTAACATCTATGATCCCTGGTCATCACATCATCGCTAACAAGATAGCGGCATACTTGTCTCCGTCGCTCGATAATAGTGCGTAATCAGCACCCATCGCTCAAGGCGGCATAATCCTGTGCTGCGTGCATAGTGGCACAATCCATCGCTATAGAGTCGACGGCATGATACCTCGTCATATAATAAGTGGCATGAAACCTCGCTATACACCTGAGCATGAATCATCGTCCACATAATAGCGGAACGAGGCATCGCTATCAACATATCCGGTGCACGAATCATCGCCAATCCTTATAGAAGAATGAGTCATCGTAAATCATCATATACATATGCCCAACGGCGTGAACCATCATCAACCGACACAGCGGAATGTCTCATCGCTATACATGTGTCTGGCGGTATGAATCATCGCCCATCATCATAGAAGAATGAATCATCATCATCAACACAGCAGAATACATCATCGCTATCATCTGTGTCATCATAAAGATATGAATCATCATCATCGACACAGCGGAATACATCATCGCTATCATTCGTGTCATCATAAAGAAATGAATCATCATCAATCGACACAGCGGAATACATCATCTGTAATACCCCCAAAATGTTATATAATTATGTGCTACGATGATGATTTACGATGTGTTTAAGAGGGTTGTTGTACTTTAATTGGGGGTTATATTTATGATATGATGATATGGTTTAGAGGGCATGTTAGGTGTTTTTAATTGTTGTATTGATGTAGTAAAATTATAAAATATCAAGGGGAGATATTTATATACATCGTATGAAATACTGGGACACAATTAAACACCACAAAACCACCCTACATGCAACCACCCACCCCCCACTTGCAGCAACCCACGCCCCTCCCCTGTTTTTCTGGATAAGAGTTGACCAAGTAGGCATGTTGGCCCTTAGATATTTCTCACTTTGTCTCTTCCAAACACTTCCTTCTTCCTCCCTTCTTTTCGTCCGAAATCTGGGCTGCTACTAGGAGGAAAGTGATCGGAAATTCCTTGTCTCTTCTTGACAAAAATCGGAGAGCAAAATTGAGCCATCCCAGGTACCAGCACAATCAAGGAGATAAGTCTGTTGACTCCTCCTCCTTTTGAAAAGGTACGTAAGAGGCGACAGGCATCGGACGGTAAAACACATCTTTACACTACGACTATGCTTTATTGCATGAGTATACATGATGAAATGATGATGTTTATAAGATGTTTATGATGTTTATAAGATATTTACGATGTTTATAAGATGTCTATGATATTAATTGTGGTAAGATGCCACGGGGTAAGATGCCCCACATGGTAAGAGGCCATGCGATGTTATTTGTGGTAAGATGCCACGGGGTAAGATGCCCCACATGGTAAGAAGCCATGCGATGTTATGTGGTAAGATGCCACAGGGTAAGATGCCCATATGCATGATTATGAATCAGGGACAACAATAAGAAGTTAATGAATAACCAGTATATTTACTTAACCAATATTCCATGCATTTACTATGATGTTTTTATGATGTTAAGTAAATTGTATATGCTTATGATGTGTTGTCCCTGTAGGTACGCTTTTGGGCTAAAGGACTAAGGGTCGGGTTGAGGCAGTGAGCTACAAGGAACACAGGAATGTATAGGATTCAAGTTACGATTAGTATCTACTCTAGTAGTAGTATAAATCTAAATATTAACCATCTTTTGGGAATGTAATGAATTATTTTTTTGAAGTCTTTTATTTTGGCCTGAAATCCTGTTAGCTCATGTAACAACCAGAACCTTAAGACGTTATTAATGCATGATTAGTCCTTCTTATGTCTATTAATCACTGTTAAGGTGGGAAGACCCCACATTAGTGGTATCAGAGCAGTGGTTAGATAACTCGGGAATGAGTGAAGGGTAGCCTTAGCAATAAGTTGGCTAGGTGCTTAAATTGAACATGTTTTATATGTATGTTGCATATGAAGTTCCTATGTTATGCTAACATGTTTAACTATCTAACGATGTACTTTATGAACTGCTTTTGGTGTTGTTATTAACCCTTGTGTTGCAGCATGGCAGCAAATATAGAAGTGGGTGACGCCGTTAGTGTAAATGCAAGTGCTGGGCGCACGAATCCATTGCCGCCACCAGCCTTGGGCGAAGAACCTTCTGAACAACAGTTGCTACCTGGGGAGTTGAGCTTGGCTCAATTTATGATGTACCGACCCCCGATGTTCGAAGGGACTGAATCAGGGGAAAAAGCTGAGGAATGGTTGGAGAGGATTGAACAGATATTTGTGGCAGCGCCTTGTGCAAAGACGGCCTGGATCAGATTAGCAGAATTTCAGCTGGCCAAGAAGGCACTGATGTGGTGGAAGACCACCGTGATTGAGCAAGAGGCTCTGGGGCAGGAAATAAATTGGAAGATGTTCCGAACGCGGTTTCTGACCCGCTACTTCTCAGCCGCTGCAAGACAAGCCAAGGAGGATGAGTTTACCAGTTTAAGGCAAGGTACCATGCCTGTATCTGATTATGCTCTACATTACTGTTCCTTACTGCGTTATGTGCCCCATATTGCTGCAAACCCTCAAGCGAAGATGAGGAATTTCATGAAGGGCTTGAGGCCGGAACTATATGACAGGGTAATTACCTATGGCCCTGCCTGTTTTGACGATGCGCTTTCACGAGCTGAACTAGCCAAACTGGGAGTTGGCGCATATCCTGATGCAGTGCCACCTCCAGCACCCCCTTAGAAATCCACTTCTGACAATTTGAAACCCAGGGGTGATCAGTTTAAGCCTAGCGGAAATACTTCAGCGTCGAGATTCAGTGGCAAGAGGCCCGAGAATCGATGGAAAGGGAACCGTAGGAATGATGCTCCATCAGGGAGAGGACAGCCTCAGGGAGACAGGTCTGGAAGAGTTCAGTGCACTCTTTGTGGACAACCACATTTGGCAAAGGATTGCGTAGGGTGCTATGTCTGTGGCGATAAAGGCCACTTTGCTCGATAGTGTCCCAACAGGGGAAGACAGCAGAACTCTACAGGGAGGCCTGCGGAGAGAGCAGCACAGCACCGACCACCTTTCGCACCGAGGCAGTATGGAGGTCAGCCCACGGGGCCACCTCAGGGGCAGGTGTATGCTTTGACGAGGGAGCAGGCTACAGCGGCTCCGGAGGAGGTTATAGTGGGTACGTGTCTTTTATTTACGCACCCTGCTCTTATATTGATAGACACAGGTGCGTCACACTCTTTTGTGTCGACGAATTTTGTTGAAAGGCACCACATATGCACTTCTCCATCGCCCATGCCTCTTATGGTCTCGACCCCCGCTGGAAGAAGTTTAACTACGGATCAGATTGTCTACGATGGCCTCATTTATTTTGAGGATAATGAGTTAAGATCGGATTTGATCGTGCTGGGAATGACAGACTTCGATTGCATTGTGGGCATCGATGTTCTGAACAAGTATCAGGCAATGGTAGACTGCAGGCAGAGGACTGTCCGATTCAGGTCTGATATGGGAGTCCAGTGGACATTCTTTGGGGATGGTTCTCGCCCAAAGATTCCGTTGATATCTGCTGTCAAGATGGCACAGTTATTGGAACGAGGTCATACAGGCTATCTTATCTATGCTGTTGATATGACGGAAGAGAGGAAGGAGTTAAAGGTTGAGGATGTGCCCGTAGTGGCAGAGTTTGCTGATGTCTTTCCGGAGGAACTTTCCGGAGGAAATTCCCGGATTCCCACCGATGAGAGAGGTCGAGTTTGGGATTGAACTGCTACCAGGGACGTCTGCGATTTCTCGTGCCCCATATAGGATGGCACCAGCAGAGTTAAGCGAGTTAAAGTTTCAGTTGTAGGAACTCCTTGACAAGGGCTACATACGCCCTAGCGTATCGCCCTGGGGTGCACCTGTCTTATTTGTTAAGAAGAAAGATGGATCGATGCGTCTATGCATTGACTACAGACAGCTGAATAAAGCTATAGTAAAGAACAAGTATCCACTTCCGAGGATCGATGACTTGTTTGATCAGTTGCAGGGTACGAGGCTTTACAGTAAGATCGATCTGAGGTCGGGGTACCATCAGATTCGAGTAAGAGAAGATGATGTTCAGAAGACGGCGTTTAGGACTAGATATGGGCACTATGAATTCCTGGTCATGCCTTTTGGGGTGACGAATGCCCCAGCTGTCTTCATGAGTTTGATGAACAGGGTGTTCCAGCCATATTTGGATCAGTTCGTCATAGTCTTCATTGACGACATACTTATTTACTCTCGGACGGAAGAAGAGCATGTAAAGCACTTGAGGACAGTGCTTCAGATCCTCAGGGATCATCAGTTATATGCAAAGCTTAGTAAGTGCGAGTTCTGGTTGGACAGCGTGGTATTCTTGGGCCATGTCATATCTATCCATGGGATATCTGTGGATCCCAGGAAGATTGAAGTTGTGTTAGAGTGGGCTGCACCCACTTCTGTACCAGAGATACGGAGTTTCCTCGGTCTGGCAGGTTATTACCGACGTTTCGTCGAAGGTTTCTCGAAGATTACCAAACCCCTGACACAGCTGACTCAGAAAGGAGTCCCCTTCTTTTGGTCTGAGGCTTGTGAGGAAAATTTTCAAGAACTGAAGCATCGCTTGACTACAGCGCCGGTATTGGTGATTCCGTCTGAGAATAAGAAGTTTGCCTTGTATACGGATGCGTCAATGCAGGGTTTGGGCTGTGTGTTGATGCAAGATAAGCACGTGGTGGCTTATGCATCGAGGCAGCTGAAGCCACACGAGGCTAGGTATCCAGTGCATGATTTGGAACTGGCGGCCATCATATTTGCCTTGAAGATCTGGAGGCATTACTTGTATGGCACGTCTTTCACTATATATACGGACCATAAGAGCCTGAAGTTCTTATTCACTCAGGCAGAGTTGAATATGAGGCAAAGAAAGTGGATGGATTTGCTCAAAGACTATGATTGTGAAATTGAGTACCATCCAGGTAAAGCGAACTTAATAGCAGACGCCTTAAGTCAGAAGGTGAAGAGTACTGCAGAGGATGTTATGTGTTTGTCGGCCTTGATGACTTCTTATTGCCATCTGGGCTATGATTTCGATGTAGACACGTCGCCTGTGCGAGTGTCGACCTTATTGGCGGAGCCAGATGTATTTGAGGCGATCAGGAAGGCCCAGAAGTCGGATAGTGAGGTTCAGAGATGGACATCATTGGTACTTCACGGACAGGCATCCAAGTTCAGAGTGGCTGAGGATGATTCTTTGAGACTGGGCAAAACCGATGGGTAGTCCCAGATACACCAGAACTGCGTAGAGGAATATTGGAGCGAGCTCACAGTAGTCGGTTCAGTATCCACCCAGGGGGAAAGAAGATGTACAAAGATCTATGCGATCAATTCTGGTGGAGACGCATGAAGCGTGAGGTGATCAATTTCGTCAAAAGATGTTTGATCTGCCAGCAGGTAAAGGCAGAGAGGCAGAGGCCTGGTGGTGAGCTGAAGAGCTTAGAGGTGCCTGAATGGAAGTGGGAGCATATATCTATGGACTTCGTGACCCACTTGCCGAGGACGGCCTCAGGATTTGATGCGATCTGGGTGATCGTGGATAGGCTGACGAAGACGGCTCATTTCATCCCTTACAGTATGTCATATACATACTTGAAGATGGCCCAGATGTATTTACGGGATGTGGTGAGATTGCATGGTATTCCAGTCTCGATAGTGTCTGACAGAGACCCGAGATTCACTTCACATTTCTGGGAGGGTCTCCAGACAGCTTTGGGCACAGAGGTGAGACTGAGCACGACCTATCACCCTCAGACAGACGGCCAGACGGAGCGTACCATTCAGACGCTCGAAGACATGTTGAGGGCCTGCATTTTGGAGTTTGATACTCCGTGGCAGGATTCAGTGCCGCTGGTGGAGTTCTCCTATAATAACAGTTATCAGGCGAGCATTCAAATGGTTCCTTTTGAAGCTCTGTATGGACGACGATGTAGATCACCGCTGTATTGGGAGGACTTGACTAGCAAAGCGGTCGGAGGACCGGATATGATCAAGGACATGGAAGGTAAGATAAAGTTGATACGCCAGAAGATGAAAGCGGCCCAGGATAGGCAAGCGGCCTATGCCAATAAGCGGCGACGACCGCTAGAATTCCAGTTAGGTGACAGGGTCTTCTTAAAGATCTCGCCCTTCAGGGGTGTGGTTCGTTTTGGGATGCGGGGGAAGTTATCTCCGAGGTATGTTGGGCCATATGAGGTTTTACAGCGTATCGGTACATTGGCATATCGTTTGGCTCTACCCCCCATCCTTGTCTGGCATACACGATGTTTTCCATGTCTCTATGTTACGGAAGTATGAGCCAGACCCGTCTCATGTCTTACAGCCTACAGAAGTTCAGTTAGACTCAGATGTGTCCTACGTAGAACGACCAATCAGAATTCTGGATCGAGAGGATCGCAGACTACGGAGCAAAGTTATACCGATGGTCAAAGTTCAGTGGGATCGCCGGGGTGTCGAGGAGGCTACATGGGAGACGGAACGGCATATGGTGCAGCACTATCAGGAACTATTCTCTGGTATGTTCTATGTTTAGTTCCATTATGATGATGCATGTGGATTTCGAGGACGAAATCTTATAAGTAGGGGAGTAATGTAATACCCCCGAAATGTTATATGATTATGTGCAACGATGATGATTTACGATGTGTTTAAGAGGGTTGTGGTACTTTAATTGGGGGTTATATTTATGATATGATGATATGGTTTAGAAGGCATGTTAGGTGTTTGTAATTGTTGTATTGATGTAGTAAAATTATAAAATATCAAGGGGAGATATTTATATACATCGTATGAAATACCGGGACACAATTAAACACCACAAAACCACCCTACATGCAACCACCCACCCCCCACTTGCAGCAACCCACGCCCCTCCCCTATTTTTCTGGAAAAGAGTTGACCAAGTAGGCATGTTGGCCCTTAGATATTTCTCACTTTGTCTCTTCCAAACACTTCCTTCTTCCTCCCTTCTTTTCGTCCGAAATCTGGGCTGCTACTAGGAGGAAAGTGATCGGAAATTCCTTGTCTCTTCTTGACAAAAATCGGAGAGCAAAAGTGAGCCATCCCAGGTACCAGCACAATCAAGGAGATAAGTCTGTTGACTCCTCCTCCTTTTGAAAAGGTACGTAAGAGGCGTACGGGCATCGGACGGTAAAACACATCTTTACACTACGACTATGCTTTTATTGCATGAGTATACATGATGAAATGATGATGTTTATAAGATGTTTATGATGTTAATAAGATGTTTACGATGTTTATAAGATGTCTATGATATTAATTGTGGTAAGATGCCACGGGGTAAGATGCCCCACATGGTAAGAGGCCATGCGATGTTATATGTGGTAAGATGCCACGGGGTAAGATGCCCCACATGGTAAGAAGCCATGCGATGTTATGTGGTAAGATGCCACAGGGTAAGATGCCCATATGCATGATTATGAATCAGGGACAACAATAAGAAGTTAATGAATAACCAGTATATTTACTTAACCAATATTCCATGCATTTACTATGATGTTTTTATGATGTTAAGTAAATTGTATATGCTTATGATGTGTTGTCCCTGTAGGTACGTTTTTGGGTTAAAGGACTAAGGGTCGGGTTGAGGCAGTGAGCTACAAGGAACACAGGAATGTATAGGATTCAAGTTACGATTAGTATCTACTCTAGGAGTAGTATAAATCTAAATATTAACCATCTTTTGGGAATGTAATGAATTATTTTTTTGAAGTCTTTTATTTTGGCCTGAAATCCTGTTAGCTCATGTAACAACCAGAACCTTAAGACGTTATTAATGCATGATTAGTCCTTCTTATGTCTATTAATCACTGTTAAGGTGGAAAGACCCCACATCATCGCTATCATCCGTGTCCGGCGGTATAAACCATCGCCAATCATCACAAAGAGATGTACATCAATTAATAAATGCATGAATCTTAGTTAAGTATACTTCCTGGTTAAACACGTTAACCCACTTTTATTGTCCCTGTTTCAAATATTCATGCACGTAATCATTAGATCTTAACGTAATTGATTAACATCATAGCATCATATGGTATCTTACCACATCGTAAACATCATAACGTCTTATGGCATCTTACCACATCATAAGTATCGTATGGCCTCTTACCATATGGGCATCTTACCCTGTGGCATCTTACCACATCATAAACATCGTATGGCATCTTACCATATGGGCATCTTACCACATCATAAACATCGTATGGCATCTTACCATATGGGCATCTTACCCTGTGGCATCTTACCACATCATAAACATCGTATGGCATCTTACCATATGGGCATCTTACCCTGTGGCATCTTACCACATCTTAAACATCGTATGGCATCTTACCATATGGGCATCTTACCCTGTAGCATCTTACCACATCATAAACATCGTATGGCATCTTACCATATGGGCATCTTACCCTGTGGCATCTTACCACATCATGAACATCGTATGGCATCTTACCATATGGGCATCTTACCACATCATAAACATCGTATGGCATCTTACCCTATTTCTTGTGACCTGCAACCATCATGGTTAGCAACAATAGCTATACATGCTATGCATCAAACATTCAATACATATATGCAACCACTTGCAAGTCAATACGTATATCAAATACATGTTACTTCGGAAATATCCCTTTACCTGACTTTCTTACAAAATCAGCTTCCTTGGCACATAACATACGGAGTGCCAGACATTACTGTTAATGTCATCCTATCGCGTTTCACACGATTCCTGCAACCACAACGGTTAGCAACACCACTTTTCATATCATAAAAGTACATAAACAACTAGTTGTGTCATTCAACATTAATGCCATCATGCATAATTATGTGCTATCAACAATTTCCTAGGCCCTTAAAAGCCCCAATGAGCAACCACTGCTCTGATACCACTAATGTAAGGACCCCTAGCCCTTAACCCTTGATTAGTGTATTAACCACTATATGTGGCACATGCTTTCAGTAAAAAAAAAAATCAATCGGGAAACTCAGATGATACTTTACCATTGAATGGCAATTACAAAAATTTCTTTAATGTTCGACGTTATAAGATCATCTCTACCAACAAATAGACTCATAGATTTCGCCCATTACCATCCCCATTACGCCACTTTTTACATTGTGGCCTTTTATAAAAATTTGGGCAGAGTCTCCCCATAAATTGAGCTATCCCGAAATAAAAGCACATCACATAACATAATTCCCGGCCAGGGAAAGCACAATACTTAACAGAATACAGAAACACTAAGTAAATTTCCAGCCAGGGAAGGCACCACACAATAAGACAACAAAAGTGGGTTTCAACACCCACATAATACACCAATGACTCTCATATCATTTAGCAATTCTACCACTAATTGCATGCAACATAGAATGAAAGAGAGAAAGGATCATGCCTTTATATACAACCCATATACAAGTATAATCGTGCTCACATGCGAGTATCACGAATGTGTATATAACCCTCAGGTGTATATAAGTACCCTATATGATACCTTGCTCCATCAAGCCCTGGTACCTCGATCCTAGAAGTGTCTCCAATCAACAGCTCAAGCTCATCTCCAAAGCCATCGACGTACCTGTTCTACCTGTCCCAACAGAGACAGCCCACAACGGGGTGAGCATACAAATACACAAAATCCCATAATCACAATAATGAAATTCATAATTGACAAAAATGTAAATACTAATGAATTTAAATGATACTCCCTGGATGGTAACGTCCTCATACGGGATTCCATGTATTGTCCCTGTTCTCACAATCATCAAACTCATCAAATCTCAAAAATCAGGAAATCAACAAATTGATTAACTCATCGCATGCCTAATTCTCAAATATCAATAAATAATGATTCCAATTTCATTATACATGCAAATATAGATATCTCAATATTTAATACTGATTTCCCAACTTCGCTACCAATCACAGATAGCTCAAATGCCTCGCATTTATTTTACCAATTCTCCATTATACTCAGACATCTCAAATGTCTCACAATGATTACATGATTCTACAGTCATTCTCAGGCATCTCAATGCCCTACAATGGTCATATAAATCCAGAACCCCATATATCTTGTAAGGTTATACTACTCTAGTATCACGCACGCTTGTGGCGGCGATGTCAAGATTAGGTCGCTCCATAGCTATCTCAACACATATATATAACCACACGCACAACTATTTAATGCAATCAAAATACATTATGCATTTCACAAATGCTCTAATATAAAGTAATGCTCGTACGTCGCACGTACCTTAAATCTCTGTAGTCCGAGCCAAACCTTGCGCGTGTTCCATGCCCCGAGGAATGATGTGCTAACACGATAAATAATTCACAATTATTTACGAACATGTAACCCATGCCCAAACACATCCATGACGCTCAAAAATATTGTCAACCCGTGACAATTTACCATTTAAAGGACCCGGGGTAGAGCACATGCAGGAAGGGAAATCGAATGAGACATCAACGAAAATTGTACAGGAACCACCCCTCATTTTCGAACCCTTAACATCATAATTCAAACCCAACCAAGCACCAAAAATTCATCCAAAACAAGAATAATCGATCAACATCATGAACCACCGCCCCTCCTGCCAAAACCCCAAAAATCGCACGCTACCCTCACGCATGCAGCGAGTAATTCGAACCAAACATCACAAAAATAATAGGGGATTACAGGAGAAGAACGAAAAAGGGGTAAGGAAGGTTACCCAATCGAAAAATCTGAAGAAAATCGATTGAAATCGGATGAACCCTAGAAATCGGACCTCTGCGCTTCTCTGAAAAATCCGAACGGAAACCTCGACGAAAATTCAGGTTCTTGGTGTGGAAAGTTGCGCCTGGAGGAGACGAAGACAACGACGG
Organism: Haberlea rhodopensis; assembly: GCA_907163345.1. Lineage (NCBI taxonomy): Eukaryota > Viridiplantae > Streptophyta > Magnoliopsida > Lamiales > Gesneriaceae > Haberlea > Haberlea rhodopensis. Next base: position 719,825 of record CAJQUN010000142.1, on the reverse strand, counting down.
TCCGGACGCGCCGGATGGTGGCCGGACGGCGGCGGGTGCGGCGCTTTGTCGGCGAGGGTTGAGGGAAATCGGGAAGAGGCAGAGGAAGGGAAGAGACGGGCGAGGGGTGAAAAATAATATCCATCCTTCAAATCTCGGGTTTATCTGGTATAAATAGCAAAATTGCCCCGAAATACCAATAGCCCCACAAATACATCATGATTCATTAAAAATCATCTGTTTTCAAAAACTCTCTCCCTAACCTCAAAAACCCATACCGGTGCCCACCCAAGGCACCCCAGATCCCGAGTCACACCAAAAACCCAACTCATAGGTTTTTCACCGAATTGAGAATACAATCTCAACATAGGGATCCAACGATCCCAACTACCCAAATAGATGAGCTCGGGAGGCCCAACACCGCGATTAAACTCCAAATCGCCACGTATAAAAACCTTAGGGGCTATTAATACTCCGGGATTAACATCTATAATCCCAGGTCATCACAGAAGCAACAAATTTTGACTAGACGTTGTAATATCTCATCTGGTTCATTTTGAATTTCTAAGCTGGTACGCTTAAAACATGACTTTGTAAGATAGAAAACCTTAAATTCAAGTTTTCTAAGTTAGTGCGCTTAAATTGCAAATTGTGAACCGAGTTTGAGAATATTATCCAATTTTAAACTTTTGTAAGCAAGAATGCTTAAATCCGATATCTACAAGAAATACAATCTTGAATTTGGACTTTTAAGACAATAACGCTTAGAACTTGAAACACGAAAGTTTGAACGCCAGTGCAATTCGTGACTATCCCTAAGTTGTGGGGGTTGCAATTCTATGAATCAATCAAATCCTAAGTGCCACATTTAGTGTAAGACCTTCACTATCTTAAACCATTATCCAGATAATATAAAAGCATTATCGTGATAATATAAACATTTATATCATGCGTATTCTAGAGTTATGTCGATTCATTTTCCACAACTAATTGTAATCATACATTACATGCCTTCATTCTATACAATACAAAAATAAACATGTCTTCTTCCTTCTCTAATCGACTACTCTAGCATCGTCATTGTAGTAAAATGGACCCACAATCCTGGCTTCCATCACCCAATAAGAAAATCCCTACAGAAACAACCCACAAAACATCATGAACACCAATGTACTATAAATCATCCCTTAACAACATACATGCAATAAATAGTATAATATCTAACTACTACAGTAGTTATAAAAACCCCCTGTTGTCATTCGTATCTCGTGTTCTTTGAGTTTTTCCTGTTGCATACTCAAGTCAAGCATAATATCATTTCAAACCCATATATACAATGCATATGTCAAGACATGTCATCATCTCCACTTCTCACAATCTCATGCCAGTGAATACCATTTCTTCATAACAATCCCTAGGCGGGATAATATCAAATCCTTATGTGAGTAGCACATATCACATGGCTATTACGCTCCTATGATCCCATCATATGAGTAGCCAATGTATATTGCATTTCGACTCCATATAAGAATCTCAGATATTATATTACCGCATGCCCCTCATCAATACAAAAACACGCCTCGATGCGTTGGTATTCACCCAGTACACTTCATACAATGTTCACAATAATGTATGAATGAAAATGTAGATTGTTCGTACGTCCCACGTACCTGATACTATCCAAAAGAGGTAGAGTTATCACGAGCAATCACTTTTACCCTGTTCGATGTCCTGTGGTACGTGATGGCTCTACATATACATAAAATGACAATATATTATTAACATATGTATACTCACATTACTGTATAGTAGAACATGTACATTGATGCCATAAATCAAAAATACACAAAATACCCCAAAATGCTCATTTTCGTCATAACGATCGATCGGTAAACATCACCGATCGATCGCTAAGTCTTCCTCTATCGATCGCCGAGATGCTCGATCGATCGAGCATGCCAAAGAGTTTTATTCTCCTAGACTGATCGATCAGTGCAAGTCACCGATCGATCGGTGACCCCTGTAACTCGAAAAAACACCATTTTTCATCCTTTTCAACCTTTTCCCACATCTGCCAACCAATTCATCACCCCATACTTCATTCCATTCCGCTACAACATCTCCACACATCCTCATCCAACTTCTTGCTTCATATAACACCTTATTACATTGCAATTTTACTCAATCATAATATTTAGACACAAAAGATTTCAAGAACAAATACCACACAAAACTCCTACCTAATCAACAAGAAGGCAAGAATTAGATGTCAGTAACTTACCCCAACACTTTCTTTAAACTTTAATTCAGAATTTAAAGTGAATTTTGCTTGAGAATTTTAGAATCGGAAGAGAAGAGAGGTTTGGCTTTTAATCGTTATCTGATTCTAACTCATTATTGTGGATTTATTTGGTGAAATTTGCAACTCATTCCCCTAGTTTTAATCATCTCTTAGATTGACCCCATCATCACTTGTAATTTACTCCTTTTCAATATCCTGATTGTATTTAAGTCCTTAAAGCCTAACCAAGTGCACTTTGTTACTCATCTCCTTTCTTATCCACTTTCTTCTTTACTATCAAATAAACATTCTTAATATGTTAATTACACATGACTTCATATGGAATATCACAATTCTCCCCAACATATAAGATTTCGACCCGAAATCTCATATACTTACCAAGATAAAACCAATGTACGATTAATACCACTACACATACCGTCAAACAACTCAGGATAGAGTTGTCTCATATGATGTTCTGTCTCCCATGTTGCCTCTTCGACACCCCGCTTATCCCATTGAACCTTCACCATAGACATGTTTTTACTACGAAGCTTACGTTCTGCACGATCCAAAATGCAAACTGGACGTTCCTCATAAGAAATATTCGACTCCAACTGCACTTCGGAAGGTTGTGACACATGCAACGGACCAGGCTCATACTTTCGTAACATTGATACATGAAATATGTCATGTATACCAGATAAAGAGGGCGGTAATGCCAACCTATACGCCAGTATGCCAACTCGCTGTAATATTTCATATGGACCAATATACCTTGGTGATAACTTCCATTTCACTCCAAAACGAACAACACCTTTAAAAGGTGAAATCTTTAAGAACACCTTATCACCAACTTGAAATTCTAAGGGTCTCCGCCTCTTATTGGCATAAGGTGCCTATCTTTAGCAGCTTTCATCTTTCGCCGTATAAGTTTCACTTTCTCTTCCATTTCCCTAATCATATCAGGTCCACCCACCGATATTTTGTCTATATCATCCCAACATAAAGGGGATCTGCAACATTTCCCATACAAGGCTTCAAATAGAGCCATTTGTATGCTCGCTTGGTAACTGTTGTTGTATGAGAATTCAACCAATGGTAAAGAATCTTGTCAAGTAGACTTAAATTCTAACACGCATGCGCGTAACTATCTTCCAAAGTCTGTATCGTACGTTCAGTTTGTCCATCAGTTTGCGGGTGGTAAGCTGTACTCAATCTTATCTCAGTTCCCATGGCTGTTTGTAATCCTTCCCAAAAATGCGAAGTGAACCTTGGGTCTCTATATGAGATAATAGATACTGGAATACCATGTAATCGCACTATGTCTCGAATGTACAATTGAGCCATGTTTACAAATGTAAAACTCATGTTATATGGTATAAAGTGCGCTGCTTTCGATAACCTGTCAATAATTGTGATGCCCGGGGATTAATGGTGTTCCTGGAGTGGTAATAATCCTTAATGGATTTTAATTGTGGCAATTATGAATTAATTGCGGTTTTGGGACTCCCGGGGATTTTAAATCCAGTTTTTGGAGTCGTTGGATCCAAGGGATGAGATTGTATTCTCATCGTGGTGATAACCTTGGAATTTGGTTTTTGGTGGAATCTGGGGGTCCGGAGTACTTTGTACTGGGGCTGGTAAGGGATTTTGAGTTGGAGAGATAATTATTGAAAACAGAATTTTGCTTCAATGTTATTTTTCACACCCAAACCCAAATCCAACACCCCCAACACTTTCAACACTACCAATACTCCATTTAAACTCATTAAAAACACTAAAACTCCACTTTAAGACTTTATAAAAAATCCCCAAATCTCAAACCCATTACAATACCCAACCAAACTTCACAAAACCACAATCAAAATGAAGATAAAAGTGAGGGGACGAAGATTACCAATTTAGTTGCTCAAAAATCCAGCTCATCATCAAGCTCCATCCAATTTGTTCAGGAATTGAAAAAGGGGAGATGGTGGGGGAGAGGAGGGAAGGGAGAGAGGGAGAGAGAAAAAGGTGAGTGCAATGACTGAACACCGAGTCCACTTGATATATATAGTACAAAGACTCCAAAAAACCCGAGTCTCAGATACTCGCACCCTAACTCATTAAATATCATTTGTGTTCAATAATTATCTCTCACTCACTATTTACATTACCAACCTCAATCCAAAGCACCCCACAATCCAAATCCCACTTCCAACACAAATTCCAAGGTTAACACTTTAATGAGAATAAATCTCGACCCTTGGAACCAACTACCCCGATATCGGATTAAAATCCTCGGAAACCTCACCACCGTAATTATCTCGTAATTACTCCAATTAAAATCCATTAAGGATCATAATCACTCCGGGTTTAACACACTAATTTCTGGACATCACATTTATCCCCCATTAATAAAATTTCATCCTCGAAATTTGCATACGCGTATTCAATGTACCACCAAGACCACACTACTCAATTCGAATGCACAGTTTCGATTCATGAATACTTCATGAGCGAAACACCAACCGCGAGGACATCGACCTCGCACAAAACTCAGGAAGGGAGTTATCCTCCCAAACATCACAATCATCCAAAAGATATTAACATACCTCGATGTTAACGAACCACAAGCAGTCGATTAACCTCAACCGCTATCTACTCGAATCATTTCTGATTCCAACAAAGATATCACCTCAATGATATCTCTAGTACTTGGTCTACGATGCCAAATACACATCGTTACAAATGAAAGTACCAGCATATAACAATATACTCCCTAAACTCGGTTTCCGCTCTCCAATAACCATCTCCATCAGAGTAGTTGCATCACTTGTAATTCGGATCGGGCAACCCACGGCCACTGATCAATACAAAATACATTGTCACAGATGTCAATATCCGCATGTTCCAAGAAGTCATGTCTTGGTCCCAACACACTATCGAAACTCCACGAGTCTCAAGATCCCATAGAGAACATGCAAGAAAATCAATTGCGTTCTCATAACATGTGTCGACAACGACACTGAGCAAATTCGAATCCTGGTCATCCCTTGTCTTACCCTTAGAATCAAAAATTCCAATACAAGGTCGATATCAAATTAGTTAACAACGCGCTTACTTAGCCCAAAAGTACGACAACCTCTTCTCGGAAGAGAGTCAACCAAAACCTCACAACTTATTCCTCAGAATAAATTGTCCCACCGAGGTTAACAATCTCAAGGATACCACAATCTCTTTCCATATATTCACTAAACCAGGTACACCAACCCGCTACTCAACAGCGTAAAAATGCTGACATTCGCATATACATACCGATATATATGCCGGAGCACCAGAAAACATAAAGTGCATAATCAATGCACTCGACTTGGGTATCTCCAATCATACTCACAAGCCCATACACGATTGTCAATTACTCAGTTATTCTCACTCAGTGGAGAATAATTATTAATGAATCAACGACTAATGGTGTGAACTCAATATCAACACCACGCACACCGACTTATCGAATCTCTCAAAGATTCTCAACAGGTATATCAATACCTCTTTCCTCACAAGGAAAGCAACATGCACCCATGACTCTTCAATCTCGAACCACCGTTCGGATAATTCTGATATATTTATACAGAAATGTATCCCTGAACCAATAAATAAACAACTAGTTCAGGATAGTGCATCCTTGCTACTAACGCTAATCATACCCAAACCCGTACACACGACGCATAAAAATTCTAACGATGCTCCGTAGCATCCTTAACCTAAGAATTTCCAATTAGGGCTAACAATAATTTGTTGCACCCACGTTGGTACTCCCAACAAAATTGAGCTGAAAGCTCCCTTGAGGTATATCTCACCTCAACTCGTAGGCATTATAATGACTACACGAGTCCACTATACTTCTCATCGTATCATGATACGATTCACTACACTCGGTTCCAACAAGCAGTATAGTGGCTACAACAAGCTCACTGTATTACTGCAACAATAATTCATCTTACCTGGCTAGCAACTCGCAGCCTCCTAAGGTTTATACAAAACCTACATACGTATCACATGTTCAATCCAGGTATACGATACCACACCATCAATTAGAGTGGTGAATCATCATCCAATATTTCTCTAATACAGATACACAAGGGACATCTCAATGTCCTCACTCGATCACAATTCAATCCTAGCCCGTTAGGATTTATTTACATAATCTCACGTATATATGCGATCATATACGTTATACACAACATATACGTATGTACATCCCTCGACTACTACATACGCTGCCAGTCGCTTGGCCATTGCCAACTCAATGAGTATACCAAAAGGTATCACCACTCGTAACACACTTATATGAATACACTATGTAGTACACTTATCTGTACGTCACTACCATTTACCCATCGAGCAAATCTGCTCGACATCATGGTCTCGTGTCAACCTGTGGCACACCACACCAAATTATGCCAACCAGTGGCACTCACATCTTACAGCTCAATATATACATATATATATATATCTATATATTTCCTTCGTAACAGCGGCACAAATCGTCCATCACTTGTCATTCTGTATCATCGTAAAATACCTCGTCAACCTGTGACGATACATGTCAACACATGACATTCACAGTGATCCCTCGTCATCCCGTGACATTTCATGTCATCCCATAACATTCTCATTAATCCCATATCAACATGGTTGTATTCGACTCAATATAACAAGAAATCAATCAATTGTCAATCCACAATTCATAAGACTATATGCTTTAATGTTTAAATTTCATTCTTCATTATTCCATACGTACAATCAATTATCACAATCAATATAACTCAACTGAGATAATGCAATCAGCATTTATCAACATATCTCAACATATATTCACATGCCAAACAAAACGCAATAGTTTACAGCAACTCCTCGTTCCTCTTGGAACATTCTAATATCCTCTTGGGCCTACATCTCATGTACCCAATGAATAATAATAACACAATGTACACTGCTGTTTGAAATCAACACATCATCAATATATATATTGCTAACACAATAGCAGTACAACAATACTCATCGCCCAAAGGCGGTACACATATCTCACCGCTAATACAATAGCGGTACATCGCCCACAATGTCATACATATCTCATCGCTAACACAATAGCAGTACATCGCCCACAATGGCATACATATCTCATCGCTAACACAATAGCGGTACATCGTCCACAATGGCATACATATCTCATCGCTAGCACAATAGCGGTACAACGCCCACAATGGCATACATAATATAATCATAATAGCCATGAATAAAATTACATACTTAACACAATAAGATGTAATATACTTACGATAGGCAGTGGATCCAGACTTGATCCATTCAATTATCCCTATTTTCAACATAAAGATTCCATGGAATATAATTACATATCGATACAGATATTGATATACTCATCGCTAGTATAATAGCGATCCAATAATACTCATCATCAATATCATGACGGTCCAATAATACTCATCGTCAATACATGACGGTCCAATAATACCCATCGCTATAATAATAGCTGTCCAATAATACTCATCGTCAATACATGACGGTCCAATAACACTCATCGTCAATACATGACGGTCCAATAATACTCATCGCTATAATAATAGCGGTCCAATAATACTCATCTTCAATACATGATGGTCCAATAATACTCATCGTCAATACATGACGGTCCAATAATACTCAACGATAGCCCCGTATCTCAAATCAAATATTAATGCATGAGTATAACTTCACATATACCTGCATTCTCATAATCACAATGTACTCATACTCGATCATCATCTCGTCTGTTGTTTTCAACCAACAGCACAATATTGTCAACATTTCTTGTCATCAGACATCATATCTCGTTTCTCATTCCCTACAAAATCGGGTTTCTCATGCATATATATAACAAGTACACACCTCAAATAAATTGTAAGGACCCCGTGCCCTTAACCCGCTATTAGTGTATTAACCCAATATTTGGTGCATACAATCATGTAATCAGGGGGAAAACCACATGCTACCATAGCATATATATCATCAATAAAATTTCTTACATTATTTTATATAATGTTCAAATCCCCCATACCACTCATACCTTAAGTATGCATCTTATAATACACTAACATGTTCTCAATTCATGCAGGAATTCCTTAATTAATTGCATGGAACCCATAAATATAAAGAGAAAGGCCCATGCCCATTACAACCCATATACACATATAACAATGCTCACATCCGACATCTAAAGAGTGAATGTGTATTAAATGTATAAAGTACCCTACTCAATACATGCACTAGTACCTCGATCCTGGAAGTACCTCCAATCCATAGCTCGATCTCAACGCCAGAGCTACCGCTGCACCTGTTCCACCTATCCCAACAGAGCCCCACACGGGGTGAGCATACCAATTCACCATCTCAATAACAATAAATATTACAATTCATAATTTACAGAACATCGAGCTGTAATGTAAAAGATACTCCATGTGTAGTATCGTAATCCCATTGGATTCCCCGCGCTATTCCTGTTCTCACAATAACCAAACCATCAAATTCCCAAAATCAGTTAATCATCACATTGATTAACTATGCCCGTTCTCAGCATGCCAATTTCATAATTCAGTATGAATAAATCATTCAACTAATGATTAAAGATAAAACATATATCCATGACATGATTCCATAGTTCTATCACATCATATTTCATCGCTCGCTCAATAGCGGCCACATCCAATACTCTCGCATGCTCAACAACGGCGGCATCGTAACCGATGTTCGATCTGTACCGACAATATCCCAACTATTGCTCGTTCCATAGCGGCCATATAATTTGCAATACTTACCAATTTATTGCTTTAACAGTATATCATGCATTTCATAGTTGCAATAATATAAAACAATATGCTCGTACGTTATACGTACCTTATAATTCCGTAGTTTGAATCAAACCTTGTCTTTGTCCCGTGACCCGAAGAATCATGTGCTAACACATAAAATAACTCATAATTATTAATGAGCATGCAACCACGTGCCCAAGCACGTTCACAATCCCCAATTATATCATCAATCCATGACGATTAACCATTTTAAAAGACCCCGGGCGAAGCATGCACCGACACCACAACACAAAATAATTTCCAAAATCTCCGACCTACTGATCGATCGGTCAACCTACCGATCGATCGGTAAAAACACAAAAATTACATTTTGGCTACGGTATTGCACTGATCGATCGGTAGCCTCTACCGATCGATCGCTATGTGCCACCGATCGATTGGTAAAACGTCGGAATTAAACCCATCGCTACGCATTTGCACCGATCGATCGGTAAGATGCTACCGATCGATCGGTCGCTGCATGAACCCGAAAACCACCATTTTTAAAAGCTTAAACATCTCAACAAACCACACCAACTCCTCCCAACTCAAACCAACAACATTAAAACACCATTGGACATCCAATAAGGGTTAAACCACATTTTAAAATCAAGAATAACAAGAATCCAAAATTCTTCAAAATCTCCCGAAATCCAAACCCAACTCTAAACATGCCCAAACTTAGCAATACCACAATCAAAATGAAGATAAATTCGAGGGGAAGGAGAATACCAAGTTATCTTCGCGCAATTCCGCTCCCAAGTCGAGCCTTGCTCGATTTTTGCTTCCAAGGAGAAAAGAGGGGAAAAGGGTTGGGGATTGGAGGAGCTAGACATGAGAGAGAGAGAGAGAGAGAGAGAGAGAGAGAGAGAGAGAGAGAGAGAGAGAGAGAAATACAAAACCAAAAATGATTGAACACCGAGTCCACTTGGTATATATAGTACCAAGGCTCAAAAATCCCGAGTCCTCCACAAATACATCATGACTCATTAAAAATCATATGAGATCAATAAATACCTCTCAATCTCAATTCCAATACCAGCCCCAACACAAAGTACCCCAGACCCCAGATCCCACCAAAAACCCAATTCCAAGGTTTAACACCACGTTGAGAATACGATCTCAACCCTTGGATCCAACGACCCCAAATACCGGATTTAGAATCCTCGGGAGTCCCAATACCGTACTTAATTCATAATTACCATAATTAAAATCCATTAAGGATCATTACCACACCGGGATTTACACCATTAATTCCCGGGCATCAAATAAATTCATTTATCCTTCCATTAGTAACAATCTCAAATCATTATTACTTCACATTCAACCAATGAATACTATTTAAATATTTACCCAGTTATTGTCATCATCAAACAATTTCACTTCAGTGGATATGTTCATTACCATCGCCAGTTAACGTTCAATATCATATTTCTCGTATTCCATGTGATCTTGTAATCACAATGGTAAGCAATAATACAATTCTCCATTACTTCATAGCATAAAATACGCATAGAAGTATATACTCATCGCACCACACAAATGCCAAACTATAATCATGTAAATTAGTGTGCCATTCAGTTATCTCAACACATCTCTTGGCCCTTAAACATCCCAAATAGCTAACCACTGCTATGATACCAAAAATGTAAGATCCCAACTTCTAATCCCGTGATTAGTGCATTTATCATCTCTATCATTACATACTTTTCATCACATTAGGGAAATTCTCATACATGATGTAATAAAAATGGTATGTCGTCTATAAATTTTTTGCATAATCCCTATTAATGTCCAACTCCCCCTCCCAACTCAACTAGCATAAGTATACACCTTACAATGCACCAATCATAATCTCAAATTCATCGTGCATTACATTCTCAATTAATTGCAGGCAATTTATAAATGAAAAGACAAATCTCCATTTTATACTTGTCGTATACACATATTCAAAATGCTCACACAGGAGCCCTTAATAAATGAATATGTATCCATGTACCAATCTTGTCGTATGTACCAACCTTGGTACCTCAGTTCTGGAAGCATTCTTAGTCAATAGCTCGAACTCCTTTCCAGAACCAATGCCGTACCTGTTTTACCTTTTCCAACAGCAACAGCCCCCACACGGGGTGAGCATAACAATAATATAATCACAATTTTAACATAAACATGAATATAGTTTTACAGAACATAATGCTGTAAATTAAAAGAATACTTCCTGAGTACACAATGTACATAAGAAATCTCCTACGCTATTCCTGTTCTCAATGCCACATCATCAACCCATAATTGATAATCACAATTGTGGATCACATAATCGATAATAAGTTAAATCATTACAGTAATCACTAGTATTTTGATTACCTATTTACATGTTAAATCTTAAAATCATGCATCACTAACACAATAATATCTGTATCATGAATCGTTGCACGCTTACTAGCGGCATCACCATAAACCCTCGCACGCTCAAAAGCGGCATCATTATAAATCATCGCACGCTCACTAGCGGCACCACATTAAACCATCGAACGCTCATTAGCGGCATCTCAATAACCATCACACAGTTCATCGGTGAACTCAAACCCTATTAACACATATCTCAACAAAGGCGTCAACAAAATATAATTTCAGAGTTTGTACGTCATTACGTACTAATTCAAATAAAACAAGAATATCATTCTTTAAACGCAACAATAATGCATTTACCTATGCCGTACGTCACACGTACCTTAAAATTCAATAGCAAGAGTAAATCCTGCTCTTTGCTCCGAGATCCAGTGAATTATTCACTATACACAGTTAATGACTCACGATCAATCATAAGCACATAAACATGCACATGCATGTATCCAACCCTCAAATATATCATCCTAACGATGATTAATCACTGATACAAAACTATGCGTACTACTCAAGGCATCCGATTTCTATGTTCAATGTGTTATCAGATAATTCAATTCAGTAGCACCTCTTATTAAAGTTCAACCCAAGCCATTTCAATTTAAAGTGTACCTGTGATGCCCGGGAATTAATGGTGTTAATCCCAGTGTGGTAAAGGATCCTTAATGGATTTTAATTGTGGCAATTATGAATTAAATGTTGTGTTGGAACACCCGAGGATGTTAAATCGGATATTTGGGGTCGTTGGATCCAAAGGTTGAGAAAGTATTCTCATTGTGGTGAAAAACCTTGGAATTGGGTTTTTGGGGGGATCTGGGGTCCGGAGTACTTTGTGCTGGGGCTGGTAATGGAAATAGAGATCGAGAGGTAATTATTGAACACAGATGATTTTTAATGAGTCATGATGTATTTGTGGGGGACTTGGAATTTTTGAGACTTGGTACTATCTATATGCCAAGAGGGCTCGGTGTGTAGCCATTTTCCCTCTCCCTCTCTCTCCTCTTTCACGCCTCTTCCCCCATTTCCCCAAACCCTCCTTTTCTCCTCCCATGGAAGAATCGAGCAAGGCTCGATCTAGGAGCAAGATTTCTCGAAGATAGTGAGGTATTGCGCTTCCCCTCTCCTCTACCTTCGTTTTGATTATGGTATTGTGGTTTTTGATTAAGTTATGTGTTGGGTTTGGAATTTGAGGATTTTTGGTTAAAAATCCAAAGTTGTATTTTTGATGTTTTTATTGGTTTTAAATGGAGTATTGGTGGTGTTAAAAGTGTATGGGGTGTTGGTTTTGAGTTTCGGTGTGAAAAACCCCATTAAAACTCGAGTTTTTTGGAATATTGCAGGTCCCGGTCGATCGTGGCTTGGCGCTGATCGATCACGACATGAATCAAGAAATTTGGGTGATGATGAATAGTACTCGCGATCGGTGACGAGATGTTACCGATCGATCGCGAGTAACAGAGAAAGTTGGCGATCGATCGGCATTTGCAGGCGATCGATCGCGGCTCTATTTTTTAGGTCAGTATGGTTGCGCGATCGATCGCGCGTAAATGGCGATCGATCGCGGCCCTATTTATTGTGTTTTTTTTTTGAAATTTTGGAAAATTTTGGAATTTTGGGATCGAGGTTTAATTAGCCAATTTTCGGGGAAATGTCTACATTCCAATGTGAATGCTATACCTTTAAAATGGAATGGTTGGAACCAAGTTTTATTAAAAAAATTGGAATACTCGCTTTAGTACTTGGTTAATCTTTGAACTTAAAATGGAATATTTTTGGGTTTTATGCATGCTTAGCCGGAGTCTTTAAAAATGGTTAATCGTCATGGATTGACGATATGTTGGAAATTGTGAACGTGCTTAGGCACATGGTTGCATGCTCATAAATAATTGTGAATTATTTACTGTGTTTAGCACGTAATTCATCGGGTCAGGGGACCAAGGCAAGTTTAAGTCGGACTACGGAATTCTAAGGTACGTAATAACGTACGAGCATAGCTTTAAATATATTATTGCAAATATTGTGCATGGATAATATATGGTAATTGCAATCACTTGATATGCATTGGGAATTATATGGTGCCGCTTTTGAGCGAGCAATGATTGGATGATGTCGCTGTTGAGCGAACATCGGTTATGACGCCGCCGCTGTTGAGCGTGCGTGAGATTAAAATGCCGCTATTGTAGAGCGAGCAATGAAATAGATAGTGAGATATATAGAATACCTGTAATCATTCTTTAATGATTTGATTTCATTGATTATGGTATCGGCATATGGGAAACGGATTAGTAATCAATGTAATGATTAATTAGTAATCAATGTAATGATTAACTGGCATTTGAGAATTTGATGGTTTCGGTTATTTTGAGAACAGGAACAGTACATGGGATCCCGGATGAGGATGATACCATCCAGGGAGTATCGTTTAAGATTCATGTCATTTACATTCTGTAAATTATGAATTGTTATATTATGATTATTGGATTGTGGTATTGGTGTGCTCACCCCGTGTGGGGGCTGTCTCTGTTGGGACAGGTGAACAGGTACATCGATGGCTTTGGAGTTGAGCTCGAGTTGTTGATTGGAGGTACTTCCAGGATCGAAGTACCAGAGTTGGTACTTGAGTATGATATTTATACATTAGGTAAACATATACTTATTTGATGCTCGGATGAGAGCAGTATTGTGTGTATATGGTTTGTATAAAAAGGCAAGGGCCTTTTCCCTTTTCATTTATATGTTGCATGCAATTAATTAGGAATTGCAAAATGAATTGAGAACATGTTAGTGTATTACAAGGGTGCATGATATGTTAAATGGACTTGGTTGGGAAAAATTGGACATTATATGGAATAATGTAAGAAATTTTATTATTGGCATGTTTTGTCATATGATAGCAAGTGGCTTTCCCCTACATGTATGCATGGGTTAATACACTAATAATGGGTTAAGGGCACGGCGGTCCTAACAGTACCATTCCCATTGGAATGTAGACATCGTCCCGAAAATCTACTAAACAAATCCGCATTCCAAAATCTCAACTTTTAAACAAAATTTGAAAAAAACTCAAGTCTTTCAGCCGTGATCGATCGCCGTTTTTTCTGCGATCGATCACGCGCACCTACTACCCAGCAGAACCCTTACACGATCGATCGCGAGTCTCCGCGATCGATCGCCAGACCCCTCTCGATCGATTGCTGAGACTTAGCCATCGATCGTCGACACTGTACTCTTCCCCAAATTTCAGAATAATGTCACGATCGATCGTCGCCGAGCCGCAATCGATCGCGACCTGCGATTTTTCGAAAAAACTTTGCTTCAATGGTGTTTTTCACACCCAAACCCAAATCCAACACCCACAACAACTTCAACACTACCAATACTCCATTTAAACTCATTAAAAACACTAAAAACTTCACTTTAAGAATTTATCAAAAATCCCCAAATCTCAAACTCATTACAATACCCAACCAAACTTCACAAAACCACAATCAAAACGAAGATAAAAGCGAGAGGAAAAAGATTACCAATTTTAGTTGCTCAAAAATCCAGCTCATCTCCATCCAATTTTGTTCAAGAATTGAAAAAAGGGAGAGGTGGGAGAGAGGAGGGAAGCGAGAGAGGGAGAAAGAAAAAGGTGAGTGCAATGACTGAACACCAAGGCTCCAAAAACCCGAGTGTCAAATACTCGCACCTTAACTAATTAAACATCATATGTGTTCAATAATTATCTCACACTCACTATTTACATTACCAACCTCAATCCAAAGCACTCCAGACTCCATATCCCACTTCCAACGCAAATTCCAAGGTTAGCACCTTAATGAGAATAAATCTCAACCCTTGGATCCAACTATCCCGATATCGGATTAAAATCCTCGGAAACCTCACCACCGTAATTATCTCGTAATTACTTCAATTAAAATCCATTAAGGATCATAATCACTCCGGGATTAACACACTAATTTCTGAACATCACATAAATATTCACATTGTTGTTCCTTGGGTGCATGATATGTAGACCCAAGAGGATGTTGGCATGTTCCAGGGTAACGAAGAGTTGAGGTAACCCTTTTCATTCGGTTTATTATGTCGAGATCAACCAATTGATTTAGTTTGGCATGTGAATATATGTTATTGTACGTTGACATATGCTGATTGCATTATCTCAGTTGAGATATATTGATTATGAGAATCGATTGCACAGATGGAATAATGGAGAATGAAATTGAAATGAAACGTATATTATTATGTTCATTTGTTCTTGCGTTGCAGTAACGAGACAGGGTGAGGTGTAACCACAGTTGTAACACCACCATCTTTACAGTATGCAGTGAGTAATAATACTAGTTTTGTGTTGATAATTATTGTTGTGCAAGCATGCTATTTTTGTATAATTTGGATGTTAGGAAAACATTTCTAAGTTTTGGTGGTGACAAACATCAACCGGATGGACACCTACCGGACAGACACTTACCGGGTGACAAACTTCAACTGGACACAGACACTTACCGGGTGACAAACTTCAACTGGACACAGACACTTACCGGGTGTCAAACATCAACCGGATGGACACCGACCGGACAGAAACTTACAAGGTGACAAACATCCACTGGATGGACACCTACCGGATGGACATCAACTAGATAGACATCTACTGGATAGACACATACCGGATGGACATCAACTGGATAGACACCTACTAGATGGACATCAACCGTATGGACATCAACTGGATGGACACCTACCAGATGGACACCTACCGGATAGACACCTACCGGATGGACATCAACCGGATGGAGTGGGCTGCCCCCACTTCTGTGCCTGAGATCCGGAGTTTTCTTGGTTTGGCTGGGTATTATCGACGCTTCGTCGAGGGCTTTTGAAAGATTGCCAAGCCGTTGACTCAGTTGACTCAGAAGGGTGTACCTTTCTTTTGGTCAGGAGCTTGTGAGGAGAGCTTCCAGGAATTAAAGCACCGCTTGACGACGGCGCCAGTGTTGGTGATCCCGACGGAGAACTCCAGATTTGTTCTGTATACTGACGCATCACTTCAGGGCCTTGGGTGTGTACTGATGCAAGATAAGCATGTGGTGGCTTATGCATCGAGGCAGTTGAAGCCGCATGAGACCAGATATCCAGTTCATGACTTGGAATTGGCGGCTATCATCTTCGCCCTGAAGATCTGGAGACATTACTTATATGGGACTTCATTCACCATATACACGGATCACAAGAGCCTCAAATTTTTATTCACTCAGGCAGAGCTGAACATGAGGCAGAGGAGGTGGATGGACCTACTCAAGGACTATGATTGCGAGATAGAGTACCATCCCGGGAAAGCCAATTTGACAGCAGACGCTTTGAGCCGGAAAGTGAGGAGTTCTGCTGAGGACGTCATTCATTTGTCTGCTATGATGACCTCCTATTGTCATTTGGGCTATGATTTTGACTTAGATGCATCGCCTGTGTATGTATCGACTTTGTTAGCCGAGCCAGACATCTATGAGAACATCAGGAGAGCTCAGAAGTCAGATGATGAGGTTCAGAGGTGGTTATCTTTAGTACATCTTGGTCAGCCAACGAAGTTCAGAGTGGCCGATGACGGGTCTTTGAGATTGGGTGACCGATGGGTGGTTCCAAGTACGCCGGAGTTGCGTAAGGAGATCTTGGAGCGAGCTCACAGTAGCAGACTTAGCATCCACCCAGGCGAGAAGAAGATGTACAGAGATCTGCGTGGTCAGTTTTGGTGGAAAAGGATGAAATCTGATGTCGTCGCTTTTATAAAGAGATGTTTGATCTGCCAGCAGGTTAAGGCAGAGAGACAGAGACCTGGCGGCGAGTTGAGAAGCTTGGAGATACCGAAGTGGAAGTGGGAGCACATTTCCATGGACTTCGTGACTCATTTGCCGAGGAGTGCTTCAGGCTTCGATGCTATTTGGGTGATTGTGGACAGATTGACCAAGGTAGCTCATTTTATCCCCTATAGCATGACGTTCACCTTTTTGAGGATGGCGCAGTTGTATATTAGAGATGTGGTGAGATTGCATGGGATCCCCGTTTCCATAGTGTCAGATCGAGATCCGCGATTCACATCTGCCTTCAGTCAGCTTTGTGAACTGAAGTCAGATTGAGCTTATCATCCTCAGACGGATGGCCAGACCGAGCGCACTATTCAGACGCTCGAGGACATGCTGAGAGCTTGTGTTTTGGAGTTCGATGCCTCTTGGCAGGATTCAGTGCCTTTAGTAGAGTTTTCGTATAACAATAGCTACCAGGCGAGTATTCAGATGGCTCCGTTTGAAGCTCTTTATGGCAGACGGTGTAGATCACCCTTGTGTTGGGATGATTTGGACCGCAGATCGGTCGGAGGACCGGAGTTGATTCGAGAGATGGAAGAAAAGATAAAGACAATAAGGCAGAAAATGAAAGCGGCCCAGGACAGACAGGCAGCTTATGCAAATAAACGGCGGAGACCGTTGGAATTTCAGTTGGGAGATAAGGTCTTTTTGAAGATCTTGCCTTTCAGAGGCGTTGTACGATTTGGCATGCGCGGGAAACTGTCTCCGAGGTATGTTGGACCGTACGAGATTTTGCAGCGCATTGGCACCTTAGCTTACCGACTGGCTTTGCCGCCTTCTTTATCTGGTATACATGATGTGTTTCATGTGTCTATGCTGCGGAAGTATGAGCCGGATCCGTCGCATGTGTTACAGCCTTCCGAAGTTCAGTTAGAATCAGATGTGTCTTATGTGGAACGGCCTGTCAGAATTCTGGATCGAGCAGACCGTAGACTTCGGAACAAAGTGATACCGATGATCAAGGTTCAGTGGGATCGCAGGGGTGTCGAGGAGGCTACGTGGGAGACGGAGCGGCATATGGTGCAGCACTACCCGGAACTATTCTCTGGTATGAGTTTATGTTTAGTTTCTTTAGGGGTAAGTGCATGTGATTTCGAGGACGAAATCCTATAAGTAGGGGAGTATTGTGACATCCCCGAAATGGTTAATTGCATTTGGGCAATAATTGTGCTTATATGATTAATTATGTGGTAATTAATTATGCATTGGAATTATTTATTTATTTACCTTATGGAAATACATGGTCATGTGGATAGGGTGACCCGGGGTTGCATTTCAGGGTGCATGTGGTGCATGTTGGGTAAATATTATTGGAAGCATGATTTATTTGCCTTTGGTAGCAATTGATTAGAAATCATGTGTTTAATTGATATTTGGTGCATTATGAGTAAATGCTTTGAAGAATATCATGTTGGGGTGTTTTATACACCATGGAATTATTTTAGTATGCTTTTTAATTAATTAACCAACACCTTTTATTACCCCAACCCCACCATACACTCTCACTCTTACTTTACCAAAATCACCACCCAAACCCTTTCCCCCCTTTCCATTTTCGAGTTGGAGCAAAAAGGTGGGGAGAAAACCTTCCAAAAGTCTTGATTTGTGAAGTTTATTGGGTGATTTGAGGTCCCCAAGAGGTATGGATGCCTCATTATCATTTTTATTGTGTTTGGTTTAGTTTTGGAAGGGTTTTTAATGATTTTGAAATGGGTTTTGTTGGGTTGTTGTGGTTTTGGTTAAGGGTTGGATTTATGGTTGTTTTAAGGTGTATTTTGGTGGTTTATGTTGATATTTATGTTGTTGGTTGGTTGGTTTAAGTGTTGGAATGGATTGGAATGGTTTTGAGGTGCAAAAATGGAGTTTTTCGGGTAACAGAGGTTGGCGATCGATCGCCCCTTTCCAGGCGATCGATCGCGCCCAGGCAGTGGGTTTTGCAAGCGTTTGGCGATCGATCGCCACTCTTGGGCGATCGATCGGCGCGGCTGGCGATCGATCGCGCCAAGGGTGGCGATCGATCGCCGAAGGGTGAAAAATGTTGGTCTCGGACAGTGAGGTTTGGCGATCGATCGCCGTGATGGGCGATCGATCGCGAAAGCCAAAATTTGGTATTTTTGGATTTTTTTGTAGGATTTTTGGGATTGGACTATTATTGGGTTCTAATATTGATTTGTGTGAATGTGCAGAACCATCCCAGGTGGCAACACAGCCAAGGCATTGAAGTCCTACCATATCCTACATTTTGGAAAGGTACGTAGTGGACGTACGGGCACCCCAACGGTACATGTATCTTATATACTTATTGTTTATGCATTGTGGATGCAAGTATATATGTGGTATTGCATAGTGGATGCAAATACATGTTATGCATGATGTTTATAGATGCATATGATTATTGGTGCATATCCCATGAGTCGTGGTTATCCCTTGATGATTTTAATGCTTGCCGCTATTTGGTTTGGTTCCGCTAAATGTGAAGCGAGGGGTGGGAGCGCCGCATGTCACATTTGAGCGTGGTTATCATATAGGACGAGGAAAGGGTATTTGCCGCTCAATGAGAGGCGAGGGGTGGGAGTCCCGCAGTCCATTGAAGCGAGGTTATCCTATGCCGTCTATATGTAAATAAGCGAGGGGCATTAAAATACATTGTGATGGACAGACTAGGGATTGGTGATCAGTATTTGGTATTGATGAAATGGTATATGTTCATGACATGTTTAGACCATTAAAAATAATCTATTGATTATACTCATGAGTTATGGTACAGGGACAACCAAACGGGAAGCGTTTGAAATGCATGGGGAAAACAGGAAGTGTTTTATTATGATTATGCATTTACGCTTTATCTTCATATTGTGTTGAATATGAATGATTATTATTGCTCATGTTTGGGGGTTGTCCTTGTAGGTACCTTTTTGGCATGATAGAAGGGCTTGAACGGGTTGAGGTGGTGAGCTTGACGAGCATTCTATTGAGGATGAAAGGACAGGATTATTTTGGATAGTATCTACTCTAGGAGTAGTATAAAACTATAGTCGCACACATTTTTTTGATTGGAATGTAATTAATCCATTTGGTAGTCCTTATTTTTTGGCATGTAATGCTTAAGCTCATAGACTCAACATGTTCTTTTAGACTCTGATTTGTTTATATTAGCTCTATTATGCCTTAATTTCGCACTTAAGGATTAGGGTCCTTACACATGTGGTTCGTCATCACTGATGGACCAATGAAGATCTTGAAAGTCAATACAGCAGCTGCCATTACTGGTGGTGAACCTCAGATGGTCGAGAAGGACAGATCCTTCTGGACAAATGAAGAAAAGAAAAAGGCAAATCTGGACAATGTGGCGAAAGACATACTGTTCAAAACTTTGGACAAAAATATGTTCAACAAGATCAAAATGTGTCCACTGCTGAGGACATCTGGGAAAAGATTGCTCAGCTATGCGAAGGAAATGATCAACCAAGGAAAACAAGCTCATTGTTGCCCTACAGAAGTTTGAAAACATCAAAATGATGTCCGGAGAAACTCTCAGCGAATATGATGATAGAGTAACTTGAATCATAAATGAACTTAATAGCCTTGGTAAAGATCTATCCAACAGGGAAATCACTCTAAAGGTCATGAGAGGTCTGCCAAGAGAATGGGATGTAAAAACGATTGCTATGAGAGCATCCAAAGATCTAAACAAGATAGACCTACATGACTTATTTGCCGACTTAAAAGCATATGAGTTTGAATTATGGATTCGGATTGAAGATGAACCCAGCACCAGTCAACCAACCAAAGCTCTTACTGCATCTGAAGCTCTACCTATCACAACAAAGATGACCCCTAAAAAAATATGCAACGATGCAATGGTGCTGTTTGTCAAAAAATTTGGGAAGTTTATGAAGAAGAGCCAAAAGACCTAACAATCTTACCCAGGAAAACAGAACTTCAAAAATAGATCAGATGAAGATGATCATGTATGCTTCAATTGTCTTAAGCCAGGACATTTTATCGCTGACTGTCCTAAACCGAAGAAGGATGATCAAAAGAGAGGATCCAAGGATTATAGAAAGTCAAAGGAGAATAGAAGATCATCCAGAAGGGACAGAGAACATAAAGTACTGGTGGCGGAAGAAAACAAGAACAAATGGGTTGACTCAGAGTCAGAATTAGAAAATTCTTCCAGCTCATCCAATGATAGTGAAGATAAAGAAGTTCATTGTCTAATGGCCAACGATGACTGTGAGGTAAATGATCCTAATCTTTCTGAATTTACACATAATGAGCTCACGAATACATTACAGGACATGATAAATGAGTATCAGATGTTGTATGAATCCTTCGAGAATTGCAAGACTGAACAACTAGTCCCAACAGAACAGCAGAACAACGAATGTGATTGTGAACAATCAAATGAGTTGAAAAGCTTAAGGGATAAAGTAAGTCGGCTCGAGAAAGAAAGGGGTGAAGCAACATGTGCACACCAGAAACTCAGTAAGCTGGTTCGCACATGGAATGCATGTACTGCCAGAAAAGATGAAATGCTTGAGTCAATAAAGCTTGCTGGTGATCTTACCGGTATTGGCTACTCTAACAATGATAGTAGTTCATCCGGCATCAAATTTCAAGTGTGTCTAGAAAGGAACAAGATTCAAACAATGAATTTTGTGAAATCAAGCACGGTATATGAACCGAGTGAGTTGGTTAAGGAATCTGTTGAGCCAATACTCATCAAGGAACGAGCATCACACAAAGGTATCGGTTATGTTGAGCCAAAAGAGAAAGCTAGACCGGGGCAAAAGTTTAGAAATAAACATAAATCCACTGGTCAGGCCACTCGAGAGGTAAAACCCAACTGGTATTATAATTGTATGCCTGTCCAAAAGAGATATATGCTTCCAAATAGAAACCAAAAACCCAAACAACACGCATACACTCAGTATCGTACATATCACCCAAGAACATCCTTATCATATAATGCACACACGTTTCAGGACACACACAGACCCAAACAATTCAGGGTTATACAAGTGTGGGTCCCGAAAGGACTAATCCTGTCTGGACCCAAGTAGGATCGGGTACCAATCATATTATCGCTTAAATTGCAGAAAGCTAGAATTCATCAAGTTCGGAGCTCAGAGTGGTTTCTGGACAGCGGATGTTCTAGACATATGACAGGGAATGCGTGCTTACTGTCTGAGTTGGTGGACTCCACCGGACCTAGGATAACTTTTGGAGACAACGCGAAAGGTAGAACCGTGGGTAAGGGTAAGATTATCTACGGTAACATTATTATTAAAGATATTCTGTTGGTTGAAAATTTATGTTATAACTTGATTAGCATCAGTCAACTCTATGTCAATGGTCACTCTGTAGAATTCAACCAGCACTCATGCACAATCAAATCTACTGATGGCAGTGTATTACTTGTAGGAAGAAGGCATGATAACACTTATAAAATTGATTAGAATCTTAATCAGCCTACCTCCTCTACTTGCTTTGCTGCCTTGAATACTTCCAAAAATTTGCTTTGGCACAAACGATTGAGTCACTTAAACTTTAAAACTATTGCCAGTCTGCGTAAACCTGATCTAGTCATTGGACTGCCTCAAATAGAGTTCTCAAAAGACAAGATCTGTGCAGCATGCCAACTTGGTAAGCAAATCAGATCCTCCTTTAAGAACAAAGGGAGTAAATCTTCTTCTCGGTGCCTAGAGTTGCTGCATATGGATCTATTTGGTCCAATACCAGTAACAAGTCTAGGGGGAATGAAGTATACCCTAGTGTTAATAGACGATTACACTCGTTTTACGTGGGTCCTGTTTCTAAGTGGCAAAGATCAGGCTACTCCAAAGCTGATCAAACTACTGAAAAGACTCCAAAATGAGAAATCGTGTTGGATAGATAGAATTCGTAGTGATAAAGGTACTGAGTTTACCAATCAGTCACTCAAATCATATCTAGATGACCTTGGTATTAAACACGAATACTCTGCTGCAAGAACCCCTCAACAAAACAGAGTTGCTGAGCGTAGGAACCGCACTTTGAAAGAAGCTGCGCGAACTATGCTTGCAGAATCAGATATCTCGCAGAGATTTTGGGCAGAAGCTTTCAACACAGCATGTTATACGCAGAACAAATCAATGATTAATAAGCGAGCAAATAAAACCCCTTATGAGATCTGGAATGGCAGTAAGCCAAATATTTCTTATTTCCATGTGTTTGGTTGCAAATGTTTTATTCACAACAATGGAAAGACTCATCACACCCGCTTTTGATGCCAAATCTGATGCTGGAATATTTCTTGGATACTCTAGAGTTAGTAAAGCCTTCAGAGTATTTAATAATAGAACTCTTACCGTAGAAGAATATGTGCATGTAAAATTTGATGAACCTACTGACTGTACTGTATCTAACCTACAAATCAACAACTTGAGCAATCGGCTGGAAAGCACTTATATTGATGAAAATGTTGATGATGAGATAGATTATAGAAGCAGAACTGACTGCTCCTTAGAACCAGAAGTTCCTGAAGCTCAAGCCGATGAGTCTGCTGGTCAACAAGCACTGCATCCAGCTGACAATGACACTGTTGTGCATACTTCTGCTGCAGTAGAAGGAACTAACGGAAAAGATGCGTCAATCAGATCTTCTGAGCTACCCACTCATATTCAGTCAAATGAAGAGCTCAACCCTATTGGACCTCCGCTCCGGTGGATGAAGGATCATCCTCCCGAGCAGGTCATAGGTAACCCTGTAGCTCCTCTACGCACCAGAGGACAAATGATTAATGAATTTCTTCATGCTGCATTCATATCTCACATAGAACCTAAGAAGATTGATGATGCTATGTTAGACTCAAGCTGGGTAGAAGCAATGCAGGAAGAACTAAATCAGTTTGAGCGAAACAAAAATAAATTAGATGAAAATGGTATAGTTATCAGAAATAAAGCAAGATTAGTCGCACATGGCTACAGACAGGAAGAAGGCATTGATTTTAATGAAACCTTTGCCCCTGTAGCTCGATTAGAAGCCATTCACATATTTCTTGCATTTGTTGTTTTTAAAGACTTTAAAGTCTATCAGATGGATGTTTAGAGTGCGTTTCTTATTGGCAAACTCAAGGAAGAAGTCTACGTTGAGCAACCTCCTGGATTTGAAAGCCATCAGCAACCTTCTTATGTTTTTCGTCTCAACAAAGCCTTGTATGGTTTGAAGCAAGCTCCCCGTGTATGGTATGAAACTCTATCAAAATATTTGACTGAGCATAACTTTACCATTGGCACGGTGGACAAGACCCTTTTCAAATTCACAAAGGGTGATCATACTCTGCTTGTTCAAATTTATGTTGATGATATTATTTTTGGCAGTACTAACTCAAAACTTTGCGAAAGATTTTCTAAATTATGCAGGATCAATTTGAGATGAGCATGATGGGAGAATTATCATTTTTCTTAGGATTGCAAGTCAAGCAATCCCGTGAAGGAATTCTGATAACTCAGTCTAAATATACTAAAGAACTGCTGAAGAAGTATGGGATGAGTACAAGTTCAGCAGCCGCCACTCCAATGAGCTCATCTGCAAAACTAGACTTGGATAACTCAGGAATACCAGTCGAAGTCACCATGTATCGAGGAATTATCGGATCATTACTGTACTTGACAGCCAGCCGACCAGACATTATGTTTGCAGTTTGTATGTGTGCTCGGTTTCAAGCAAATCCCAAGCAGTCACACTACACGGCTGTCAAAAGAATCCTCAAATATCTAAAAGGCACTGAAAATGTCGGTCTATGGTATCCAAGAGACTCAACTTTTAATCTGATTGGATACGCAGATGCAGACTATGCTGGATGCAAAATTGACAGAAAAAGTACCAGTGGATACTGTCAATTCCTTGGAGATAGACTAATCTCATGGGGTTGCAAGAAGCAGACATCCATAGCAACGTCTACTGCAGAGGCAGAGTACCTTGCTGTTGGAAGCTGCTGTGCTCAACTGCTCTGGATTCAACAACAACTGAGAGACTATGGAATTGAATCCACTGAGGCACCCATATTTTGTGATAATACGTCTGCCATCGCCATTACATACAACCCGGTTCTTCATACGCGCACCAAACATATTGACATCCGTCATCATTTCATCAGAGATCACGTTATGAAGAAAGAAATTCGGCTAGAATACATTTCTACCGAACAACAGGCAGCATACATCTTCACAAAACCTCTACCGGACGCTAAGTTTTCTTACTTTCAAAATATTCTTGGTTTAATTGAAATCAATCCATGATTATTATTATTTAAGGTTAATGAATTCAGGGGGAATTTTCTCAGTAGAAATCGCATGAATTTATGGGGAATTTCTGTTAAAATTTTATCTTGGTTATTTAAGCTCAGCTGGTAAAACAACAGCCTGCTGCAGTAGGTGCTTCCGTACCAGTAGGACTCTACATACCAGTAGATGCTATCTTACCAGTCGGACCCTACATATCAGCAGACTTTACCAAATATGCTTTGACAAAAATAACCTTCGGTAACCATTAACCTACTATAACGTCTTCAAATTTACTTTTATGTAAAAATAAATTATTTCACTCCCGCCCAAATCCTGTCCTTTTATTTATTTGTTAAAATTTTTCATTCGTTAGATGATCGCCACGTATTCATGTGTCCGCTCATCTACAGTACGACGTTACATCTACTCTTTCCGTTAACCGCCATTAATTTTGTTTCTAACTCTTATCTTTCCCAAAATTACTGCGTTAACTTCCCTCCCAGAAATTCTTACACTGCAGGATTTTTGATTCTCAGTATCTACATCAACAAAATGTCGAAGAATACACAGCCCATTTTCATCACAAATGCTGTAGATATGGATTTCCATTCAATCTCCACAACCAGTGATGCAGATACAAAGGAAGTTTTTCACAAGTTGGATACATCGGGACTTCTAGTGATCCTTAGCCAGGCACCAACATTCTACAAGGAAGCTCTACACGAGTTCTTCGCTACTGCTAAAGTGATAGATGATTCCGTAGTGGCCTCCATCTCTGGACAACTGGTTACCATCACACAACTGGAATTCGCCACTCACCTTTGTCTTCCCTTTACTGGACTTACAGATTTCTCCACTATTCCAGTAGATGTTAGGGAAGAAATGCGCTCCATATTCTCCAACTTTGACGCCCGCCTTCGTCGTCCTCCATTCAAAAAGGTGCTAATGAAGAGTCATTTCCGTCAACTGGCCGATGTTATTTCCAAGGGGCTACTGTGCAAAGCTGGCTCTTTTGATATCATCACCCCTGAGAAGTTTGACGTTATGGGCGCCATCTTCAAAGGATTAGAAGTCAACTGGTCAGTTGTTCTGTTTCAGGTCCTCACCGGACTAATTACTTCAGGGAAGGGACAATCTGGCTTTGCTCTTCCACTCAGCAGTCTGTTTGACAGTAAAAACATTCAGGCGAGGGCCTCCTCAAATCTTCATCCAGGCAGACTTATTACTGCTAAGTATCTCCAGATTCACAGGCAACGGAGTGGCAGAGAGATTGGTCTGACAAAGCAACGATTGACTCAAGTTGTAAGCGATTCTGAACAAACAATATCCGAATCCGCTGAGTCATCTCCTCCTCCTCCTAAGAAGCCCAGGACCAGAAAAGGGGCTCCTCCTCCTCTCTGGAAGATAGTCACTGATGCCTCCGATACCATCTCTTCTGCAGTCCCAGCAGCAGTCATCACTAGAAGAGATCTAAGTCCTGAAAATCCTCCAGAGGAACCGACTGCCTCAGCTGCTTCATTGGCCCTGGTAAATGCTGCATCAGTGGCTCCACCTGAAAAATCCTCTAAACTGATGAGCACTCAACAAGCACCTGGCTCAATCAGCTTCAGGCAACCAAAGTCCAACTGTCCTTACTGTCATCCCAAGGACACCACCACTGGAAAGGGAAAAGGACTTATGGCACCGGTGACCACCCCTGTAGCCTTTGAGATTCAAATGGTAATGGATGAAGTCGAAGCCAAGCTGGATCTGCAGCTTGAAATTTTTGATCGATGGGTAAAGGCGCGCCTCAACATTCGCTTCGATGACTTCACTCCGCTTTTTGATCAAGCCCGAGAAGACGAGAATCTCATCTTGAATTATCTTCAAGTCTTGGAGACTGAAAAGAGTTTGAAGCTTAGAGATCTTTTCCGCATGATGAATTATGTGGGAGAACTTCAGGCTCTTGTTCATTCCCGCCTTCAACAATTCAACATTGATTCTGGCACAGCGAATCATGATCGAGCAGTTCTGAATGCTTTAGGTCCAAAGCTGGATATGGCTTAGCATGCTCTTCATGATCTCCGCATATCAACTGGTATCCACTCCTGCTCTGCAGTTTCAAGAAATACAAGTCCTGCTCCAACTGACTTGGCAACTGCTCCAACTATTTTCGAAACTGCTCCAACTGACTTGGAGATTGCCTCACCTAATTTGGAGATAGTTCATACTGACATGGCAATCACCTCTACCGCTGACCCTCTTATCTTCTCCGTTCCAAGTCTAGCAACTGATCAACCGCTCCAACTGATGGTTGTTGATCATGAGAATGTTGCAACAGTGATTCAGACTGTGGTTCATCAAGTTACCATCTCTTCTGGTAATAATGAACCCAGGGAATCCTCCTCACACTCTGCTGATCACACCCAGTCGTCTGCAGCTGCGCTGGAACAAGCTGCTACCAACATGGCTGTTATTGCTACCGACGCACCTGCTGCACCAATTGTTGAAGCCACTGCTTTGCTGACCACTGCTGTTATTGAGGGTCCTCCGAAGTTCTCACTCTTAATGCAGAAACTCAAACAGATGATCTAGATCAATCTCTGGCCCAAGATCCTCCTGAAGATTTCTTTGACTTTTCAACGCATCTTCCTCTGGACGGGCCACCTAACATTGTTGATCAACTGGTGCATCTGTCCAACGCCATATCTACATTAGCCAGTGACGTCATCATGCTCAAACAGGAAGAGCGCACTGCGACTCTTATTCTTGGGAGTCACCAGCAGCACACTGACTCTCAATTCCAGCACGTCTATCGTGACATCACTAGTCTAACCTCTACTGTAACTAGGCTTCAGACGTTTGTTGTGGATGCCTTTGCGGACTCACTCTCTCGTATAGGGTAGGCTCGTCTTCAGATCACTCAGCAAAATGAGTCTCTTCATACTGCCGCCACACTGGCCCTTGAAGATAAGATAGAAGACGCCAAGAAAGCCTTATCAGATCAACTGGCAACTATGCAGGCAGCCTTTGCTTCACAAATTCAAAACTTGAGCACAGTCTACCAGCTGCACCTCAAACTGCTCGAAGATTGCTTGAGTCCAGCAGACCTGCTCCTCAACACCAAAGAGAACAACACCCAACTCAACGCTCATCTGCTGCAGCTGGAGCTTCCAGTCGGTCAAGGCCTCCCTCTCAGCAAAGGTTCCACAGTTCCAGACAAACTCAGGCTGACACTCCACCCTCCACCCGTGACTACTCCTCGCATTGGCTTGGGGGCAAACAATAACCTTTATTGTCTTTTTGTATTTATCATTATCTGTTTGTCATAAATATTCAGTATTGTCAATTCGTCTTTATCTGCATTTTTTTTAAGCATGATATGACACTTCACACTACAACTTGCTAGTTTTTCGCTATAAATAACATGCAAATTCTCAAACTCAAATCATCAATCATGCATCTTTTAACTAAAATTCTTACTAGTCTTGCAACTGGTTCTACAAATTCATGGGTGTATTACTTATCTAAATCAGCCCTACATGGGTTGATTACTTATCTAACCCACGTCTGCTAGCTTAAGCTTTCTGGACAAGCTCTGGTGCGTCCCACCAGCCTGGAATTTGGAACATCAGATGGTTGGGTGCTGATGATAAAAAGGGGGAAGACAGAGAATTTTCATTGAAGACAGAGATCTTGCCAAATGAACAGAGGACTACTTTGAAGATAATGGACTCTTTTCTAAGCCTTTCTCTGTTCTAAGCTTTTATGTATGCACTTTCTCTCCCCCTCCCTTTGTCAATAACCCTGAAACTAGCTGGCTCGGATCATTCCATACTGGCTATGTTTCTCTATTTGGATAGATTGTAGAAATAGGTCTATTGTATGACTTGTAAGTTGTTCGTTAGGACTGTTGTATGACTTGTAAGATGTTTGTTGTAATTTGTAAGATGTATCATGTAATCAGAATTCATTTTATATAAAAATGATATTCATTCATTGGCTCAGTTTGATTACTACTCGTAATCTGTTTTTTTATTCTAACAAATTGCAAAAGTCTTTGTTTGTCTCTAAGTCTTAACAGGAGTTGCCATTCATTTTGATCAAGCAAGAGTCTCCAGTACTAAGTTTTGTCATTTCAAAAAAGGGGGAAATTGTTAGGAAAACATTTCTAAGTTTTGGTGGTGACAAACATCAATCGAATGGACACCTACCGGACAGACACTTACCGGGTGACAAACTTCAACTAGACATAGACACTTACCGGTTGACAAACTTCAACATTGGACACAGACACTTACCGGGTGACAAACATCAACCGGATGGACACCGACCGGACAGAAACTTACAAGGTGACAAACATCCACTGGATGGACACCTACCGGATTGACACCTACCGGATGGACATCAACTAGATAGACATCTACTGGATAGACACATACCGGATGGACATCAACTGGATAGACACCTACCGGATGGACATCAACCGTATGGACATCAACTGGATGGACACCTACCAGATGGACACCTACCGGATAGACACCTACCGGATGGACATCAACCGGATGGACATCAACTGGATGGACACATACCGGATGGACACCTACCGGATAGGCACCTACCGGATGGACATCAACCGGATGGACACCAACTGGATAGACACCTACTAGAAAGACACCAACTGGACAAACATCTATCGGATAGTCATACATTGAACAAAGACATATACTGGTTACAGAAGAATGAACGACCAGTTGAACGAAGAAAGCCAGCAGAAGTCTAACCATCCATCAAGAGCACAAAGCAACAAGACAAAACAAGTACAACCTATTCTGACAAAGGTACAACAGAGCGGCGCACCCTGCTATATCTCCGTCACCATTAGAGTCATAATAAAAGAGTCGTTGCTAAAAAAAATAGGAAAGAAGACAATCAGAATATGGAATGGTAACAGAAAGTGGATCTCTTCCAAATATAGACAAGTTACCGTTAAAGATCAAGGAGTCTATAAATACGCCCAAGTGAAGAATGAAGAGGTTGGCTGAACCATATGATCAAACAGAAAGAAACACCTCAACGCAAAAAGCAAATCATTCCATTGATATTCTCTAAAGGTTCAGCAAGAGCAGACAAGCAGTACTACTGTAATCGTGACAGATTATCCTCAACCGAAGTCTGCTGCTCAAGAACACTCGAAGCTAAACAGTTTATTTTTGAGAGTGTCATAGAAATTATTGTAATCAAATTAGTAAGTTGTGATTGCTAGGAGTTTAGGACAAGCTGTGTGAGTGCCTAAGAAGGTTGTATACTGTAAAGTGTAAACCAAGTCTTCTAGTGTAACCTTCCTACAAAGGAAGAAGGGGAGACGCTGAAGCGTTGTGCTTCGAACTTCCAGAAACATACTTGTGTCATTTATTTATGCTTAATTTCCATTCAGTTGTTATCACTCACAAGTCCAGTAGACGTCTTCCGCACTATAATCAATGTCTGCTGACTTGCTATATATTGAGAAGCTACTTCAGTACTTAACAGTATGCAGCAAACCTGAGCAAAATCGTAATTGAATCTAGTGTTTATTCAACCCCCCTCCCCCCTAGAAAACACTACCCCGATCCTAACATTGGATTAGTAATTGATTAATCACTAGTTGCATAGAACTGAATTTAAACATGCACGAATGAGATGAATGAAGATGTCACGAATTGACATGGGATCACTGTGAATGTCGTGTGTGGACATGCGACCATTGTGAATGTCATGGGCTGACATGGACTATCGTGGATATCATGTATAAATGTTAAATTATTGTGTTATTAACTGATGCATAATGACAGTAATGATGAATAATCAGGTGATGATTAATGATGAATTAGAACAATGTGAAGAGCAATGAAATAATGTCATCATGAGAATACATGGAACATTCTTGATTAAATGATTTATTATGATTGAGATTGAGGTAGTAATTGAAAGGCATATAGATGATGATCTATGCATGTAATAATTACTAATGGACGTTCTAGTAATTACTTGACTTTAAATATCGGTTAGATGATGATATACAAAGAAAGTGATGAAAAAATGTTCATGGATGCTTATTACACTATGAGTATGATGTGTGCAGGAATGGGTACAACTTTGGACGCAGAGATATTCATGTTCGATGATGGGGAAGTTATGAATATCAGTAGCGCGTAATTGACGAGGTATGCGATTATGAGAAGTACTAAAGATTTTATTTCTAGTACTTATTTTACCCCAGATGACAGCTAAGTGATGAGATGTAGAAAGATTGATCCTTTTGAGCATCTTTGTACAGTGATGAACATGATAATATGATGTTGATGTATATCTTATTGATGATTGCGTTTATACAGGTATGGAATTTTATATGCGAAGTTAATATTGCTGCAATTTAAATTTCATAAAGTTGATGTTGAGAAAGGAATGGTAGGAAGAGCTTAAATATAATGAATCGTAATTGGTAGTGTATTGACACTAATCGAAAATGAAAAATAATAGTGGATCGTGGTGAAATGCATAATAATATGGTCGAATGAAAGAGTTAGCGATGAAAATTAGACAAGATCTGTTCGGTAGAAGATCATTATGAATTTGTTAACTAAATGATGATGTTAAAAGTATTGAAACTGTGGAAATGAAAGTGCCCGAAGGTTGGTTTAGTACACCAAGAATGTCATGTGTGTACACGAATATTAGATTTTAAATCTACCTAGCTGAATTCAGACTAGTTGTGGAATTTTGATTTGTTGTGATGAGATGTTTGTACTTGAACACTAATGAATGAGTATTGATAATTGTGTAATAATTGAGATAATGATGTCTTTGGACAAGTAAATGTGATTGGAGAGTTTAAGAATTCTTTCATGAACTCTGTCTAACATAGCAATCAGATGATTATTAATGCGACGAGATGTTAAGTTATAACTTGAGATTCATGAGTTTGATTTCCGAACGAGAATCTAAATGACTTGATTTAAGAAATTGCATGAATGGTGTCATATTTTCCATTAAATGGATTGATGTAATGAGACATCATCACTTGAATCAGTAATAAGTTAAAAGAAGTGAAATGTAACTCGAGAACAAAAGCTGGGGTGGTTCTTTGTGCTTGGTCATGTATGGATTCAAAATTTGTGAGACCATGTGTGGTCTAGTAAGATATTCGACGACATGTCGATGCTATCTTGTCCTGTTATAATTGTAAATTATTTTGTCATTCCTGGTAAATGTGCATTTCGAGGTTGAAATTTTACTAGTAAGGGAGAATTGTGATGCATGTAACTTAATGAACTTAATTAAATCGGGAAAATGTGATTAAGAGGTAATTATGACTGAGCGACATTTTGTTTTCGGACTCAGTTTTGAAGTTAATCGAATGAGACTAATTAATATGTTTAAATCAGAATTATTGAATTGAAGAACTAATTGTGGTAATGATGATTTCTATCGAATTGAGACATGGGAGAATTATTGTCAATTGTTGGAATTGCTGGAATCAATGTTTGAGATTTTATTCATTGATGTGTTGAACCTTATTGTATTGGTGGTGGGATTTGGAGTTTGGGGAACTCTGGTTTGAGGTTTGAGATGTAACTGGGTGAGTGGGAGAGAATTATTGAACACTATTGTTATTAAAGAGTTGTTGGAGCGAGTATTGGAGACTCGAGTTTTTGGAGCCTTGGTACTATATATACCAAGTGGAATCGATGTTTAATCATTTGTGCTTCTCTCTCATCACCTCTCTCTCTCCCTCCTTCTCCCCCATTTCCCTCTTCCTTCCCCATTTCTCTTGAAGGAGAAAATCGATGGAACTCGATTTTTTGGCGAGATTCTTGAGAAATTAATTGGGTAATCTCCTTCCCTCTCTGTTATCTTCGTTTTGATAGTAGTTTTGTAGAGTTTGGGTGTGTATAGAGATGGGATTGAGTTTTTGATTTTTAGAGATTTTTGGTTATGGTGTTATGTTGTGTATTTTTGTGTTTATGTTAAGGATTTGTTAAGTATTGGGAGTTGGGATCATAAGGTACTTAGTGACGTACGAGCATGTATGCATATCGTTAATTATGAACTAGAATTCATATGATGTGACAAGTTAATGAATTGCGAATTCATAATAGATTTGCTAATAATGTCGTATGAAATGAATTGTGATTGAATGATTATATGATATCATGTTATTTGAAATGAATTATGATAGAATTGTGGTATGATATCATGGTATTGTGATGCCGCTAGTATGATATCCAAAAATTATCGTGATAATCCCGGAGTGATTATAATCATTAATGGATTTTAATTGGAGTAATTATGAAATAATTACAGTGTTGAGCTTCCCGAGGCATGTAATCCGATATCGGGGTTGTTGGATCCAATGGTTGAGATATATTCTCATTGATGTGCTAAACCTTGGAATTGTGTTGGTAGTGTGATCTGGAGTCTGAGGAGCTATGGATTGAGGTTTCTGATGTAATTGAGTGAGTGAGAGTTATTTATTGAACACATATGATTTTTAATGAGTCAGGGTGCGAATATTTGAGACTCGGGTTTTTGGAGCCTTCGTACTATACATACCAAGTGGACTCGGTTTTCAACCATTCCCCACCCCGCTTTCCTTTCTCCTCTTCACGCTTCCCCTCTCTTCCCCCTTCTCCCCTTTCCTCTATTTCCTCTTGAAAGGAAAATCGTTGGAGGCTCTCTTTCGGAGCGAGATTTCTCGAAGATAATTGGGTAAGATCATTCCCTCGCTTTTATCTTCGTTTTGATGTGGTTTTGTGTAGTTTGGTTGGGTATGGTATTGGTTTTGGGATTTGGGTATTTTTTGGTAAAAATCTAAGGAATAGCTATCAAATATCTCAAGATACCAGAATATCGGAGTCCAAAGAAAGGTATCATCAATCAATATCATGCTCGAGCAGGGCATCGACTCGCTCGTCGCTACGATATTTCTCTCAGTCGAGCCATCGATGGTCCATCATCCCTTATGTCTTGGTAAAGTCGGCACACTCGTCGCTACGCATCTCTCAGCTCACTCTCTCCGCCAAGCCATCGGTGTGCCCATCATCCCCAGACACGCATCACAGATACCAACAAAAAATAAGGGTATCAGGGAAAGAATCGGTAGAATCAACATGACGTGCTCAATGTCCATGCGTGTCAATGCATCATGCCAATATCATAATTCATATGATGCAACTCAATATGTCCAACGTGAAAGTCATATATCGATGTTCATATTGAAAAAAATGCGTGTTAACAAAACATTTATTTTCATACATCAATATATCAACTAAGGATGCTCATAATTCAAGTAAATTCACATAGCCAAGTAATTTCACGTAATTCACGTAAGTTCAGCAAATCATGTATCAAATAATGCACATACCTGTCGTATGTTACCGATCGAAACATAACTATTATTAGTTGTCCAATCTCGATATCTTGGATCACATCAATGACCTTTCAGTATGCTAACTTAATAAGATCTACACAATTTCAAATATCCGTTCAATCATACTATGTCATTTAATTTGTTAAAATCAAGTAATTAGAATCATCCTAATTCCAATTCGTATTCAATTTCCTTGCATGTTGAAACCATATTCACTAGCGTATTGATTTGATTCCCAAGTTCGTGTAATTCATTTCATGATGTTTTCAGTATCTTAAGGAAAACTCTTAGCTTCCTAATCAACTCTGGGGAAACCATAAAGCCTATCAATAGTTCGAAAGTCAATACGTTCCATTTCAATCACATCCATTTGCATTATTCTAGATTATTCATTACTTGAAAACTAAACTTAGTTTGAACTTGGTTATTACAGAAATGATATGAATCGAGTCCTGAAATCATCAACAAAACCCCACATAGACTCAATCATGTAAACATGTACCCACACATGCATTGTACTCGCACAAGCACCTTATAATGGTAGATTTCCAAACATGCATCATATTTTCAAACATACACATCATCTTTAAGATTTAGAAACATAATGAACAACGAGAGCCATTGAGCTTAATGTACCGACCATTCTATAGTTCCCTCAACACTAGATTTCAAAATTCTTCTTAAAACAGTAGCATGAAAACCAATCTATTTCCCCACCAATACACGAAGGATAAAATATCAAACTCAATCACAATGCACTGAAATAAAATGCAATTCTCTCAAGTCTAATTAATCAAGCTAAAACATGATTAAGATGGTTTAAAATCGATCATCACCCACATGCAAGATAATTTCGACCAACGGGTATTCCAAAACCATGACGAAATCATACCATAATCACCCACATTGTTAAGCTTCTGTGAACAGTAACCGCTGCCAATTCCTCAAAAATCCGGTGACTCATGGTGGTTGCAGGGCGGCGACTAGAGGGGAAATGTTGGGCTAGGTGAGGGGAAGGTGTTAGACAACAATAATCGAACCAATTTATGGTTGAGACGAAGAAATCAGATGAAAATTACCTGAACCCTAATGCATGCAATTTCATCGCTTCTGGGTAAAATCCGAACGATTCAGAAACTTTCACCATGCATTCTTGCTGTGGAAAGTTGTGCCATTGAGTTGGCTAGACGGTGGTATGTCGTACTCGTCGAATGGTGGCCGGACGACGGCGAATGCACGGTTTTAGCG
This sequence comes from Haberlea rhodopensis, assembly GCA_907163345.1. Lineage (NCBI taxonomy): Eukaryota > Viridiplantae > Streptophyta > Magnoliopsida > Lamiales > Gesneriaceae > Haberlea > Haberlea rhodopensis. The sequence continues at coordinate 683,505 of CAJQUN010000142.1, read as the reverse complement.
GCGAGTGGTGGAGCTGCGTGCGGGAAGTGTAGGGAAGAAGGAAGAATCGACTGATATGTGTGTTTGTACATGTTTTAGTGTATGTTTCGTAAATACCCAACATTACATATTAATAGTTGTAACCTGTCCCGGTTATGTACATCGGTGTGACGCTGGTGTACTGATATAAAATTTCACAGTCGATACTTGGGGTTTATACCCACTATTATAACACAAAAATAAATTCCTCATTTTAATAATTTATTTTTGGAGTCATTGGATCCAAGGGATGAGATTGTATTCTCGTTGTGGTGATAACCTTGGAATATGGTCTTTGGTGGGATTTGGGGTCCGGAGTACTTTGTACTGGGGCTGGTAATGGAATTAGAGTTGGAGAGATGATTTTTGAAAGCAGATGATTTTTATTGAGTCATGGTGTATTTGTGGAAGGATTGGTATTTTTGAGTTTTGGTACTATATATACCAAGTGGACTCGATATTCCGTCATTTTGGCACGGAACCCTTCCCCCCCCCCCCCCCCCCCCCCCCACATTTCTCCTCTTTTCCCCATGGTGGGAAAATTGTTGGTAGCTTCGCTCGGGAGCCGGATTTCTCAAAGATAATCAGGTATTCATCTTCCCCTCACCATTGTCTTCGATTTAGTAGTAGTATTGTTGCTTTTGGTTGAGTATTCATGTTAGATTTGGGTTTGTGAATTTTTGGGTAGAAATCTTAAAGTTTGTTGTTGGAGTTTTTATTGAGTTTTAAGGGTATATTTGAGGTGTTGAAGGTGTATGGGGTGTTGGTTTTGAGTTTGGGTGTGAAAAACACCATGGAAGCTCGAATTTTTCAGAAAATCGCAGGTGGCGATCGATCGCCGAGGTGGGGCGATCGATCGCGACGAGCAGCTGCTAAAATTGAAGAAGATGAACAGTACAGGCGATCGATCGCGTGGTCTAGGCGATCGATCGCGAGCATGTTGGCGATCATGTAATTGAGGTAAATATTTGTCGAGTAGTGATACCTTTGGGTATACTCGCTGGGATGGCTAAGGCCAAGTGATTGGTGGTAAGAGTAGTCATTGAGGAAACTACTCGCTTGTGGTTGTGATTGTGGTAGAATTGGTCACACCCACCCTGAGGGTGTGGAATATGTCCTATTGGATTAGGATTGCACCGTGATTGAGCAAGGACACCGGGATGTCCATTATGCTTTGGTGTTCTAGAGGAATATTGGGTGATGACCCACTACTCAAATGGTTTTACGTATGGCATACCGGATGGAACGTATGATACGTTGGTAGGCTCGGTGTAAGCCTATGGGGGCAGCGTATTGCTAGCCAGGTATTGTTGCAGTGATATAGTGTGCTTGTTGTAGCCATTATACTGCTCGCTGGAATCGAGTTTGGTGAATCTTATGATGATACGATGAGGGTAATAATGGAATCTAGTAGTCACTATGTCGCATGAGGCTTGAGGCGGGGAATACCTCACGGGAACGTTTATACGTCTATGGTTTTGAGGGACTTGTATGGGGACAACTCTATTTTGTTGGGAATACCAACGTGAGTGTCGACAAGTCGTTGTTAGCTCTGGCTGAGCATCCTTGCATGTGGAATGCAACGGGAGTCACAATTGGAATTGTGGGATATAGCTAGTGGGGTAACACTACTATATTGATTTTGTCTCTTGGAGAGATTTGGATTTTACTGTCATGGAGACAGTTGGTATCGGTCATAGGTTGATTGTAATCAGCCATGGTAAGCATTACTGGTGTTGGATCGAGTAATGGATTTCTTACCTTTCGGTGAGACGTTCGAGGACGCGTCTCTGGGAGATGCTCGAGGTTTAAGGAGTACTATGACATTAGTACAGAGCATCATTAGGATGAGTATACGTGGTGTATACGGGTTTCGATTTGGTAATAGTGGCTTCGTTGCACTATTCTGAACCAGTTGCATATTTTGGTTCCAAGATATATTTTGGTATAAATATATCCAGTTTTCCGAACGATGGTTCGAGGTTGGAGGGTCATGGATTCATGACATTTTCCTTATGAGGAAAGCGGTATTGATATACCTACCGATTGGGAATCTTTGGGAGATTCAATGAGTCGGTTTGTGTGGTGTCGATGTGGGAATCACACCATTGGTCGTTGGTCTGTCAATCATTATTCTCCGCGGAGTGAGATTAGCTAGGGATTGACAGTTGGTTTTGGAATTTTGGGTAGATACCAGAAGCTCACTCAATGGATTTTGACAGCAACCTTGTCTTGGAAGGCGTTGCTACATCAGCTTTTGGAACGATCATGAAACGAGTTCTGATGGCAGCTACAAAAGTGAGAAAAGTAACTTGGAAGAGCATAACAAGGACTTGGATTTTGGTGCGTATTCAGGAGTAAATGTGGATTTGAATAACGTGGATATCGAAATCATGGCTGATGAGGGGCGTTTGAGCTGCAAACAGGACTAGAGAAAAATACGGGGACGTCGCAATGGAGGGAAAGGAATTGTTAGTAGGTTGTGACGATGGAGTATCAGTAAGAGAAAAAAATGATGCCGGGTAGGTAGTAATGGTAAAATGAAGGAGATCTTGTTGCCAGAAAAGGGCTTGAATTTATAATATTTTTTCTTATTTTTTAGCATAGTCTTTTTATTTAGATTTGAAGTTGCTTTGGGATATCTCTGTTCTTTAGATTACCTTTCTAGTTTTATTAGATAGAGATGCTGAAAGGGTAGTTGTGCCTGCTTGTTTATAATGAACTTGTTCTAGTCTTGTTTATTATGATCATTATAGCAGCTGGAGTATATGATATAATTTGAAACGGAGTTGGATTTGACAAGGGATTTTGAATGAGAAGGTTTAAAAATTTATGAATTTCAAATGTTAATTTTTTAAAGAAATTTTAAGTGATCCCAAAGTTGCCTGCAAATTCTTTAAATCTGAAAAAAAAGGCCTGAAAATGTATTTAGTTCGAAAAAATAAATCTCAAATTCTCTACTTTTCTTTTCTAATAACTAAACATACATAATGGATTTTGATGATAAATCCTGCTCAAATAAAATCCATTTCCCAAATCCGTTATGTATGATTATCAACAAGAAAAGCTTTGCATCACCCTCCCAAAATTGTGGGCGACTCACGTTCGAGTCTTACTTACAAATTCTCCTCTCCCATGACCCAAACAAACAGAGGTCTAGACAGAGAAGGCGAAAGGGCAATGGCCAGAACCAAAGAGATTGACTGCATAGGCACGCGAAGCTTGTAATGAAAGCAGTAAAAAATTGTTATGGTTGCATGTAGATTGATGAAGCTGTATTTGTTGGATGGATATAATGTAAAGATCTTAAATCACTTCAATTTGGAAAAATTTAAAATCAATTGAAATACTTCAAGCTCAAGTTTGAAATGAAGGGGATAGAATTTGAAATTAAATCATTCAGATGTACCCAAACAAACAATAAATATAAATAATGGATTTGAAATTCTTCAATGTAAAACCCTTTGATCCAAACACCAACTTTAATTTATATCTGTCGCATTTGCGTTCGAGCAACCAACACCCTTGTAGATAAATTGGAACCTCCTCTTCTATACGAGGGAGTGGTTAGGGTATAAACAAATCAAATCGAGTCAAATATCATGAAATTTTTAATACTCAAATCAAAACTCTAATAAGTGTATTCGAGTTTGAGTTCGATTCAAAACTCAATTTTTTTCCAATTTTGGCTCGAATTTGTTCAAATCAAGGCTCGAATTCGCACCGACTCAAAATACTCGAACGTTTTCGCGACTTATTCGAATTATAACTCAAAACAGAAGCTGGAATGCTCGAAATATATTTATTTAATATATAATTTTATTATATTAATAAATTAATAAAATATTAAAACTCGCATGCGACTCGCGAAATATCTAACAAAATGATTCGGGCTCGAGTTTGACTCAAAAGAAGTATAAACATTTTCGATTTCGGCTCGAATTCGATAATTTAGAACAATAATCAAATATTTTTTGAGTAGACTCGAAAAACTCGCGAGTTGGCTTGATTCGTTTACACCCATGTGAGTGGTGCAAGGTTTGATCCTTGCTGGACAACACAAAAATGCTATCATGAATGCTTACTATCAAAACCAATGCAACTTTGTTACTAAAAAAATTAGATTAAGAAATATATAAAATCAAATATAATTTAAAAAAATTGTGAGCCAACAACTTTTTGAAAAACGTAGTGCATATACTTTCTGCAGACAAGTTAATAACACCGACTGTGAAATTTATAAATCACGCTCCATATTGCAGATATTAAAGTAAACTTACTTCAAAGGAAAGATCAAAATCATCTTAGAAACTTAATTTTTTTTAAAAAACGAAAAGAATTGAACAAGATATGAAATAAACAATGTCTCCCAACAATCCATTATCTTTCAGATAGTAACTGTAGAAATTCTGCACTTATAATCTTATTGAGAAAGGAGAACAAAGAAGTATAAAACATGAAATCAGGAAAGTTATAAATAGAGGATGCTTCTTTATTTCTTGTTGCTTTTACCTCCAGTATCACCACCTCCTGATGCTGCCTCAGCAGCCTTTTTTGCAGCCTTTTCTTGAAGCGCCTTCCCATCCCTACGTACCACACACACGGATGAAATAATAACCCATTAACAATAATGTGAAATATAACCACTAAAATTATTAAAACCAGTTCTTGCTAACAATGGATCGGAGATTCCTAAGCCAATTGATGCTTAAACATAATGGACAAAAAAATAAGAATTGACGAGATCACGCCATAATTGAGAAAAACTTCCTCGCAAAGCTAACCGACGACCAAGAAATTAGAGCTAAATAAACAATTACGGTGGAAACTCAGATCTTAATCAAAACATCTAACCTTCAAATAAATAAATCGAATCTTGGAAATTTTTTAAATAATAAAAAATAAAAAAGACCTTTCGCGGCGCTGCTCAGGGGTCAACCCATCATCTTTATTCTTGCCTTTACCAGCATCCCGAGCTTGTGCCCGTTCTCTGTCACGATCTCTTTGGTTCCCACGTGAAACCCAGTTAAGAAAATAAGCAAAAAATAAAATAAAAATAAAAGGCGGCAACTTAAATCAAGTCAATTGAATTCCCAGATCAAAAAATACTCGAAAAAATTGGGGAAAAAAACGGGATCAGCACCTACGCACAAATGTATGCGAATTACCTATACAACCATTATAGTTTTCTAATAAAATCTTTCATCATTTTAGCAAGAGAACTAGCAGATCTGAATTATGCAAACTGAAAAAATTGGAAATATAAGTTGAATTCTTGAAAAAAGGAAGAAAATTTGTGGAAGGATATGAGTCATGGCGAATACGTCGGAAGAAGAAAAGTCCGCTGAGGGAGAGTAGGCAACAGCACAACGATTTAAGCCAAGAATCGGTGCTCAAAAGATTTATTTTATATTTGGAGTTGACTTTTGGTTGGCAGATAAGTAGTAGGATTAGAGATAAAATGGTTTTAAAAAATCTAAAAAATAACGATTTTAAATTAAGTAAATTTATAAAAAAAAAAACTTATTGGTAAAATAATTTAAAATCCAATTAAGAAATAATTAATTCTTTTCCAAAAAGCACAACTCATTTGATATAATTTATTAATGATTAATGTGTATTAGCGTTATTCAAAAAATTCTCTAGCAATGTGTATCTTAGGAATCTGATACAAAAATAACAATGGCTTTGAAATATATGTCGATGTGAGATTTGTAATCTCCATCTTTAAGATAATATTACCCCGCATTGGTGTTAACGATTTGCTTTGGCAATTTGTCTCTCAAGATACAACAATAGGAGCACTCCAAATCACAAATTCACAAACCACAAAGGTTTGAAAGCACTCAACTTTATGAAAGAAGAAGATGAACAAAATGCTTCAGATTTGATCTCTCTAACTCTTGTTAAACTCGAAAATTGTGTGTTTAATCCAACCAATGGTTGTTCTATACTTGACCAAATTGTGCCTTCAAAAGACACCATTTGGATGAACCAAATCATGAAAAAACGCATTGAAACATGAGGAGACGCACCCATCTGCAGAAACCACACAGTACGCGATCGATCAGCCAAAGGGCGCGATCGATCGCGCCCTTTATGTTTCAATTTTCTGTGTGGCTCGATCAATCGAGCCATTGGCCTCGATCGATCAAGCCATGCAGAATTTTTCAATGTATTTTTCATTCGAGTCACGATCGATCGGGCCAACATACGGAGATCGATCGCGGCTTCTAGTTTACTCCGACGTATGGATTCGTTTCGTTTGGTCTCCGATGATTAACTGTAATTCAATACGCATCATTTTTCCAACAATCCCTCACCTGAATTAAATTAATGCATGATGCAATTGAGTGCCTTCAACGAATTGTTGCGATATCTGGAGAGGTAGTTTGCAGCTTTGAACCTTCTGTAGTAGTATTAAATCGGATTTACTTGACTTAATAGTGAATTTACAGTCTTAAACTATTTAGGCGTTGGTATAAACCTAGACAATTGAACCCACAACATAACAACTCTAACCTTCATTTTTGTTTTTACGGTTGTGTCTGTTTCGGCCATGGACCACGCTTGGTTTCATAAGTACTTTTCATCTTTGATGCGGCCACACTTCGCACTCGTGTAGATGTAATCTCCCATAAGAGTATCCCGCTATACTCCAACATATTTCGATATGTCTTAGGAACCATTAAAGACCCTTTGCCTATCCGCGTACCCCTTTTTGCAGGCTACATCCCTTATCAAAGGAATGGGTTGGAGATTGATCTCCTAGGTGTTTATACAATCTCATAATTTAGTTGTCCCTTTTGAACCTAGATCTTGGGATCTCCAGTCACTTAGGTTGGGTTTCCACTACAAGATTTTGATTATAGGGTTTTAATCGCATTCCCCTCGATAAATTATATACTTGATCTCTAAGCAAACCTTTCGTAAGTGGATCAACAATTTTTTCTGTAGTCAATGGCAATAACGCCATTAGCGATCAATTGTTTAATGGTATTGTGAGGGCCCGATCCTAATGTGGTTTTTAATTATCACACAGCGATTAATTTATGTAAACAGCGGAAGATTAATTTCAAATGTCTTATTAAATGGCTCTAAAAAAAATTTCGCTTTTAAATGATACATATATATTGATATCAAAATATATATATAATTCCAGTTAGGCCTTTCATTTGCAAATAGTAAAGTAAACATTAATCAGCATTAGCACATAGTCTCGAAAATATCATATCCCAAGTACAACATACATAGGGCATACCCCGGTAAATTTATTTTGTTTAAAATCATATACTATTACTGGGAATAAGAAACCATACATAACCTGAGCTCGCTCATCATGGAGCTCGGTTTTCTCTCGATGCGTCGCTGTAAGCATCGTCACCATGTCCTCCTTTAAAGCCTGTCATGTCCGAACAATAAAAGACATGACAGCCCTCACAAAGGGGGTCAGTACCCCAGTACGAGAAATAAATAAATAATGTCAAATGACAAAGTATCATGCAATGCATACCATGTATGAATGGGATATATGAATGAGTACAAGGATTCGAATATCAAGATACCAAAATCGGAGTGCAAAGGAAGGTATCATCAAATAATATCAGCTCGAGCAGAGGCTGACAACACACGCACATTGCGCTAGGAGACTGTGATATCCCCGAAATGATTATGTGGGTAATCATGCATTTAAGGGTGGTTAATTATGAACCTATATGTTTAAAGCGTTTGTATGTGGGATTAATTTATTTAATTTGATGATGTGGTTTAGGAAGCATGTTAGGTGTTTTTGATTGTTGTGTTGATGTGGTAGAATAATAAAATATCGAGGAGGGATATTTTTTATACATCGTATGAAATACCGGGACACAATTAAACACCACAAACCACCCCACATGCAACCACCCAACCCCCACTTGCAGCCAAACCCACGCCCACCCCTGTTTTCTGGGAAAGCAGTTTGACTTGTAGGCATGTTTGGACTTAGATATTTTGGGTCTTGCCTCTTCCAAAAGCTTCCTTCCTTTTTCCCTTCTTTTCTCTGCAACTTGGTCGAGTTCCAGGAAAAAAGTGATCGGGTTTCATGCTTCTTTTCATATAGAAAATCGAAGGGCAAAAGTGGTGAGGAGTCACATTTTTTCCCAGTTTTCAAGTTTCCTGGCATGCTTGTTCTTTGTAGCAGATTTGGCATGCTAGTTTAGGGTTTGATGTTATCTTGTTATGAATACCTTTATGTGATGTTTGTGAAGCCCTTAGCATGTTTAGTTAAGAAACTTGCATGCTTTATGTGCTAGATTTATGCTAGAGAAAAGGGCTCCTCGAACACCCGAGCAGAGAAGTACTCTGTTTTCCAAGTTAGGAAGGGTTTTACCATGATGTTTCGAAGCATGCTAACTTAGGTTTTGGTTGAACCTTTGATGTGTTTTATGTATGGTAACTTGTTGAAGGTACCAGTATATTTCCTTGAGTATGTTGCATGTGTTATGTGAAAGATTTAATCATGTGAAAGGTAGTGTTCGAAAATTCTGGGCAAGGTTCAAGTGCCCTGTTTTCTGGAAATATATGTGCGAAGAGTACTTTTATGAAGGTGTTATCATGCATGATAAACTTAAGTTTTGGAAAACCTTTGATGTAAAAATATGCTTGGTAGTTTTGTGAAACCCATGGCATGTTTAGTTGAGCACGGTTTATGTTATATGTGTTAGTTTTAATAGCATGTAAAGAGGTGCTCAAGAATTCTGGAAATGAAATGTGCCCTGTTTCCAGAAAAAGTTGATCCAGTACTTGTTTAAATGATCGATGTTTATGCATGTAGGTTTATGCTCAGGGTGTATATTTGGTTTGAATACACTCAGGGTAGTGTAGTTCAAATGCTAGCATGATGATCTTAGTATGTATTATGTCCTACATGTTAGATTTAAGGGTATAAATATCGGTGTTAAGCAATTCTGGAAAATCGCCGAAGGAACAAGGTTGGCGATCGATCGCCAAGGAGGCGCGATCGATCGCGACGTTCCAGTGGGTTTTGGCGATCGATCGCCAATATTGGGGCGATCGATCGCTGAATGCTTTTTTTTGGTATGCGAGGCAGTAGCATCTCGCGATCGATCGGGGCTCATGGGCGATCGATCGCGAGATGATATTGAAGGATTAATTTGGTTTTTAATTTGGTTTTGCTTCCGGATTATTATGAGGTGCCTAATATTGTGTTGTGTGGCTATGTAGAACCATCCCAGGTGCCAGCACAACCGAGGAGATAAAGTCGATTGACTCCTCTATCTTTTGAAAGGTACGTAAGCGACGTACGGGCATCCCAACGGTAACATGTACTTTATGTTTGTCTTTATGACACATGATGAATGCAATGTGGTGCATTAAGATTATGATACATGTTTTTATGCATTGTTTTTGCATATGTATGTTGTGAAATATAAGAGGTGTATTTCACGAGTCAAAGTTATCTTAGTAAGGATTTTAATGGCTTACGCTAAAGTCCATTGGAAGCGATGAAGAATTCCGCTTACATGGAGTAGCAACGCTAAAGTCCATTGGAAGCGATGAAGAATTCCGCTTACATGGAGTAGCAAGAAGCATTAAAATGTACTAATGATAAGGGCTCAGGATGAAATAAGGATTTAAGGGAAAAGGAATGTCATGACATTGCATATCCATACATTCATATAATGTGTTTCTATTATGAATTATGGTACAGGGACAACCAATGGGCGATATAAATGCTGGAAATACAGGAAGGACTTGTGTTTAAGATTTGCATTTATGCCTTACTTTCATATTATGTTAAATATGAATTGTGTTATGCTCATGTGTTGGGGGTTGTCTTTGTAGGTGCTTTTGTTGACGAGAACCAGGGCCGGGGTTGATATGCTGAGCTGTAAGGAGTGCTACAGGATTAGCATGTTAGAGTTTTTGTATAGCTTCTACTGAATAGAGTGAGACTATGATGTAGTACCTTTGTAGGAAGTACGTCTTTCCTTTTGGAACATTTTGGTACTGTAATCTCTAAAGCTCAGGTTAATCAACACGGCACATTACTCTGATATAATCACATGTATGTTTAGTTCTCTAAATTGCACCTTAATATCTTGATGTGATAACGGGGTCTCACATTTAGTGGTATCAGAGCAGTGGTTAGATAACCAGGGAAGAGTGAAGGGTAGCCTTTAGAGACAAGTTGGCTAGGTATTCATTTAGGCATGCTTATGCATGTGATGCATATGGTTGTATACGTGATATACTAACATGCTTTGAATATTTTACTCTTGTTATCTAACGGCTTATATTATGAACTGCTTTTGGTATTGTTGTTAACTATTGTGTTGCAGCATGGCGGACCTCAATGAAGAGGTAGGAGATATGGACAGTAGACATGCCAGTATTGCTCAGCCGAACCCCTTACCACCACCTGCTGTGGGCGTGGAGCCCAGTGTACAGATATTACTGCCAGGGGAGCTCAGTTTGAAGCAGTTTCTGAGTTTCCATCCGCCCATGTTTGAGGGGACTGAGTCTGGTGAAGTAGCTGAGGAGTGGTTGGAACGTATAGAGCAGATACTTGTGACTGCACCTTGTGCACTCACGGCATGGCTGAGGTTAGCAGAGTTTCAGCTGGCTAAGAAGCCTGCTATGTGGTGGAAGACCACCGTGATGGAGCTGAGAGCTCTAGGTATGGCAGTTGACTGGACTGTATTCCGGACCCGATTCCTTAACCGGTATTTCTCTGCAGCTGCCAGACAATTGAAGGAAGATGAGTTCAACAGTTTGAAGCAGGGTAGCATGTCCGTAGCAGACTACGCTATGCAGTATTCCTCACTGCTGAGGTATGTACCTCATATTGCTGTCAACAGCCATGCCAAGATGAGGAACTTTCTGAAAGGTCTGAGGCCGGAGCTATTCGATAGGGTTATCTCTAACAACCCCAGCTCGTTTGACGACGCCCTGACACGGGCAGAGTTGGCAGAGATTGCCGTAGGCGCATACAAGGATGTTGTACCCCCTTTTGTACCATCACAGAGGCCTACTACTGATAGTCTGAAGCCACGAGGGGATCAGTTTAAGGCTCGTGGGGCCTCATCATCTTCCAGGTTTAGTGGGAAGAAGTCTCATGGACAGAAACAGAACACCCGGGGGCACACACAGGGAAGCAGGACAGAGGTAACCAGGTGTACCAACTGTGGAGGATGGCATTTGTTACGTGACTGTCGAGGTTGCTATATCTGTGGCAAGATGGGCCACATAGCTCGGGGTTGCCCCAATCGGGCAGTTCAGACGGATTCAGGGCCGAATAGGCCAAGGTTTGATGCTGGGAGGGCACCACAGAGGCAGCAGTTTGCACCACGACCCCTGGGAGGTCAGACGACAGGACCGCCGCAGGGACAGGTGTATGCACTGACCAGGGAGCAAGCCGAGGCAGCCCAGAGGAGGTCATTGCTGGTACGTGTCATTTACTTACGTACCCTGCACTTATATTGATAGATACAGGTGCTTCCCATTCCTTTGTATCTACTGCCTTTGTGGAAGGACACCATTTGTGCTCGTCTCTGTTACCCACGCCTCTCATGGTCTCGACACCCACGGGGAAGCATGTGATTGCGGATCGACAGTTATCTGATTGCCTCATTTATTTTGAGGGCAATGATCTGAGGGCCGATTTGATTCAGTTAGAGATGGCAGACTTTGACTGCATTATCGGCATTGATGTGTTGAGCAGATACCGAGCTATGGTAGATTGCCAAAAGAGGATGGTTCGTTTTCTGTCTGATCAGGGGTTCCAGTGGACTTTTTATGGGGACGGCTCTCGTCCAAGGATACCAGTAATCTCGGCGGTTAAGATGTCGCGGTTATTGGAACGTGGCCATACTGGGTACCTTATTTATGCTATGGATGCTTCAGAGGAGAAGGAAGTGAGAGCCGAGGACATTCCAGTTGTGGCGGAGTTCAGTGATGTGTTTCCAGATGAGATTCCGGGATTTCCGCCTGTCAGGGATGTGGAGTTTGCTATTGAACTGCTGCCAGGGACATCAGCCATTTCTCGTGCCCCATACAGGATGGCACCGGCAGAGCTGAGGGAGCTGAAGGTACAGTTACAGGAGCTCCTCGACAAGGGATACATCCGTCCTAGTGTATCGCCTTGGGGTGCGCCAGTTTTGTTCGTGAAAAAGAAGGATGGATCAATGCGTCTGTGCATTGACTACAGGCAACTGAACAAGGCTACAGTGAAGAACAGATATCCGCTTCCGAGGATTGATGATCTGTTCGACCAACTTCAGGGTACGGAGGTGTACTCCAAGATAGATTTGAGGTCAGGCTATCACCAGGTACGGGTTAGAGCTGGTGATGTCCAAAAGACGGCTTTTAGAACTCGGTATGGACACTATGAGTTCTTGGTGATGCCGTTCGGTGTGACAAATGCACCTGCAGTCTTTATGAGCCTGATGAACAGAGTATTTCAGGAGTACCTCGATCAGTTTGTGATCGTGTTCATTGATGACATCCTGGTCTATTCGAGGAATGAGGAGGATCATGCCGATCATCTGAGGATAGTACTCCAGATCCTCAGAGATCATCAGTTGTACGCCAAACTCAGCAAGTGTGAGTTTTGGCTGAACAGTGTTGCATTTTTGGGCCATATCATATCACGAGAGGGGATATCAGTAGACCCGAGGAAGATAGAGGCAGTTATGGATTGGTCTACCCCTACTTCAGTCAGTGAGATTCGAAGTTTTCTTGGTCTGGCTGGCTATTATCGACGTTTCGTCGAGGGTTTCTCAAAGATCGCCAAGCCACTTACCCAGCTGACTCAGAAGGGAGTCCCATTTTGTTGGTCAGAGGCTTGTGAGCAGAGCTTCCGGGAATTAAAGCACAGACTGACTACTGCACCCGTTCTAGTGATACCCAAGGATAACAAAGGATTTGTTCTTTATACCGATGCATCTCTACAGGGATTAGGGTGCGTGCTGATGCAGGACAGACATGTAGTGGCTTACGCTTCGAGACAGTTGAAGCCACATGAGACGAGGTATCCAGTCCATGATCTGGAGTTGGCAGCTATAGTGTTCGCCTTGAAGATATGGCGACACTACTTATACGGTACCTCATTTACCATCTTCACTGATCACAAGAGCCTGAAATTCTTGTTTACACAGGCTGAGCTGAACATGAGGCAGAGGAGATGGATGGACCTGCTGAAGGACTACGATTGTGAAATCGAATATCACCCGGGAAAGGCAAATTTGACAGCCGACGCTTTGAGTCGGAAGGTGAAGAGCACAGCAGAGGATACTATGTCTCTGTCAGCTATGTTTAGCTCCTACTGCCATTTGGGATTCGATTATGATGTATCTTCTTCACCAGTACAGGTTTTGACCTTGCTAGCTGAGCCTGTTATATTTGATCACATCAGGAAGGCTCAGGGGACCGATGTAGAGGTTCAGAGATGGATGTTAGTGGTTCATTCAGGACAGCCATCGAGATTCAGAGTGGCTGATGACGGTTCTCTGAGGCTCGGCGACAGATGGGTGGTTCCAGATACACCCGAGTTGCGCCAAGGTATATTACAGCGAGCTCATTGCAGCAGGATGAGTGTCCATCCAGGTGGGAAGAAGATGTATAAGGATCTACGCAGCCAGTTCTGGTGGAGGCGTATGAAACAGGATGTCACCTCTTTTGTCAAGCGTTGTTTGATTTGTCAGCAAGTGAAAGCTGAGAGACAAAGGCCTGGAGGTGAACTAAGAAGTTTAGAGGTACCCGAGTGGAAGTGGCAGCACGTATCTATGGATTTCGTGACCCACTTGCCGAGGACTGTTTCGGGTTTTGATGCCATCTGGGTAGTCGTGGACAGGTTGACTAAGAGTGCTCATTTCATTCCCTACTGTATGACCTTCACGCATTTAAGAATGGCGCAGTTATATGTCAAAGATGTGGTGAGACTGCACGGGATCCCTGTTTCGATTGTGTCAGATCGAGATCCGCGGTTTACATCTCACTTTTGGGAGGGTCTGCAGACAGCTCTAGGTACAGAGTTGAGGTTGAGCACAGCCTATCATCCCCAGACGGACGGACAGACCGAGCGTACGATACAGACGCTCGAAGACATGTTGAGGGCTTGTGTGCTGGAGTTTGACACTTCATGGCAGGACTCGATAGCCTTGGTGGAATTTTCTTACAACAACAGCTACCAGGCAAGTATACAGATGGCTCCTTTCGAGGCCCTCTATGGTAGGCGTTGTAGGTCACCCTTGTGTTGGGATGACATGGACCGTAAGTCGGTTGGAGGACCTGAGTTGGTTCAGGAAATGGAAGAGAAAGTTAAGGTTATCAGAACAAAGATGAAGGCAGCTCAGGATAGACAGGCAACATATGCCAATCAGCGGCGTAGACCGTTGGAGTTTCAGTTAGGCGACAGAGTGTTTTTGAAGATCTCACCCTTCAGAGGCGTAGTACGGTTTGGGATGCGAGGGAAGTTATCCCCGAGGTATGTAGGGCCGTATGAGATCTTACAGCGTATTGGTACTCTGGCATACCGGTTGGCTTTACCGCCCTCTCTGTCTGGCATACACGACGTTTTTCATGTGTCTATGCTGAGGAAGTATGAGCCAGATCCCTCTCATGTGTTGCAGCCTTCAGAGGTGCAGATTGAGTCCGATGTTTCTTATGTGGAGCGGCCTATCAGGATTTTGGATAGAGCAGACCGCAGACTTCGGAACAAGGTTATTCCTATGATCAAGGTTCAGTGGGATCGTAGGGGTGTCGAGGAGGCCACGTGGGAGACAGAGCGACACATGGTGCAGTACTATCCAGAACTGTTTTCTGGTATGCGTTTATGTACTGTTTTATTTCTAGTTAGCAGCATGTTTGATTTCGGGACGAAATCTTATAAGTAGGGGAGTATTGTGATATCCGCGAAATGATTATGTGGGTAATCATGCATTTAAGGGTGGTTAATTATGAACCTATATGTTTAAAGCGTTTGTATGTGGGATTAATTTATTTAATTTGATGATGTGGTTTAGGAAGCATGTTAGGTGTTTTTGATTGTTGTGTTGATGTGGTAGAATAATAAAATATCGAGGAGGGATATTTTTTATACATCGTATGAAATACCGGGACACAATTAAACACCACAAACCACCCCACATGCAACCACCCAACCCCCACTTGCAGCCAAACCCACGCCCACCCTGTTTTCTGGGAAAGCAGTTTGACTTGTAGGCATGTTTGGACTTAGATATTTTGGGTCTTGCCTCTTCCAAAAGCTTCCTTCCTTTTTCCCTTCTTTTCTCTGCAACTTGGTCGAGTTCCAGGAGAAAAGTGATCGGGTTTCATGCTTCTTTTCATATAGAAAATCGAAGGGCAAAAGTGGTGAGGAGTCACATTTTTTCCCAGTTTTCAAGTTTCCTGGCATGCTTGTTCTTTGTAGCAGATTTGGCATGCTAGTTTAGGGTTTGATGTTATCTTGTTATGAATACCTTTATGTGATGTTTGTGAAGCCCTTAGCATGTTTAGTTAAGAAACTTGCATGCTTTATGTGCTAGATTTATGCTAGAGAAAAGGGCTCCTCGAACACCCGAGCAGAGAAGTACTCTGTTTTCCAAGTTAGGAAGGGTTTTACCATGATGTTTCGAAGCATGCTAACTTAGGTTTTGGTTGAACCTTTGATGTGTTTTATGTATGGTAACTTGTTGAAGGTACCAGTATATTTCCTTGAGCATGTTGCATGTGTTATGTGAAAGATTTAATCATGTGAAAGGTAGTGTTCGAAAATTCTGGGCAAGGTTCAAGTGCCCTGTTTTCTGGAAATATATGTGCGAAGAGTACTTTTATGAAGGTGTTATCATGCATGATAAACTTAAGTTTTGGAAAACCTTTGATGTAAAAATATGCTTGGTAGTTTTGTGAAACCCATGGCATGTTTAGTTGAGCACGGTTTATGTTATATGTGTTAGTTTTAATAGCATGTAAAGAGGTGCTCAAGAATTCTGGAAATGAAATGTGCCCTGTTTCCAGAAAAAGTTGATCCAGTACTTGTTTAAATGATCGATGTTTATGCATGTAGGTTTATGCTCAGGGTGTATATTTGGTTTGAATACACTCAGGGTAGTGTAGTTCAAATGCTAGCATGATGATCTTAGTATGTATTATGTCCTACATGTTAGATTTAAGGGTATAAATATCGGTGTTAAGCAATTCTGGAAAATCGCCGAAGGAACAAGGTTGGCGATCGATCGCCAAGGAGGCGCGATCGATCGCGACGTTCCAGTGGGTTTTGGCGATCGATCGCCAATATTGGGGCGATCGATCGCTGAATGCTTTTTTTTGGTATGCGAGGCAGTAGCATCTCGCGATCGATCGGGGCTCATGGGCGATCGATCGCGAGATGATATTGAAGGATTAATTTGGTTTTTAATTTGGTTTTGCTTCCGGATTATTATGAGGTGCCTAATATTGTGTTGTGTGGCTATGTAGAACCATCCCAGGTGCCAGCACAACCGAGGAGATAAAGTCGATTGACTCCTCTATCTTTTGAAAGGTACGTAAGCGACGTACGGGCATCCCAACGGTAACATGTACTTTATGTTTGTCTTTATGACACATGATGAATGCAATGTGGTGCATTAAGATTATGATACATGTTTTTATGCATTGTTTTTGCATATGTATGTTGTGAAATATAAGAGGTGTATTTCACGAGTCAAAGTTATCTTAGTAAGGATTTTAATGGCTTACGCTAAAGTCCATTGGAAGCGATGAAGAATTCCGCTTACATGGAGTAGCAACGCTAAAGTCCATTGGAAGCGATGAAGAATTCCGCTTACATGGAGTAGCAAGAAGCATTAAAATGTACTAATGATAAGGGCTCAGGATGAAATAAGGATTTAAGGGAAAAGGAATGTCATGACATTGCATATCCATACATTCATATAATGTGTTTCTATTATGAATTATGGTACAGGGACAACCAATGGGCGATATAAATGCTGGAAATACAGGAAGGACTTGTGTTTAAGATTTGCATTTATGCCTTACTTTCATATTATGTTAAATATGAATTGTGTTATGCTCATGTGTTGGGGGTTGTCTTTGTAGGTGCTTTTGTTGACGAGAACCAGGGCCGGGGTTGATATGCTGAGCTGTAAGGAGTGCTACAGGATTAGCATGTTAGAGTTTCTGTATAGCTTCTACTGAATAGAGTAAGACTATGATGTAGTACCTTTGTAGGAAGTACGTCTTTCCTTTTGGAACATTTTGGTACTGTAATCTCTAAAGCTCAGGTTAATCAACACGGCACATTACTCTGATATAATCACATGTATGTTTAGTTCTCTAAATTGCACCTTAATATCTTGATGTGATAACGGGGTCTCACAGAGACTTATCCTATGTGATGTGTTCGTCCATCCCTCGTGTCTAGGTCCAGTGACACGCGCGTGATTACAGTCGCTACCTATACTGCATGTCATCGCCGTGCTCGTCGTCCCCGACACTCAGAGTGAATCAACTCAGTCATAATCATGGATATCAAAGAAATGATAGATCAATATGATATGCCCATGAATCATTTATGCATCAAATGGTATATGCAACTCAATATATCATGCAATCTCATGTAATTTCACATATCGTGTAATCCAACACATTCATCATATAGTCACATAAGAAATCATATAGTGACAATTAATTCATATAAATCAGGTAATGGCATAAAAGGTCATACAGTACTCCTTTGCCAGACGTCATGATACAACTCATTTCAACGTACCTCGGACCAATGCTATATCTAGAGAGTACTCCTCGAATCAACATCGAGATCTGTTAACCTGGTCATGTAAATTCCAAATAACACTAAGTGTTCAAATAGTGCATTGAATCAATTGCAACTTCTAAATATTGATTTTCTTAATTTTCAGCTGGACCCATTTTCGTAGAAAAATCACTATAAATTCATAAGACCTCCAAATGACTTCAAACCAGTGGGAAACATTCGACAACAACAAGATTCATTTAATAGTTTATGAGTTTTAGCTAATTCGTAGGTCTAGAGGTCGATTCATAGCATACTTCATCGAATTCTAATATGCTCTGTTAGTGCAGATTGAGCAGTGATAGGGCAAATGTCATAACTCACACATATGAACTCCAAATCATGTGAGGCCAGTTTCTAATGCAAGATACCTCAAAGGTCTACAATACATATCTTGTGAGTGTCAAGCAAAAGAGTTCATCTTGAGGTACATTATGTGAAAAAAGTACATCCTAAAAAACTCGTATATCCCCTGCTTCCAGATTGCATAGTTGCTGGTAAAATTAGCATAACTTTTGCATATGAACTCCAAATTGGGTGAGGCCAATTCATAATTCAATATAACACCAAATACGACAACTCTTACTAGAAGGTAAAACTTCAAATTGACCGCTTTATTTTTAAACAAAAGATATTTCAAAGAATAGTGTGAAGCGATTCTATTTCAAGTGCACGGTTGTCAAGTTTTAGTATAGTGAAAATTAAGTACGGGTTGTCGAATCCACATGGACTAACGTATAAGTACCAAATAAGATTAATAAGATTATATTTAGCCTACGATTAACAAATGTGATTATCTAAAACAAACTTAAACTAAGAAATGAAACTCAAATAAGAAACAATAAAATGAATGGTTCCGGATATGCGAAGGTAAGTTGCTCAAGAAATTTATCAAGCTCTTCGTTCAACTGTGTTATCTTTAATGATTCATTTGAATAAGCAAATTATCAACCAATTGATTCTAAGGGTGAAAGGTTTTCGCTATTATTCAATACACTCTCTCGAGCTGTAAAGAAACTAACAATAAATTAGAATAAGTCACTCTCATGCACCTATTTACTAATTCAAAGTTGCATAAATTATCAAAACCTTATAACTCTAAATCTCTCGATTCCAAGTTCTCACGTATGCGATATCATCTCTCGATCTCAATCATAACATACTTCATGAATTAAAAGAGCGTGTTACAACGTTATCTCTCGATCTCGGTTATAACTCTCAGAATCAATCAAAGTTAGCTAGGCTTTGATCTTAACAATCGATTAAATCATGAACAATAGACATCAATACACTCAAACACAATTGAATCAATATATCAAACACAATGATACTAAATCTCAATAAAATAAACTAGAATTGTTTCAAATCAAATACAAAAGAAGTTTAATCGTCTCTCGACCTCAAAAACATCAATTGAAAATTAATATGAAATAGATTAAAGTCTAGAAATACGATAAACGGCGGAATGAATCCGTGCGTAGCACCGAAATCTCTTCTCTTGCTCCTTCCTTGCACTCCGGAATTGATTGGCTTTGGCTCGGGCGAAGAACCGGAAGAACGGATCTCCTTGGCGGCGACTAGGCGGCGGCTAGGGCTCTTCTTTTGTTCCAGAATTTCGTCTGATCTCCCCCCCCCCCCCCCCCCGAATGGAATGATTTTTTTTCTTTTAAACCCCCCACAGATCACGATAAACATGGAAAATAAAATCTGCAGATTTTTCGTATCGATCGATCGGAAGGTTTTCTCGATCGATCGGTGCACTGTTCATGTCAGCCTTTGAAACTTACTGCCTCGCTCGATCGATCGAGAATTTGTACCGATCGATCGAGACTTGAAATTCTTTGATGCTCAACTTTCTGCCTGGCTCGATCGATCGAGAGTAAATCTCGATCGATCGAGATTCCGAAAATCTCATTTCCTCAATTTTAGTTCTTTCTCGCCTCGATTTCGCCCGTTATCTTCATATTAGCTCATTTCTTCCACTTCCGATCTATTTTCCTGAAACAAACGAATAAACACCAAAAAGCATAATATCATCCAGGAAAAAATACGGAAAGTAGGAAGAAATTACAGTTAAAAACACTCAAAATCTAAGCCTATCAACTCCCCCAAACTTAGACTTGATCGTCCTCGAGCAAGCAATAAGCTCAAAAAGAAAAGTTAAACTCGATACTAAGCATGAATCATCTTTACAACATACGTAAAAACTCAGAAATCCTACTTACACATCAATAGAAGTCATTCAACACTTAACAAGAAGCAATTCCTCCTAAGTTAAACAATACATCGCAACATCGGAACGTGCGTGTGTGCTATTGTCAAACATGAGTTACATATATATCTTTAAGATCAACATGTGCCATATCAACTCCTAGTCAAGATTACTTTGAACTACTCTACAAATTTACTATCCAGCACTTCTCCACTAATGTAATTATTCCCTAGACTTGGATCAACAGGACTTTAAAAGCTTATAACGTTAGGCCTTTTGGTGTCGGCTCCAAAGAAAAGGTAGGATAGAAGCAAAGAAGAGAGTATAACATAATCAATTCAAAATCTTCTCACATAATCATTGAGCTTCTCTTCACACTTTCTAGCCTTGGCCACTTTGGGTCTTATTTAAATTTTCTTTTCAAGGCTTTTCTCTACATCTTTTCTTTTTCTTTGCTCATTCTTTTGTTCATTTCATTTTTTTCACAATGAACTCATTTACATAAAACAATTCAGTGCAATGAATGAGATTCATTATACTCCCTTAGGGATGGATAAAAATGTTCTTTTAGGCTCAAACCAAGGTGGGTATAATGAGTTTGCCAAGAATATTGAATGGGGGTCTAATCATATGCAATGCATATACCATTCTTTTTCAATAAGGCTCAAAAGGGGACACTAAGGAATGATGTATAAAAGGTAGGCTTGAAAGGCACAACCGGTCCAAAGATCGCCTAAATCATCTCCAAGTCAAGTTCCTAATTATAAATTTCGCCTCAAAGTGCTTTCAAATAAATTGTAGAGTTATCTAAGATGCTCAAGACTAATCATAGTTAACACAAATTTTCACTTTAATCAATACATACTTCACTCAATCATGACTCAAAATGTGCTCAAATTATTCTTCAATTTTGACACATGCTTAACAAAGGATAAAAACAAACAAGTTAAACATTTTCATGACTCCTATCTAGATGAGGATTAATTTCATCATGTATTACCGTTGCAAATCTAATTCCTCATTTCTCAAGTATTGACTCATTTTCTAAAAAAAATTGTGTATAGTGCTCAAGGACGAATCAAGTGACAATTAAGCACACAACATGTGGATAAAATAAATTAAACACGCAAGCCACTCCCCCAAACTTAACTGAAACATTGTCCTCAATGTTTAAAAGAATCAAAAGGGAAAAAGTAAACTCCCCTGATCAAGACGCTTGCATGAGGATTGAGGAAGTTTGGCTTTTTAAAGCTCCACTGTTGTAGGGGTTCATCGCTCCACTTGAGTACCTCGCAAAAGAAGGATGCTAGAAAAAAAAATCGACAAGAGAGAAAAACAAACTAAATGCAAAATTGAAAATAACACAAAGCTAAATGCAAAAGGATACGCTTGGGTTGCCTCCCAAGAAGCGCTGATTTCTAGTCGTCGGCTTGACCAATAGAAGCAACCATCAAAGAGCGGTTGCCGCCCATAGTAAGTACCGTATGATACCACTAATGGGTCTTCATTCAGTATGCCCTCAAGATTGGCCAGATGTCTCCAGTGTAAACTCGTCGCTCCAACAACTTTCGTCATGACATAGTGAGCATGGGAGAATGATTCTTTACTTGACTTCATCTCATATGGGGTGTAGTGCGGTGAAGTTGGTGGCATCGATGGGAAATACGTATCCACATATGGCATATAACATGTCTCCATCGATGGGTGCATATCAAGGTTCTCGAAAATCTCATCATCCAACTTCACTCTTGGCTCGTTGTCCCATAGGATCTCCTCAGATGCCTTTTCCACTGTAGGCTCAATCACTTCCATAGGCTCAACTTTCCTTGATTCTTCCCCATGAGTCGGATCACTCCCCCAAACTTGATTGGTTGAGTGATCATCATCATGTAACCATGCCTGATTTGTAGATCTCGTCTCCTCCTCTTGGCAGCTCATTGAGATGGTTTCCACTAGAATTGCAAATTGCTGCTCTAGATGACGTATATAATTGGTCTGGTTCTCTAAACGTTGCTCAGTTGATGCCATGAGTCTAAATAACATATTCTCTGATTGAGTCGTTCCTTCTACAAAACTATCTTTCTTCTCGCCGTGATGCTCAAAGGTTTGGTGCGTATCATCAGGGTAGTGAGGCTCTGGTGGGTATTGGTGACTCCAACCTTGCAAGGAAGGATCAAAATGCCAGTGGTAATCGAAGTCCGCCATATCATTGAACAGGTGTATTACACTGTCCTCAACTCTATCAACCAGGGGACTCCCAGTCACCAGTGCTCCTCTGAATACCCATCCTCGTGTCTGTGCATCCAAACCTTTGAAGAAATGTTGCAGAAGAGTATAGTTCGAAAAGTTGTGATACCTGAATGTGTCTGCCAGTTCATTGAATCTCTCCCACGCCGAATAAAACGGCTCTGAAAATTGTTGGGCAAATCTTGTGAAGACTTGTTGATGAAGCATCACAAGTACCTCGCAAGAAAAACAAATAACATACTTAAATAAATATTTTTTTTTTTCGAAAATAACAAAAAGAAAAAGAAAACAAAAACGCAAAAATAAAATTGGCTAAATTACAATTAACTAATCTCGTATGATATTATACAGATTAGTCCCCGGCAACGGCGCCAAAAACTTGACCGCTTTATTTTTAAACAAAAGATATTTCAAAGAATAGTGTGAAGCGATTCTACCGCAAGTGCACGGTTGTCAAGTTTTAGTATAGTGAAAATTAAGTACGGGTTGTCGAATCCACAGGGACTAACGTATAAGTACCAAATAAGATTAATAAGATTATATTTAGCCTACGATTAACAAATGTGATTATCTAAAAAAAACTTAAACTAAGAAATGAAACTCAAATAAGAAACAATAAAATGAATGGTTCCGGATATGCGAAGGTAAGTTGCTCAAGAAATTTATCAAGCTCTTCGTTCAACTGTGTTATCTTTAATGATTCATTTGAATAAGCCAATTATCAACCAATTGATTCTAAGGGTGAAAGGTTTTCGCTATTATTCAATACACTCTCTCGAGCTGTAAAGAAACTAACAATAAATTAGAATAAGTCACTCCCGTGCACCTATTTACTAATTCAAAGTTGCATAAATTATCAAAACCTTATAACTCTAAATCTCTCGATTCCAAGTTCTCACGTATGCGATATCATCTCTCGATCTCAATCATAACATACTTCATGAATTAAAAGAGTGTGTTACAACGTTATCTCTCGATCTCGGTTATAACTCTCAGAATCAATCAAAGTTAGCTAGGCTTTGATCTTAACAATCGATTAAATCATGAACAATAGACATCAATACACTCAAACACAATTGAATCAATATATCAAACACAATGATACTAAATCTCAATAAAATAAACTAGAATTGTTTCAAATCAAATACAAAAGAAGTTTAATCGTCTCTCGACCTCAAAAACATCAATTGAAAATTAATATGAAATAGATTAAAGTCTAGAAATACGATAAACGGCGGAATGAATCTGTGCGTAGCACCGAAATCTCTTCTCTTGCTCCTTCCTTGCACTCCGGAATTGATTGGCTTTGGCTCGGGCGAAGAACCGGAAGAACGGATCTCCTTGGCGGCGACTAGGCGGCGGCTAGGGCTCTTCTTTTGTTCCAGAATTTCGTCTGATCTTCCCCCCCGAATGGAATGATTTTTTTTTTCTTTTAAACCCCCCACAGATCACGATAAACATGGAAAATAAAATCTGCAGATTTTTCGTATCGATCGATCGGAAGGTTTTCTCGATCGACCGGTGCACTGTTCATGTCAGCCTTTGAAACTTACTGCCTCGCTCGATCGATCGAGAATTTGTACCGATCGATCGAGACTTGAAATTCTTTGATGCTCAACTTTCTGCCTGGCTCGATCGATCGAGAGTAAATCTCGATCGATCGAGATTCCGAAAATCTCATTTCCTCAATTTTAGTTCTTTCTCGCCTCGATTTCGCCCGTTATCTTCATATTAGCTCATTTCTTCAACTTCCGATCTATTTTCCTGAAACAAACGAATAAACACCAAAAAGCATAATATCATCCAGGAAAAAATACGGAAAGTAGGAAGAAATTACAGTTAAAAACACTCAAAATCTAAGCCTATCACAAATTCGTAGTCATTTAGGAACACGCTGCATGAAACTAGAATGCACTAAATTTTCAGATTTTACACATTTTGGTAAAATGAGAATAAGATTTTCATCTTAACTCTAAATTAACTGATTTTGGTGGCCAATTAAAGCTAACACAAAATGCTACAAGTTTTATTAGGGACACTATCTACAAATTCGAATCAAAACTATGATAAATTCTCAAAATTCCAGACTGTTCATGCACTGGTCTTAGCAGACTACAATTTGACAGCAACTATTCACCACAATTCTCATGTATTTGCTCCATAATCCGACCATTAACACAATACCAAGTTACTAAAACTCAATAAACACGTTATACCTTCATTTATCTTAAATAATGGAGTACAATCCAGTAACCATCTCGAAAATCCATACCCATACAGCTGCTACTCGAATTTTTGGCTTCAATGTTGCTCCAAACTTGAATTTTCTTGGTACATCTTGTTCCTCAAGCTTAGTATCATTCAAATATATCTTTGCATGTGACATGCACTTGCAAATTCAAGAGGATTTTGGTAGGAAATGAGCTGCAATTTTCGAAATTGCTAGAAGAGAGAAGGATGAGAGTTTGATGGTGAAAGAAGAGAGAGAAAATGGTGGCTAA
Source organism: Haberlea rhodopensis (assembly GCA_907163345.1). Taxonomy (NCBI): domain Eukaryota; kingdom Viridiplantae; phylum Streptophyta; class Magnoliopsida; order Lamiales; family Gesneriaceae; genus Haberlea; species Haberlea rhodopensis. The sequence goes on along the minus strand of CAJQUN010000142.1, from coordinate 658,712 downwards.
AAAAATGAAGACCAAAATCTGAATTGCATGGTTTTATGCATGAGATTCAATGCACCATTGCATGTTTTTTTAATATATTTGATGTATTGTGGAATCCATGTGTCAATACATCATTATCTTGCAAGATTAATTGTCCAAAATCATGTATTAAACATTAGTTAAATTAATTAGTGGCATGTGTTCTCCAAGTGCCATGTGATCATGCACATGCTCATGCACTAAAACATGTTCCACTAGTTGGTTGACTCATCGTGATCCGGAACACCTTAATTCAAAGTCTATACTTTTAATTATCCGGTTTCTCTTAATCATCGTTAATCTGGATTAATTAGCATCGGGGCCTTACACTTCTTCCCATCTTAAAAAGATTTCGTCATCGAAATCGCAAAACCGAGTATAACTCAATAAATTAAATCATATGAGATGTCTCAATCTCATTCATAGATACATAAGAATCATCATGTATCAATAACAACTGATGTGGTAGTGTCTACGATATATCACTGAACCAAACTTCTCTATGATTCTACAAGGTGCAAAATATCGAGGCAACATCATACCCCACTTAACGAATCATATTGATCATCGCAAATGTAATATCTTCATATTTACCTGATTCTCAACTCGAAGTCTAACGATATATTTCTCTTTGGTGCAGCAAATATGCTCACCTTAAGCCAATTTCAATCATTTTCGCAGAAAATTTATCGTTCATGGCATTTCCTCAACAATCTCAAGTTGCGTCAAAATATTCCTTATCATTTTCATCTCAGCATATATGTGATCGACAATTCTAGCTCTACAAAACCTCAATCGATGCCATCCTGATTATTGTCTTGAACTTAAATTATAGGAAAATTCTACTGGTGAATAGTGATTTTTGTCAATTCTCACTAAATTCATCAATATTAATCGAGACATAACTTCCAAGAAGTCTGGATATTTTCTCAGTTTATCCATCAGTATGGGTATGCTAAGCAATACTCAGTGCTAACTTAGTACCCATGACATTCTGAAAATAGTTTTCGAATTCGGATATTATCCTCGGATCTCAATCAGCTACAATTGTTACAGAATACTCACTGTAACTAAACCACATTATCCACATATCAAACATGTCATTTTCTCATAGACATAGAGACTATCATATGAAATCAATATCTTTTATTGAATAGCCAATCAATTCCGATTCAACTTGTTTCACAATCTCTGTTTGATCTAAACAATTTGAGCTATAAAACTCAAAGATAGAAAGTTCCCAAATTCATTGTGGTACTTACAAATTCTGTAGTATCCCATTAGGCCTCGTATTTTTATCTTGGCCTGCTGGCATGTCAAACAATTTGCCACGAAATTCCAAAATTTCTTTCTTTATACCATCCCATCAGAAATAGGATCTCGAGAATGATACATCTCATCATTCTCAGAATAGCACTATCGTCTATAGTATGCTTTCTACAGTAATACTTCTTTCGAATCGGTCAATTACATGATATTTACTGATTGTTCATTCGCAACCACAACTAAATGGCATACTAAAATCTAATCGGTTGATGAGAAAGAACCAATATTTGAATGGTCTATTTTTCGAGTCTTTCCGATCTTCAAAATCAAAGGTGACTCAACTGCAAAGCATACATTGATGCTACTGTAAGTAATCCTTATGTCATACAACGCAGCGGAATAAAAATTTATGGATTACTAACACCGGATCTATACATAGGTTATCATATCGGATTAAGTAATAACAAGTGTCTCACCCTTGTAGCGTGTTTGAGGCAGATTCCACGGAGCAGCACGTCCAACGAACTCCGAGTCACAAACGAAAGTTTTCACCTTCGTCTCTACGGTATCCAAACGATCAAATCGAAAGGGGATTTAAGAACAAGTTACTAGACAAGTTCTTAAACCAAAATCGAGCTCTCGGTTCAAAACCGATTAACGGCCAACCAAAACCCTAGCACAACCGACGGCGGCCGTGAGGAGTGAAGGAAGAGGCGGCCGAGAGGAGCTTGAAGTGGAGTCTAGGGTTTGATATCAAAACAATGATATGAAAGTATGATTAACAATTAATCAAAACCTCTTATTTATATTATAAGGCTTTTAATTAAGGTTCAAGACTTTCTTAAAGTCTTATGGGCCCAAACCCATGATTTAATTAAAACCTTTTAATCACTTAATTAAGACTCTTCTTAATTAATTAATTCATCCAATGAATTTAATTTCCCTTATCGATTTAATCTTTTGTGCGACCCGATAGGATCTCGTAATGTTGGCAGTGACATAAAATCTCATTTTATGTCGCAAGCATTGAGCGGTATCTAGCAACACATCGATGCTACCCAAATTACAAGAATGTCAATGACTCGACATAACCTTTAGAACTTGTGATAATATTAATCATGTAACTTAATCCCTTTGTCCTTTGTGTTTAGATTGAACACGAGTCATGGAATAGTCATACTCATATATCCAATCTTTATTTCTTGATCCCCAAGTAGAACTAGAATAAACGAATAAGCTCGATATCTCATATCGACTCATTCGAGCATGGCCATGCATTTTAGTTCTCACTTGATCAAGGGCCAAACACATCTCCTGTTATATAGGAGGGACAAATCCTATCTCGATCAGTCAACATCCCTCTACATAATTCGTAGTGTATCCAATAGTCGCCTTTATAGATTACCCTGTTACGGGTAACGTTTGACGATATCAAGATACATAACTCCTTATGTTGGGATCTCTGATGATCACAAGTCATAAGGATTACATACATTATTATCACTATGAGAATTGCATATGACGATCATATAACTATCCATGTTGCATTCTCATGGTGGGTCTGTTCAGTACATCGTTCTCTAACATGTACCCATATGTTGATTTGATATCTCATATCAATGAACAATTCATCGATCAACACATACTAGTCTCTACGTATTATCATTATCCCTTTCATGATAATACTTGACTAGGAACATCTTTAAGAATAATACAATATTATTCTAAGGACATTAACATATATATTAATTTACAATGCACAGTTAAAAGAATAATATATAATAATGAATTGCCATTCATAAAACCATAAACATTGTATGTCTTAAACAATCATCTAATGACTTGTCTTAGGGCATATCCAAACAAATCTCCCACTTGCACTAAGACCACTCAGACATATACCTAATGCCTAGAGATCTAGTATGACGATCATGCTTCTGCTGTGACAGCGGCTTCGTCAATGGGTCAGATACATTATCATCTGTTGGTACTTTGCATATTTTAACATCTCCCCTTTCAACGATTTCTCGAATGAAATGGAAACGCCTTAGTATGTTCTTGGATCTTTGGTGAGATCTTGGTTCCTTAGCCAATGCGATCGCTCCATTGTTGTCACAATAGAGTTCTATCGGATCTTTAATGCTAGGCACCACTCCAAGTTCAGAAATGAACTTCCTCATCCAAACAGCTTCCTTTGCTGCATCCGAGGCAGCAATATACTCAGCTTCCGTTGTAGAATCGGCTACTGTTTCTTGCTTTGAACTCTTCCAGCTCACAGCACCTCCATTTAGGCAATACACATATCCAGATTGCGATCGAAAATCATCTTTGTCGGTTTGGAAGCTTGCATCAGTGTAACCCATTACATTGAGCTCTTCCTCACCTCCATAAATCAAGAATGTATCCTTAGTCCTTCTCAAGTACTTTAGGATATTCTTGACAGCAATCCAGTGACCTTCACCTGGATCAACTTGATATCTGCTCGTCATGCTCAAAGCATACGATACATCGGGACGAGTACATATCATGGCATACATGATAGATCCAATAGCTGACGCGTATGGAATCTTACTCATGCGTTGTCTCTCATCTGGTGTTGAAGGACACTGTTCCTTTGAGAGATAAATACCATGTGTCATAGGCACGAATCCTTTCTTGGATTCTTGCATGCTAAACCTTTTAAGCACCTTGTCTATGTATGTACTTTGACTTAGACCAAGAAGCCTTCTCGATCTATCTCTATAGATCTTGATTCCTAATACATAGGTGGCTTCTCCTAAGTCTTTCATCGAAAAGCAGTTCCCTAGCCAAATCTTTACAGATTGCAAGGCAGGGATATCATTTCCAATAAGAAGTATGGCATCTACATACAACACTAGGAAAATGATTACGCTCCCACTGACCTTCTTGTAGACACAAGGTTCATCTTCATTTTTGATAAAACCAAACTCTTTGATTGCATCATCAAAACGAAGATTCCAACTCCGAGAAGCTTGCTTCAATCCATAAATGGATCGTTGTAGCTTGCATATCTTTCCAGCATCCTTTGGATCGACAAAACCCTCGGGCTGTGTCATGTACACATCCTCGAGCAGATTTCCATTAAGGAAAGCTGTTTTGACATCCATCTGCCAGATTTCATAATCATGAAATGCAGCTATTGCAAGTAAGATCCTTATGGATTTAACCATGGCCACTGGTGAAAAGGTTTCATCATAGTCAATACCATGAATTTGTTTGAATCCTTTTGCAACCAGCCGACCTTTATAGGTTTGTACGTTACCATCCATATCGGTCTTTTTCTTGAAAATCCATTTGCACCCTATGGGTCGTACCCCTTCAGGTGGATCAACCAAAGTCCATACTTGGTTTGCATACATGGATTCCATCTCAGATTTCCATTTCTCAGAATCATTGCCCATAATAGCTTGTTGATAAGATGACGGCTCATCCTCATCAATAAGTAGTAAGTCACCTTGTTGAGTCACAAGAAATCCATATCTCTGTGGCTCCCGGTGTACTCTTACAGACCTACGCTGGGCTTGTGTCTCTTGAGCAGGTGCTTCTTCCACAACAGCTTGTGGTGCCTGCTCTGTTTCCATCTCAATCTCAGGTTCAGTGTTTTCTTGTGGTTGAACTTCACTAAGTTCTATTTTTCTCCCACTGGTTTTTCTAGAAATAAATTCTCTTTCAAGAAATACACCAGTCCGAGCAACAACTACTTTGTTCTCGGTGGGATAATAGAAATAGTACCCTTTCGTTTCCTTAGGATACCCCACAATAAACACTTATCAGATTTGGGTCCAAGTTTGTTAGTGGCGTGACGTCTAACGAAAGCCTCACAACCCCAAATCTTCATAAAAGACATACTAGGACGCTTCCCAGTCCATATCTCATATGGTGTCTTTTCCACTGATTTAGATGGAACACGGTTCAGTAAGAAAATCGCTGTTTCTAGAGCGTGTCCCCAAAACGATATCGGAAGATCTGCATGACTCATCATTGATCTAACCATGTCTAACAAGGTTCGATTTCTCCTCTCGGATACACCATTCCATTGTGGAGTATACGGAGGAGTGAGTTGTGGGACTATCCCACACTCCTTTAGATAGTCATGAAACTCTTGGCTTAAGTATTCACCTCCTCGATCTGATCGAAGGATTTTGATACTTTTGCCAAGTTGGTTTTGTACTTCATTCTTGAAATCTTTGAACTTTTCAAAGGTTTCATGTTTATGTTTCATTAGGTACACATACCCATATCTACTGAGGTCATCAGTAAATGTAACGAAGTATTGAAAACCACCTCTAGCTTGTGTACTTATTGGTCCACATACATCACTATGTATTAGTCCCAATAAAACATTTGCCCTTTCAACATGTCCCTTGAAAGGGGCTTTTGTCATCTTGCCCATTAAACAAGATTCGAATGTTTCATATTGTGGGGTCTTCCCACCTTAACAGTGATTAAAAGACATAAAAAGGACTAATCATGCATTAAGGTAACATCTTAAGGTTTTGGTTGTTACACGAGCTAACAGGATTACAGGCCAAAATACAAAACTTCAAAAATAATTCATTACATTCCAAAAGAATGTCATTTAGATTTACACTACTCCTAGAGTAGATACTAATCATAACTTGAATCCTATGCATTCCTGTGTCCCTAGTAGCTCACTGCCTCAACCCGACCCTTAGTCCTTTCGTCCAAAAGTGTACCTACAGGGACAACACATCATGAGCATATATAATCTTACTTAACATTATAAACATCATAGTAAATGCATGAAACATTGGTTAAGTAATATGCTGGTTATACATTCACTTCTTATTGTTGTCCCTGATTTAGAATCGTGCATATGGGGCATCTTACCCCCGTGGCATCTTACCACAACATCATCGTATGGCCTCTTACCATATGGGGCATCTTACCCCGTGGCATCTTACCACAATACATCGCATGGCCTCTTACCATGTGGGGCATCTTACCCCGTGGCATCTTACCACAATACATCGCATGGCCTCTTACCATGTGGGGCATCTTACCCCGTGGCATCTTACCACAATACATCGCATAAATGTCATCATATAAGCATCGTATTAGCAATAAACATCATATGAACTTTTCATCGTATAAACATCATATAAACATCATCGTGTAAACATCGTATAAACACCGTCATTTCATCGTGAATACTCATGCAAATAAAAGCATAGTCATAGTATAGAGATGTGTGTTACCGTCCGATGCCCGTACGCTTCTTACGTACCTTTTCAAAAGGAGGAGGAGTCAACAGACTTTATCTCCTTGATGGTGCTGGTACCTGGGATGGTTCTACAAGACCACATAATACCATATTAGATGCCTCAAAACCATCTTACGTCATAAACTTAACAAAATAAAACATCATCATATTTTTCAACTTTCTGCCTCTCTCGATCGATCGGCCCTATGCCTCGATCGATCGAGACACTGTGCACAAAAAGTGCCTTAGTTTCCTGCCTCGCTCGATCGATCGAACATTTTACCGATCGATCGAGGAGCTTCACCGATCGATCGAGAAATCCTTCGATCGATCGGCACCAAAATTTTGAAAACATGTTTAGACCTTCTGTCTCGCTCGATCGATCGGGACCAAATCTCGATCGATCGAGAGCTCTGAAAATCGGGATTTTTCCCCAGATTTTTGAGCACCTCATTTCATACCATCTTTTCTACCTCATAACACATCTTTTATGCTGAAACAAACATGTGAAGAACTTCATAAAATATCCATGTAAGCTCTTAAATCGAAGGTTTAACAAAACCTAAGCTAACATGCATCATAACATCATCATAAACTTCATCCTTAACCAACTTTTACAGAAACAGAGCATGTATCTTTTTGCCCAGATTTTCGAGCATATAGTTTCATAACTAGAAATCTATCACATAAGCCATGTAAATGCTCAAACAAACATGCTAGTAGCTACATAAAACTACCATGTAAGCATTCATATCAAGGTTCCACCCAAACCTATACTTAACATGCTTTAAAATCAACCCACCAAACCCAAGCCCAAACATAAACCCAGAAAAACAGGGTACCCACTTACCCCTCTCTTTTGCTCCTCTCTTTGCAAGGTTTTGAACACCTTCTTACCAAGCTTTTCTTCCCTTCCCCAGCAGCTTACAGGCACGATTTTGGGAGAGAAAGAGAGAGGAGAGAAGGAGATGATTTGGCTGCAAAGTGGAAGCATGGGCATGACCAAGTGGGAGGCATGGGTGTGAAACAAGTGGGTTGACAAGTGGGGGATGGGTGGTGACCGAGTTGGGGGGGTGGGGTGGTGTGGTTGGGGTGCCATGTGGTGTTTAATTGTATCCCGGTATATAGTACGATGTATTAAAATATCCTCACTCGATATTTTCTAACTTCATATAATTAATACATCCCTTAAAATACCCATCATGCTCCCCACATCATATCATCATAACATAAATCGTGGCCCCCAATTTAAATACACCATAACCCTTAAACACATCATAATTCATCGTCATAGAACATAATCATATTACATTTCGGGGGTATTACATTACTCCCCTACTTATAAGATTTCGTCCCCGAAATCCACATGCATCATCGTATCGAAACTAAACATAAAGACATACCAGAGAATAGTTCCGGATAGTGCTGCACCATATGCCGTTCCGTCTGAGGGTGATAGGCCGTACTCAGTCTCACCTCCGTGCCCAGAGCTGTCTGGAGACCCTCCCAGAAATGTGAAGTGAACCTCGGGTCTCTGTCAGACACTATCGAGACTGGAATACCATGCAACCTCACCACATCCCGTATATACATCTGGGCCATCTTCAAGTATGTATATGACATACTGTAAGGGATGAAATGAGCCGTCTTCATCAGCCTATCCACGATCACCCAGATCGCATCAAATCCTGAGGCCGTCCTAGGTAAGTGGGTCACAAAGTCCATAGATATATGCTCCGACTTCCATTCAGGCACCTCTAAGCTCTTCAGCTCACCACCAGGCCTCTGCCTCTCTGCATTTACCTGTTGGCAGATCAAACATCTTTTAATGAAAACGATTACCTCACGCTTCATGCGTCTCCACCAGAATTGATCGCATAGATCTTTGTACATCTTCTTTCCCCCTGGGTGGATACTGAATCGACTACTGTGAGCTCGCTCCAATATTCCTCTACGCAGTTCTGGTGTATCTGGGACTACCCATCGGTTGCCCAATCTCAAGGAATCATCCTCAGCCACTCTAAACTTGGATGGTTGGCCTTGAAGTACCAATGATGTCCACCTCTGAACCTCACTATCCGACTTCTGGGCCTTCCTGATCGCCTCAAATATGTCTGGCTCCGCCAATAGGGTCGACACTCGCACAGGCGACGTGTCTACATCGAAATCATAGCCCAGTTGGCAATAAGACGTCATCAAGGCTGACAAACACATAACATCCTCTGCAGTACTCTTCACCTTCCGACTTAAGGCGTCTGCTATCAAGTTTGCTTTACCTGGATGGTACTCAATTTCACAATCATAATCTTTGAGCAAATCCATCCATCTTCTTTGCCTCATATTCAACTCTGCCTGAGTGAATAAGAACTTCAGGCTCTTATGGTCCGTATAAATAGTGAAAGACGTGCCATACAAGTAATGCCTCCAGATCTTTAAGGCGAATATGATGGCCGCCAATTCCAAATCATGCACTGGATACTTAGCCTCGTGTGGCTTCAGCTGCCTCGATGCATAAGCCACCACATGCTTATCTTGCATTAACACACAGCCCAAGCCCTGTAATGACGCATCCGTATACAAGGCGAACCTCTTATTCTCAGACGGAATCACCAGCACAGGCGCTGTAGTCAAACGACGCTTCAGCTCTTGGAAGCTTTCCTCACAAGCTTCGGACCAAAAGAAGGGGACTCCTTTCTGAGTCAGCTGCGTCAGGGGTTTGGCAATCTTCGAAAAACCCTCGACGAAACGTCGGTAATATCCTGCCAAACCGAGAAAACTCCTTATCTCAGGTACAGAAGTGGGTGCAGCCCACTCCATCACAGCTTCAATCTTCCTTGGATCCACAGATATCCCGTGGCTAGATATGACATGGCCTAAAAATACCACGCTGTCCAACCAGAACTCGCACTTACTAAGCTTCGCATACAGCTGATGTGATGACCAGGGATTATAGGTATTAATCCCGGAGTATTAATAATCCCTAAAGTGGTTTTACGTGGCGATTTGGAGTTTAATTGAGGTATTGGGCCTTCTGGGCTCGTTTATTTGGGTAGTTGGGATCGTTGGATCCAGAGGTTGAGATTGTATTCTCATTTGGGTGAAAAACCTAAGAGTTGGGTTTTTGGTGTGTCTCGGGATCTCGGGTGCTGGGTGAGCACCGGTAGGGGATTTTGGAGTTAGAGAGAGAGTTTTTGAAAACAGATGATTTTTAATGAATCATGAGGTATTTGTGGGGCTATTAATTTTTCGGGGTATTTTTGCTATAAATACCAATTGAACCCAAAATTTTAAAGATATTTTCATTTAAGCCCCAAATCTCTCCTCCCTCTTCCCGCGTGCGATTTCCCGTCGCCCCCAGCTCCCGCCGCTTCAGGCGCTTCGGCCGCCGCCGTCCGGCCGCCGATCGGCGCGTCCGACCTACCCACGGCGTCGTCTCGGCGAGGCGCTCCTTTCCCCTCCGTCAATTGAAGGTTTCGTCGCGTTTCTCGTTCGGATTTTGCAGGTAAGCGTCGATCCCCAATTTCTAGGGTTCTTCGATTTTCGTTTGATTTTGCTTCCGATTTCGTTGGGTAGCCTCCCTTACCCCTTTTTCATCCCTCTCATGTTATTCCCTGCTTAATTTGGTGATTTTGGTTCGAAATTAATTTCGAAATTGTAGGGTTTGATTTCGAAAATTTGGGGGTTTTTGGCAGGGGTGTTAATTCGTGCAATGGATCGATTATTGCATGTTTTAGGTGTATTATGATGCTTGATTGAGATCGAATTGAGAAGCTATGGTTCGAATTTGAAGAATTGTTAGGGTTCGAATTTAAAGGCTTGTTTGGGTTCGATTTTAAGGGGGTTGAGTTCGAAAATTTGGGGGTTTTTGTCAAGGGATGTTGATTCTTGCTTGGATAGCTTAATTGACATTTTAGATAAATTATGGTATTTAATTGGGTTCGAAATTGTGAGATTGGGGTTCGATTTTTGTAGGGCATTCTTGAACAAATTTCGATATTGTCTCATTTATTTCCTTCCCTGCATGTACCCTGCCCCGGGTCTTTTAAGAGGATAATTGTCGTGTGTTGACAATATTTTGAGAGATATGGGTGTGCTTGAGCATAGGTTATATGTTCGTAAATAATTGTGAATTATTTATCGTGTTAGCACATCATTCCTCGGGGCATGGAACTCGAGCAAGGTTTGGCTCGGACTTCGGAGATTTAAGGTACGTGCGACGTACGAGCATTACTATATATATGTGAAATGCATAAGGTGTTTTTGATTGCATTGAATGTTTTGCGTATGGTTATACATATATGTTGATATGGCCAATGAATGACCCAAATCTTGATATCGCAGCTTGTAGCGTGCGTGACACTAGAGTAGGATGACTCTTACATGATATAAGGGGTACTGGGTTTATATGACTATATTATAAGACATTTGAGATGTCTAGGTTTGTAGAATCATGTATTCTTCGTGAGACATTGAGATGTCTAGGTTCGTAGAATCATGTATTCATTATGAGACATTTGAGATGTCTAGGTTTGTAGAATCATGTATTCTTCGTGAGACATTGAGATGTCTAGGTTCGTAGAATCATGTATTCATTATGAGACATTTGAGATGTCTAGGTATAATGGAAAGCGAGATTATGAAATCAATATTAGATAAATATATCTATATTTGCATGTATATGAACTTGGAATCATTCATTATTGATATTTGAGAATCAGGCATGCGATGTGTAAATCAATGTGTTGGTTTACTGATTTATGAGGTTTGATGAGTTTGATGATTGTGAGAACAGGGACAGTACACGGAATCCCGGATGAGGTTGCCATCCAGGGAGTATCATTTAAATTCATTAGCATTTACCTTTGTTGTAAATTATGAATTTCATTATTATGATTATGGGATTTTGTGTATTGGTATGCTCACCCCGTTGGGGGCTGTCTCTGTTGGGACAGGTGGACAGGTACATCGATGGCTATGGAGCTGAGCTCGAGCTGTTGATTTGAGGTACTCCCAGGATCGTGGTACCAGGGCTTGATGGAGCACGGTATCGTAAAGAGTACCTATATATACACCTGAGGATTTATACATATTCATGATGCTCGCATGTGAGCACGATTATACTTGTATATGGATTGTATATAAAAGCATGAGCCTATCTCTCTTTCATTTAAGGTTGCATGCAATTAGAGGTTGAATTGCTAGAATGATATGAGAGTCATTGGTGTATTACGTGTGGTGTCTTCCCTGGCTGGGAATTTACTAGTATTGCTGCTTTCTGTTGAGTATTATGCTTTCCCTGGCCGGGAATTTTGTTATGTGTTGTACTCTTTTTTTGGGATAGCTCTATTTATGGGGAGACTCTGCCCAAATTTTTATAAAAGTTTACAATGTGAAAAGTGGCACCAAGGGGTTGGTAAAAGGCAAACATATGAGTCTTTCATTGACAGGCAATGATTAAGTATCATCAGAGCTTCCCGATTGACATTTTATAGAAAGCATGTACCACACATAGTGGTTAATACACTAATCAAGGTTTAAGGGCTTGGGGTCCTTACATTAGTGGTATCAGAGCAGTGGTTGCTCATTGGGGCTGTTAAGGGCCTAGGAAGTTATTGATAGCACATATTTATGCATGATGGCATCAATGTTGTATGACATAACAAATTGTTTATGTGCTATTATGATATGAAAAGTGGTATTGCTAACCATTGTGGTTGCAGGAATCGTGTGGAACACGATAGGATGGCATTAATAGGGATATTTCCGAGGTAACATGTACTTTATGTTGTCTTGTTGACACATGATGAATGCAAAGTGGTGCATTAAGGTTATGATATATGTTATTGTGCATTGTTTTTGCATATGCATGTTGTGAAATATAAGAGGTGTATTTCTTGAGTCAAAGTTATCTTAGTAAGGATTTTAATGGCTTATGCTAAAGTCCATTGCATGGAGTAGCAACGCTAAAGTCCATTGGAAGCGATGAAGAATTCCGCTTACATGGAGTAGCAACGCTAAAGTCCATTGCATGGAGTAGCAACGCTAAAGTCCATATGAAGCGATGAAGAGTCCCGCTTATATGGAGTAGCAACGCTAAAGTCCATTGGAAGCGATGAAGAGTCCCGCTTACATGGAGTAGCAAGAAGCATTAAAATGTACTAATGATAAGGGCTCAAGATGAAATATGGATTTAAAGAGGAAGGATGTCATGACATTTATTTATGAAACCATACATTCTTATAATGCGTTTTTATTATGTATTGAATGTTGATGCATAGCGTATATGGCTATTGTTGTTAACCCTGATGGTTGCAGGTTACAGGAAATAAGGAATACGAAAAGGAATGATGATTATACATATGCACGGGCATCCCAAGGGCAACATGTATTATGTGGTTAGTCATTTAACACAAGGTAAATCAAGGTATGCATAAGATAGTGCATTATGATATGATACATGTTGATACGCATCGTTTTGCATATGTATATTGTGAAATATAAAGTGAGGATTTCAATGCTTACACTAAGGTCCATATGAAGCGAGGAAGGATTCCGCTTATATGGAGTAGTGAGAAGCATTGAAATGCACTGATATTTCACGAGTCCAGGTTATCCTAGTGAGGATTTCAATGCTTGCACTAAGGTCCATATGAAGCGAGGAAGGATTCCGCTTATATGGAGTAGTGAGAAGCATTGAAATACACTACTGATAAGTGACTCAATTCGAGGTGTATTTATAGCGATGGTTCATTCCGCTATATCTATTGGCGATGGTTCATTCCGCCAGGTGTATTTATAGCGATGGTTCATTCCGCTATATCTATTGGCGATGGTTCCTTCCGCCAGGTGTATTTATAGCGATGGTTCATTCCGCTATATCTATTGGCGATGGTTCATTCCGCCAGGTGTATTTATAGCGATGGTTCATTCCGCTATATCTATTGGCGATGGTTCATTCCGCCAGGTGTATTTATAGCGACGGTTCATTCCGCTATATTGATTGGCGATGGTTCATTCCGCCAGGTGTATTGATAGCGATGCCTCCTTCCGCTACTATGTGGACGATGATTCATACTCAGGTGTATAGCGAGGTTTCATGCCACTTATTATATGACGAGGTGTCATGCCGTCGATTCTATAGCGAGGGATTTTGCCGCTATGTACTCAGCACATGATTTTGCCGCCTTCGAGCGATGGGTGCTGATTACGCACTATTATTGAGCGACGGAGACAGGTATGACGCTATATTGCTAGCGATGAGGTATGAGATATTGCTATTTTATTAGCTTTATTTTAGCTGGCATGCATTGATATACATGTTTTATTATGCCTATTTTACTAGCATGATAGTGGATTGACATACGCTGATGTACATGTATCGTCACTAGTTGACAATGTTTTAGATGCCATGAGTTGGCATGTGTCGTCACAGGATGACGATGACGATGGTGTAGGAGATGTCTTATTAGACATGCATCATCGTTACGATGATCGATGCGTTGAGTATACGTATTCTGTGGTATGCCTTGGGTGCCAGTACCGAGCACAAGGTGGTGTGTGCGGCACCGATTGACGTGACCCTTATACCGAGCGGGTTGCTCGAGGAATGGTTGGATGCGCTGTACATGTGATTGCACCGCAGCTTATGTTTGGGGGTAATCATTTTACGAGTGGTGATACCCTTGAGGTATGCTCGTTGGAATGGCTTTTGGCCATGTGATTTGACGACAGGAGTAATCATGGAGGAAATTACTCGCTTTCTGTCGATGTGACATGTGGTAGACATGGTCACACCACCCTTGAGGGTGTAGGATGGGTCCTAAGGGAGTAGGATCAGGTTATGTTAAGTACATAGGGACATTGGAGTGTCCAGGGTGTATCGGCATTGAGGAATGTTGGATAAAGACCCACTACTCTATTGAGTTTTCTTCCCATAGTATGTTATACCATGTGGAAACGTCCGTCTTATTGGTAGGTTTGAGGTAAACCTAAAGAGGCAGAGACTAGGTTGTCTGCCGCGTGTGTGTAGCACCATGATGGGCTTGCTAGAGCCGTTACACTGCTCGTTGGAACCAAGTTTGGCAAATCGTAAGGTGATACGATGTGGATTGTGGTGGACTCTAGTAGTCACCATGTCATTGAGGTTAAGGTTGTTCATGCCTCACTGAAACGTGTATACGTTTATGTTTAATCTTGGAGACTTGTCTGGGACAGCTCAGGATGTTGGAGTACCAACAAGAGAGTCATCAGGTCGTTATTGACTCAATCTAAGGGAACCCGTGTATTAGGGATACAATGGGTGTTATTATATCCAGTTTTTCCGAACGATGGTTCGAGACTTGTGGATCTCGAGTTCAATGGCGCTTCCCTTGCGAGGAAGGAGGTAGTATTATACCTATTTGGGAATCTTTGAAAGATTCGGTAAGTTGGTGCAAGTGGTGTTGATTTTGGGAATCACACCGTGTATTGTTAATCGTCGATTATCATCCTCCACTGAGTAAGGAATGACTCAGAATTGACGGTTGTGTTTGGGGCTTAGGGATATGTGGTAGATACCCGAGCCGAGTGCATTGAGTATGCATGCGATATCAGTGCTTAGGCAGGTATACCGGTGAGTATACGGATGCCAGTTATTGATTTCCTCTCTGTTAAGCATAGAGTTATGCTGTTTTAGGATGGTTAAATCTCTGATGTGAGATATGGAACACCTTGAGATTGGGAATCTCCATGGCACGATGATTATGAGGGATAATCGTGAAGTTAGTTGACTCCCTTGAAGAGGGATTTTCTTGTGAGGGTTAAGGTATTTCCCTTGTTGGTGTTTTCCTTCGAGTTATGCGACAGCCTTCCCAAGTTTGGATTGTTAAATCCGAGGATTTTCAAGGGATGGCAGGATTTCGGATTGGTTGAGTGTCGCTGACGACACAAGCGTTGAGGATGCAATGGGTTTATTGCATGCCCCTTAAGAAATTTAAACTCTGCGGAGTCTCGGTTGTTATTTATGATCAGGACGTGATTCTTGGAACATCCGGAGGTGGACATCTTGTGAGATGTCTTTTGTTTGAATTTGTGGCCGTGAGTTGCCCAAATTAAGTTGCAATGAGGCGACTACTCCTTCGATGGAGGAAGTTTGAAAGTGGAAACCAGGTTTGGTATGTGTACACCGTGGTTGTACTAGTGTTTCCCTCGTAACGATGTATGTTAGACATCGTGAATCTTGGTAAAGATGTCATTGGATGATATCTACGATAGAATCAGGAGCGATTCGAATCCTTACAGTTTCAGTTGACTAACTGCTTTTGGATTATTAGCGTTGAGTTGTACTGACGCTCTTTGACGTGATGATGGATTTGGAAGTCTACTCCACTCCAGAGTTTGACACGAGGTCAACGTTCTTACGGTTGAGGTGTCATTCAGGACGTGTTCGTACTGTAGTATTAGATCGAAGGATGACTGTCCGATCTACAGTCGTATGTATTGGTTGTTTTGCAGTCATGATGCTGACTTTTGGGATGACTCGCATCGAGGTACGTTTTGCCTCTTGGGTGATAGGTTGGTTTTGGTAAGTCGCTCTGTTTCAGAGTTTGATGAGAGGTAAGTATCCTCGCGTTTATTAATACGATTCTGATATGGTCAGGAATCGAGGTTATGGCTTCATGTTGTTGTGTAGCCTGGGTGTTACGTGATACACCAGTGCTAATTTCGAGGACGAAATTCTTTTAGTGGGGGATATTGTGATGACCAGGGATTATAGGTATTAATCCCGGAGTATTAATAATCCCTAAAGTGGTTTTACGTGGCGATTTGGAGTTTAATTGAGGTATTGGGCCTTCTGGGCTCGTTTATTTGGGTAGTTGGGATCGTTGGATCCAGAGGTTGAGATTGTATTCTCATTTGGGTGAAAAACCTAAGAGTTGGGTTTTTGGTGTGTCTCGGGATCTCGGGTGCTGGGTGAGCACCGGTAGGGGATTTTGGAGTTAGAGAGAGAGTTTTTGAAAACAGATGATTTTTAATGAATCATGAGGTATTTGTGGGGCTATTAATTTTTCGGGGTATTTTTGCTATAAATACCAATTGAACCCAAAATTTTAAAGATATTTTCATTTAAGCCCCAAATCTCTCCTCCCTCTTCCCGCGTGCGATTTCCCGTCGCCCCCAGCTCCCGCCGCTTCAGGCGCTTCGGCCGCCGCCGTCCGGCCGCCGATCGGCGCGTCCGACCTACCCACGGCGTCGTCTCGGCGAGGCGCTCCTTTCCCCTCCGTCAATTGAAGGTTTCGTCGCGTTTCTCGTTCGGATTTTGCAGGTAAGCGTCGATCCCCAATTTCTAGGGTTCTTCGATTTTCGTTTGATTTTGCTTCCGATTTCGTTGGGTAGCCTCCCTTACCCCTTTTTCATCCCTCTCATGTTATTCCCTGCTTAATTTGGTGATTTTGGTTCGAAATTAATTTCGAAATTGTAGGGTTTGATTTCGAAAATTTGGGGGTTTTTGGCAGGGGTGTTAATTCGTGCAATGGATCGATTATTGCATGTTTTAGGTGTATTATGATGCTTGATTGAGATCGAATTGAGAAGCTATGGTTCGAATTTGAAGAATTGTTAGGGTTCGAATTTAAAGGCTTGTTTGGGTTCGATTTTAAGGGGGTTGAGTTCGAAAATTTGGGGGTTTTTGTCAAGGGATGTTGATTCTTGCTTGGATAGCTTAATTGACATTTTAGATAAATTATGGTATTTAATTGGGTTCGAAATTGTGAGATTGGGGTTCGATTTTTGTAGGGCATTCTTGAACAAATTTCGATATTGTCTCATTTATTTCCTTCCCTGCATGTACCCTGCCCCGGGTCTTTTAAGAGGATAATTGTCGTGTGTTGACAATATTTTGAGAGATATGGGTGTGCTTGAGCATAGGTTATATGTTCGTAAATAATTGTGAATTATTTATCGTGTTAGCACATCATTCCTCGGGGCATGGAACTCGAGCAAGGTTTGGCTCGGACTTCGGAGATTTAAGGTACGTGCGACGTACGAGCATTACTATATATATGTGAAATGCATAAGGTGTTTTTGATTGCATTGAATGTTTTGCGTATGGTTATACATATATGTTGATATGGCCAAGGAATGACCCAAATCTTGATATCGCAGCTTGTAGCGTGCGTGACACTAGAGTAGGATGACTCTTACATGATATAAGGGGTACTGGGTTTATATGACTATATTATAAGACATTTGAGATGTCTAGGTTTGTAGAATCATGTATTCTTCGTGAGACATTGAGATGTCTAGGTTCGTAGAATCATGTATTCATTATGAGACATTTGAGATGTCTAGGTTTGTAGAATCATGTATTCTTCGTGAGACATTGAGATGTCTAGGTTCGTAGAATCATGTATTCATTATGAGACATTTGAGATGTCTAGGTATAATGGAAAGCGAGATTATGAAATCAATATTAGATATTGATATATCTATATTTGCATGTATATGAACTTGGAATCATTCATTATTGATATTTGAGAATCAGGCATGCGATGTGTAAATCAATGTGTTGGTTTACTGATTTATGAGGTTTGATGAGTTTGATGATTGTGAGAACAGGGACAGTACACGGAATCCCGGATGAGGTTGCCATCCAGGGAGTATCATTTAAATTCATTAGCATTTACCTTTGTTGTAAATTATGAATTTCATTATTATGATTATGGGATTTTGTGTATTGGTATGCTCATCCCGTTGGGGGCTGTCTCTGTTGGGACAGGTGGACAGGTACATCGATGGCTATGGAGCTGAGCTCGAGCTGTTGATTTGAGGTACTCCCAGGATCGTGGTACCAGGGCTTGATGGAGCACGGTATCGTAAAGAGTACCTATATATACACCTGAGGATTTATACATATTCATGATGCTCGCATGTGAGCACGATTATACTTGTATATGGATTGTATATAAAGGCATGAGCCTATCTCTCTTTCATTTAAGGTTGCATGCAATTAGAGGTTGAATTGCTAGAATGATATGAGAGTCATTGGTGTATTACGTGTGGTGTCTTCCCTGGCTGGGAATTTACTAGTATTGCTGCTTTCTGTTGAGTATTATGCTTTCCCTGGCCGGGAATTTTGTTATGTGTTGTACTCTTTTTTTTGGGATAGCTCTATTTATGGGGAGACTCTGCCCAAATTTTATAAAAGTTTACAATGTGAAAAGTGGCACCAAGGGGTTGGTAAAAGGCAAACATATGAGTCTTTCATTGACAGGCAATGATTAAGTATCATCAGAGCTTCCCGATTGACATTTTATAGAAAGCATGTACCACACATAGTGGTTAATACACTAATCAAGGTTTAAGGGCTTGGGGTCCTTACAGCTGATGATCCCTAAGGATCTGAAGTACTATCCTCAAGTGCCTTACATGCTCTTCTTCAGTCCGAGAGTAAATAAGTATGTCGTCAATGAAGACTATGACGAACTGATCCAAATATGGCTGGAACACCTTGTTCATCAAACTCATGAAGACAGCTGGGGCATTCGTCACCCCAAAAGGCATGACCAGGAATTCATAGTGCCCATATCTAGTCCTGAAAGCCGTCTTCTGAACATCATCTTCTCTTACTCGAATCTGATGGTACCCCGACCTCAGATCGATCTTACTATAGAGCCTCGTACCTTGCAACTGATCGAACAAGTCATCGATCCTCGGAAGTGGATACTTGTTCTTTACTGTAGCTTTGTTCAACTGCCTGTAGTCAATGCATAAACGCATCGATCCATCTTTCTTCTTAACAAATAAGACAGGCGCACCCCATGGCGATACGCTAGGGCGTATGTAGTTTTTGTCTAGGAGCTCTTGCAATTGAATCTTTAGCTCTCTTAGCTCCGCTGGTGCCATCCTATACGGGGCACGAGAAATTGCAGACGTCCCTGGTAGCAACTCAATCCGAAACTCGACCTCTCTCGTCGGTGGGAATCCGGGAATCTCCTCCGGAAAGACATCAGGAAACTCCGCCACTACGGGCACATCCTCAACCTTTAATTCCCCCCTCTTATCCGTCATGTCAACAACATAGATAAGATATCCCGCATGACCTCGTTCCAATAGCTGTGTCATCTTGACAACAGATATTAACGGAATCTTCGGACGGGAACCATCCCCATAGAATGTCCATTGGACTCCCAATACAGATCGAAATCGGACAGTCCTTCGCCTGCAGTTTACCACTGCCTGATACTTGTTCAGGACATCGATGCCCACAATGCAATCGAAGTCTGTCATTCCCAACACAATCAAATCTGATCTTAACTCATTAACCTCAAAATAAATGAGGCCATCATAAACAATCTGATCCGTAGTCAAACTTCTTCCAGCGGGGGTCGAGACCATAAGAGGCATGGGGGACGGAGAAGTGCATATGTGGTGCCTTTCAACAAAACTCGTCGACACAAAAGAGTGTGACGCACCTGTGTCTATCAATATAAGAGCAGGGTGCGTAAATAAAAGACACGTACCCGCTATAACTTCCTCCGGCGCCACCGTAGCCTGCTCCCTCGTCAAAGCATACACCTGACCCTGAGGTGGCCCCGCGGGCTGACCTCCATACTGTCTTGGCACAAAGGGTGGCCGGTGTTGTGCCGTTCTGTCCGCAGGTCTCCACGTAGAGCTTTGCTGTCTTCCCCTGTTGGGACACCGCCGAGCAAAGTGGCCTCTGTCGCCACAGACATAACATCCTACGCAGTCCTTTGCCAAATGTGGTTGCCCACAAAGAGTGCACTGAACTCTTCCAGATCTGTCTCCCTGAGACTGTCCTCTCCCAGATGGAGCATCATTCCTACCTTTCCCTTTCCATCGATTCTCGGGCCTCTTGCCACTGAATCTCGATGCCGAAGTGTTCCCCCTAGGCTTGAACTGATCACCCCTGGGCTTCAAGTGGTCAGAAGTAGATTTCTGAGGGGGTGCTGGAGGTGGCACAGCATCAGGATATGCAACGACTCCCAGTTCAGCTAGCTCAGCTCGTGAGAGTGCATCATCAAAACAAGCAGGGCCATAAGTGATCACCCTGTCATACAGTTCAGGCCTCAAGCCCTTCATGAAATTCCGCATCTTCGCTTGAGTGCTTGCAGCAATGTGTGGCACATATCGTAGTAAGGAACAGTAATGCAAAGCATAGTCAGATACATGCATGGTACCTTGTCTTAAACTGGTAAACTCATCCTCCTTGGCCTGTCTTGCAGCGGCTGAGAAATAGCGGTTCAAAAACCGCGTTCGGAACATCTTCCAATTTACTTCCTGTCCCAGAGCCTCTTGCTCAATCACTGTGGTTTTCCACCACATCAATGCCTTCTTGGACAGCTGAAATTCTGCTAATCGGATCCAGGCCGTCTTTGCACAAGGCGCTGCCACAAATATCTGTTCGATCCTCTCTAACCATTCCTCCGCTTTCTCTCCGGATTCAGTTCCCTCGAACATCGGAGGTCGATACATCATAAACTGAGCCAAGCTCAATTCCCCAGGTAGCAACTGCTGTTCAGAGGGTTCCTCTCCCAAAGCTGGTGGTGGCAATGGGTTCGTACGCCCAGCACTTGCATTTACACTAATGGCGTCACCCACTTCTATATTTGCTGCCATGCTGCAACACAAGGGTTAATAACAACACCAAAAGCAGTTCATAAAGCACATCGTTAGATAATTGAACATGTTAGTATAACATCTTCTTCTTTATGAATAACATACATATAAACATGTTCAAAAGTAAGCACCTAGCTAACTTATTGCTAAGGCTACCCTTCACTCATTCCCGAGTTATCTAACCACTGCTCTGATACCACTAATGTGGGGTCTTCCCACCTTAACAGTGATTAAAAGACATAAAAAGGACTAATCATGCATTAAGGTAACATCTTAAGGTTTTGGTTGTTACACGAGCTAACAGGATTACAGGCCAAAATACAAAACTTCAAAAATAATTCATTACATTCCAAAAGAATGTCATTTAGATTTACACTACTCCTAGAGTAGATACTAATCTTAACTTGAATCCTATGCATTCCTGTGTCCCTAGTAGCTCACTGCCTCAACCCGACCCTTAGTCCTTTCGTCCAAAAGTGTACCTACAGGGACAACACATCATGAGCATATATAATCTTACTTAACATTATAAACATCATAGTAAATGCATGAAACATTGGTTAAGTAATATGCTGGTTATACATTCACTTCTTATTGTTGTCCCTGATTTAGAATCGTGCATATGGGGCATCTTACCCCCGTGGCATCTTACCACAACATCATCGTATGGCCTCTTACCATATGGGGCATCTTACCCTGTGGCATCTTACCACAATATATCGCATGGCCTCTTACCATGTGGGGCATCGTACCCCGTGGCATCTTACCACAATACATCGCATGGCCTCTTACCATGTGGGGCATCTTACCCCGTGGCATCTTACCACAATACATCGCATAAATGTCATCATATAAGTATCGTATAAGCAATAAACATCATATGAACTTTTCATCGTATAAACATCATATAAACATCATCGTGTAAACATCGTATAAACACCGTCATTTCATCGTGAATACTCATGCAAATAAAAGCATAGTCATAGTATAGAGATGTGTGTTACCGTCCGATGCCCGTACGCTTCTTACGTACCTTTTCAAAAGGAGGAGGAGTCAACAGACTTTATCTCCTTGATGGTGCTGGTACCTGGGATGGTTCTACAAGACCACATAATACCATATTAGATGCCTCAAAACCATCTTACGTCATAAACTTAACAAAATAAAACATCATCATATTTTTCAACTTTCTGCCTCTCTCGATCGATCGGCCCTATGCCTCGATCGATCGAGACACTGTGCACAAAAAGTGCCTTAGTTTCCTGCCTCGCTCGATCGATCGAACATTTTACCGATCGATCGAGGAGCTTCACCGATCGATCGAGAAATCCTTCGATCGATCGGCACCAAAATTTTGAAAACATGTTTAGACCTTCTGTCTCGCTCGATCGATCGGGACCAAATCTCGATCGATCGAGAGCTCTGAAAATCGGGATTTTTCCCCAGATTTTTGAGCACCTCATTTCATACCATCTTTTCTACCTCATAACACATCTTTTATGCTGAAACAAACATGTGAAGAACTTCATAAAATATCCATGTAAGCTCTTAAATCGAAGGTTTAACAAAACCTAAGCTAACATGCATCATAACATCATCATAAACTTCATCCTTAACCAACTTTTACAGAAACAGAGCATGTATCTTTTTGCCCAGATTTTCGAGCATATAGTTTCATAACTAGAAATCTATCACATAAGCCATGTAAATGCTCAAACAAACATGCTAGTAGCTACATAAAACTACCATGTAAGCATTCATATCAAGGTTCCACCCAAACCTATACTTAACATGCTTTAAAATCAACCCACCAAACCCAAGCCCAAACATAAACCCAGAAAAACAGGGTACCCACTTACCCCTCTCTTTTGCTCCTCTCTTTGCAAGGTTTTGAACACCTTCTTACCAAGCTTTTCTTCCCTTCCCCAGCAGCTTACAGGCACGATTTTGGGAGAGAAAGAGAGAGGAGAGAAGGAGATGATTTGGCTGCAAAGTGGAAGCATGGGCATGACCAAGTGGGAGGCATGGGTGTGAAACAAGTGGGTTGACAAGTGGGGGATGGGTGGTGACCGAGTTGGGGGGGTGGGGTGGTGTGGTTGGGGTGCCATGTGGTGTTTAATTGTATCCCGGTATATAGTACGATGTATTAAAATATCCTCACTCGATATTTTCTAACTTCATATAATTAATACATCCCTTAAAATACCCATCATGCTCCCCACATCATATCATCATAACATAAATCGTGGCCCCCAATTTAAATACACCATAACCCTTAAACACATCATAATTCATCGTCATAGAACATAATCATATTACATTTCGGGGGTATTACACATATGATTCAAAATCAAATGAATCTAATACTCCATCCTTATGAAGTTTAGATATGCGGTTCTCGTTTATGTGGCCCAAGCGACAGTGCCAGAGATAAGTCGGATTACAATCATTATTTTTAATCCTTTTAGTATTTATGTTATAGATAGGCATATCAAGATTTAATACATAAAGACCATTCACCATTTGTGCACTAGCATAAAACATATCATTTAAATAAATAGAACAACAATTGTCCTTTATTATAAATGAAAATCCATACTTGTCCAAACAAGAAATAGAAATAATATTTTTAGTAATTGAAGGCACAAAATAACAATCTTTCAAAATCAATGATAAACTAGAAGGTAAAGCTAAATGATAATCTCATATAGCTAATGCAGCAACTCTTGCTCTATTTCCAACTCGGAGATCAACTTCACATTTCGCCAATGTCCTACTCCTTTTGAGATCCTGCACATTTACACAAATGTGAGATCCACATCCAGTATCTAATACCCATGATGAAGAAGTAGATAAATTGACTTCTATAACAAAAATACCTGAAGCGGAAGTCACACTTCCTTTCTTTAGATCCTCCAGATATACTTTGCAGTTTCTTTTCCAATGGCCGGTCTCACCGCAATGGAAACAGTTCCCTTCCTTTGCTATCCCTCCCTTTGGCTTCAGTGCATAAGACTTTGGCTTAGATTTAGCAAAGACCTTCTTTGCTTTCTTGTTGCCTTTAGCTTTGGCCCTTCCTTTGCCCTTATTCACAATAAAGACATTTGTGGCCTTAGTCTTCTTAGTATTTGCTTCATATGTTCTCAACATACCAAGCAACTGTGGTAGAGTCTTTTCCATGTCAGTCATATTGTAATTTACTACAAATTGACTGAAGCTTTCAGGCAACGATTGCAAGATCACATCGGTGGCCAACTCTTGGTCCAATGGAAAACCTAGCTTGTCTAGATTCTCAATGTACCCAATCATCTTGAGCACATGAGTTCCAACTAAGCTTCCTTCTACCATCCTGCACTGAAATAACGCCTTAGAGACGTCATACCTCTCCTGTCTAGCTTGCTGTTGGTACAACTGCTTTAAGTGTTCGATCATATCGAACGCCTCCATTTCCTCATGTTGCTTCTGAAGCTCAGAGTTCATGGTGGCAAGCATGAGGCACCCAACATCAAGTGCGTCACTCTGATGCTTCTTGTAAGCATCCTTTTCGGTTCTTGTAGCCGTTAGGGGAGGTTCCTCAGCGGGTAAGGGTTCCTCTAGGACATATTGTTTCTTTTCTTGTTTGAGGACTATCCTCAAGTTCCTATGCCAGTCTAGGAAATTCGTCCCATTTAATTTGTCCTTCTCAAGGACCGATCGCAGTGATAAAGTGCTAGTAACATTGTTAGTTTCCATGGATATCTACAATATAAATATGCAAAATAAGTTTATGATTTAAATCATTTAACATGGTCTTATATTAAATGATACTCCCACTATTTTGTTTGAAAAAATATCAACCCTCGAAACCTTTAGTGGGCCAAGATCCATATTTCACTTAATCTTGAGTTAGCTTTGGCTAATCGCCCAAGGACTCGGTTATTTAGGTAGACAACACTTTGTCAATTACATCACATATAATTCTTGGATAGTTGGACGAACAACACTTTGTTCAATTCATCAAATGAATTATAATCCAACCCATGCCTCTAGGTTCCCAATCCTATTGAGATAACCTAGTTAAGTCGTACCCAATTAAAGTATAACGGATATCACTTTTATCCTTTCGCGCCGTACTAAGATTGCCACGGTGCTTTGCTTTGGCAAACCCACACATGTACAATCGAAGTTATTGACGAGTACTTTTATTTTGGAAGGCATCTAAAACTTAATATTTTAGAGGGATTTATTGATCTCATGATTAGTTTGATAATTTAAAATATGTCCACTACATATAGTTGTATACATATCTACATATATGTGTAATACTATTATCAAACTAAAACATAAGATAAATCATGCATCAACATACATAATTAAACGTGACATGGTTATAGCCCCTACTAATGATTTTCTCAAGCCAATGAGAAAATCCTATGAGTCAACCTAAGGTAACTTCACAAGCACCTTCCTTGGCTCCAATTTGTGAATGGCCTCCTCATCCCGGCACGATGCTCCATCTTCATTGATCACCATCAATAAAATAAACTACACTATTTACAAGATATAGAATTCCTCGATTCACATTCGAGGGGAACATAGGGGAGGGATTACATATAGAATGAAATAGAGAAAGGCACGACACGCAGGTCGTATTATAAATTACAAACATCCACAAATCCTATCTAATAGGTCAAAGGGCTATAACCACGCACCATGCTCAAACAACACATAAAGCATGCATTAACATTTAATTAATTAAATTCTAAACATTTTAAATTTAATTCTAATTAAAACTGTAAAATAATTTTTGAAAAATTATCGTACGCTCGGGACATCACATGCCACGAACTAAAGCGACTAAAACACGAACCACCATGGTTCGAACCATGAAGCACACGGCTGGACCAATAGTGGGCCTAGGGTTCGAAACCCTAGCCCATGGCCGAGCCTTGGCTCGTGCGGCGGCGGCGCTAGGGTTCCAAACCCTAGCCGCCTCGCACCCTTATGGTTTTTTTTCGAGCCATCTTGTTTTAAACGCTGGAATTTGTTAGCCACGAGTCACGGTCATGCCATGCACGGGGTTTCGCTCAACCATCTCGAGCTAAGGGTTCGAAAAACCTTGCTCTCATGTGGTAAAGTTACTAATCCATGCATGCGTGAACCATTATCGAGTCAAGGAGTTCAAAACTCATCCAAGCATCAAAACTTTTGAAAATAAGGCGATGATGGTCGAGCCATGCACGGCTATTAGGGTTCGAAACCCTAGCCGTCATGAGCTAGCCGTCACTTCCAATGGGTTCTAAACCCTAATTAATTTTCGACACTTCCATGCACAATTATTAGCCACAACGACTAAGCCATCTCGAGCCAAGGGTTCGAAAACCCTAGCCCTCATGTGGCTAGCCATGGTGACATTTGTGATGGTGGTGGCCGAAAATTTGATGCTCAATAAATAATTTTATTCACCAATTATATCAAATACAATTACTACGATGATTTTCATAAACTAAAATTAATTTCATATCATATATGAATTTAAACAGTTTCAATTAGCATGCAATATTAATTCTAATATGATTAATACAATTTAATCACATAAATCCGATATGAGCCTTGTACACGGCTCTGATACCACTGTTAGTAATCCTTATGTCATACAACGCAGCGGAATAAAAATTTATGGATTACTAACACCGGATCTATACATAGGTTATCATATCGGATTAAGTAATAACAAGTGTATCACCCGTGTAGCGTGTTTGAGGCAGATTCCACGGAGCAGCACGTCCAACGAACTCCGAGTCACAAACGAAAGTTTTCACCTTCGTCTCTACGGTATCCACACGATCAAATCGAAAGGGGATTTAAGAACAAGTTACTAGACAAGTTCTTAAACCAAAATCGAGCTCTCGGTTCAAAACCGATTAACGACGGCCAACCAAAACCCTAGCACAACCGACGGCGGCCGTGAGGAGTGAAGGAAGAGGCGGCCGAGAGGAGCTTGAAGTGGAGGCTAGGGTTTGATATCAAAACAATGATATGAAAGTATGATTAACAATTAATCAAAACCTCTTATTTATATTATAAGGCTTTTAATTAAGGTTCAAGACTTTCTTAAAGTCTTATGGGCCCAAAGCCATGATTTAATTAAAACCTTTTAATCACTTAATTAAGACTCTTCTTAATTAATTAATTCATCCAATGAATTTAATTTCCCTTATCGATTTAATCTTTTGTGCGACCCGATAGGATCTCGTAATGTTGGCAGTGACATAAAATCTCATTTTATGTCGCAAGCATTGAGCGGTATCTAGCAACACATCGATGCTACCCAAATTACAAGAATGTCAATGACTCGACATAACCTTTAGAACTTGTGATAATATTAATCATGTAACTTAATCCCTTTGTCCTTTGTGTTTAGATTGAACACGAGTCATGGAATAGTCATACTCGTATATCCAATCTTTATTTCTTGATCCCCAAGTAGAACTAGAATAAACGAATAAGCTAGATATCTCATATCGACTCATTCGAGCATGGCCATGCATTTTAGTTCTCACTTGATCAAGGGCCAAACACATCTCCTGTTATATAGGAGGGACAAATCCTATCTCGATCAGTCAACATCCCTCTACATAATTCGTAGTGTATCCAATAGTCGCCTTTATAGATTACCCTGTTACGGGTAACGTTTGACGATATCAAGATACATAACTCCTTATGTTGGGATCTCTGATGATCACAAGTCGTAAGGATTACATACATTATTATCACTATGAGAATTGCATATGACGATCATATAACTATCCATGTTGCATTCTCATGGTGGGTCTGTTCAGTACATCGTTCTCTAACATGTACCCATATGTTGATTTGATATCTCATATCAATGAACAATTCATCGATCAACACATACTAGTCTCTACGTATTATCATTATCCCTTTCATGATAATACTTGACTAGGAACATCTTTAAGAATAATACAATATTATTCTAAGGACATTAACATATATATTAATTCACAATGCACAGTTAAAAGAATAATATATAATAAAGAATTGCCATTCATAAAACCATAAACATTGTATGTCTTAAACAATCATCTAATGACTTGTCTTAGGGCATATCCCAACAGCTACCATTGCACCTTGTACTTTTAGGTTCAGTGCATCTGTTTTTAGTTTTAGTTTTCCTGATTGATTTTGACTATCAAAGTCAAATTCTTTAATAAATCTAGTCATCACTTCTATCTCATGTTCAACTCTGACCGAATAGTAGATATTTTAAACTCCTGAAATCAGAGTATATCATGAATTGTTTGACATACAGATAACATTGCAACATCTTCAAAGCAAAATAATGGCTACAAGCTCAAGTTCATGAACAAGTGTAAGGCCTCTCTACCTTAACAATGTAAAAAAAATATAAATAGGGCTAACATGCATTAAAGACAGTTTATGGTTCCGATTGTAGCCTTGAGCTAACAGGATTACAGGACAAAAATAAAATTCCAAAAGCTAATTAATTACATTCCCAATAATGAATGTTAATACTATAGATTTACACTACTCCTAGTGTAGAGACTATCCAAAAATCCTGTATCCTAATTCCTTAATGATCCTCGTAGCTCACTGCCTCAACCCGGCACATATCCCTCCAAGTCCAAAAGGTGTACCTACAGGAACAACTCACTATGAGCGTATGCATCACTGTTCAACAAAATCCAAGCACAATAACATAAATAATTGCATGAGATATATATGTATGTATGCTCCCTGATTTACCACATTAGCACATTTTTCATTGTTGTTCCTGTTTCATAAACTCATGCACAAAATCATTAGTTCATAATATAATGATCGATACCACGTTCCAGTTATAACCACAATATTCCACATTAATCACTAGAAATGTGACTGTTCCGGTCATGTTACAACAGCGGAATTTTAGGACCCCTCGCTTCGACATATAGCGGCATCATATGATATCCCTCGCTTCGACAATGACAGCGGCATGTACATCGCTTCGACATGACAGCGGCAAATATCATATTACCATCGCTTCATATGACAGCGGCAAGTACCTTCCTCGCTCGTATATAACAACTATCGGAACAATCAAGCATTTCCAACCACATATAAATAAACACAACACTTGAGTCCACAATCATAATGCATCACCATTATCTCAATATATATCAACACATTTCGTAATCCACACTTGTCCACGATATATATATAGCCAAAAGCGTAAGAACACATTTTACCGTCCGATGCCCGTACGTCTCACTACTTACCTTAGTCTCAAAAGTGGAGAAGTTGAAGAACTTTATCTCCTTGAAGTTGTTGGTACCTGGGATGGTTCTACACAACCATACAAATCGATATTAGAAGCCAATTATAGTCCAATATCAAAATTCCACAAAAAGACAACAAAAACACAAATTTTGTATCTCGCGATCGATCGCCACCAAGGCCCGATCGATCGCGAGATCATACTGCCCGCTTCTAAAATTTTCTGCTCTTGGCGATCGATAGCCACATTTGGCGCGATCGATCGCCAGCCTCCCCTATCGATCGCCCAAATGTGGCGATCGATCACCAATTGTTTCTGGAGCCTACTGGTTGCGCACGATCGATCGCCAAAAACGGGCGATCGATCACCAAAAACGGGCGATCACCGCTGTCTGTGTTGCGAGAAACACCATTTTGCACCATAAATTCTTCAACAACCTCACCAACACTTATACCAACAAACCAAAAACATAAAAACACCTTAAACCTTCAATATACACCATTAACAACCAAAAATCCAACTCCCAACCAATACCAATAACAACCCAACACAAACCCATTTTAAAACTCAACATACCAAAACAAAAATCCAAACTAAACACCATTAAAGTATCAAGGAGGTATCCATACCTCTTAAGGACTCCAAATCCTACCAAAGATCACTCAAATCAAGTTTTTGCAAGGATTTCCCTTCTTCCTTGGACCCAATTTCGAAAATGGGTAAGGGGTTAGGGTTGGGAGTGAATTTGGGAATTGGTAAAGTGATGGTAAGTTGGGGGGGTTGTGGGGGTATAAGGGGTTAGTTAAAAATTATACCCAAAACAATTAACATGATGTATAAAATACCCCAACATGATATTTTAAAAGCATTTTACCAAATTGCACCAAATTCCCATTTAAACACATGCTTCGCCAAATAATTATCAACCATCACAATTTAAACCATGATAATTAATTCCAACACATAATTTAATTATCACCATAATTAATCACATAAACATAATTAATGTCCAAATGCATATAATTATTTCGGGGGTATCACAACAAGATATCATGATTCTTTCAGCTTCAATTATCTCAAAGCATATGCAATCATCTCCTCATGATGCATCAGAACGTATCCCATATGTTTCATTTTTATAAAACCTGATTTCACATTCATTTGACCAAACGAAACTTCA
Source organism: Haberlea rhodopensis (assembly GCA_907163345.1). NCBI lineage: Eukaryota > Viridiplantae > Streptophyta > Magnoliopsida > Lamiales > Gesneriaceae > Haberlea > Haberlea rhodopensis. The sequence goes on along the minus strand of CAJQUN010000142.1, from coordinate 628,109 downwards.
AATTTCTTCTTGGTCAACTGATTCATAGATCAAGCTATACTAAAATATACTTCCATAAAAGCCTGTAATATCTGGCCAAACTCGTTAAAATTCTTATCTCGAGTACACTGATCGGTCTTGGCCCAATTTATCACTACCCCTACTTTACTAGGATTAACATGTACCTGGTGAGCTGGTATCACCTATCCCAAAACAATACTCGATTCAACCAAGATTTATACATCGATAACTTGGTAAACAATTTGAGCTTCACGAGGCGTCTGAATCATCAATCGCAGATGTTCTGTGTGGTTACTTCCGGATTTCGTATACATTAATATACCACTTATGAATATTATTACATTTCCGCCTAAACAGTTACGGAATACTCTATTCATCAAATTCATAACTCTACTGGTATAGTTGTCGAACTATACGGCATTACCAAAAATTCAAAATGCCTTATCTGGTTTGATCAATTGTCTAGAGAATATTTTCCCTTCTGACTCAAACTGATGAGAACCAGATTTAAAATCATTCTTCTTATACGTCGAAATTCCTTACATTCTTGATCTTAGGCAATGGGTATTTATTCTTGACAATAGCCCGATTCAACTACCTTTAGTCGATACACATCTTCATAATATCATCTTTCTTCTTCATGGACAATGCTGATGTTTTCCTCAAGTGACATACTCAGACATATGTACTCTTATCGAGGATATTTTGTAACTATTCTTCTGTATCTGGCAACTTTGCTGATGACTTTCCGTACATTACTTTCGATATCGAATCTATTCCTTGGCATCAACGAACATTTAAAATCAATTTCCTTCTCTTGTGAAAATTCTTTTATTTCTTCAGGAAAATCTTTGTAAGTTTCTTACCACTAGGATATCAGTCAACATCGATTCTTCCTGATCAGCATTAACTGCTTATGATCAAATATCCTTCATTTTCCAAGTATTGCAACCACAATTATTTCATAGCTAATACTATCAGTATCTTAGCTTGCTATTTGTGGCTATAAACATTTCCTTTGGAGCCACAATAAGGTTAAAAATCATTATACCCTGAAATCAACTTACAATACCTCAAAATTTATTAGAGTATCCATACCATTGATACAATCAAAACCATATCTCGGCAACACCATTTAATCCAAATCCACAACACTATCATCAAACTGTAAGATACAGTTCACTATTACATGTATGGATAGTATAATTAGTACTGCTGATGTATTTTCCAATCATAATAACCAATGCACATTTGATGCAATGTATGAAAACAATGCTTTTTGTCTCAATAACACTTGTGCAGTGTGATCAAATACATGACATGTATCTTCGATCACTAGTACTGAAGCATCTCTAACCGTATCCTCTATCTAGGTATACTCTCTGGTCTGTTGGGAAACCAAAAATAACTATCAGGTATTACCTCTGGTCTGCAGGTAATTAATTGTTGCTGGAACTGAGTGGTCGAAAAGAATAACCACTCTGATATCTACCCCTAGCTCAGGGTATTTGTTGTTATGGCTGCATCTGTTCCTGAGCACGTATCGGACATGCTCTGACTGGCCACAATCAATAACAGATCCTTTTATTCTTTCACCAGGATCAGTAGATACTTATATCTACAATGACTTCAACGACCTTGAAAGATCTGGTATTCTACAATCTCTTAGTACCTCTAGCATTACTAGAGCTGGATGAACTGGAATGATACTTTTGAAACTTTTCTAGGACTACTTGGATTATCCCAATGATAGTCACTATATTAACCTTTAATCCAGTTCTAACTACTTCGCACCACATCCCTGTCTTATTCATCAGTCGATATCTAATCTCTTCACTAGTGAATAACTATCGAGATTAAGCAGATATTTCCATTTCTCAAGTCCATGATAATCAATTATCATTTTTCATGTAATCAACATGACTTTCTCGTAAACATTCTTTCTCGTGTCAACAAGAGGGAAAACTAGTCTTTCATTACTACAATTTCTCTAGATACTCTCATCTAGAAGAGTTCATATTGTAGTTTTTATTCATAATTTGGACATATAAACTGGAACTGAACTACGACAGTCCCCACATCAAAGTCCTCAATCAAACCAATTCTCGTTGTTTCTCACAACAACTACACTCTATTCTTCAATTGGAATATTGCTAATTCCACTATTCTCGAGTTCTAAATTATCATTTCGACATGTACAGGTTTTGACGTAAACTCATACGTATTACCCTGATCTTTCAGACTTAATTTCCCGATGTCAATCGACACAAAGCGTTTTAATTAATTCTAGTGTCATACCACTAATCACAAGGATAAGCCCCAAAGTGATAAAAAATTTCAATAACACTAAGTTAATTCAATTCACAGTTTACAGTGCCTACATGTACAATAGATAGCTCTTAAAGTCTGTATCGCTGTTATCTGTCCAAACAATAACTGTTCATCATAAAATCAAAACATCATATACAATCTCAAGTCAGAGATGTTCTCATAACTTATTCTACATCATCATCCGGTCAGCAAAGAAATGCATAAACCGTAAATACAAAGCACTTCCTGTATTTAATACATTTAAATGCTCCCTTTAGTTGTCCCTGTATCACAATCATAATCAATAGATTATAATACCAATAATGTATGTCATGACATGCATCCATTCCATGAATACCAATCACCATTTCCAGTCTTATTATATCAGTGGCATAATACCCCTCGCGTTAACATGACAGCGGCATTAATACCCCTCGCTTCGACATATTAGCGGCATAATATCCCTCATAATAGTAATATGACAACGGCATTATCCTTCGCTTCGATATATTTGCGGCAAATATTCTTCATCGATAAAATATGAGCGGCAAGTATCTATCATCGCTTCGACATGAAGGCGACAAGTATTCTTCATCACTGAATATAACCTCGACTCACAACAAATGCACCAATGCATCCAATACACATATGCAACCATAATGCATAACCAAGTCTATGTATGCAACCAAGATTCATAATCAAATCCATGTATGCAACCATAATGCATAATTAAATCCATGTATGCAACCATAATGCATAACCAAATTCAATGCGTAAAATACATTTTACCTTCCGATGCCCGTACGTCTCACTACGTACCTTTGTTCCAAAAGTGGAGATGTCGCAGGACTTTATCTCCTTGGCTGTGTTGCTACCTGGGATGGTTCTACACAATCACACAAACCAATATTAGAAGCCAATTTATGAACCAATACCAAGAATCCCATCAAAATAGCCAAAATCCAAAAACACCACATTTTTAAGACTCGCGATCGACCGACCCTTTCGTTCGATCGATAGCGAGCTGACCACCCGGAGCCCAACACTTTACTGCCCATCTCGATCGATCTAGATGTCCTCAACGATCGATCGAGAAGTCGTCTCGATCGGGAGTTCATCTCGATCGATCGAGGAGACAAATTCATCCCCACCTGCAGCCCTGCCGTGCTCGATCGATCGAAAGTCATGCTCGATCAATCGAAAAGCTCTGTAAATGCGAGAAATCGCCATTTTTGTGTACAGAACCCTACCAAACCACATTAAATCCTTAACACCTCAACCCAAAACATCAAAAACACCAATATTACTCTAAAACAACCATCAATAACAACATAATCCAAAAGCCAACCAAAAACAACATATTCCCAAAAACAAACCATTTTTAAATCCCAAAACACAAACCCATTTCCAACACAAAACATAATAAACCAACCAAGGAGAGATTCATACCACTTTTTGGCTTCAAATCTCACCAAGAAAACAAGCAACCAAGATTTTGAAATCTCCTCCTCTTTCTCTTGCTTTGACCGATAAAATGGGGATTTGGGGATAGGGTGGGGAGTGATATGAGAGATGTGAGTGATTGGAGAGTAACAAAAGGGGTAGTGGGTATAGGGTTAATTAAACATGTCCCGGTATTTAGCATGATGTATAAAATATCCTAACATAATATTTTAAAAGCATTTTCCAAAAATGCACTATAACCACAATTAAAACATGCTTTACCCAAAATAATCATTACCCACCATAAATAAACCATGCCAACACCCAATTTCCCAACATGCATCACATGCACCCTGAAATACAATACCAGGTCACACCCACCGCATGACTAAGCATTTCACCATATTAATTAATTCAACACTAAATTAATTAACACCATAAATATCACATAAACATAATTAATGCCCAAATGCACATAATTATTTCGGGGATATCACAAAATTTTATCCTCAAAATTTGCGCGGGCGTACTCCACGTGTCGCCGAGACCACTTAATCCAATTAGATCCACAACATCGATTCATGAATGCATCATGATCGAAACACCAACAGTGAGGACACCGACCTCGCACCATGTGATATCCCCGAAATAATTATATGCAAATTGGGCATTAATCATGTTTAAGTGATTATTTATGGTGATAATTAATATATGTGTTGGAATTAATTATCTTGGTGAAATGCTTAGTCACATGGTATGCGTGACCCGGTGGTGCATTTTGGGGTGCATGTTATGCATGTTGGGATATTGGGGGTTATTATGGTTTGATTATGGTAATTGTTAATTATTTGGTAAAGCATGGTTTTTATTGGGGTTTTGGTGCATTTTGGTAAAAATATTTTTAAAATATCATGTTGGGGTATTTTATACATCATGGTAATTGTTGGGGTGCAGTTTTAATTAAACCCATTTAACCCACTATACCCCCACTCTACCATCACTTTACCAAAATCCCCAAATCACTCTCCCAACCCTAACCTTCTCCATTTTCGTTTTGGCTTAAAAAGTGGAGGGGAAATCCTTGCAAAAGTCTTGTTTGTGAGATTATTGGTAGGATTTGGAGTCCCCAAGAGGTATGGACACCTCCTTGTTGTTTTTATAGTGTTTGGTTTGGGTTTGAAATGGTTTTGGTTGATTTGGAAATGGGTTTGTTTTTGGTTGGTATGGTTTTGGTTGGATGTTAAATTTTTGGTTGTTTTAAGGTGTTTTTTGAAGGTTTATAATGTTTATATGTTGTTGGTTGGATGGTATATGTGTTGGTGTGGATTGGGGAAGAAAATGGTACAAAAATGGTGGAAATCGCGTGTTCTGGTTGTGGCGATCGTGGATTGGGGAAGAAAATGGTACAAAAATGGTGGAAATCGCGTGTTCTGGTTGTGGCGATCGATCGCCACAAATGGCGCAATTGATCGCCTCGAGCCAGTGAAGTCTGGCGATCGATCGCCATGTCAAGGTGATCGATCGGTAAGGCTCACGATCGATCGCCTTGACACAGCGATCGCTCGCCAGCAGTGAAATTTTTGGGAAAATGATTATTTTGTGGAATTTTTGATATTGGACTATTATTGGCTCCTAATATTGGTTTGTGTGAATGTGTAGAACCATCCCCAGTGGCCACACAACTTAGGAGATAAAGTCCACGACACAACACATTTTGGGACTAAGGTACATAGTGAGACGTACGGGCATCGGACGGTAAAACGTATTTATTACGCATTGAATTGGTTATGCATTATGGTTGCATACATGGTCTTAGTTATGTATTATGGTTGCATACATGGTTGGATATGCATTATGGTTGCATGTGTATATTGGATGCATTGGTGCATGTGATTGTGACTCGAGATTATATTCCAGTGATGAAGAATACTTGCCGCCTTCATGTCGAAATGATGATAGAATACTTGCCGCTGTCATATAATAGCGATGAAGAATATTTGCCGCAAATATGTCGAAGCGAAGGATCATGCCGCTGTCATATTATATTGCAAGGGATATTATGCCGTTAATATGTCGAAGCGAGGGGTATTAATGCCGCTGTCATGTAAACGCGAGGGGTATTATGCCACTGATATAATAAGACTGGAAATGACCATTGGTATACATGGAATGGATGCATGTCATGACATACATTATTGGTATTATAATCTATTGATTATGATTGTGGTACAGGGACAACCAAGGGAGCTTTTAAATGTATTAAATACAGGAAGTAAATCTTATTTACGGTTTATGCATTTAAATTACAATAATATTATTGTGAATATGGTTTATATACAGGCTTATGGTTTTGGGGTTGTTCCTGTAGGTACTTTTGGGCGGACGGGCTAAGGCGGGTTGATGCGGTGAGCTTGTGAGGAGTGCTTTTGAAGTAGCAGGCCTAATTCTTTTTTATAGTCTCTACTCTAGGAGTAGTGTAAAGCTATAGAATTAACATTCAATTGGTTGTGAATGTAATTAATCCTTTCAAAAATTTTATTTTGGCACTGTAATCTAATAGCTCAAGGCATCAACACGATTTCTATGCTCTGTTTATGCATGTTAGCTCTATTTATGCCTTTAATCCGCACTTAAGGAACTAGGGTCCTTACACACCAAATCTTGGAATGGAGTAAACTCCCAAACCATTACAATCTTAAAAAGACGTCAGCATGCCTCAATGCTAACCACCCAAAAGCAGTCAGTCAACGTAACTGCTAGCTACTCTAATCATCCCTGATTCCAACGTAGATATCCCTTCCATGATATCTCCACCACTTAGTCTACGATGTCAAACACACATTGTTACGACGGAGACCACTAGTATACCACAGTATACACTTACTGAACCCGGTATCCGCTCTCTAAATCCATCTCCGTCGGAGGAGTAGTTGCACCATTTGCAACTCGGATCGGGCGACTCACAGCCACCGATCAACACAAACACATCTCCAAAGATGCCTACATCCGTGTGTTCCAAGAAATCATATATCGGTCCAAACACACCATCGAGACTCCACAATGCCTCAAGTTTCCATAGAGGGCATGCAAGAAAAATCGATTGTATTCTCGTCACCTGTGTCGACGACACCCAACAAATCCATTCCTTGCCATCCCTCATTTACCCTAGGATTCAACAATCCTAACACAAGGGTGCTATCAAATTACCCAGTAATGAACTACCATGACCCCAAAATACGACAATCCCTCCTCAGAGGAAGCCAACAGAACCTCACAATCATTCTTCAGAATACATCGTGTCATTGAGATTACCAGTCACAATCTCTCACCAGAGATTCATTCATCCAAGCATACTAATCCGATGCTCAACGTGTACCAAAATATGGCATTCATATACACACCGATATACATGCCTAAGCACCAACACCACATGCATACTCAATGCACTTGGCTTGGGTATCTCCAATCATACCCATAAGCCCCAAATACAACTGTCAATCCTAAGTTATTCTCACTCCGCAGAGAATATTTATTGACGAGCCAACTGCTAATGGTATGAACTCCATCAACACCACGCGTACCGAATCATCGAATCTCTCAAGGTGTAAGGACCCTAGTTCCTTAACGATGAAATCAAGATATAAACATGGCTAAACATGTATTAGAAACATCTTAGAGTTCAGGTTGTTATGTGAGCTCAATGTAATTACAGGCCAAAAATAAAACTTCAATAGTTAGTTAATTACATTCCCAAAATGAATGATACGACTAACAAAAATCCTGTAATCTAACTTCTTTCAAGTCTCTTTCAGCTCACAGTTCAACCCAACCTAGAGCCCCTTTTGTCCAAAAGCGTACCTACAGGAACAACTCACCATGAGCATATATATATATCACCACTTAACACAATTCAACTTAATAAAATAATTAAGCGCATGCGACAAATAATAGATATGCTCCTTGATTACCACATTAGCACATTTCATTGTTGTTCCTGTTTCACAAACTTATGCACAAAATCATTAGTTCACGATATAACGATCGATAACGCGTTTCCAATTATATCCACAATATTCCACATTAATCACTAGAATTGTGACTGTTCCGGTCCCAATACAACAGCGGAATTTTAGGACCCCTCGCTTCGACATATAGCGGCATCATATGATATCCCTCGCTTCGACAATGACAGCGGCATGTTACTTCGCTTAGACATGACAGCGGCAAATATCATACTACCATCGCTTCATATGACAGCGGCAAGTACCTCCCTCGCTCGGAGATAAAGGCTACCGGAACATTCATCAATTCTACCACAATAATCAAACACATTTGATTCCAATATCATGATATAACACTATCATTTCACATATTCCATCACATATATGGACACATTATTCACAATATGCATCATTAAAGTTGTAATACGATTTACCGTCCGATGCTCGTACGTCTCACTACGTACCTTAGTTTCAAAAGTGGAGAAGTTGTATAACTTTATCTCCTCGATGTAGTTGGTACCTGGGATGGTTCTACACAACCATACAAATCAATATTAGATGCCAATTATAGTCCAATATCCAAAAATTCCATAAAAAAATACCAAAAACACACTTTTGTGTGTCTCGCGATCGATCGCCAAGACGTCCCGATCGATCGCGAGATCACACTGCCCGAACCAACAAAATTATGCTTTCGGCGATCGATCGTCACTTTTGGCGCGATCAATCGCCAAGCTCACCGATCGATCGCCCAAAAGTGGCGATCGATCGCCAAAAGCTTCTGGAGCCTACTGCCTGCTCGCGATCGATCGCCAAAAACGGGCGATCAATCGCCAGCCCCTGTACCACGAAAATCACCATTTTTGCACCAAAAATTCCTTCCCAACTTCCACAACACATATACCAACAAACTCAAAACACAAAAACACTTTAAACCTTCAATACACATCATAAAACAACCCCAAAATCCCACACCCAACCACAAAACATACCAACCCAAATAAACCCATTTTCAAACTCCAAACAACAACCCAAATTCACAATAAACCTCACAAAACAACAAGGGATGATATGTATATACTTCATAGGCCCCAAATCTTACCAAGAAATCACAAGAATCAAGTTTTGCAAGAACTCCTCTTCCACCTTGGGGCTCAACTCGAAAATGAGAGGAGGAGGGTAGGGTTTGAAAAGTGTTGGGGGTTGAATAAAGTGAGGGGGGGTAAAGAGGATATGAGGTTATAGTGGGTTATGAAAGTTAATTAGATTTTACACCCCACTTCCTAACATGATGCAAATTATGCCCAACATTGTATTTTAGACACATTTCACCCCAATGCGCCAAATATCAGTTAAATGCATGTTTCACAAAATAAATGACTACTAACACATGTAAGCCATTAAAACACCCGATTACCCAACATGCATAACGTGTACCCTGAAATGCTCTACCAGTCCACATGACCAAGCAATTCCACAAGGCGATTAATTCTAACACATAAGGCAATTACCACCATAATTAATCATATGAACACAATTTATGCCTTAAACACAATTAATCATTTCGGGGACATCACACAAGGATTCTCAATAGGTATATCAACACCGCCTTCCTCACATGGAAAGTGTCATGAACCCATGACCCTCCAACCTCGAACCACCATTCGGAAAACCTGGATATATTTATACCAAAATGTATCCCGTAACCAATAAATACACAACTCGTTCAGAATAGTGCATCCTTGCCACTATTACCAAATCAAAATCCGTATACACGACGTATACCCATTCTAACGATGCTTTGTACTAATACCATAGTACTCCACATTCTCGAGCATCTCCCCAGAGATGTCTCCTCGTACATCTCACCAAAAATAGCCATTACCCAGTCCAACACTAGTTATGCTTACCATGGCTGATTCACAATCAAACCTCGACCAATACCAGCTGTCTCCATGACAGTATGCTCCAAATCTCTCCAAGAGATACAATCAATATAGTAGTGTCACCACACTAACTATATTCCACAATTCGATCGTGTCCCCCATTGCATTCCATATGCAAGGATTCTCAACCAGAGCTAACAACAACTTGTTGACACTCATGTTGGTACTCCCAACAAAATTGAGTTGTCCCAGTACAAGTCCCTCAAAACATTTAACGTATAAACGTCTTCGTGAGGTATTCCCTGCCTCAAACCTCATGCAACTATAGTGACTACACGAGTCCACCATAAACCCTCATCATATCATCATACGATTTACCAAACTCGATTCCAACGAGCAGTGTAATGGCTACGTCAAGCTCACTATAACAATGCAACAATACCTGGCTAGCAGATAGCTGCCTCCTTAGGTTTATACCAAACCTACCAACGTATCATACGTTCCACCCTGGTATACCATACGCACCATCAATTAGAGTAGTGGGTCATCACCCAATATTTCTCTAACACCAATGCACAATGGACATTCCGGTGTCCTTACTCAACCACAATGCAATCCTAATCCATTAGGATTTATTCCACACCTTCATGTGTGGGTGTGACCATGCCCCCCATACGTCACATCAATATATGCAAGTAGTTTCCTCAATAACCACTCCTACCATAGTCACTTAGCCATAGCCATCCCAACGAGCATACCCAAAGGTACCACTACTCGTAAAATATTTACTTCAAATACGTGTTGCGGTACAATTACCTGTATGGCGCATCCATTTATTCATCGAGCAAATCTGCTCGGCATAATGGTCTCGTCAACCGGTGACGCAGACACCACCTTGTGTCCACCATCGGCACTCAAACCATACGACTAAATACATATACCTAAACGTATTATTCATCGTAACAACTGCACACGTCTAAATAGAACATCCAATATGTCATCGTCATCTTGTGACGGTACATGTCAACACATGACATCCACAATATCATCGTCAACCTGTGATGGTACATGTCAACACATGACATCCGCAATATCATCGTCGACCCGTGACGATACATGTCAATACATGACATCCACAATATCATCGTCAACCCGTAACGGTACATGTCAACACATGACATTCACAATATCATCGTCAACCCGTGACGGCACATGTCAACACTTGACATCCACAATAATGCTAACAAATTAGCAATATACCATAACTCATCGTGTAAGGACTCCCGTGCCCTTAATCCATTATTAGTGTATTAACCCAAGCATTTAATGCATGTGATTATATATGTAGGGGAAATCCCACTTGACATTATAGCAAACCATGCCAATAATAAAATTTCTTTACATTATTCCATATAATGTCTAGTTTCCCCCAACCAAGTCCACATACGTATCATGCATCATTATAATACACTAACATGTTCTCAGTTCATTTAGCAATTCAATAAATAATTGCATGCATCAATAAATGAAAGGAGAAAGGCCCTTGCCTTCTTTATACAACCCATATACACATCATAGTGCTCACATGCGAGCATCGAATTAATATGTGTGTATCTAATGTATAAAGTATCATGCTCAATACCATCGCTGGTACCTCGATCCTGGAAGCACCTCAAATCCACAGCTCGAGCTCAACTCCAAGCCATCGATGTACCTAATAACCTGCCCCCAACAGAGAGCCCCCACATGGGGTGAGCATACCAATATCCCAAATCCAATAATCACAATAATACAATTCATAATTTACAAAAATGTAAATGCCATGAAGTATAAAAGATGCTCCCTGGATGGTATCATCCTCATCCGGGATTTCCTGTGCTGACCCTGTTCTCAAAACAACTGAAACCATCAAATTCCCAAATGCCAGTTAATCATTACATTGATTAACGAATCCATTTGCCACGATTAACGAATCCATTTCCATTTACCGATATCATAATCAATAATGTCGAATCATTAAACAATGATCACCATTATTCCATATATCTCACTTATGGTTCCCTAGTTCTATTTCATTGCTCGCTCTACAATAGCGACATTTCATTCCCACGCATGCTCAACAGCAGTGGCGTCATAACCGATGCTCGCTCAAAGGCGAGAACATCCCAATCATTGCTCGCTCAAAAGTGGCACCATATGATTCCCAATGCATATGTATACATTTGCAGCAAATACCATAAATCATGCATTTCAACATCCGTTTAATGCTAATACTATGAACCATGCATTTCCATATACATTCATTGCAACACAGTGTACCAAGCACTCAACAATTGCAATTATATTAAAGGGCTATGCTCGTACGTCATACGTACCTTATATTCCCGTAGTACGAATCCAATCTTGCCTTGGTCCCGTGACCGATGAATTATGCGCTAAGCACGATTAATAATCCACAATTAATCTCAAGCATGCAACCACGTGTCCAAGCACGTTCACAAACCCTAATTCTATCGCCATCCATGACAATTAACCATTTTAAAAGACTCCGGGCGAAACATGCATCGAAAACACAACACAAAATAATTCTCCAAAAATAGGCATTGGCGATCGATCGCTTCAACTCAGGCGATCGATCGCCTCGCAAAAAGGTTTGGGCGATTGATCGCCTCATTTCCAGGCGATCGGTCGCCTCTCATAGTTTTGGCTACTGCCTCATGGCGATCGATCGCCTCACTGTTCATCTTCCTGGAATTTTCAACAACATCGCGGCGATCGATCGCCCCGCCCTAGGGATCGATCTCCTCGACCTGTAACAGCCAAAAATGGCATTTTTCTTGCAAAATCTTCCCCAACAACAAACCTCACACCCCATACAACACAAACCCTTAACAAGGGGCTATAAATCAACCCCAAAATACGACACCCAAAAATCTTTAAAACCTATTTCTTTAAACCCAACATAAATCCTTCCCAAACACCACAAAACCACTATCAAATCCAAGATAAATGCGAGGGGATGAATAATACCTTATTATCTTTGAGAAATTCGGCTCACGAGTCGAGCAACCATCGATTTTTCACCAAGGGAGAAAAGAGGGAAGAAGAGGGGTGGGGATCGCTTGGAAGAGAGGGGAGAGAGAGAGAGAGAAGATTCCGTGTAATGACGGAACACCGAGTCCATTTGGTATATATAGCTCTAAAGCTCCAAAATACCAATACCTCCAAAACTACATCATGATTAATTAAAAATCATCTGTTTTCAATAATTATCTCTCCAACTCAAATTCCATTACCAGCCCCAGTACAAAGTACTCCGGGCCCCAGATCCCACCAAAAACCAAATTCCAAGGTTATCGCCACGATGAGAATACAATCTCATCCCTTGGATCCAACGACTCCAAAAACCGAGTTTAACATCCCCGAGAGCCCCAAAACCGCAATTAGTTTATAATTGCCACAATTAAAATCCTTTAAGGATTATTACCACATCGGGATTAACACCATAAATCCCCAGGCATCACACATCGCTAACAAGATAGCGGAATACCTGTATTCATCGCCCAATAGAGGTACGCAATCAGCACCCATCGTTCGAAGGCGGCATAATCCCTTGCCATGTACATAGCGGCATAAACCATCGTTATATAATCAATGGCGTAAACCCTCGCTATAAAATCAGCGGTATGAATCATCACTATATAATCAGCGGAATGAACCCTCGCTATATAATCAGCGGCATGCACCTATAAAACCAGCGTTATGAACCATCGCCATAGAATTAGCGGAATGAACCGTCGCTATATATATCCGGCGGCATAAACCATCGCCATAGAATTATCAGAATGAACCGTCGCTATATATATCCGGCGGCATGAACCATCGCCACAGAATTAGCGGAATGAACCATCGCTATATATATATCCGGCGGCATAAACCATCGCCATAGAATTGAATGAACCATTGCTATATATATCCGGCGGGATGAACCATAGCCATAGAATTAGCGGAATGAACCATCGATATATATATCCAGCGGCATAAACCATCGCCATAGAATTAGCGGAATGAACCATCGATATATATATCCGGCGGCATAAACCATTGCCATAGAGTTAGCGGAATGAACATCATCGCTATATATATCCGGCGGCATAAATCATCGCCATAGAATTAGCAGAAAGAACCATCGCTATATATATCTGGTGACATAAACCATCACCATAGAATTAGCGGAATGAACCATCGCTATATATATCCGGCGTCATAAAACATCACCATAGAATTAGCGGAAGAACCATCGATATATATATCCGGCAGCATAAACCATCGTCATAGAATTAGAGGAATGAACCATCGCTATATATATCCGGCGGCATAAACCATCGTCATAGAATTAGAGGAATGAACCATCGCTATATATATCCGGCGGCATAAACCATCGCCAATGAACCATCGCTATATATATCCGGTGGCATAAACCATCGCCATAGAATTAGCAGAATGAACCATCACTATATATATCCAGCGGCATAAACATTGCCATAGAATTAGCGGAAATAACCATCGCTGATGTGACTAGAAATAGACACATCTATAGCGTTTAATTGTCTACGATTTGGTATATTTTGATGAACAAATTGATACATATGCTACCTAATCGTATATTTGTGTAAATGTAGGGAAAGATGAAGAAAGCAAGCTAAAATGATGAAAGAATGAATAAAGTTGAAGAAAAGAGGAAAAAACCAGAATTCAAGACACATGTTGCTCCTTTCTCCTCAAATTTCTATATGTTCGAGCCATGTTTTGGAAATGTGGTCCATAGAAAAGTTGTAGAACATTCTGTTAACTTCACGTGGACAGTAGATTCATCAAATTCAGAGTTTGTATGAGAACGTTATGGCCACAATACCAAACTCGCCAGAAAAATGGAAGACATGCGTAATTACGCTATTATGAGGCATAAATACGCCAATGCTAAGGCAATTGCAAAATCTGAAAAAATTAAAGTAGGCATATTTACGCCACTTTGAGGCGTAAATACGCCAGATACGTGGGAAGCCATAATTTTGACACATCATCAGGCGTATTTACGCCATTTTGAGGCGTAGCTACTCCAGCAGTGTTTTGGAAAGTTTGGAGACTTGATTTCTTTCCTTCCTACATGGGCTCTAACCTACCCCATCAGCCTCCACACCTCTATATACTCGAAAATCAGCCTCTTTAGAGGAGAATTTGAGACTTTAGAACATAGTTTAGACATTAGAACAAATTTTCTCTCAATTTTGTTGAAGAATGACTTGAAGAACGAAGAACGAAGACGGAAGTGATGCTATGGAATCGTGCTTCCCTTTAGTAATTCTTTTTATTTTCCTATTAATTTAATGTTTTCTAGAATAGATTAGAATGTTTTTAATTCAGTTATGAGAAGCTAAAAACCTTTGTTATTCTCGGATGAGGAAGATGATACATTGGAGTTTACGATTCTTGTGAGATTAAGTTTTGATTGTTGATTTTCATTGAGTATCAATTGTTTTTCTGATTTGATTGCCACGATTGTTATGCATGATTGTTAGATTGATCATCTAGTTATTGTTCATACAAAGCAACTAAGATTGATAAAATTCCGCTTGTGAGTTTGTTAAATTCTTAGGAAAAATAATTGACTAGAATAAACATAAACGCTTGGATTGTGTTGTTTAGCTTCATCGATCTCAGTAGTTTATATGCTATCATCGATTTAAATCTTAATCGCTTGTATTTTGATTGATTGTTTGATAAGGGTTAAACTAGAACGCTTGGGCTACTTAACTAAACTTAAGGTGAGATAGGACTTTGATTATTGGATTAAACGTCCACGATGAATCTTCATATGGAAATTGAACCGTATGTGAAGATCGATGACCGAGATAGTAAACACCAATTGTAAAGTTAACCGAAAACCGAGAATAGCTCTTTTCTCATAAGTTAATTCATCTAGTTTAATTTTGCATCATAGTAGTAGTTAATTCAATTGATTTCAAAATCCCCTTCTTATTTTCGTTTGCATAAGTTAACACAAAGATATAACCTTCTTCGTGGGATCGATCCCTACTCACGCTACTACATTTATTACTGTTATTAACTTGAGAGGGTTAATTTGGGCGTACGCGATAAGCGCTACCAAATATTGGCGCCGTTACCGGGGAAGGCATTTACTTTTGTGTTAACTATTTTTTTTGTGCTACTTTGGTTTGTTAATGAGTACAGGTGAATCGTCCAATCACGAAGATAATTTTCACTATGATCCCGAGATAGAAAGGACTTTACATCAACTTAGGAGAGAAAATCGAAGACAACTTGAAGAAGAGGAAAGAACTATCACGGAGGACAATCAGAGCCTACGACAGTTAGCGAATCCTACCGTGGATCAACAACTTCTTTGCATCACCTTTCCTACACTTGCTACTAATATAAATTTTGAATTAAAATATGGCATAATACATCTTTTACCGTCTTTTCATGGCCTTGCAGGTGAGGATCCGCATAAGCACTTGATGGAATTCCATGTAGTATTCACTATGATGAAGCCGACCGGGATAACTGAGGAACAAATAAAATTTCGAGCTTTTCCGTTCTCTTTGAAGGAGGCTGCTAAGGATTGGCTCTTCTATTTGCCTTCTGGATCCATTACTACATGGAACGAGCTGAAAAGAACTTTCTTGGAGAAATACTTTCCTGCATCAAGGGCGACGAATATTCGAAAAGATATATACGGCATTAGACAACTCCATGAGGAATCACTGCATGAATATTGGGAACGCTTTACAAAGCTTTGTGCAAGCTGTCCTCAACATCAGATAAGTGAACATTTACTTATTCAATATTTTTATGAGGGTCTTTTGCCAAATGACAGGAACTTGGTAGACGCTGCGAGTAGAGGAGCATTTGTGGATAAGACGCCAGTGGAAGCAAGGCACTTAATTGCTAACATGGCAGCCAACTCTCAACAGTTTGGAACTGCTCGATCGGACCATAAGCTTAGGAAGCAAGGCGAGGTAAATGTTTCTAGCCTCGAACAACAATTGATTGATTAAACCGGTATTGTGAAACAGCTTGCAATTGGAATTGGACAAAGTGCTAAGGTATGTGGAATTTGTGCACTACCAAGTCATCTAACTGCCTCTTGCCCCACACTTCAAGAACCATCTATTGAGGAAGCAAATGCAGCAGGCGGATTTCCAGGACAGCCACAGAGAAAGTATGATCCCTTTTCCAGCACATATAACCCAGGATGGTGAGATCATCCAAATTTGAGATATGGGAATCAAGCTGAACCACAGACGCAACATCAACCACCACAATATAGACCACCATTCCAAAGTCCACAACAAACCGTCCCAACTCCAACACCTGGTGAGTATCTAGAAAATATGTTTAAGGAACTTGCTAATGGATCTGTGAAATTTCAACAGGAAACGAGGGCAAGCATCCAGAGCTTGACTACGCAAATGGGTCAGTCGTCCACCGCAATAAACCGCATGGAGTCTCAAAGGTCAAACACCTTACCATCACAACCAGTGGTAAACCCAAGAGAAAATGTGAGTGCCATCACATTAAAAATGAGTGAATATGAAGCTGAGGAAGAGGTGGTACTGACGCACCCAAGAACAGAGAGATGAAGGAAGAGAAGAAAACCGAGAATCACTCTTTTATCATATGTTAATTCATCTAGTTTAATTTTGCATCATAGTAGTAGTTAATTCAATTGATTTCAAAATCCCCTTTTTATTTTCGTTTGCCTAAGTTAACACAAAGATATAACCTTGCTCGTGGGATTGATCCCTACTCACGCTACTACATTATTGTTATCAATCTTGAGGATTGAGTGGTGTTGATTTGGGCGTACACGATAAGCGCTACCAAATTTTGGCATCGTTGCCGGGGAGGAACCATGAGGTATGTTCCCTAAATTTTCTGAATATAAAATTGAACCCCATTCCCCCTTGCATTGAAGGATAATAGGAAAGAAGCTGGACTTAAGGGACTCTATGACACTTTCCGACGTTGTGAGGTAAATGCCCCACTACATGATGCCATGATGAAAGTGCCTCGATATGCTAGATTTTTGAAGGAGGTATGGAAAGTGGGTAAGAGCAAGGAACGCAAAGGGTGCCCCAAGGTTGAGTTAGGTGAGAATGTTTCCGCGGTCATCCAAAGAAGCATTCCCAAAAAAGTTTAAGGACCCTGGTATGTCCTCTATCCCTTGTGTGATTGGAACCAATAGAATTGAGAAGGCAATGCTAGATTAGGATCTTCCATTAATATCATGCCTTACTTAATCTACACTCAACTGAAACCTGGACCTTTAAAACGTGACAATACTGTGATTCAATTAGCTGATAGGTCCACGGTTATTCCTAGGGGGATAGTAGAAGATGTACTTGTGCATGTAAAGAATTTGGTCTTCCCCGCCGATTTCTATGTCTTAGACATGGAAAAGGGTGATCCATCTAGTCCCATCTATTAGGGAGACCATTCTTAAAGACTTCTAAATCCATAATCAATGTAAATAGTGGAACTTTAACGATGGAGTTTAATGGTGAGATGCCGAAGTTCAATATCTATGAAACCATTCGAACTCATGAACACACTAGTTACACTATTAATAGAACTACGTACATGACACATGAGGATTTTGATAAGAATGTTTTGTGTGAATTGGTGAAGGCTACTGATGGCCTTGAAGAAAAAGGAGGTATGGACTCACATTCTATGCATACTTTTCATACTAGTGCTTCCTTATCTACTCATGATACTGCTGAATATTTATCTTCTCACTTACAGGATCGTACCGTTGAAAGACACATCCTCCTGATCAACCACAACAATCAACAAAGGCTGAATGAGGAACAAAGACTGCTGATGACTTCTCCAAGAAGAGCAAGGCAAACAAACAAAAATTCCGAGGAGTACAAAAGATATTGAGGTGGAGAAGGAAGGATGGAGCGACACCGCATAACCCACCTTGATAGAGGACTGGCGTCGGGCCAGCAACGTTAAACAGAGATGCTGCTTGGGAGGCAACCCAAGGGGAGTTAGTTTCCTTTTCTCTTTTTATTTTTATTGCTTTCGTAGTTGAACTTTTCTCTTTTCTTGTATTTTTTTCTTACATTGGGGACAATGTAAGATTTAAGTATGGAGGAGGGATTAGTGGTGTGTTATTGCTTTTCTTATTATAAAAATACAAAAAAAATCAAAAAATTTGAAAATTTTTTAGCTCATTGTTAGTAATGAACGCATGCTTAGAATCACTAGCCATGATGAAATCTAATTGATGGCATGCATGTTTTTGAACATAGGTGAGTTGTTAACCTTGGAACACTTTGAACTCTAATACAAAGTGCGCTTTGACATAGTAGTTGAATATATTGAGCACGATATTGTCATGACTTGTGAAGTGTGCATAACTTAGTAAAGATTGTGTGAACTTTGTGATAGTCTTAAGAAGTCTCTAATACATGCTAGAACTTAACTACATGCTCTTTGAGGGGTATGTCTAGACTACTTGCGAACATGAGTGATATAGGCAATATTTGATGAGTTTGAGCCTTTCAAGCCTACCATGTAAAGAAAATCAATCACTATTACCCCTTTTGAGCCTTAATGCAAAAGAAGGGTTGTATGCTAAGTATACAAACAACTCATATTCGACATTCTTTGACTAGCTTATCATCATTCCCTAATAAGAATATATATGAATTCTATACATACCTTTGAAGGGAGTATGATGTGTTTCATTCACATGCACTTATGTTATCAATGATTCATATATGTTTTGTGAGCTTTATTGTCAAAAGAATGAAATGCATGGAAGAACAGGGATGCCTTGAGAAAATAAATAAAAATATGACTCCAAGGGGAGCCAAGGTACAAAAGAGAAAAAGATTGAGTTAAACCTTGCAAAGATAAACAAGGTTTGTAAAAAAATCATGCAAGAAGAGAAGTTT
Source organism: Haberlea rhodopensis (assembly GCA_907163345.1). Classification (NCBI taxonomy): domain Eukaryota; kingdom Viridiplantae; phylum Streptophyta; class Magnoliopsida; order Lamiales; family Gesneriaceae; genus Haberlea; species Haberlea rhodopensis. Next base: position 608,477 of record CAJQUN010000142.1, on the reverse strand, counting down.
AAAATTTTGCATAACTTTATACTCTCGTGTTGATATTTCTTACCCTTTCTTTCATAAGCCAATACCTAGGCCAAGCTACAAGCTAATAAAAACCTACTTGATTTATGTTTGCAAAGTGGCTAAGATAGTGGAGAATAGTGTGCAAGTGAGCTTATACTTGTGTTAGTGTATGACTTGAGCTATTATATGTTTGCATCTATTGGATCTGTAACTTGCACATGACACCTGTTTATGACCAAACATGCACGTTCACTGCCTTGTTGGGTAAGAATGTTTAGGGATTGAACTTGTTCCACTGTTAACCTTTCACCGCCTTTCATTACTATGCATGTTTGTAATTGTTGAGGCATAAAAGTGAGGACAAGTTAATTTGTTATGAATCTATGAGCCAAACAAAAATATTGTAGTTTTCTCTGATTTACTCGAGGTCGAGTAAAGACTAAGTATGGGGGAGTTTGATGTGACTAGAAATAGACACATCTATTGTGTTTAATTGTCTACGATTTGGTATATTTGATGAATGAATTGATACATATGCCTCCTAATCGTATATTTGTGTAAATGTAGGAAAAGGTGAAGAAATCAAGCTAAAAAGATGATAGAATGAATAAAGTTGAAGAAAAGAGGAAAAAATCGGAATTCAAGACACATATTGCTCCTTTCTCCTCAAATTTCTATATGTTTGAGCCAAGTTTTAGAAAAGTTGTCCATAGAAAAGTTGTAGAACTTTCTGTTAGCTTCACGTGGATAGCTGATTCATCAAATTCGGAGTTTTTATGAGAAAGATATGGCCACAATACGAAACTCGCCAGAAAAAATGGAAGACAGACGTAATTACACCATTATGAGGCGTAAATACGTCAATGCTACGGCAATTGAAAAATCTGAAATATTGAAGTAGATGTATTTACGCCTGTAAGGCCTCGCTACCTTAAGTGCGGATTAAAGGCATAAGAAGAGCTAAACATGCATAAATCAGAGTATAAGGTTCATGTTGATGCCTCGAGCTTAAGGTTTACAGTGCCAAAAATAAAATTTCAAAACGGATTAATTACATTCCCACAAAAAAAAGAATGTTAAGGCTATAGCTTTACACTACTCCTAGAGTAGAGACTATGCAAAATAATCATATCCCGCTATATTGATAGCGCTCCTCACAAAGCTCATCGCATCGACCCAATTCTTAGCCCTCTTTGCCAAAATGTACCTACAGGAACAACCCCAAACCATGAGCATATAATAATCTATGTTCATTACAAAATGATTATAATGAGTAAATGCATAAACCGTAAATACAAAGCACTTTCTGTATTCCAATACATTTAAAACGCTACCTTTGGTTGTCCCTGTACCATAACTCATAATCATAATCAATGGATTATATTACGGTTTCACAAATATCATGACATATAACCATTCCATTAATACCAATAACCAATCCCTAATCTTGTTATAACAGTGTATTTTAATGCACCTCGCTTGTCATGACCGCGACACTAATACCCCTCGCTTCGACATATCAGCGGCATCGAATAACCTCGCTTTAAATGTGACATGCGGTATTTACCCTCGCTTCAACATTTTAGTGGTAAATATTCTTTCCTCGCTACGATATGACAGCGGCAAGTATTCTATCATCGCTTCAAATGACAGCGGCAAAGCATTTAAAATTAACACTCGAACATAACAATGACTCATGGGATGTGCACCAAGCATTCAACATATATGTATGCAACCATAAGGTATAATCCAACATGTATATGAAACCACAATGCATATGCATAATCCAATATGTATACAAAATACATGTTACCATTTGGTGCCCGTACGTTTTCCTACGTACCTTTTTTCCAAAATGTGGAATATGGTAGGACTTTATCTCCTTTGTTGTGGTGCCACCTGGGAAGGCTTTACACAATCACTCAATCCAATATTAGAAGCCAAATAATAGTCCAATACCAAAAATCTCATCAATTCAACCAAAATTCAATATTTTCATTATTCATGCCTCACGATCGATCGGCCCCAAGCTCGCGATCGATCGCGAGGAAATCAGATTGTGGCATCAAGTCGCTGCCTCGGTCGATCGATCAAGGTGGCCTCACCAATCGATCGGCGAGCTTCGTTGATCGATCGGGAGTTTCCACCGATCGATCGGTCCCTGTTTCATCGCTCACATTTGCCTGCTGATTCGCACGATCGATCGGTGGCCCCGCACCGATCGATCGACGAGCCCTGAACAAGCGAGAAACTCCATTTTTGAGCCTTTCCTCACTTCCAACCCACACAACACTTAAAAATCACAACTCCTTCCAAACCAACATATCAATACCACACTATAACAAACACCAATAGCAACAAAATCCAAAACCCAACCAAAACACCGCATTACAAAAATCATACTCCCATTTTATTTCCAAACATGATTAAACAACACAAGGAGGGATTCATACCACTTTAGGCTTCAATTCCTAGCAAGGAATCCAACAAATGCAAGCTTTTAAATCCTCCCCTTTTTCCAAGAGTGTTGATCGATTTTGGGGTTTTGGGGAAAGGGTTGGTAGTGTTTTGGATAAGGAGTGGTGGGATAATGAGGGTAATGGGGTGGGATAAGTGAGGGGAAAGCATGTTTAATTAAAACCAAGTCCAATTATTTAACATGATGTATAAAATATCCCCACATGATAATATAAAAGCATTTACCAATAAATGCACCATAACCCCAATTAAACATACTTTTCCAAAATAATTAATATACACCCCAAATCACCATGTCAAAAACCCAACTTCCCAACATGCATCACATGCCCCCTGAAATGTACTACCAAGGTCATGCCTACCGCATAATTATACATTTCACCACCATAATTAATTAACAACGTATTAATCACATAAACATAATTAATGGCTCAACTGCACATAATTATTTCAGGGATATCACAATACTCCCCTACTTAGAAGATTTCGCCCTCGAAATCCGCATGCACTTACCAATCCAAAACAAAACATAAATCACATACCAGAAAACAGTTATGGGTAGTGCTGCACCATATGTCGCTCCGTCTCCCACGTGGCCTCCTCGACACCCCTGCGATCCCACTGAACCTTGACCATCGGTATCACCTTGTTCCGAAGTCTGCGATCAGCTCTATCCAGAATCATGACTGGTCGTTCCACGTAGGACACATCAGAATCTAACTGAACCTTTGAAGGTTGCGACACATGTGACAGATCGGCTCATACTTCCGCAACATAGATACGTGGAACACGTCATGAATACCAGACAATGTGGCAAAGCCAGACGGTAAGCCAAAGTACCAATGCGCTGCAAGATCTCAAACGGTCCAACATACCTCAGAGATAATTTCCTCGCATTCCAAAACGTACCACACCTCTCAAAGGTGAGATCTTCAAAAATACCTTATCCCCCGACTGGAATTCCAACGGTCGTCGCCGTTTATTTGCATAGGCTGCATGCCTATCCTGAGCTTCCTTCATTTTCTGCCGGATCACCTTTATTTTCTCTTCCATCTCCCGGATCAACTCAGGTCCTCTGACCGATTTACTAGCTAACTCATCCCAGTACAATGGTGACCTACAAAGTCTACCATAAAGGGCCTCAAATGGAGCCATCTGAATGCTCGCCTGGTAGCTGTTGTTGTACGAGAATTCTACCAAGGCCACTGAATCCTGCCATGAAGTATCAAACTCCAACACACAAGCCCGTAACATGTCCTTGAGCGTCTGAAAGTACGCTCGGTATGGCCGTATGTTTGGGGATGGTATGTCGTGCTCAATCTCACCTTAGTACCCAAAGCTGACTGAAGACCTTGTGGGATATTCCCTAAGACATATCAGTAGATTGTTTATGACATACAAATGTAATATGATTTTATGTAATGGCAATTCATTATTATATATTATTCGATTAACTGTGCAATGTGAATAAATATATATGTTAATGTCCTTAGAATAATATTGTATTATTCTTAAAGATGTCCCTAGTCAAGTATTATCATGAATATGGATAATGATAACACGTAGAGACTAGTATGTATTGATTGATGAACTGTTCATTGATATGAGATATCAAATCAATACATGGGTACATGTTAGAGAACGATGTACTGGACAGACCCACCATGAGAATGCAACATGGATAGTTATATGATCGTCATATGCAATTCTCATAGTGATAATAATGTATGTAATCCTTACGACTTGTGATCATCAGAGATCCCAACATAAGGAGTTATATATCTTGATATTGTCAAACGTTACCCGTAACAGGGTAAACTATAAAGGCGACTATTGGATACACTACGAATTATGTAGAGGGATGTTGACTGATCAAGATAGGATTTGTCCCTCCTATATAACAGGAGATGTGTTTGGCCCTTGATCAAGTGAGAACTAAAATGCATGGCCATGCTCGAATGAGTCGATATGAGATATCGAGCTTATTCGTTTATTCTAGTTCTACTTGGGGATCAAGAAATAGAGATTGAATATACGAGTATGACTATTCCATGACTCGTGTTCAATCTAAACACAAAGGACAAAGGGATTAAGTTACATGGTTAATATTATCACAAGTTCTAAAGGTTATGTCGAGTCATTGACATTCTTGTAATTTGGGTAGCCTTGATGTGTTGCGAGACACCGCTCTTTGCTTGTAACGTAAAATGAGATTTTATGTCACTGCCAACATTACAAGATCCTATCGGGTCGCACAAAAGATTAAACCGAGAAGGGAAATTAAATTCATGGGATGAATTAAATAATTAAGAGGAGTCTTAATTAATTAATAATTATAAGGATTACATTATAATCATGAGCTTAAGCCCATGAGGCTTTATGAAAGCTTTTAATTAAATCCTATATAATGATATACAAGGTTATGATTTAAGGGTTAATCATACAATTCATTCCTTGATATCAAAACCTAGCCACAAAAGAAAAGGTTTTCGGCCGCCTCTTGCTCGATCATCACCGCCGCCGCCGCCGCCGTGATCTTCGACAATTCCGGCCATCGTCTAGCGGTTTAGAACCGTGTGACTTTGCTTCGTTGGTAAACAAGTCTAGCAACTTGTTTTAAACATCCCTTTTCGTTTAATCGTGTGGATACCGTTGAGGCAAGACCTTGGAGGTGTTGCTCGAGACTCGGAGATCGTTGGACAAGGTGCTTCGTGGAAACTGCTCAAACACGCTACAAGGGTGAGACTTTTGTAAAACCTTCATCCGATATGAATCCCTATGTATAGATCCGCAGTTATAGTAATCCAAAATTTTATTATTCCGCTGCGTTCCATGCTTGTTGGATTACTTATAGTGGTATCAGAGCCGTGTACAAGGCTCATGTCGGATTTATGTGGTTAAATAGTTTAATCATAATTAGAGTAATATTGCATGCTATTTAAAACTGTATGAACATATATGATATGTTAATATTAAGTTTGTGAAATTATCATGAAATTATATTTGATATAATTGATGTTTGATGTTTGTATTTCGGCCACCACCTTGCACAATTGACCCACGGCTTAGCCACATGAGGGCTAGGGTTTTCGAACCCTTGGCTCGAGATGGCCTAGTCGTTGTGGCCCATGTTCGTGAATGGAGGTTTCGAGACATGGATGAGTTTTGAACTCTTTGGCTCGATAATGGTTCAAGCATGCATGGATAAGTGGCTTTACCACATAAGAGCTAGGGTTTTCGAACCCTTGGCTCGAGATGGTTGAGCCACCACCGTGCATGACCTGACCATGATTCATGGCTCAAGAATTCCGGCGTTTCGAACAAGATGGCTCGATGAAAACTCGAAGTGGTGCGTGGCGGCTAGGGTTTGGAACCCTAGTGCCGCTGCCGCTCGCTCAAGGCTCGGCCATGGGCTAGGGTTTCGAACCCTAGGCCCATGAATGGTCCAGCCGTGTGGTTAGATGGGTCGGACCCATTTGGTTCATGTTTTGAGTCGCATTAAGTTCGTGGCATGTGATGTCCCGAGCTTACGATAATTTTTCAAAATTATTTTACAGTTTTAATTAGAATTAAATTTTAAAATGTTTAGAATTTAATTAATTAAATGTTAAAGCATTCTTTATGTGTTGTTTGAGCATGGTGCATGGTTATAGCCCTTTGACCTATTAGATAGGATTTGTGAATGTTTGTAATTTATAATACGACCTGCGTGTCGTGCCTTCTCTATTTTATTCTAAATGTAATCCCTCCCCTATGTTTCCCTCGAATGTGAATCGAGGAATTCTATATCTTGTAAATAGTATAGTTTAATTGTTGATGGTGATCAATGAAGATGGAGCATCGTACCGGGATGAGGAGGTCATTCACAAATTGGAGCAAAAGGAAGGTGCTTGTGAAGTTACCTTAGGTTGACTCTTAGGATTTTCTCATTGGCTTGAGAAAATCGTTAGTAGGGGGGCTATAACCATGTCACGTTTAATTATGTATGTTGATGCATGATTTATCTTATGTTTTAGATTGATAATTTTATTAAACATATATGTAGATATGTATACAACTATATGTAGTGGACATATTTTAAATTATAAACTAATCATGAGATCAATAAATCCCTCTAAAATATTAAGTTTTAGATGCCTTCCAAAATTAAAAGTACTCATCAAAAACTTCGATTGTACATGTGTGGGTTTGCCAAAGCAAAGCACCGTGGCAATCTTAGTAAGGCGCGAAAGGATAAAAGTGATATCCGTTATACTTTAAATTGGGTACGACTTAACTAGGTTATCTCAATAGGATTGGGAACCTAGAGGCATGGGTTGGATAATAATTCATTTGATGAATTGAACAAAGTGTTGTTCGTCCAACTATCCAAGAATTATATGTGATGTAATTGACAAAGTGTTGTCTACCTAAATAACCGAGTCTTGGGCGATTAGCCAAAGCTAACTCAAGATTAGGCGAAATATGAATCTTGGCCAACTAAAGGTTTCGAGGGTTGATATTTTTTTAACAAAATAGTGGGAGTATCATTTAATATAAGACCATGTTAAATGATTAAATCATAAACTTATTTTGCATATTTATATTGTAGATATCCATGGCAACTAACAACGTAACAAGCACTTTATCACTGCGATCGGTCCTTGAGAAGGACAAATTTCCTAGACTGGTATAGGAATCTGAGGATAGTCCTCAAGCAAGAAAAGAAACAATATGTCCTAGAGGAACCCTTACCTGTTGAGGAACCTCCCCTGACGGGTACGAGAGCCGATAAGGATGCTTACAAGAAGCATCAGAATGACGCACTTGATGTTGGCTGCTGTAAGACCTCTCTACTTTAACAGTGAAATCAAGATATAAACAGGGCTAAATATGTATTAGAGACATCTTAGAGTTCTGGTTGTTATGTGAGCTCAATGAAATTACAGGCCAAAAATAAACTTCGACAGTTAGTTAATTACATTCCCAATATGAATGTTAAGACTATCAAAAATTCCTGTATTCTATCTTCATTCATGCCTCCTTCAGTTCACAGTTCAACCCAACCCTTAGCCCCTTTGGTCCAAAAGCGTACCTACAGGAACACTCACCATGAGCATATATATATCACCACTTAACACAATTCAACTTAATAAAATAATTAAGCGCATGAGGCAATTAATAGATATGCTCCTCGATTACCACATTAGCACATTTCATTGTTGTTCCTGTTTCACAAACTTATGCACAAAATCATTAGTTCACAATATAATGATCGATAACGCGTTTCCAATTATATCCACAATATTCCACATTAATCACTAGAATTGTGACTGTTCCGGTCCCAATACAACAGCGGAATTTTAGGACCCCTCGCTTCGACATATAGCGGCATCATATGATATCCCTCGCTTCAACAATGACAGCGGCATGTTACATCGCTTAGACATGACAGCGGCAAATATCATACTACAATCCCTTCATATGACAGCGGCAAGTACCTCCCTCCCTCGGAGATAAAGGCTACCAGAACATTCATAAATTCCATCACATTAATCAAACACAATAGTTGATTCCATTATCACAGTAAATCACAGTCATTTCACATATACCATCACGTATAAGGATTCACTATCCACAATATACATAATCAAAGGTATGGCATGTTTTACCGTCCGATGCTCGTACGTCTCACTACGTACCTTAGTCTCAAAAGTGGAGAAGTTGAATAACTTTATCTCCTTGATGTTGTCGGTACCTGGGATGGTTCTACACAACCATACAAATCAATATTAGAAGCTAAACAATAGCCAAATACCAAAAATTCATCAAAATTCATCATTTTCCAACTTTTAAAGAGTGGCGACCGATCGCTACACGAGGCGATCGATCGCCTCACTTTTTGCCTTGCGGCGATCGATCGCTCCAATTGAGGCGATCGATCGCCTGCTGCGTTCAAAAGCTACTGGCCCTCGGCGATCGATCGCGCCATTTAAAGCGATCGATCGCCTACACTTGATTTGCCCACTGTCCCTCGGCGATCGATCGCTGCATTTGTAGCGATCGATCGCCACAACCAGAAGTCGCGATTTTTGCCATTTTTGTACCAAAATTTCTTCCCAACTTCCACAACACTTATACCAACAAACTCAAAACACAAAAATACTAAAAACCTTCAATACACAATATAAAACAACCCCAAAATCCCACACACCCAACCACAAATCACACCAACCCAAATAAACCCATTTTCAAACTCCAAACATCAACCCAAATTCACAATAAACCTCACAAAACGACAAGGAATGATATATATATACTTCCTAGGCCTCAAATCTTACCAAGAATCACAAGAATAAAGTTTTGCAAGAACTTCTCTTCCACCTTGGAGTCCAACTCGAAAATGAGAGGAGGAGGGTAGGGTTTGAAGAGTGTTGGGGGGGTTGAATAATGTGAGGGGGGTAAGGAGGATACAAGGTTATAGTGGGTTATGAGAGTTTTAATTAAATTTTGCACCCCACTTCCTAACATGATGTAAATTATGCCCCAACATTGTATTTTAAACACATTTCACCACAATGCGCCAAATACCAATTAAATGCATGTTTCACAAAATAAATGACTACCAACACATGTAAGCCATTAAAACACCCAATTACCCAACATGCATAACATGCACCCTGAAATGCTCTACCAGCCCACATGACCAAGCATTTCCACATGGCAATTAATTCTAACACATAAGGCAATTACCACTATAATTAACCACATTTAATCATATGAACACAATTAATGCTTTAAACACAATTAATCATTTCGGGGGCATCACAATACTCCCCTACTTAGAAGATTCCGTCCTCGAAATCGCATGCACTTACCCCAAAAGAAACTAAACATAAACACATACCAGAGAATAGTTTCGGGTAGTGCTGCACCATATGCCGTTCCGTCTCCCACGTGGCCTCTTCGACACCCCGACGATCCCACTGAACCTTGACCATCGTTATAACCTTGCTTCGAAGTCTGCGATCCTCTCGATCCAGAATTCTGACTGGCCGTTCAACATATGATACATCTGAACCCAACTGAACCTCTGAAGGCTGCAACACATGAGACGGGTCTGGTTCATACTTCCTCAACATAGATACATGGAAGACATCATGTATACCAGATAAGGACGGCGGTAGGGCCAAACGATAAGCCAAAGTGCCGATGCGCTGCAATACCTCGTACGGCCCAACATATCTCGGAGACAACTTCCCGCGCATAGCGAAACGAACTACACCTCTGAAAGGTGAGATTTTCAGAAAGACTCTGTCTCCCACTTGGAATTCCAACGGTCGCCGTCGTTTATTAGCATAGGCCGCTTGCCTATCTTGAGCCGCTTTCATTTTCTGACGGATCACTTTGATTTTCTCTTCCATTTCTCGAATCAACTCCGGTCCTCCGACCGTCTTACTAGTCAAATCTTCCCACCTACAGCGTCGATCGTAAAGGGCCTCGAATGGAGCCATCTGAATGCTCGCCTGGTAACTGTTGTTGTAAGAGAACTCTACAAGTGGCACTGAATCTTGCCACGGAGTATCGAACTCCAAAACACATGCCCTCAATATGTCCTCAAGCGTCTGTATGGTACGCTCTGTCTGACCATCTGTCTGAGGGTGATAAGCCGTACTCAGTCTCACCTCTGTACCCAAAGCTGATTGAAGACCCCCCCAAAAGTGCGATGTGTACCGCGGGTCTCTATCAGACACAATCGAGACTGGGATGCCATGCAATCTCACCACGTCCCGAACATACAACTGGGCCATCTTTAAGTATGTATAAGACATACAATATGGGATGAAGTGAGCTACTTTCGTCAGTCGATCCACAATCACCCAGATCGCATCGAATCCCGAGGCAGTCCTTGGCAAGTGGGTCACGAAATCCATAGAGATGTACTCCCACTTCCACTCTGGTATCTCTAAACTCTTCAACTCGCCTCCGGGCCTCTACCTTTCTGCTTTCACTTGTTGGCAAATCAGGCACTTCTTAACGAATGATATAACATCTTGTTTCATCCGTCTCCACCAAAATTGATCACACAAGTCTTTGTACATCTTTCTCCCACCTGGATGGATGCTAAATCTGCTACTATGAGCACGATGCAAGATTCCTTGACGCAACTTTGGTGCCCTCGGCACTACCCAACGGTTACCAAGCCTCAAGGAACCATCTTCTGCTACTCTGAACTTTGATGACTGACCCAGTCGCAAATATGATAACCATCTCTGCACCTCAACGTCTGTCACCTGAGCTTTCCTGATAAGTTCAAAGATGTCCGGTTCTGCCAATAGGGTCGATACAAGCACCGGCGATGCATCTAAATCAAAGTCATATCCGAGATGACAACAAGAGGTCATCAAGGCCGATAACTGAATAACATCCTCTGCCGTATACTTCACCTTCCTACTTAAGGCGTCAGCTGTCAGGTTCGCCTTCCCTGGATGGTACTCTATCTCGCAATCATAGTCCTTGAGCAAGTCCATCCATCTCCTTTGCCTCATATTCAGTTCCACTTGGGTAAATAGGAACTTCAAGCTCTTATGGTCCGTGTAAATGGTAAAAGAAGTACCATAAAGATAATGCCGCCAAATTTTCAAAGCGAAAATTATGGCCGCCAGTTCCAAATCATGAACCGGGTACCTGGTCTCATGAGGCTTCAACTGCCTCGATGCATAAGCCACCGCATGCTTATCCTGCATCAGTACACAGCCCAAACCCTGCAGTGATGCATCTGTGTACAAAGCAAACCTTTCGTTCTCCGAAGGGATCACTAGAATAGGTGTTGTAGTCAACCGGTGCTTCAACTCTTGGAAGCTCTGCTCACATGCCTCAGACCATGAAAACGGAACACCTTTCTGAGTCAACTGCGTCAACGGCTTAATGATCTTAGAGAATCCCTCGACGAAACGTCGGTAATAACCCGCTAAACCGAGAAAGCTATGGATCTCGGGCACAGATGTAGGCACAGACCAATCCATCACTGCCTCCACTTTCCTGGGATCCACAGATATCCCATCACTAGAGATCACATGCCCCAAAAATACCACGCTGTTCAACCAAAATTCACACTTGCTCAGCTTTGCATACAACCGATTGTCCCTCAGAATCTGGAGCACTGTCCTCAAATGATTCCTGTGTTCTTCTTCGCTCCGAGAATAGATAAGTATATCGTCAATAAATACAATGACGAATTGATCCAAATAGGGTTGGAACACTCGATTCATCAAGCTCATAAACACAGCCGGGGCGTTTGTCACTCCAAACGGCATGACCAAAAACTCATAGTGACCATAACGGGTCCGGAAGGCTGTTTTCTGCACATCATCCTCTCTAACTCGGATCTGGTGGTACCCCGACCTCAAATCAATCTTACTGTACAACCTCGTGCCTTGCAACTGATCAAACAAGTCATCGATCCGCGGAAGAGGGTATATATTCTTCACTGTGGCCTTATTCAATTGCCTGTAGTCGATGCACAATCTCATCGATCCATCTTTCTTTTTCACAAATAATACAGGCGCACCCCAAGGTGATACGCTGGGGCGTATGTAACCCTTATCAAGGAGTTCCTGTAGCTGCTCTTTCAGCCCTCTTAACTCCGCTGGTGCCATCCTGTAAGGGGCACGAGAAATAGCGGATGTCCCTGGTAATAATTCGATCCCGAACTCGACTTCCCTAACCGGCGGAAATCCGGGAATCTCCTCCGGAAATACATCGGCAAACTCGGCAACTACGGGTATATCCTCGACTCTTAACTCATCTTTCTTTCCAGCAATGTCAACGGTATAAATAAGATAACCCTCATGCCCACGTTCCAATAACTGAGTCATCTTTAAGGCCGATATCAACGGAATTCTTGAGCGGGAACCATCCCCATAAAAAGTCCACCGAACCCCTAAAGCAGATCTGAACAGTACTGTCCTCTGACTGCAGTCCACTACTGCCTGATATCTGTTCAGCACATCAATACCCACAATGCAGTCGAAGTATGACATTCCCAGAACAATCAAATCTGACTTCAACTCGTTGCCCTCAAAATAAATGAGGCCGCCATCAACAAACCAATCCGCAATCACACTCTTTCCAGCGGGTGTCGAAACCACAAGAGGCGTGGGTGACGGAGTCGTGCATATACGGTGCCTCTCCACAAAACTCGTCGACACAAAGGAGTGTGACGCACCTGTATCTATCAAAATATAAGCAGGGTGCATAAATAAATGACACGTACCCGCTATCACTTCCTCTGGAGCTGCTGTGGCCTGCAATCTGGTCAGGGCGTACACTTGCCCTTGAGGTGGCCCCAACGGCTGTCCTCCCAATGGCCTCGGTGCAAATGGTGGTCTCTGTTGTGCTGGCCTACTTGAAGGTGTAATACCCCCGAAATGTTATATGATTATGTGCTATGATGATGATTTATGTTATGTTTAAGGGTTGTGGTGTAATTAATTTGGGGGAATATAATTATGATATGATGATATGATTTAGGGGGAATGTTGGGTGTTTTAAAGGATATATTAATTTAAATGAAGTTATAAAATATCGAGTGAGGATATTTTAATACATCGTACTATATACAGGGACACAATTGAACACCACACCCCATGCCACCCACTACCCCCAATAACCGGCCACCACCCCTCCCCCACTTGACAAGCCCATGCTTCATCATACCCTTCAATCACCTCCTTTCTCTTCACTTTTCCTTCCTTCTTTTTTCTCTAAAAAAATCGCCCCTGAAGTGCTGCAGAAAGAGGAGGGAAAACCTTGGGAAAAGGTGTACATTAATTCATACCAAAGGAGGAGAAGAAGGGGGTAAGATTTGGTGCTCTGTTTTTGATTAAGTTGGGTTTGGTTTGGGTGATTTTCATGTATGCTAGTAAACGTTTGGGTGAAACCATGGTATGAATGCTTGCATGTTAGTGTTATGAAACTAGTAGCGTGTTAGATCGAACACTTTATACGTTTTATGTGATAGATTTCTGGCTTGGAAACTAGGTGTTCGAAAATCTGGGTAATGTCATGATGCCCTGTTTTCTGTAAGTTTGGTTGAGCTCTAAGTTTATGAGGATGTTATGATGCATGCTAGCTTAGGTTTTATGAAACCTTGAATTTAAGTGCTTACATAGAAGTTTTATGAAGCCTTAGCATATATGTTTTAACATGTTGCATGGTTTATATGTGAGAATTATTGCTATGAAATGTAGTGCTCGAAAATCTGGGTAGAAGTTATGATGCCCTGTTTTTCTGAAAATGTGGATGAGCACTGATAAAGATGGGTTATTTTAATGCATGTCGGTTTAAGTTATGAGTGAACCTTTAATTTTAATACATGCATGGAAGTATGATGAAGCTATTGATATGCTTGTTTAGGCATTATATGTATGTTATGAAGTAGTTTGAAGGGTGTGAATTGAGGTGTTCGAGATTTCTGGAAAATCTCGCATGAATGTGAACGACCGATCGATCGGTGATGAAGACCGATCGATCGGCAAATGCCGTAGCAAAATAAAGAAAATGATGAACAGTTAGCGATCGATCGGTAGGGGAGACCGATCGATCGGTAATCACTGTTCATGTGTGTTAAAGTTTTATGTTCTCCTTTTTGTAATTTGATTTCGATTCTCGTTTCGGTGCCTAATATTGTATTATGTGGTTGTGTAGAGCCATCCCAGGTACCAGCACAATCAAGGAGATAAGTCTGTCGACTCCTCCTCCTTTTGAAAAGGTACGTAAGAGACGTACGGGCATCGGCTGGTAAAACACATCTTTACACTACGACTATGCTTTTATTGCATGAGTATACATGATGAAATGATGATGTTTATAAGATGTTTATAAGATGTTTACGGTGTTTATAAGATGTCTATGATGTTATACGTGGTAAGATGCCACGGGGTAAGATGCCCCACATGGTAAGAGGCCATGCGATGTTTATAATGTGGTAAGATGCCACAGGGTAAGATGCTCATATGCATGATTATGAATCAGGGACAACGATAAGAAGTTAATGAATAACCAGCATATTTACTTAACCAATGTTTCATGCATTTACTATGATGTTTTATGATGTTAAATGAAATTGTATATGCTTATGATGTGTTGTCCCTGTAGGTACGCTTTTGGACTAAAGGACTAAGGGGTCGGGTTGAGGCAGTGTGCTACGAGGAACACAGGAATGTATAGGAATCAAGTCTCGATTAGTATCTACTCTAGGAGTAGTATAAATCTAAACATGAACATTCTTTTGGGAGTGTAATGAATTTATTTTTGAAGTCTTTTATTTTGGCCTGTAATCCTGATAGCTCATGTAACAACCAGAACCTTAGGATGTTATTAATGCATGATTAGTCCTTCTTATGTCTTTTAATCACTGTTAAGGTGGGAAGAACCCACATTAGTGGTATCAGAGCAGTGGTTAGATAACTCGGGAATGAGTGAAGGGTAGCCTTAGCAATAAGTTGGCTAGGTGCTTACTTTTGAACATGTTTTATATGTATGTTGCATATGAAGTTTCTATGTTATGCTAACATGTTTAATTATCTAACGATGTGCTTTATGAACTACTTTTGGTGTTGTTATTAACCCTTGTGTTGCAGCATGGCAGCAAATATAGAAGTGGGTGACGCCGTTAGTGTAAATGCAAGTGCTGGGCGTACGAATCCACTGCCAGCACCAGCCTTGGGCGAAGAACCCTCTGAACAACAGTTGCTACCTGGGCAGTTGAGCTTGGCTCAATTTATGATGTACCGACCCCTGATGTTCGAAGGAACTGAATCAGGGGAAAAAGCTGAGGAATGGTTGGAGAGGATTGAGCAGATATTTGTGGCAGCGCCTTGTGCAAAGACGGCCTGGATCAGATTAGCAGAATTTCAGCTGGCCAAGAAGGCACTGATGTGGTGGAAGACCACAGTGATTGAGCAAGAGGCTCTGGGGCAGGAAATAAATTGGAAGATGTTCCGAACACGGTTTCTGACCCGCTACTTCTCAGCCACTGCAAGACAAGCCAAGGAGGATGAGTTCACCAGTTTAAGGCAAGGTACCATGCCTGTATCTGATTATGCTCTACATTACTGTTCCTTACTGCGATATGTGCCCCATATTGCTGCAAACCCTCAAGCGAAGATGAGGAATTTCATGAAGGGCTTGAGGCCAGAACTATATGACAGGGTAATTACCTATGGCCCTGCCTGTTTTGACGATGCGCTTTCACGAGCTGAACTAGCCGAACTGGGAGTTGGCGCATATCCTGATGCAGTGCCACCTCCAGCACCCCCTCAGAAATCCACTTCTGACAATTTGAAGCCCAGGGGTGATCAGTTTAAGCCTAGGGGAAACACTTCAGCGTCAAGATTCAGTGGCAAGAGGCCCGAGAATCGATGGAAAGGGAACCGTAGGAATGATGCTCCATCAGGGAGAGGACAGCCTCAGGGAGACAGATCTGGAAGAGTTCAGTACACTCTTTATGGACAACCACATTTGGCAAAGGATTGTGTAGGATGCTATGTCTGTGGCGATAGAGGTCACTTTGCTCGGCAGTGTCCCAACAGGGGAAGACAGCAGAACTCTGCAGGGAGGCCTGCGGACAGAGCGGCACAGCACAGACCACCTTTCGCACCGAGGCAGTATGGAGGTCAGCCCACGGGGCCACCTCAGGGTCAGGTGTATGCTTTGACGAGGGAGCAGGCTACAGCGGCTCCTGAGGAGGTGATAGTGGGTACGTGTCTTTTATTTACGCACCCTGCTCTTATATTGATAGACACAGGTGCGTCACACTCTTTTGTGTCGACGAGTTTTGTTGAAAGGCACCACATATGCACTTCTCCGTCGCCCATGCCTCTTATAGTCTCGACCCCCGCAGGAAGAAGTTTGACTACGGATCAGATTGTCTACGATGGCCTCATTTATTTTGAGGATAATGAGTTAAGAACAGATTTGATTGTACTGGGAATGATAGACTTCGATTGCATTGTGGGCATCGATGTTCTGAACAGGTATCAGGCAGTCGTAAACTGCAGGCAAAGGACTGTCCGATTCAGGTCTGATATGGGAGTCCAGTGGACATTCTTTGGGGATGGTTCTCGCCCAAAGATTCCGTTGATATCTGCTGTCAAGATGGCACAGTTATTGGAACGAGGTCATACTGGATATCTTATCTATGCTGTTGATATGACGGAAGAGAGGAAGGAGTTAAAGGTTGAGGATGTGCCCGTAGTGGCAGAGTTTGCTGATGTCTTTCCGGAGGAAATTCCCGGATTCCCACCGACGAGAGAGGTCGAGTTTGGGATTGAACTGCTACCAGGGACGTCTGCAATTTCTCGTGCCCCATATAGGATGTCACCAGCAGAGTTAAGGGAGTTAAAGATTCAGTTGCAAGAACTCCTTGACAAGGGCTACATACGCACTAGCGTATCGCCCTGGGGTTCGCCTGTCTTATTTGTTAAGAAGAAAGATGGATCGATGCGTCTATGCATTGACTATAGACAACTGAACAAAGCTACAGTAAAGAACAAGTATCCACTTCCGAGGATCGATGACTTGTTCGATCAGTTGGAGGGTACGAGGCTCTACAGTAAGATCGATCTGAGGTCGGGGTACCATCAGATTCGAGTAAGAGAAGATGATGTTCAGAAGACGGCGTTCAGGACTAGATATGGGCACTATGAATTCCTGGTCATGCCTTTTGGGGTGACGAATGCCCCAGCTGTCTTCATGAGTTTGATGAACAGGGTGTTCCAGCCATATTTGGATCAGTTCGTCATAGTCTTCATTGACGACATACTTATTTACTCTCGGACTGAAGAAGAGCATGTAAGACACTTGAGGACAGTGCTTCAGATCCTTAGGGATCATCAGCTATATGCAAAGCTTAGTAAGTGCGAGTTCTGGTTGGGCAGCGTGGTATTCTTGGGCCATGTCATATATAACCATGGGATATCTGTGGATCCCAGGAAGATTGAAGCTGTGTTAGAGTGGGCTGCACCCACTTCTGTACCGAAAATACGGAGTTTCCTCGGTTTGGCAGGATATTACCGACGTTTCGTCGAAGGTTTCTCGAAGATTGCCAAACCCCTGACACAGTTGAATCAGAAAGGAGTCCCATTCTTTTGGTCTGATGCTTGTGAGGAAAGTTTTCAAGAACTGAAGCGTCGCTTGACTACAGCGCCTGTATTGGTAATTCCGTCTGAGAATAAGAGGTTTGCCTTGTATACGGATGCGTCACTGCAGGGTTTGGGCTGTGTGTTGATGCAAGATAAGCACGTGGTGGCTTATGCATCGAGGCAACTGAAGCCACACGAGGCTAGGTATCCAGTGCATGATTTGGAACTGGTGGCCATCATATTTTCCTTGAAGATCTGGAGGCATTACTTGTATGGCACGTCTTTCACTATATATACGGACCATAAGAGCCTGAAGTTCTTATTCACTCAGGCAGAGTTGAATATGAGGCAAAGAAGGTGGATGGATTTGCTCAAAGACTATGATTGTGAAATTGAGTACCATCCAGGTAAAGCAAACTTAATAGCAGACGCCTTAAGTCGGAAGGTGAAGAGTACTGCAGAGGATATTATGTGTTTGTCGGCCTTAATGACTTCTTATTGCCATCTGGGCTATGATTTCGATGTAGACACGTCTCCTGCGAGTGTCGACTTTATTGGCGGAGCCAGATATATTTGAGGCGATCAGGAAGGCCCAGAAGTCGGATAGTGAGGTTCAGAGATGGACATCATTGATACTTCAGGGACAGCCATCCAAGTTCAGAGTGGCTGAGGATGATTCTTTGAGACTGGGCAACCGATGGGTAGTCCCAGATACACCAGAGCTGCGTAGAGGAATATTGGAGCGAGCTCACAGTAGTCGGTTCAGTATCCACCCAGGGGGAAAGAAGATGTACAAAGATCTATGCGTTCAATTCTGGTGGAGACGCATGAAGCGTGAGGTGATCACGTTTGTTAAAAGATGTTTGATCTGCCAACAGGTAAAGGCAGAGAGACAGAGGCCTGGTGGTGAGCTGAAGAGCTTAGAGGTGCCTGAATGGAAGTGGGAGCATATATCTATGGATTTCGTGACCCACTTGCCGAGGACGGCCTCAGGATTTGATGCGATCTGGGTGATCGTGGATAGGCTGACGAAGACGACTCATTTCATCCCTTACAGTATGTCATATACATACATGAAGATGGACCAGATGTATATACGGGATGTGGTGAGATTGCATGGTATTCCAGTCTCGATAGTGTCTGACAGAGACACGAGGTTCACTTCACATTTCTGGGAGGGTCTCCAGACAGCTTTGGGCACAGAGGTAAGACTGAGTACGTCCTATCACCCTCAGACAGACAGCCAAACAGAGCGTACCATTCAGCGCTCGAGGACATGTTGTGTGGGGTCTTCCCACCTTAACAGTGATTAAAAGACATAAGAAGGACAAATCATGCATTAAGGTAACATCTTAAGGTTTTGGTTGTTACACGAGCTAACAGGATTACAGGCCAAAATACAAAACTTCAAAAATAATTCATTACATTCCAAAATAATGTCATTTAGATTTACACTACTCCTAGAGTAGATACTAATCATAACTTGAATCCTATGCATTCCCGTGTCCCTAATAGCTCACTGCCTCAACCCGACCCTTAGTCCTTTCGTCCAAAAGTGTACCTACAGGGACAACACATCATGAGCATATATAATCTTACTTAATATTATAAACATCATAGTAAATGCATGAAACATTAGTTAAGTAATATGCTGGTTATACATTCACTTCTTATTGTTGTCCCTGATTTAGAATCATGCATATGGGGCATCTTACCCCCGTGGCATCTTACCACAACATCATCGTATGGCCTCTTACCATATGGGGCATCTTACCCCGTGGCATCTTACCACAATACATCGCATGGCCTCTTACCATGTGGGGCATCTTACCCCGTGGCATCTTACCACAATACATCGCATGGCCTCTTACCATGTGGGGCATCTTACCCCGTGGCATCTTACCACAATACATCGCATGACCTCTTACCATGTGGGGCATCTTACCCCGTGGCATCTTACCACAATACATCGCATGGCCTCTTACCATGTAGGGCATCTTACCCCGTGGCGTCTTACCACAATACATCACATAAATGTCATCATATAAGCATCGTATAAGCAATAAACATCATATGAACTTCATCGTATAAACATCATATAAACATCATCGTGTAAACATCGTATAAACACCGTCATTTCATCGTGAATACTCATGCAATAAAAGCATAGTTGTAGAATAGAGATGTGTGTTACCGTCCGATGCCCGTACGCTTCTTACGTACCTTTTCAAAAAGAGGAGGAGTCAACAGACTTTATCTCCTTGATGGTGCCGGTACCTGGGATGGTTCTACAAGACCACATAATACCATATTAGATGCCTCAAAACCATCTTACATCGATCGAGACACTGTGCACCAACAGTGTCTTGGCTTCCTGCCTCGCTCGATCGATCGAACATTTTACCGATCGATCGAGAAATCCTTCGATCGACCGGCACCAAAATTTTGAAACATGTTTAGACCTTCTGTCTCGCTCGATCGATCGGGACCAAATCTCGATCGATCGAGAGCTCTGAAAAAATCGGGATTTCCCCAGATTTTTGAGCACCTCATTTCACACCATCTTTTCTACTTCATAACACATCTTTCTTGCTGAAAATAACATGTGAAGAACTTCATAAAACATCCATGTAAGCACTTAAATCAAAGGTTTAACAAAACCTAAGCCAACATGCATCATAACATCATCATAAACTTAGAGTTCAACCAACTTACAGAAACAGGGCATCATGGCATTACCCAGATTTTCGAGCACATAGTTTCATAACTAGAAATCTATCATATAAAACATGTAACATGCTCGAATAAACATGCTAGTAGTTACATAATACTACCATGTAAGCATCCCTACCAAGGTTCCACCCATACTTATATTTATCATGCAATAAAACATCCCACCAAAACCCAAGCTTAACCAAAGACCTCCGAAAAACAGAGTACACATCCTTACCCCTCTTCTTGCTCCTCTTTTTGCAAGGACTTTGAACACTTTTACCAAGCTTTCCTTGCCTTAAAGCAGCTTGTTCTGGGACGAAAATGGAGGAGAAGGGGAGGAGAGAAGGAGATGGAGTTTTTGATTGAGTGGTAGCATGGGTTAGGCAAGTGGGGGGTATGGGTTGAACAAGTGGGAGAGGGTGAGGTGACCGAGTGGTGGGGGGTGGGGTGGTGTGGTTGGGGTGCTATGTGGTGTTTAAATGTGTCCCGGTATTTAGTACGATGTATTAAAATATCCTCACTCGATATTTTCTAACTTCATATAATTAATACATCCCTTAAAATACCCAACATGCTCCCCACATCATATCATCATAACATAAATTGTGGCCCCCAATTTAAATACACCATAACCCTTAAACACATCATAATTCATCATCATAGAACATAATCATATTACATTTCGGGGGTATTACATTACTCCCCTACTTATAAGATTTCGTCCCCGAAATCCACATGCATCATCGTATCGAAACTAAACATAAAAACATACCAGAGAATAGTTCTGGATAGTGCTGCACCATATGCCGTTCCGTCTCCCACGTAGCCTCCTCGACACCCGACGATCCCACTGAACTTTGACCATCGGTATAACTTTACTTCGTAGTCTGCGATCCTCTCGATCCAGAATTCTGATTGGTCGTTCTACGTAGGACACATCTGAGTCTAACTGAACTTCAGTAGGCTGTAAGACATGGGACGGGTCTGGCTCATACTTCCTCAACATAGAGACATCGAAAACATCGTGTATGCCAGACAAGGATGGCGGTAGAGCCAAACGATATGCCAAAGTACCGATACGCTGTAAACCTTCATATGGCCCAACATACCTCGGAGATAACTTTCCCCGCATCCCAAAACGAACCACGCCCCTGAAGGGCGAGATCTTTAAGAAGACCCTGTCTCCTAACTGGAATTCTAGCGGTCGTCGCCGCTTATTGGCATAGGCCGCTTGCCTATCCTGGGCCGCTTTCATCTTCAAGCGTATCAACTTTATCTTACCTTCCATATCCCTGATCATATCCGGTCCTCCGACCGCTTTGCTAGTCAAGTCCTCCCAATACAGTGGTGATCTACATCGTCGTCCATACAGAGCTTCAAAAGGGGCCATTTGAATGCTCGCTTGATAACTGTTATTATAGGAGAACTCCACCAGCGGCACTGAATCCTGCCACGGAGTATCAAACTCCAAAACACACGCCCTCAACATGTCCTCGAGCGTCTGAATGGTACGCTCTGTTTGGCCGTCTGTCTGAGGGTGATAGGCCGTACTCAGTCTCACCTCTGTGCCCAAAGCTGTCTGGAGACCCTCCCAGAAATGTGAAGTGAATCTCGGGTCTCTGTCAGACACTATCGAGACTGGAATACCATGCAATCTCACAACATCCCGTATATACATTTGGGCCATCTTTAAGTATGTATACGACATACTATAAGGGATGAAATGAGCCGTCTTCATTAGCCTATCTACGATCACCCAGATCGCATCAAATCCTGAGGTCGTCCTTGGCAAGTGGGTCACGAAATCCATAGATATATGCTCCCACTTCCATTCAGGAACCTCTAAGCTCTTCAGCTCTCCACCAGGCCTCTGCCTCTCTGCCTTTACCTGCTGGCAGATCAAACATCTTTTAACAAAAATGATTACCTCACGCTTCATGCGTCTCCACCAGAATTGATCGCATAGATCTTTGTACATCTTCTTTCCCCCTGGGTGGATACTGAAACGACTACTGTGAGCCCGCTCCAATATTCCTTTACGCAGTCCTGGTGCATCTGGGACTACCCATCGGTTGCCCAGTCTCAAGGAATCATCCTCAGCCATTCTGAACTTGGATGGCTGACCCTGAAGTATCAATGATGTCCATCTCTGAACCTCACTATCGGACTTCTGGGCCTTCCTGATCGCCTCAAATATGTCTGGCTCCGCCAATAGGGTCGACACTCGCACAGGCAACGTGTCTACATTGAAATCATAGCCCAGTTGGCAATAAGACGTCATCAAGGCTGACAAACACATAACATCCTCTGCAGTACTCTTCACCTTCCGACTTAAGGCGTCTGCTATCAAGTTTGCTTTACCTGGATGGTACTCAATTTCACAATCATAATCTTTGAGCAAATCCATCCATCTTCTTTGCCTCATATTCAACTCTGCCTGAGTGAATAAGAACTTCAGGCTCTTATGGTCCGTATAAATAGTGAAAGACGTGCCATACAAGTAATGCCTCCAGATCTTTAAGGCGAATATGATGGCCGCCAATTCCAAATCATGCACTGGATACTTAGCCTCGTGTGGCTTCAGCTGCCTCGATGCATAAGCCACCACATCCTTATCTTGCATTAACACACAGCCCAAGCCCTGTAATGACGCATCCGTATACAAGGCGAACCTCTTATCCTCAGACGGAATCACCAACACAGGCGCTGTAGTCAAACGACGCTTCAGCTCTTGGAAGCTTTCCTCACAAGCTTCGGACCAAAAGAAGGGGACTCCTTTCTGAGTCAGCTGCGTCAGGGGTTTGGCAATCTTCGAAAAACCCTCGACGAAACTTCGGTAAGATCCTGCCAAACCGAGAAAACTCCTTATCTCAGGTACAGAAGTGGGTGCAGCCCACTCCATCACAGCTTCAATCTTCCTGGGATCCACAGATATCCCGTGGCTAGCATGGCCTAAAAATACCACGCTGTCCAACCAGAACTCGCACTTAGTAAGCTTTGCATACAGCTGATGATCCCTAAGGATCTGAAGTACTATCTTCAAGTGCCTTACATGCTCTTCTTCCGTCCGAGAGTAGATAAGTATGTCGTCAATGAAGACTATGACGAACTGATCCAAATACGGCTGGAACACCCTGTTCATCAAACTCATGAAGACAGCTGGGGCATTCGTCACCCCAAAAGGCATGACCAGGAATTCATAGTGCCCATATCTAGTCCTGAAAGCCGTCTTCTGAACATCATCTTCTCTTACTCGAATCTGATGGTAGCCCGACGTCAGATCGATCTTACTGTAGAGCCTCGTACCCTGCAACTGATCGAACAAGTCATCGATCCTCGGAAGTGGATACTTGTTCTTTACTGTAGCTTTGTTCAACTGCCTGTAGTCAATGCATAGACGCATCGATCCATCTTTCTTCTTAACAAATAAGACAGGCGCACCCCATGGCGATACGCTAGGGCGTATGTAGCCCTTATCAAGGAGTTCCTGCAACTGTATCTTTAACTCCCTTAACTCTGCTGGTGCCATCCTATACGGGGCACGAGAAATTGCAGACGTCCCTGGTAGTAATTCAATCCCAAACTCGACCTCTCTCGTCGGTGGGAATCCGGGAATCTCCTCCGGAAAGACATCAGGAAACTCCGCCACTACGGGCACATCCTCAACCTTCAATTCCTTCCTCTTATCCGTCATGTCAACAGCGTAGATAAGATATCCTTCATGGCCTCGTTCCAATAGCTGTGTCATCTTGACAGCAGATATTAACGAAATCTTCGGACGGGAACCATCCCCATAAAATGTCCACTGGACTCCCAATACAGATCTAAATCGGACCGTCCTTTGCCTGCAGTTTACCACTGCCTGATACTTGTTCAGAACATCGATGCCCACAATGCAATCGAAGTCTGTCATTCCCAACACAATCAAATCTGATCTTAACTCATTATCCTCAAAATAAATGAGGCCATCATAAACAATCTGATCCGTAGTCAAACTTCTTCCAGCGGGGGTCGAGACCATAAGAGGCATGGGGGACAGAGAAGTGCATATGTGGTGCCTTTCAACAAAACTCGTCGACACAAAAGAGTGTGACGCACCTGTGTCTATCAATATAAGAGCAGGGTGCGTAAATAAAAGACACGTACCCGCTATAACTTCCTCCGGGGCCGCCGTAGCCTGCTCCCTTGTCAAAGCATACACCTGTCCCTGAGGTGGCCCCGCGGGCTGACCTCCATACTGTCTTGGCACAAAGGGTGGCCGGTGTTGTGCCGTTCTGTCCGCAGGTCTCCCCGTAGAGCTCTGCTGTCTTCCCCTGTTGGGACACCGCCGAGCAAAGTGGCCTCTGTCGCCACAGACATAACATCCTACGCAGTCCTTTGCCAAATGTGGCTGCCCACAAAGAGTGCACTGAACTCTTCCAGATCTGTCTCCCTGAGACTGTCCTCTCCCAGATGGAGCATCATTCCTACCTTTCCCTTTCCATCGATTCTCGGGCCTCTTGCCACTGAATCTCGATGCCGAAGTGTTCCCCCTTGGCTTAAACTGATCACCTCTGGGCTTCAAATTGTCAGAAGTAGATCTCTGAGGGGGTGCCGGAGGTGGCACAGCATCAGGATATGCACCGACTCCCAGTTCAGCTAGCTCAGCTCGTGAGAGTGCATCATCGAAACAAGCAGGGCCATAAGTGATCACCCTGTCATACAGTTCAGGCCTCAAGCCCTTCATGAAATTCCGCATCTTCGCTTGAGTGCTTGCAGCTATGTGTGGCACATATCGTAGTAAGGAACAGTAATGTAGAGCATAGTCAGATACAGGCATGGTACCTTGTCTTAAACTGGTAAACTCATCCTCCTTGGCCTGTCTTGCAGCGGCTGAGAAATAGCGGTTCAAAAACCGCGTTCGGAACATCTTCCAATTTACTTCCTGTCCCAGAGCCTCTTGCTCAATCACTGTGGTCTTCCACCACATCAATGCCTTTTTGGACAGCTGAAATTCTGCTAATCGGATCCAGGCCGTCTTTGCACAAGGCGCTGCCACAAATATCTGTTCGATCCTCTCTAACCATTCCTCAGCTTTCTCTCCTGATTCAGTTCCCTCGAACATCGGATGTCGATACATCATAAACTGAGCCAAGCTCAATTCCCCAGGTAGCAACTGCTGTTCAGAGGGTTCCTCTCCCAAGCTGGTGGTGGCAATGGGTTCGTACGCCCAGCACTTGCATTTACACTAATGGCGTCACCCACTTCTATATTTGCTGCCATGCTGCAACACAAGGGTTAATAACAACACCAAAAGCAGTTCATAATGCACATTGTTAGATAATTAAACATGTTAGCATAACATAGAAACTTCATATGCAAAATACACATAAAACATGTTCAATAGTAAGCACCTAGCTATCTTATTGCTAAGGCTACCCTTCGCTCATTCCCGAGTTATCTAACCACTGCTCTGGTACCACTAATGTGGGGTCTTCCCACGTTAACAGTGATTAAAAGACATAAGAAGGACAAATCATGCATTAAGGTAACATCTTAAGGTTTTGGTTGTTACACGAGCTAACAGGATTACAGGCCAAAATACAAAACTTCAAAAATAATTCATTACATTCCAAAAGAATGTCATTTAGATTTACACTACTCCTAGAGTAGATACTAATCATACCTTGAATCCTATGCATTCCCGTGTCCCTAATAGCTCACTGCCTCAACCCGACCCTTAGTCCTTTCGTCCAAAAGTGTACCTACAGGGACAACACATCATGAGCATATATAATCTTACTTAACATTATAAACATCATAGTAAATGCATGAAACATTAGTTAAGTAATATGCTGGTTATACATTCACTTCTTATTGTTGTCCCTGATTTAGAATCATGCATATGGGGCATCTTACCCCCGTGGCATCTTACCACAACATCATCGTATGGCCTCTTACCATATGGGGCATCTTATCCCGTGGCATCTTACCACAATACATCGCATGGCCTCTTACCATGTGGGGCATCTTACCCCGTGGCATCTTACCACAATACATCGCATGGCCTCTTACCATGTAGGGCATCTTACCCCGTGGCGTCTTACCACAATACATCACATAAATGTCATCATATAAGCATCGTATAAGCAATAAACATCATATGAACTTCATCGTATAAACATCATATAAACATCATCGTGTAAACATCGTATAAACACCGTCATTTCATCGTGAATACTCATGCAATAAAAGCATAGTTGTAGAATAGAGATGTGTGTTACCGTCCGATGCCCGTACGCTTCTTACGTACCTTTTCAAAAAGAGGAGGAGTCAACAGACTTTATCTCCTTGATGGTGCCGGTACATGGGATGGTTCTACAAGACCACATAATACCATATTAGATGCCTCAAAACCATCTTACATCATAAACTTAACAAAATAAAACATCATCATAATTTTCAACTTTCTGCCTCTCTCGATCGATCGGCCCTAGGTCTCGATCGATCGAGACACTGTGCACCAACAGTGTCTTGGCTTCCTGCCTCGCTCGATCGATCGAACATTTTACCGATCGATCGAGGAGCTTCACCGATCGATCGAGAAATCCTTCGATCGATCGGCACCAAAATTTTGAAAACATGTTTAGACCTTCTGTCTCGCTCGATCGATCGGGACCAAATCTCGATCGATCGAGAGCTCTGAAAAAAACGGGATTTCCCCAGATTTTTGAGCACCTCATTTCACACCATCGTTTCTACTTCATAACACATCTTTCTTGCTGAAAATAACATGTGAAGAACTTCATAAAACATCCATGTAAGCACTTAAATCAAAGGTTTAACAAAACCTAAGCCAACATGCATCATAACATCATCATAAACTTAGAGTTCAACCAACTTACAGAAAACAGGGCATCATGGCATTACCCAGATTTTCGAGCACATAGTTTCATAACTAGAAATCTATCATATAAAACATGTAACATGCTCGAATAAACATGCTAGTAGTTACATAATACTACCATGTAAGCATCCCTACCAAGGTTCCACCCATACTTATATTTATCATGCAATAAAACATCCCACCAAAACCCAAGCTTAACCAAAGACCTCCGAAAAACAGAGTACACATCCTTACCCCTCTTCTTGCTCCTCTTTTTGCAAGGACTTTGAACACTTTTACCAAGCTTTCCTTGCCTTAAAGCAGCTTGTTCTGGGACAAAAATGGAGGAGAAGGGGAGGAGAGAAGGAGATGGAGTTTTTGATTGAGTGGTAGCATGGGTTAGGCAAGTGGGGGGTATGGGTTGAACAAGTGGGGGAGGGTGAGGTGACCGAGTGGTGGGGGTGGGGTAGTGTGGTTGGGGTACTATGTGGTGTTTAAATGTGTCCCGGTATTTAGTACGATGTATTAAAATATCCTCACTCGATATTTTCTAACTTCATATAATTAATACATCCCTTAAAATACCCAACATGCTCCCCACATCATATCATCATAACATAAATCGTGGCCCCCAATTTAAATACACCATAACCCTTAAACACATCATAATTCATCATCATAGAACATAATCATATTACATTTCGGGGGTATTACATGTTGAGGGCATGTATTTTGGAGTTTGATACTCCGTGGCAGGATTCAGTGCCGCTGGTGGAGTTCTCCTATAATAACAGTTATCAGGCGAGCATTCAAATGGCTCCTTTTGAAGCTCTGTATGGACGACGATGTAGATCACTGCTGTATTGGGAGGATTTGACTAGCAAAGCGGTCAGAGGACCGGATCTGATCAGGGATATGGAAGGTAAGATAAAATTGATACGCCAAAAGATGAAAGCGGCCCAGGATAGGCAGGCAGCCTATGCAAATAAGCGGTGACGACCGCTGGAATTCCAGTTAGGAGACAGGGTCTTCTTAAAGATCTCGCCCTTCAGGGGTGTGGTTCGTTTTGGGATGCGGGGAAAGTTATCTCCGAGGTATGTTGGGCCATATGAAGTTTTACAGCGTATCGGTACTTTGGCATATCGTTTGGCTCTACCACCATCCTTGTCTGGCATACACGATGTTTTCCATGTCTCCATGTTACGGAAGTATGAGCCAGACCCGTCTCATGTCTTACAGCCTACAGAAGTTCAGATAGACTCAGATGTGTCCTACGTAGAACGACCGATCAGAATTCTGGATCGAGAGGATCGCAGACTACGACGCAAAGTTATACCGATGGTCAAAGTTCAGTGGGATCATCGGGGTGTCGAGGAGGCTACATGGGAGACGGAACGGCATATGGTGCAGCACTATCCGGAACTATTCTCTGGAATGTTTTTAATGTTTAGTTCCATTATGATGATGCATGTGGATTTCGAGGACGAAATCTTATAAGTAGGGGAGTAATGTAATACCCCCGAAATGTTATATGATTATGTGCTATGATGATGATTTATGTTATGTTTAAGGGTTGTGGTGTAATTAATTTGGGGGAATATAATTATGATATGATGATATGATTTAGGGGGAATGTTGGGTGTTTTTAAAGGATGTATTAATTTAAATGAAGTTATAAAATATCGAGTGAGGATATTTTAATACATTGTACTATATGCCGGGACACAATTGAACACCACACCCCATGCCACCCACTACCCCCAATAACCGGCCACCACCCCTCCCCCACTTGACAAGCCCATGCTTCATCATACCCTTCAATCACCTCCTTTCTCTTCACTTTTCCTTCCTTCTTTTTTCTCTAAAAAAAATCGCCCCTGAAGTGCTGTAGAAAGAGGAGGGAAAACCTTGGGAAAAGGTGTACATTAATTCATACCAAAGGAGGAGAAGAAGGGGGTAAGATTTGGTGCTCTGTTTTTGATTAAGTTGGGTTTGGTTTGGGTGATTTTCATGTATGCTAGTAAAAGTTTGGGTGAAACCATGGTATGAATGCTTGCATGTTAGTGTTATTAAACTACTAGCGTGTTAGATCGAACACTTTATACGTTTTATGTGATAGATTTCTGGCTTGGAAACTAGGTGTTCGAAAATCTGGGTAATGTCATGATGCCCTGTTTTCTGTAAGTTTGGTTGAGCTCTAAGTTTATGAGGATGTTATGATGCATGCTAGCTTAGGTTTTATGAAACCTTGAATTTAAGTGCTTACATAGAAGTTTTATGAAGCCCCTAGCATATATGTTTGAACATGTTGCATGGTTTATATGTGAGAATTATTGCTATGAAATGTAGTGCTCGAAAATCTGGGTAGAAGTTATGATGCCCTGTTTTTCTGAAAATGTGGATGAGCACTGATAAAGATGGGTTATTTTAATGCATGTCGGTTTAAGTTATGAGTGAACCTTTAATTTTAATACATGCATGGAAGTATGATGAAGCTATTGATATGCTTGTTTAGGCATTATATGTATGTTATGAAGTAGTTTGAAGGGTGTGAATTGAGGTGTTCGAGATTTCTGGAAAATCTCGCATGAATGTGAACAACCGATCGATCGGTGATGAACACCGATCGATCGGCAAATGCCGTAGCAAAATAAAGAAAATGATGAACAGTTAGCGATCGATCGGTAGGGGAGACCAATCGATCGGTAATCACTGTTCATGTGTGTTAAAGTTTTATGTTCTCCTTTTTGTAATTTGATTTCGATTCTCGTTTTGGTGCCTAATATTGTATTATGTGGTTGTGTAGAGCCATCCCAGGTACCAGCACAATCAAGGAGATAAGTCTGTCGACTCCTCCTCCTTTTGAAAAGGTACGTAAGAGACGTACGGGCATCGGACGGTAAAACACATCTTTACACTACGACTATGCTTTTATTGCATGAGTATACATGATGAAATGATGATGTTTATAAGATGTTTATAAGATGTTTACGGTGTTTATAAGATGTCTATGATGTTATACGTGGTAAGATGCCATGGGGTAAGATGCCCCACATGGTAAGAGGCAATGCGATACTATTTGTGGTAAGATGCCACGGGGTAAGATGCCCCACATGGTAAGAGGCCATGCGATACTATTTGTGGTAAGATGCCACGGGGTAAGATGCCCCACATGGTAAGAGGCTGATGTGACTAGAAATATACACATCTATTACGCTTAATTGTCTACGATTTGGTATATTTTGATGGATAAATTGATACATATGCTACCTAATCGTATATTTGTGTAAATGTAGGGAAAAGTGAAGAAATCAAGCTAAAATGATGAAAGAAGCAAGAAAGTTGAAGAAAAGAGGAAAAAAACCGGAATCAAAGACACATGTTGCTCCTTTCTCCTCAAATTTCTATGTATTCCAGCCAAGTTTTGGGAATGTGGTCCATATAAAAGTTGTAGAACTTTGAGTTATCTTCGCGTGGACAGCTGACTCGTCGAATTCGGAGTTCGTATGTGAAAGTTATGGCCAAAATACAAAACTCGCCAGAAAAATGGAGGACAGGCGTAATTACGCCATTCACAGGCGTAATTACGCCAACGCTACGGCATTACAGGCGTAGCTACGCCATTCTGAGGTGTAATTACGCCAGAAACGCAGAAAGCCATTTTGTGACACGTCACCAGGCGTATTTACGCCATTTTCAGGCGTAATTACGCCTATAGAATTTTGGAAAATTAAAATTCTTGATTTCTTTCCTTTCCACATGGATTTTACCCCACTCCATCAGCCTCCATACCTCATATACACGATTTTTACCTCATATTAAATATAATTTCATACTCTTAGAATATTTTAGGATTTTAGATTAATTTTCTTTCAAAGTTTTCTTGAAGAACGACGAAGAACGGAACCGGAATTGACAAGCCGGAATCGTGATTTATATTAGTAATTTCTTTTCCTTTATTTATTTAATGTTTTCCATTGAATTTTTATTGCTTTTAGATTTAATTATGCTAGGCTAAAACCCTTCGATTCTTGGTTGAAGGGATACCTACTTTTGGATTTAAATCTTTTATGAAAATTCGGTTTGATTGTTGAATTAATCTTCGGTTTCAATTGGTTTCTCAGAATTCGAATTCCATGATTGTTGTGCTTGTGTATTAGACCGATCACCTAATATTCAATAACATAATCGATAGTTTGCTAAGAAACAACTAAGATTAATAATTAACCGGCTGTAGGTGTTATTGAATTCTTAGGAGAAACGATTGAGTAATCAATTCTAACGGCTGTAGTTTTTATTGATTAGATTTGTCGAACTCATTAGTTTTGAAAACTATCATTGATTTAATCATTTACGGCTGTAGTGGTGATTAGAGATTTGGTAAGAGTTGAATTGGATGCTGTTTTCTCTTTGACTAAGAATAAGATGAGTAGGAATTGAATTTCCAATCGATAGATAATCGAAAGAATTCGAATGTTTTGATTTGATGACCAAAAGATAATTTTCCAAAAGTACGGTTACCTGAAAACCAAGAATCGCTTTAATCCCATAAGTTTTAATCATTTTAGTTAGACTCGTTAATTAGTTTGATATTTGCTAAGTAGTAGTAATCCAGTCCAAATCCCCCATTGTTACTAGTTCTTTGATAATTGACACAAAATAAATTTACCTTCCCTGTGAGATCGATCCCTACTTCCACCACTACATATTTTTGTTATTAACTGAAGAAGGGTTAATTTGGGCGTACACGATAAGCGCTACCAAATTTTGGCGCCGTTGCCGGGGAGGGGAACATTTATTTGTGTCGATTTTTTTTTTTTTTTTTTTTTATCCCGCATTACTACTTTGGTTTGTTAATGAGTACAGGTGGATCGTTCAATCACGAAGATAACTTTTACTACGATCCTGAGATTGAGAGGATGCTACATCAGAGAAGGAGAGAAGCAAGGCTGCTTGAAGAGGAAGAAAGGAACAACATGGCTGCAAATCAAAGCTTGAGGCAGCTCGCAAATCCTAACTTGGATCAACAACCGCTCTGCATCAGTTTCCCTGCTCTGGCCAATAACGTAAATTTTGAACTCAAATCTGGTTTAATTCACTTATTGCCATCTTTTCATGGTCTTGCAGGTGAAAACCCACATAAGCATCTGATGGAATTCCACGTGGTGTGCACTACCATGAAGCCGACCGGAATCACTGAGGATCAAATAAAGCTAAGAGCGTTCCCGTTTTCTCTAAAGGACGCTGCAAAAGACTGGCTCTTCTACTTACCATCCGGATCGATCACCACGTGGAATGACTTACAAAGAGTATTCCTAGAAAAGTACTTCCCAGCTTCACGGGCAACGAACTTGAGGAAAGAGATATATGGTGTGAAGCAGCTCTACGAGGAATCACTACACGAGTACTGGGAGAGATTCAAGAAGTTGTGCGCAAGTTGTCCACAACACCAGATAAGTGAACACCTTCTCATCCAATACTTTTATGAAGGTTTACTTTCTTCTGACAGGAACTTAGTGGATGCGGCAAGCGGAGGAGCATTTATAGACAAAACAGCGGAGGAAGCTAGAAGGTTGATAGCTAACATGGCGGCCAACTCCCAACAATTCGGATCTGTGCGCCATGGGCAACCGCAAAGAAAAGAGGTAAACGTATCAAACTTAGAACAACAACTGATAGACCTCACTTTTCTTGTGCGTGGTATGGCAAGTGGAAATGTAGGAAAGACAAAGCCGTGTGGAATCTGTCTGGCTGCGAACCATTCCACAGACGCATGCCCATCACTACAAGAGACAACCACGGAGAACGTGAATGCTGCGGGAGGATTCCCAGGGCCACCACAAAGGAGTTATGACCATCCACCAAACAACTACAATCAAGGGTGGAGAGATCATTCAAACCAAGGCTATGGTAACCAACAGATGAACCAACCTCCACCCTATAGACCGCCATATCAAAGACCTCCACCACCGCCAGTGCACCCTCCCTTTGACAGGTTAGAACATAGCATCCAAATTATTGCTGAAAATAGCTTACAATTTCAACAGGAGACGAGGGCAAGCATCCAGAGCTTGACGACGCAGATGGGACAATTGGCAACTTCAATCAGCAAGATCGAAGCAAGGATTTCAAATGGACTGCCGTCACAACCAGAGATGAACCCGCGGGAAAATGTGAGTGCTATCACAATGAATGTGAATGAAGATGCAACCGAAGAGAAGGTGGTACTGACGCCACCCCAAAAAGAAGAGATGACGGAGACAGAGACAGATGATGTCTTGCCTTACTCAATGTACTCTCAACTGAAGATGGGACCTTTAAAAAGAGATAGAGCAGCTATTCACTTAGCTGATAAATCCATGGTCATACCTAAGGGATAATAGAGGACGTAGTTGTGCATGTAAAGAATTTGATCTTCACAGCCGATTTCTATGTCTTAGACATGAGAAATGGTGATCCTTCTAGTCTAATTATTTTAGGAAGACCATTCTTGAAATCATCAAATTCAGTAATCAATATGAATAGCGGTTTGATAACCATGGAGTCTAATGGTGAAATTGAAAAATTCAACATGTATGAACCCATTAAACCTCTTGAGCATTCTAGTTACGCTATTGATGTACATGATGATTATGATTATGATTTTGATAATGATGAGTTGTGGGAAATGGGAAAGGCTACTGATGGCCTTGACGAGAAGAGAGGTATGGATCCTCCTCCTGTGCATACTGTTCATACTATTGCTGCTTTATCTACTCATGATACTGATGATCCTCTTATGTCTCACTTGCAGGATCGTACCGTTGGAAAGAAGCATCCTCCGGATCGACCATGTCAATCACGTGCCGAAAGAGTAAGGACTGGGCATAACCACTCAAAGACCAACAAACCGAACTATCGAGGAGTGAAAAAGATATTGAGGTGGTTAAGGAAGGATAGAGCAACACTGCATCAACCACCTTGATAGAGGACTGGCGTCGGGCCACCGACGTTAAACAGAGGCGCTGCTTGGGAGGCAACCCAAGGGGAGTTAGTTTCCCTTTTACCCTTTTATTTTTATTGCTTTTTAGTTTAAACTTTTCTCTTTTCTTATATTTTTGCCTTACATTGGGGACAATGTAAGATTTAAGTATGGGGGAGGGATTAGTAGTGTGTTATTGTTTTTCTTATTGCAAAAATACAAAAAAAAATCGAAAAATTAAAAATTTTGAGCTCATAGTTAGTAATGAATGCATGCTTATAATCACTAGCCTATGATGAAACCTAATTGATAGCATGCATGTTTTTGAACATAGGTGAATTGTTAACCTTGGAACACTTTGAACTCTAATGCAAAGTGTGCTTTAACTTAGTAGTTGAATATTTTGAGCACACTATTGTCATGACTTGTGAAGTGTGCATCACTTAGTGAAGATTGTGTAAATTTTGTGATAGTCTTAAGAAGTCTCTAATACATGCTAGAACTTAACTACATGCTCTTTGAGGCGTATATCTAGACTACTTGCAAACATGAAAGTGATATAGGCAATCTTTGATGCGTTTGAGCCTTTCAAGCCTACCATGTAAACAAAATCATTCTCTAGTACCTATTTCGAGCCTTAAATGTAAAAGAATGGTAGTATGCTAAGCATACTAAAGACCCCCATTCAACATTTCTTGACTAGCTTATCATCCTACCCTTTAAGCCTAAATGTAATTTTAATCCATACCTTTTAAGGGAGTATGATGTATTTCATTCAAATACACTTGGGAATCATTGAAGTTTATTTGTGAGCTTAATTGTCAAAAGAATGGAATGCATGAAAGAAAAATGGATGCCTTGAAAAATAGATGAAAAATATGACTCCAAGGAGAGCCAAGGCACAAAAGAAGCAAAGTGTTGAAATAGACCTTGTGAAAAAGAACAAAGTTGAAAAATTCATACAAGAAGAGAAGCTTTTAGTGTGCATTTCATCATACTCTCTTGTTTGAATATCCTTACCCTTTCTTTCATAAGCCAATACCTAGGCCAAGCTACAAGTTAATTAAGACCTACTTGATTTGTGTTTGCAAAGTAGCTAAGATAGTGGAGAAGAGTGTGCAAGTGAGCTTATACTTGTGTTAGTGTATGACTTGAACTATTATGGCTTTGCATATTTTGAATCTATAATTTGTACACAACACTTGTTTATGACCACACACACACGTTCACTACTTCGTTGGGTACGAAATGTTTAGGGATTGAACTTGTTCCACTGTTAACTTTTCACCGCCGTTCATTATTATGCATGTTAAAATTGTTGAGGCAGTAAAGTGAGGACAAGTTGCTTTGTTATGAACCTATGAGCCAACCAAAAATATTGTAGGTTTGATTGTTTACTCGAGGTCGAGTAAAGAGTAAGTATGGGGGTGTTTGATGTGACTAGAAATAGACACATCTATTACGCTTAATTATCTACGATTTGGTATATTTTGATGGATAAATTGATACATATGCTACCTAATCGTATATTTGTGTAAATGTAGGGAAAAGTGAAGAAATCAAGCTAAAATGATGAAAGAAGCAAGAAAGTTGAAGAAAAGAGGAAAAAACCGGAATCAAAGACACATGTTGCTCCTTTCTCCTCAAATTTCTATGTATTCCAGCCAAGTTTTGGGAATGTGGTCCATATAAAGTTGTAGAACTTTGAGTTATCTTCGCGTGGACAGCTGACTCGTCGAATTCGGAGTTCGTATGTGAAAGTTATGGCCAAAATACAAAACTCGCCAGAAAAATGGAGGACAGGCGTAATTACGCCATTCACAGGCGTAATTACGCCAACGCTACGGCATTACAGGCGTAGCTACGCCATTCTGAGGCGTAATTACGCCAGAAACGCAGAAAAGCCATTTTGTGACACGTCACCAGGCGTATTTACGCCACTTTCAGGCGTAATTACGCCTATAGAATTTTGGAAAATTAAAATTCTTGATTTCTTTCCTTTCCACATGGATTTTACCCCACTCCATCAGCCTCCATACCTCATATACACGATTTTTACCTCATATTAAATATAATTTCATACTCTTAGAATATTTTAGGATTTTAGATTAATTTTCTTTCAAAGTTTTCTTGAAGAACGACGAAGAACGGAACCGGAATTGACAAGCCGGAATCGTGATTTATATTAGTAATTTCTTTTCCTTTATTTATTTAATGTTTTCCATTGAATTTTTATTGCTTTTAGATTTAATTATGCTAGGCTTAAACCCTTCGATTCTTGGTTGAAGGGATACCTACTTTTGGATTTAAATCTTTTATGAAAATTCGGTTTGATTGTTGAATTAATCTTCGGTTTCAATTGGTTTCTCAGAATTCAAATTCCATGATTGTTGTGCTTGTGTATTAGACCGATCACCTAATATTCAATAACATAATCGATAGTTTGCTAAGAAACAACTAAGATTAATAATTAACCGGCTGTAGGCGTTATTGAATTCTTAGGAGAAACGATTGAGTAATCAATTCTAACGGCTGTAGTTTTTATTGATTAGATTTGTCGAACTCATTAGTTTTGAAAACTATCATTGATTTAATCATTTACGGCTGTAGTGGTGATTAGAGATTTGGTAAGAGTTGAATTGGATGCTGTTTTCTCTTTGACTAAGAATAAGATGAGTAGGAATTGAATTTCCAATCGATAGATAATCGAAAAAATTCGAATGTTTTGATTTGATGACCAAAAGATAATTTTCCAAAAGTACGGTTACCTGAAAACCAAGAATCGCTTTAATCCCATAAGTTTTAATCATTTTAGTTAGACTCGTTAATTAGTTTGATATTTGCTAAGTAGTAGTAATCCAGTCCAAATCCCCCATTGTTACTAGTTCTTTGATAATTGACACAAAATAAATTTACCTTCCCTGTGAGATCGATCCCTACTTCCACCACTACATATTTTTGTTATTAACTGAAGAAGGGTTAATTTGGGCGTACACGATAAGCGCTACCAGAGGCCATGCGATGTTTATAATGTGGTAAGATGCCACAGGGTAAGATGCCCATATGCATGATTATGAATCAGGGACAACGATAAGAAGTTAATGAATAACCAACATATTTACTTAACCAATGTTTCATGCATTTACTATGATGTTTTATGATGTTAAATGAAATTGTATATGCTTATGATGTGTTGTCCCTGTAGGTACACTTTTGGACTAAAGGACTAAGGGGTCGGGTTGAGGCAGTGAGCTACGAGGAACACAGGAATGTATAGGAATCAAGTCTCGATTAGTATCTACTCTAGGAGTAGTATAAATCTAAACATGAACATTCTTTTGGGAGTGTAATGAATTTATTTTTGAAGTCTTTTATTTTGGCCTGTAATCCTGATAGCTCATGTAACAACCAGAACCTTAGGATGTTATTAATGCATGATTAGTCCTTCTTATGTCTTTTAATCACTGTTAAGGTGGGAAGACCCCACAGAAGGTCTCCCCATAGTGTTCTGTGGCCCTCCCCGGTTAGGACAATTCCGGGCCAAGTGACCATGTTTACCACATTCATAACAAGCGGAGCATCCTTTCACTGAATGGGGTCCTCCGCACGGAAAACACTTAACTTTTTCAAAATTGCTAGCCTGAGACTGTCCCCTAGGCGAAGCATTACTTCCACGACCACCCCTTCCACGAGCATACGACCATCTACCACTGAATCTGGAAGATGATGAGTTTCCCTTTGACTTAAAATGGTCGCCCCTTGGTTTCAAGTTTTCAGGGGTCGGCCTCTGTGATGGTGCTCGAGGCGGTGCCACAGTCGGATATGCACCCACTCCTAATTCTGCCAGTTCAGCTCGTGCCAGGGCGTCATCGAAACAAGTAGGGCCATAAGTGATCACCCTATCATACAACTCCGGCCTCAAGCCTTTCATAAAGTTCCTCATCTTTGCTTGGGTGCTAGTGGCGATATGAGGCACATATCTAAGTAAGGAACAGTACTGGAGAGCATAGTCAGACACCGGCATAGTACCTTGCTTTAAGCTAGTAAATTCATCCTCTTTAGCCTGCCGTGCCGCCGCTGAGAAGTATCGGGTCAGAAATCGAGTCCTAAACAGCTTCCAGTTTATTTCCTGACCCTGAGCCTCCTGTTCAATTACTGTGGTCTTCCACCACATCAGCGCCTTTTTGGCCAGTTCAAACTCTGCTAGTCGAATCCAGGCTGACTTTGCGCACGGGGCCGGCACGAATATCTGCTCTATCCTTTCTAGCCATTCTTCAGCCTTCTCCCCTGTTTCAGTCCCTTCAAAAGTCGGGGGTCAATAAGCTAGAAATTGAGTCAAACTCAATTCTCCCGGCAATAACTGCTGTTCGGACGGCTCTTCGCCCAAGGCTGGCGGCGGTAGGGGATTTGTGTGCCTAGCACTAGCATTTACACTTACTGCATCACCAACATCGACATTTGCTGCCATACTGCAACACAAGGGTTAACAACAATATCCAAAAACAATTCACATAATACATCGTTAGAAAGCCATAACACGTTAGCATAACAGTCACATACTTCATATGCGCACAACATGTTTAAAAGTAGACGCCTAGCCAACTTATTGCTAAGGCTACCCTTCACTCGTTCCCGGGTTCTCTAACCACTGTTCTGATACCACTAATGTAAGACCTCTCTACTTTAACAGTGAAATCAAGATATAAACAGGGCTAAATATGTATTAGAGACATCTTAGAGTTCTGGTTGTTATGTGAGCTCAATGAAATTACAGGCCAAAAATAAACTTCGACAGTTAGTTAATTACATTCCCAATATGAATGTTAAGACTATCAAAAATTCCTGTATTCTATCTTCATTCATGCCTCCTTCAGTTCACAGTTCAACCCAACCCTTAGCCCCTTTGGTCCAAAAGCGTACCTACAGGAACAACTCACCATGAGCATATATATATCACCACTTAACACAATTCAACTTAATAAAATAATTAAGCGCATGAGGCAATTAATAGATATGCTCCTCGATTACCACATTAGCACATTTCATTGTTGTTCCTGTTTCACAAACTTATGCACAAAATCATTAGTTCACAATATAATGATCGATAACGCGTTTCCAATTATATCCACAATATTCCACATTAATCACTAGAATTGTGACTGTTCCGGTCCCAATACAACAGCGGAATTTTAGGACCCCTCGCTTCGACATATAGCGGCATCATATGATATCCCTCGCTTCGACAATGACAGCGGCATGTTACATCGCTTAGACATGACAGCGGCAAATATCATACTACCATCGCTTCATATGACAGCGGCAAGTACCTCCCTCGCTCGGAGATAAAGGCTACCGGAACATTCATCAATTCCATCACATTAATCAAACACAATAGTTGATTCCATTATCACAGTAAATCACAGTCATTTCACATATACCATCACGTATAAGGATTCACTATCCACAATATACATAATCAAAGGTATGGCATGTTTTACCGTCCGATGCTCGTACGTCTCACTACGTACCTTAGTCTCAAAAGTGGAGAAGTTGAATAA
This sequence comes from Haberlea rhodopensis, assembly GCA_907163345.1. Classification (NCBI taxonomy): domain Eukaryota; kingdom Viridiplantae; phylum Streptophyta; class Magnoliopsida; order Lamiales; family Gesneriaceae; genus Haberlea; species Haberlea rhodopensis. Next base: position 568,775 of record CAJQUN010000142.1, on the reverse strand, counting down.
CTTTATCTCCTTGACGTTGTCGGTACCTGGGATGGTTCTACACAACCATACAAATCAATATTAGAAGCTAAACAATAGCCAAATACCAAAAATTCATCATTTTCCAACTTTTAAACAGTGGCGATCGATCGCTACACGAGGCGATCGATCGCCTCACTTTTTGTGTGACATCCCCGAAATGGTTAATTGCTATTTGGCTTTAAATTATGTTTACATGATTAATTATGTGGTAATTGATTATGTTTTGGGATTTATTTACCTTATGGAAAATGCATGGTCATATGGATAGGGATGACCCGGGGTTACATTTTAGGGTGCATGTGGTGCATGTTGGGTAAATATTATTGGAAGCATGATTTATTTGCATTGGTTAGCAATTAATTGGAAATCATGTGTTTATTTGATATTTGGTGCATTTTGAGAAAATGCTTTGAGAAATATCATGTTGGGGTGTTTTATACACCATGGAATTGTTGGTATGCTTTTAATTAAACCCAACCCTTTTTATCCCCAACCCCACTCTTTTAAATCACTTTCACCTTTACCAAAAATCAAATCCACAAACCCTACCCCCTTCCATTTTCGAGCTCAAGCCTTTGGGTGGAGAGAAGTCCTTGCAAAATCTTGATTTGTGGAGCATATTGGGTGATTTGAGATCCCCAAGAGGTATGGGTACCTCATGCTTTAATTTTGTAAGGTTTTGTTTGAGTTTGGGTTGATTTTTAATGATTTTGAAATGGGTTTGTGTGGGTTGTTGTGGTTTTGGTTAAGGGCTAGATTTATACTTGTTTTGAAGTGTATTTTGGTGGTTTATGTTGTTGGTTGGTTGGTTTGAGTATTGGGATGGATTGGAAGAAATTTTGGGAACAAAAATGGTGAAAATCGCGAGTCTGTGCGAGGCGATCGACCGCCTGAAATGGGGCGATCGATCGCCTCGAGGCAGTACCAAAATTTCGGGTTAGGCGATCGATCGCCTGTTATGAGGCGACCGATCGCCGAGAGGCAGTAGGTTTCTCAAAGGGATGGCGATCGATCGCCATGTTTGGGGCGACCGATCGCCACAGTGATAATTTTGAGGCGATCGATCGCCTGGGTGAAGCGATCGATCGCCGCCTGTGGAATTTTGGAAAATGGTTTATTTTGTCAAATTTTTGGTATTTGGCTATTATTTGGCTTCTAATATGGGGTTGTGTGATTGTGTAGAACCATCCCAGGTAGCAACACAACCGAGGAATTGAAGCCGGACCAATTCCACTTTTGGAAAGGTACGTAGTGGACGTACGGGCACCCAACGGTAACATGTAATTTATATGCTCATTGTTTATGCATTGTGGATGCGAGTATATATGTGGTATTGCATTGTGGATGCATATACATGTTGATTTATGCCATATGAGGTATTGCATAGTGGATGCATATACATGGTAATTTATGCATATTGATGTTAGATGCATATTATGATTATTGGATGCACATCCCATGAGTCGTGGTCATCCTTTGATGATTTTAATGCTTGCCGCTTTTTGTATTGGTTCCGCTAAATGTGAAGCGAGGGGTGGGAGCGCCGCATGTCACATTTGAGCGTGGTTGTCATATGGGGCGAGGAAAGGGTATTTGCCGCTCTCTGTGAAGCGAGGGGTGGGAGCGCCGCATGTCCATTGTAGCGAGGTTATCCTATGCCGCCCATATGAATATAAGCGAGGGGCATTAAAATACACTGCGATGGACAGACTAGGGAATGGTGACCAATATGTGGTACAGTTGAGATGGTATATGATGTCATGACATGTTTTGGCCATTAAAAATAATCTGTTGATTATACTCATGAGTTATGGTACAGGGACAACCAAACGGGAAGCGTTTGAAATGCATGGGAAAACGGGAAGTGTTTTATATTGATTATGCATTTACGCTTTACCTTCATATTGTGTTGAATATGAATGATTATTATTGCTCATGTTTGGGGGTTGTCCTTGTAGGTACCTTTTGGCATGATAGATGGGCTTGAACGGGTTGAGACAGTGAGCTTCACGAGCATCTTTGGTAGATGAAAGGACATGATTCTTTTGTATAGTGCCTACTCTAGGAGTAGCGTAAAACTATAGTGGATACATTCATTGATTGGAATGTAATTAATCCTTTTGTAGTCCTTTATTTTGGCATGTAAATGCTTAAGCTCATAGACTCCACCTGTTTATTATACTCTGATCATTGTTATTAGCTCTATTATGCCTTAATTCCACTTAAGGATTAGGGTCCTTACATTAGTGGTATCAGAGCAGTGGTTAGAGAACCCGGGAACGAGTGAAGGGTAGCCTTAGCATGGTTGGCTAGGTGCTTACATTTGAAGCATGTTTATGCATGTGGTGCATATTACTGTATATCCTGTTATACTAACATGCTTATATCACTCCTGTTATCTAACGACATGTTATATATTGCTTTGGATTGTTGTTAACATTTGTGTTACAGCATGGCTGCTAATGAGGAAGTCGGAGATGTTGGGAGTGTAAATGCGAGTATTGGACAGGCCAATCCTCTACCTCCACCGGCTGTAGGAATGGAACCAGTGGTCCAGTTACTGCTACCGGGTGAGATTAGCTTGACGCAGTTTCTGTCTTATCATCCGCCCCGGTTTGAGGGGACAGAGTCCGGAGAAGAAGCTGAAGAGTGGCTGGAGAGACTTGAACAGATCTTTGTATCGGCTCCGTGTGCTATTACTGCTTGGCTGAGGCTGGCGGAGTTCCAGTTGGCTAAGAAACCATTGATGTGGTGGAGGAGCACAGTGATGGAGATGAGAGCACTGGGTGCTGTGATTGACTGGACGCTCTTCAGGACCAGGTTCTTGAACCGATACTTCTCCGCGGCAGCAAGACAGACAAAAGAGGATGAATTTTCAAGTCTGAGGCAGGGGAACATGACAGTGGCAGACTATGCCACACAGTACTCATCACTACTTAGGTATGTCCCCCATATTGCCTCTGATGGACGTGCCAAGATGAGAAATTTCATGAAAGGACTGCGACCGGAGCTCTATGACCGGGTTATTATCAATAACCCAACTTCTTTTGATGATGCTCTCACAAGAGCGGAGCTCGCTGAGCTTGGAGTGGGAGCTTATGCCATGCCACCACCGGTACCGCAACAGAGGCAGACTAGTGACAGTTTGAGGCCTCGGGGTGAGCCATTTAAACCCCGTGGTGCCTCTTCATCTTCACGGTATGGTGGAAAGAAATATTTTGGTCAGAAACAGGATGGCAAGAAAGGAAATTGGTCCGCTAGTCGAGGATCTTCGCAAGGGGATAGGCCGGGAGAGCCTAGGTGCAATAATTGTGGAGGACCACATTCTTCAAACAAGTGTCCTGCATGTTATGTCTGTGGCAAGATGGGCCACATTGCTCGGTATTGTCCCACCAGGGGAGGCCAGTCAGAGTATCAGGGCAGCAGGCCAAGGTTTGAGGATAGGACAGTGCAGCAGAGGCAGCAGTTTGGGCCTCGTCCGTCGGGAGGTCAGACAGCAGGACCACCCCAGGGGCAAGTATATGCACTGACCAGGGAGCAGGCTCAGGCAGCTCCAGAGGAGGTGATTGCCGGTACGTGTCATTTATTTACGTACCCTGCTTTTGTTTTGATAGATACAGGTGCCTCCCATTCCTTTGTGTCAGTGGGATTCGTAGAAAGACACCATATGCGCACGTCTTCTTTGCCCACGCCTCTCCTTGTCTCGACACCCACTGGAAGAAATGTTGTTGCTGATCAGTTTATGGCAGACTGCCTCATTTATTTTGAGGGCAACGAGTTGAGATCAGACTTGATTGTGCTGGGTATGTCAGACTTTGACTGCATCTTGGGAATTGATGTTCTGAACAGATACCAGGCAGTGGTAGATTGCCGGCAGAGAACAGTGAAGTTCAGACCTGAGTTGGGCAGTCAGTGGACTTTCTTTGGCAACGGGTCTCGTGCGAAGATTCCGTTGATTTCAGCGATCAAGATGTCTCAGCTGTTGGAACGTGGGCACACGGGCTATCTTATTTATGCCGTGGACACGTCTGGAAAGAGTAAAGAACTGAGGGTTGAAGATGTACCAGTTGTGGCAGAATTTGCTGATGTATTTCCAGAAGAGATCCCAGGATTTCCACCGGCCAGGGAAGTTGAATTTGGGATCGAATTGCTGCCAGGGACATCCGCTATCTCTCGTGCACCTTATAGGATGGCACCGGCAGAGTTGAGGGAGTTGAAAAAGCAGTTGCAGGATCTCTTGGACAAGGGGTATATACGCCCGAGCGTGTCGCCATGGGGCGCACCAGTTCTCTTTGTGAAGAAGAAGGACGGTTCGATGCGGCTGTGCATCGATTACCGGCAACTGAATAAGGCTACAGTGAAGAACAAGTATCCTCTCCCAAGGATAGACGACTTGTTTGATCAGTTGCAAGGTACCAGGGTGTATAGCAAGATTGACTTGAGATCCGGGTATCATCAGATTCGGGTCAGAGAGGAAGATGTGCAGAAGACAGCGTTCCGGACTCGATACGGGCATTATGAGTTCTTAGTGATGCCGTTCGGTGTGACGAACGCCCCGGCCGTCTTCATGAGTCTGATGAACAGAGTGTTTCAGCAGTATCTTGATCAGTTCGTCATCGTGTTTATTGACGACATTCTTATCTACTCCCGGAGTGAGGAAGATCATGTGAAACACTTGAGGACAGTGCTTCAGATTCTTAGAGAGCATCAGTTGTATGCTAAGCTCAGTAAATGCGAGTTTTGGCTGAGCAGTGTAGTGTTTCTGGGGCATGTCATTTCGAGCAGCGGGATATCAGTGGACCCGAAGAAGATTGAGGCTGTAATGGAGTGGGCTGCCCCCACTTCTGTGCCTGAGATCCGGAGTTTTCTTGGTTTGGCCGGGTATTATCGGCGCTTTGTTGAAGGCTTTTCGAAGATTGCCAAGCCGCTGACTCAATTGACTCAGAAAGGAATGCCTTTCTTTTGGTCAGAAGCTTGTGAGGAGAGCTTCCAGGAGTTGAAGCACCGGTTGACGACGGCGCCAGTGTTAGTGATCCCGACGGAGAACTCCAGATTCGTTCTGTATACTGACGCATCACTGCAGGGCCTTGGATGTGTTCTGATGCAAGATAAGCATGTGGTAGCTTATGCATCGAGGCAGTTGAAGCCGCATGAGACCAGATATCCAGTTCATGACTTGGAATTGGCGGCTATCATCTTCGCCCTGAAGATCTGGAGGCATTATTTGTATGGTACTTCGTTTACCATCTACACGGATCACAAAAGCCTCAAGTTTCTATTCACTCAGGCGGAGTTGAACATGAGACAGAGGAGATGGATGGACCTACTCAAGGACTATGACTGCGAGATAGAGTACCATCCCGGGAAGGCCAATTTGACAGCAGACGCCTTGAGCCGGAAAGTGAGGAGTTCTGCTGAGGACGTCATCCATTTGTCGGCTATGATGACCTCCTATTGCCATCTCGGCTATGATTTTGATATAGATGCATCACCAGTGTATGTCTCTACCTTATTAGCTGAGCCAGATATTTATGAGAATATCAGGAGAGCTCAGAGATCAGATGCTGAGGTTCAGAGATGGTTGTCTATAGTGCATCTTGGCCAGCCGACGAAGTTCAGAGTGGCCGACGACGGATCTTTGAGATTGGGTAACCGCTGGGTAGTTCCGAGTACGCCGGAGTTGCGTAAGGGAATCTTGGAGCGAGCTCACAGTAGCAGACTTAGTATCCACCCAGGCGGGAAGAAGATGTACAGAGATCTGCGTGGTCAGTTTTGGTGGAAGAGAATGAAGTCTGATGTCGTCGCTTTTGTGAAGAGGTGTCTGATCTGCCAGCAGGTTAAGGCAGAGAGGCAGAGACCTGGCGGCGAATTGAGGAGCTTGGAGATACCGAAATGGAAGTGGGAGCACATTTCCATGGACTTCGTGACTCATTTGCCGAGGAGTGCTTCAGGCTTCGATGCTATTTGGGTGATTGTGGACAGATTGACCAAGGTAGCCCACTTTATCCCCTATAGCATGACCTTTACGTTTTTGAGGATGGCGCAGTTGTATGTTAGAGATGTGGTGAGATTGCATGGGATCCCCGTTTCTATTGTGTCAGATCGAGATCCGCGATTCACATCTCATTTTTGGGAAGGCCTTCAGTCAGCTTTGGGAACTGAGGTCAGATTGAGCACTGCTTATCATCCTCAGACAGATGGCCAGACCGAGCGCACTATTCAGACGCTCGAGGACATGTTAAGAGCTTGTGTTTTGGAGTTCGATGCCTCTTGGCAGGATTCAGTGCCTTTGGTAGAGTTTTCGTATAACAATAGCTACCAGGCAAGTATTCAGATGGCTCCGTTTGAAGCTCTTTATGGCAGACGATGTAGATCGCCCTTGTGTTGGGACGATTTGGACAGTAGATCAGTCGGAGGGCCTGAGTTGATCCGGGAAATGGAAGAGAAAATAAAGACTATAAGGCAGAAAATGAAAGCAGCCCAAGACAGACAGGCAGCTTATGCAAATAAACGGCGGAGACCGTTAGAGTTTCAGTTGGGAGATAAGGTCTTTTTGAAGATCTCGCCTTTCAGAGGCGTTGTGCGATTTGGGATGCGCGGGAAACTGTCTCCGAGGTATGTTGGACCGTACGAGATCTTGCAGCGCATTGGCACATTGGCTTACCGACTGGCTTTGCCGCCTTCTTTATCTGGGATACATGATGTGTTTCATGTATCGATGCTGCGAAAGTATGAGCCGGATCCGTCTCACGTGTTGCAGCCTTCCGAAGTTCAGTTAGAGTCAGATATATCTTATGTAGAGCGGCCTGTTAGAATTCTGGACAGAGCAGACCGTAGACTTCGGAATAAAGTGATACCGATGATCAAAGTTCAGTGGGATCGCAGGGGTGTCGAGGAGGCTACGTGGGAGACGGAGCAGCATATGGTGCAGCACTACCCGGAACTATTCTCTGGTATGAGTTTATGTTTAGTTTCTGTTGGGGTAAGTGCATGTGATTTCGGGGACGAAATCTTATAAGTAGGGGAGTATTGTGACATCCCCGAAATGGTTAATTGCTATTTGGCTTTAAATTATGTTTACATGATTAATTATGTGGTAATTGATTATGTTTTGGGATTTATTTACCTTATGGAAAATGCATGGTCATATGGATAGGGATGACCCGGGGTTGCATTTTAGGGTGCATGTGGTGCATGTTGGGTAAATATTATTGGAAGCATGATTTATTTGCATTGGTTAGCAATTAATTGGAAATCATGTGTTTATTTGATATTTGGTGCATTTTGAGAAAATGCTTTGAGAAATATCATGTTGGGGTGTTTTATACACCATGGAATTGTTGGTATGCTTTTAATTAAACCCAACCCTTTTTATCCCCAACCCCACTCTTTTAAATCACTTTCACCTTTACCAAAAATCAAATCCACAAACCCTACCCCCTTCCATTTTCGAGCTCAAGCCTTTGGGTGGAGAGAAGTCCTTGCAAAATCTTGATTTGTGGAGCATATTGGGTGATTTGAGATCCCCAAGAGGTATGGGTACCTCATGCTTTAATTTTGTAAGGTTTTGTTTGAGTTTGGGTTGATTTTTAATGATTTTGAAATGGGTTTGTGTGGGTTGTTGTGGTTTTGGTTAAGGGCTAGATTTATACTTGTTTTGAAGTGTATTTTGGTGGTTTATGTTGTTGGTTGGTTGGTTTGAGTATTGGGATGGATTGGAAGAAATTTTGGGAACAAAAATGGTGAAAATCGCGAGTCTGTGCGAGGCGATCGACCGCCTGAAATGGGGCGATCGATCGCCTCGAGGCAGTACCAAAATTTCGGGTTAGGCGATCGATCGCCTGTTATGAGGCGACCGATCGCCGAGAGGCAGTAGGTTTCTCAAAGGGATGGCGATCGATCGCCATGTTTGGGGCGACCGATCGCCACAGTGATAATTTTGAGGCGATCGATCGCCTGGGTGAAGCGATCGATCGCCGCCTGTGGAATTTTGGAAAATGGTTTATTTTGTCAAATTTTTGGTATTTGGCTATTATTTGGCTTCTAATATGGGGTTGTGTGATTGTGTAGAACCATCCCAGGTAGCAACACAACCGAGGAATTGAAGCCGGACCAATTCCACTTTTGGAAAGGTACGTAGTGGACGTACGGGCACCCAACGGTAACATGTATTTTATATGCTCATTGTTTATGCATTGTGGATGCGAGTATATATGTGGTATTGCATTGTGGATGCATATACATGTTGATTTATGCCATATGAGGTATTGCATAGTGGATGCATATACATGGTAATTTATGCATATTGATGTTAGATGCATATTATGATTATTGGATGCACATCCCATGAGTCGTGGTCATCCTTTGATGATTTTAATGCTTGCCGCTTTTTGTATTGGTTCCGCTAAATGTGAAGCGAGGGGTGGGAGCGCCGCATGTCACATTTGAGCGTGGTTGTCATATGGGGCGAGGAAAGGGTATTTGCCGCTCTCTGTGAAGCGAGGGGTGGGAGCGCCGCATGTCCATTGTAGCGAGGTTATCCTATGCCGCCCATATGAATATAAGCGAGGGGCATTAAAATACACTGCGATGACAGACTAGGGAATGGTGACCAATATGTGGTACAGTTGAGATGGTATATGATGTCATGACATGTTTTGGCCATTAAAAATAATCTGTTGATTATACTCATGAGTTATGGTACAGGGACAACCAAACGGGAAGCGTTTGAAATGCATGGGAAAACGGGAAGTGTTTTATATTGATTATGCATTTACGCTTTACCTTCATATTGTGTTGAATATGAATGATTATTATTGCTCATGTTTGGGGGTTGTCCTTGTAGGTACCTTTTGGCATGATAGATGGGCTTGAACGGGTTGAGACAGTGAGCTTCACGAGCATCTTTGGTAGATGAAAGGACATGATTCTTTTGTATAGTGCCTACTCTAGGAGTAGCGTAAAACTATAGTGGATACATTCATTGATTGGAATGTAATTAATCCTTTTGTAGTCCTTTATTTTGGCATGTAAATGCTTAAGCTCATAGACTCCACCTGTTTATTATACTCTGATCATTGTTATTAGCTCTATTATGCCTTAATTCCGCACTTAAGGATTAGGGTCCTTACATTTTGCCTTGCGGCGATCGATCGCTCCAATTGAGGCGATCGATCGCCTGCTGTGTTCAAAAGCTACTGGCCCTCGGCGATCGATCGTGCCATTTAAGGCGATCGATCGCCTACACTTGATTTGCCCACTGTCCCTCGGCGATCGATCGCTGCATTTGTAGCGATCGATCGCCACAACCAGAAGTTGCGATTTTCACCATTTTGTACCAAAATTTCTTCCCAACTTCCACAACACTTATACCAACAAACTCAAAACACAAAAACACTAAAAACCTTCAATACACAACATAAAACAACCCCAAAATCCCACACCCAACCACAAATCACACCAACCCAAATAAACCCATTTTCAAACTCCAAACATCAACCCAAATTCACAATAAACCTCACAAAACGACAAGGAATGATATATATATATATACTTCCTAGGCCTCAAATCTTGCCAAGAATCACAAGAATAAAGTTTTGCAAGAACTTCTCTTCCACCTTGGAGTCCAACTCGAAAATGAGAGGAGGAGGGTAGGGTTTGAAGAGTGTTGGGGGGGTTGAATAATGTGAGGGGGGTAAGGAGGATACAAGGTTATAGTGGGTTATGAGAGTTTTAAGTAAATTTTGCACCCCACTTCCTAACATGATGTAAATTATTCCCCAACATTGTATTTTAAACACATTTCACCACAATGCGCCAAATACCAATTAAATGCATGTTTCACAAAATAAATGACTACCAACACATGTAAGCCATTAAAACAGCCAATTACCCAACATGCATAACATGCACCCTGAAATGCTCTACCAGCCCACATGACCAAGCATTTCCACATGGCAATTAATTCTAAGACATAAGGCAATTACCACCATAATTAACCACATTTAATCATATGAACACAATTAATGCTTTAAACACAATTAATCATTTCGGGGGCATCACAGCTGCCTTATGCTTGCCACCATGAACTCTGAGCTTCAGAAGCAACATGAGGAAATGGAGGCGTTCGATATGATCGAACACTTAAAGCAATTGTACCAACAGCAAGCTAGACAAGAGAGGTATGACGTCTCTAAAGCGTTGTTCCAGTGCAGGATGGTAGAGGGAAGCCTAGTTGGAACTCATGTGCTCAAGATGATTGGGTACATTGAGAATCTGGAGAAGCTGGGTTTTTCCATTGGACCAAGAGTTGGCCACCGATGTCATCTTGCACTCGTTGCCTGAGAGCTTCAGTCAATTTGTAGTAAATTACAATATGACTGACATGGAAAAGACTCTACCACAATTGCTTGGTATGTTGAGAACATATGAAGCAAATACAAAGAAGACTAAGGCCACAAATGTTCTTATTGTGAATAAGGGCAAAGGAAAGGCCAAAGCTAAAGGCAATAAGAAAGCAAAGAAGATATTTGTTAAATCTAAACCAAAGTCTTATGCACTGAAGCCAAAGGGAGGGATAGCAAAGGAAGGGAACTATTTCCATTGCGGTGAGACCGGCCATTGGAAAAGAAACAGCAAAGTATATCTGGAGGATCTAAAGAAAGGAAGTGTGACTTCCACTTCAGGAATTTTTGTTATAGAAGTCAATTTATCTACTTCTTCATCATGGGTATTAGATACTGGATGTGGATCTCACATTTGTGTAAATGTGCAGGACCTCAAAAAGAGTAGATTGTTGGTGAAAGGCGAAGTTGATCTCCGAGTTGGAAATGGAGCAAGAGTTGCTGCATTAGCTATAAGAGATTATTTATCTTTGCCTTCTGGTTTATCGTTGATTTTAAAAGACTGTTATTTTGTGCCATCCATTACCAAAAACATAATTTCTATTTCTTGTTTAGACAAGTGTGGGTTTTCATTTATGATAAAGGACAACTGTTGTTCTATTTATTTAAATGATATGTTTTATGCTAGTGCACAAATGGTGAATGGTCTTTATTTATTAAATCTTGATATGCCTATCTATAACATAAATACTAAAAGGATTAAAAATAATGATTGTAATCCGACTTATCTCTGGCACTGTCGCTTGGGCCACATAAACGAGAACCGCATATCTAAACTTCATAAGGATGGAGTATTAGATTCATTTGATTTTGAATCATATGAAACATGCGAATCTTGTTTAATGGGCAAGATGACTAAAGCCCCTTTCAAGGGACATGTTGAAAGGGCAAATGTTTTATTGGGACTAATACATAGTGATGTATGTGGACCAATAAGTACACAAGCTAGAGGTGGTTTTCAATACTTCGTTACATTTACTGATGACCTCAGTAGATATGGGTATGTGTACCTAATGAAGCATAAGCATGAAACCTTTGAAAAGTTCAAAGATTTCAAGAATGAAGTACAAAACCAACTTGGCAAACGTATCAAAATCCTTCGATCAGATCGAGGAGGTGAATACTTAAGCCAAGAGTTTCATGACTATCTAAAGGAGTGTGGGATAGTCCCACAACTCACTCCTCCATATACTCCACAATGGAATGGTGTATCCGAGAGGAGAAATCGAACCTTGTTAGACATGGTTAGATCAATGATGAGTCATGCAGATCTTCCGATATCGTTTTGGGGACACGCTCTAGAAATAGCGATTTTCTTACTGAACCGTGTTCCATCTAAATCAGTGGAAAAGACACCATATTAGATATGGACTGGGAAGCGTCCTAGTATGTCTTTTATGAAGATTTGGGGTTGTGAGGCTTACGTTAGACGTCACGCCACTAACAAACTTGGACCCAAATCTGATAAGTGTTTATTTGTGGGGTATCCTAAGGAAACGAAAGGATACTATTTCTATTATCCCACCGAGAACAAAGTAGTTGTTGCTCGGACTGGTGTATTTATTGAAAGAGAATTTATTTTTAGAAAAACTAGTGGGAGAAAAATAGAACTTAGTGAAGTTCAACCACAAGAAAACACTGAACCTGAGATTGAGATGGAAACAGAGCAGGCACCGCAAGCTGTTGTGGAAGAAGTACCTGCTCAAGAGACACAAGCCCAGCGTAGGTCTGTAAGAGAATACCGGGAGCCACAGAAATATGGATTTCTTGTGACTCAACAAGGTGACTTACTACTTATTGATGAGGATGAGCCGCCATCTTATCAACAAGCTATAATGGGCACTGATTCTGAGAAATGGCAAGAGGCCATGAAATCTGAGATGGAATCCATGTATGCAAACCAAGTATGGACTTTGGTTGATCCACCTGAAGGGGTACGACCCATAGGGTGCAAATGGATTTTCAAGAAAAAGACCGATATGGATGGTAGTGTACAAACCTATAAAGGTCGGCTGGTTGCAAAAGGATTCAAACAAATTCATGGCATTGACTATGATGAAACCTTTTCACCAGTGGCCATGGTTAAATCCATAAGGATCTTACTTGCAATATCTGCATTTCATGATTATGAAATCTGGTAGATGGATGTCAAAACAGCTTTCCTTAATGGAAATCTACTCGAGGATGTGTACATGACACAGCCCGAGGGTTTTGTCGATCCAAAGGATGCTGGAAAGATATGCAAGCTACAACGATCCATTTATGGATTGAAGCAAGCTTCTCGGAGTTGGAATCTTCGTTTTGATGATGCAATCAAAGAGTTTGGTTTTATCAAAAACATAGATGAACCTTGTGTCTACAAGAAGGTCAGTGGGAGCATAATCATTTTCCTAGTGTTGTATGTAGATGACATACTTCTCATTGGGAATGATATCCCTGCCTTACAATCTGTAAAGATTTGGCTAGGGAACTGCTTTTCGATGAAAGACTTGGGAGAAGCCGCCTATGTATTAGGAATCAAGATCTATAGAGATAGATCGAGAAGGCTTCTTGGCCTAAGTCAAAGTACATACATAGACAAAGTGCTTAAAAGGTTTAGCATGCAAGAATCAAAGAAAGGATTCGTGCCTATGACACATGGTATTTATCTCTCGAAGGATCAGTGTCCTTCAACGCCAGATGAGAGACAACGCATGAGTAAGATTCCATATGCGTCAGCTATTGGATCTATCATGTATGCCATGATATGTACTCGTCCCGATGTATCGTATGCTTTGAGCATGACGAGCAGATATCAAGTTGATCCAGGTGAAGTTCACTGGATTGCTGTCAAGAATATCCTGAAGTACTTGAGAAGAACTAAGGATACATTCTTGATTTATGGAGGTGAGGAAGAGCTCAATGTAATGGGTTACACTGATGCAAGCTTCCAAACTGACAAAGATCATTTTCGATCGCAATCTGGATATGTGTATTGCCTAAATGGAGATGCTGTGAGCTGGAAGAGTTCAAAGCAAGAAACAGTAGCCGATTCTACAACGGAAGCTGAGTATATTGATGCCTCGGATGCAGCAAAGGAAGATGTTTGGATTAGGAAGTTCATTTTTGAACTTGGAGTGGTGCCTAGCATTAAAGATCCGATAGAACTCTAAGACATATCATTAGATGATTGTTTATGACATACAAATGTAATATGATTTTATGTAATGGCAATTCATTATTATATATTATTCGATTAACTGTGCATGTGAATAAATATATATGTTAATGTCCTTAGAATAATATTGTATTATTCTTAAAGATGTCCCTAGTCAAGTATTATCATGAATAGGGATAATGATAACACGTAGAGACTAGTATGTGTTGATTGATGAACTGTTCATTGATATGAGATATCAAATCAATACATGGGTACATGTTAGAGAACGATGTACTGGACAGACCCACCATGAGAATGCAACATGGATAGTTATATGATCGTCATATGCAATTCTCATAGTGATAATAATGTATGTAATCCTTACGACTTGTGATCATCAGAGATCCCAACATAAGGAGTTATGTATCTTGATATTGTCAAACGTTACCCGTAACAGGGTAAACTATAAAGGCGACTATTGGATACACTACGAATTATGTAGAGGGATGTTGACTGATCGAGATAGGATTTGTCCCTCCTATATAACAGGAGATGTGTTTGGCCCTTGATCAAGTGAGAACTAAAATGCATGGCCATGCTCGAATGTGTCGATATGAGATATCGAGCTTATTCGTTTATTCTAGTTCTACTTGGGGATCAAGAAATAGAGATTGAATATACGAGTATGACTATTCCATGACTCGTGTTCAATCTAAACACAAAGGACAAAGGGATTAAGTTACATGGTTAATATTATCACAAGTTCTAAAGGTTATGTCGAGTCATTGACATTCTTGTAATTTGGGTAGCCTTGATGTGTTGCTAGACACCGCTCTTTGCTTGTGACGTAAAATGAGATTTTATGTCACTGCCAACATTACAAGATCCTATCGGTCGCACAAAAGATTAAATCGAGAAGAAAAATTAAATTCATGGGATAAATTAAATAATTAAGAGGAGTCTTAATTAATTAATAATTATAAGGATTAAATTATAATCACGAGCTTAAGCCCATGAGGCTTTATGAAAGCTTTTAATTAAATCCTATATAATGATATACAAGGTTATGATTAAAGGGTTAATCATACAATTCATTCCTTGATATCAAAACCTAGCCACAAAAGAAAAGGTTTTCGGCCGCCTCTTGCTCGATCATCACCGCCGCCGCCGCCGCCGTGATCTTCGACAATTCCGGCCATCGTCTAGCGGTTTAAAACCGTGTGACTTTGCTTCGTTGGTAAACAAGTCAAGCAACTTGTTTTAAACATCCCTTTTCGTTTAATCGTGTGGATACCGTTGAGGCAAGACCTTGGAGGTGTTGCTCGAGACTCGGAGATCGTTGGATGAGGTGCTTCGTGGAAACTGCTCAAACACGCTACATCTCGTCGGTGGAAATCCAGGAATCTCTTTCGGAAAGACATCAAGAAACTACGCCACTACGGGCACATCCTCAACCTTTAATTCTTCCCTCTTTTCAGTAATATCAACAGCATAGATGAGATATCCAGTATGGCCCCGTTCCAACAACTGTGCCATCTTGATAGCAGATATCAACGGGATCTTTGAACGAGAACCATCCCCAAAGAATGTCCACTGGACTCCCATATCAGACCTGAATCGGACAGTCCTTTGCCTGCAGGTCACAACTGCCTGATACCTATTCAGAACACCAATGCCCACAATGCAGTCAAAGTCTGACATTCCCAGAACAATCAAATCTGGCCTTAGTTCGTTATCCTCAAAATAAATGAGGCCGTCATAGACAATCCGATCAGTAATCAAACTTCTTCCAGCGGGTGTCGAGACTACAAGAGGCGTGGGCGACGGAGAAGTGCATATGTGGTGCCTTTCCACAAAACTTGTTGACACGAAAGAGTGTGACGCACCTGTGTCTATCAATATAAAAGAAGGGCGCGTAAATAAAAGACACGTACCCGCTATCACTTCCTCCGGAGCTGCTGTAGCCTGCTCCCTTGTCAATGCATAAACCTGCCCCTAAGGTGGCCCCATAGGCTGACCTCCATACTGCCTCGGTACAAACGGTGGCATGTGTTGCACTGCTCTGTCTGCAGGCCTCCCCGCAGAATTCTGTTGTCCTTCCCGATTTGGACATTGCCGAGCAAAGTGGCCCTTATTGCCACAAACATAACAACCGACGCAGTCTTTCGTTGAATGTGGTTGCCCACAAAGAGTGCACCGAACCTTCCCAAATCTGTCTCCCTGAGACTGTCCTCTTCCCGAAGGGGCATCATTCCTAGGGCTTCCTTTCCAACGATTCTCGGGCCTCTTACCACTAAACCTCGAAGCCGATGTGTACCCCCTTGGCTTGAACTGATCACCCCTCGGCCTTAAATTATCATAAGTAGATTTCTGAGGGGGTGCTGGAGGTGGCACGACATCAGGATATGCACCAACTCCCAGCTCGGCTAGCTCAGCCCGTGAAAGGGCGTCATCAAAACAAGCAGGGCCATAAGTGATCACCATGTCATACAGTTCCGGCCTCAAACCTTTTATGAAGTTCCTCATCTTTGCTTGAGTACTTGCGGCGATGTGGGGTACATATCTGAGCAAAGAACAGTAATGAATAGCATAATCTGACACAGGCATGTTACCTTGCTTGAGGTTAGTAAACTCATCTTCCTTAGCCTGAAGTGCAGCAGCTGAAAAATAGCGGGTCAGAAACCGAGTTCTGAACAGCTTCCAATTTATTTCTTGACCCTGAGCCTCTTGCTCTATCACTGTGGTCTTCCACCACATCAGCGCCTTCTTGGCCAATTGGAACTCCGCTAGCCTTATCCAGGCTGACTTAGCACAAGGAGCCGCCACAAATATCTGTTCGATCCTCTCTAACCACTCCTCAGCCTGTTCCCCTGT
Source organism: Haberlea rhodopensis (assembly GCA_907163345.1). Taxonomy (NCBI): domain Eukaryota; kingdom Viridiplantae; phylum Streptophyta; class Magnoliopsida; order Lamiales; family Gesneriaceae; genus Haberlea; species Haberlea rhodopensis. The sequence goes on along the minus strand of CAJQUN010000142.1, from coordinate 552,338 downwards.
CTCATTTCCTTCGAACATCGGGGGTCGGTATGTCAGGAACTGAGCCAAACTTAGCTCCCCGGGTAGTAACTGTGAGGGTTCTTCACCCAAGGCTGGCGGTGGTAGGGGATTAGTACGCCCAGCACTTGCATTCACACTCACCGCGTCTCCTATGTCGATATTTGCTGCCATACTGCAAGACAAGGGTTAACAACAATACCCAAAAGCAGTTCACATAATACATCGTTAGAGAAACAAAACATGTTAGTAAAACATTATATACTTCATATGCAACACATGCACAAAACATGTTTAAAAGTGAGCACCTAGCTAACTTATTGCTATGGCTACCCTTCACTCATTCTCGGGTTTTCTAACCACTGCTCTGATACCACTAATGTAGGGTCTTCCTACCTTAACATCATTATAATCACATATTATGGACTAATCATGCATTCATATCATCTTAGGGTTCCGGTTATAGCTTTGAGCTAATAGAATTACAGGCCAAAAATAAAATTTCGAACTTAATAATTACATTATCGATAATGAATGTTAAAGCTATAGAATTACACTACTCCTAGAGTAGAGACTATCAAAATCATGTATCCTATGTTCATTCATGCTCCTTTGCTCACTACCTCAACCCGTCCCTTAGTCCTTTAGTCCAAAAGTGTACCTACAGGAACAACCCATCATGAGCATGTACATCATTACTTAACATTATAAAGATAATGGCATATAATTAAATGCATGGAAATAATCGTAACATATACTTCCTGGTTAATCGCATTAACCCACTTTGGTTGTCCCTGTTTCATAGTCATCCATATAACCATTAGTTCTTGACATAATGATTAAAATCATACTTCACATATATGCTCACAATCAACAATGTTATTGAGAAATGGGGATGTTTCTGGTCTTGTTATGTCCGCGGAACAATTGGCCCCCTCGCTTCGACATATAGCGGTACTGTGATTACCCCTCGCTACACCTTGATAGCGGATGTAATCTCCTCGCTAGCTATGCCAGCGGTAAGTACCTTCCTCGCTTTCCCATAACAACTATCAGTACACTCAACCATTCTCAATAACATAGTTAAACACATACATCATTATCATATCATAAACATCATCATCTTATACTTACTTATCATGATCATCATCATGAACATCACATCATCTTTACTCATCATAAACATCATCATCATAAACTTACTTATCATGATCATCATCATGAACATCATATCATCTTCATTCATCATAAACATCATCATCATAAACTTACTTATCATAATCATCATCATAAACATCATATCATCTTTACTTATCATAATCATCATCATAAACATCGTAAATACTTATACAATTATTGCGTAGTCATAGTATAAGAATGTGTTACCGTCCGATGCCCGTACGTTTCATACGTACCTTAATTCCCAAAAGTGGAGAAATTGGAGAACTTTATCTCCTTGATGTTGTTGGTACCTGGGATGGTTCTACACATTCATACAAATCAATATTAGAAGCTGAACAATAGCCAAATACCAAAAATTCAACAAAAATCATCATTTTACACTTTTTAAACAGCGGCGATCGATCGCTTAAAATGTGGCGATCGATCGCCTGACTGTTTGCCTCGCGGTGATCGATCGCTTCATTTGAGGCGATCGATCGCCTGCTGTGTAAATCGCTACTGGCCTTCGGCGATCGATCGCCTCATACATGGCGATCGATCGCCACCTGCTGGTGCCCGATTTTTCACCATTTTTGAGCATTTTTCAAGCTCCACTTCATACCCTTCAAACCCAAACTTTTCAACAACACAAATATCATCATAACTCACTAAAACCCACATAAAACACCTCAAAAATCATACCCCAACCACAAACAACATATACCCAAAACAAACCCACATAAAAACACAAAAACCTAACCCATTTCAAAACTAAACATCATAAAAACTTTAGGAAGGGTTCCATACCTCTTAAGGACTCCAAATCCTACAATAAATCACACAAACTAAGGTTTTGTGAAGATTTCTCCTTCCACTTTTGCCAAGTTTCGAAAATGAGAAGGGTTTTAGGGTTGGGAATTGATTTGGGGATTTTAAGAGTGATTGGTAAAGTGAAGGGGAAAAGGGGTATAGTGGGGGTGTATGGGTTATTAATTAATTGCACCCCAATAATTAACATGATGTATAAAACGCCCAACATGGTATTTTAAAAACATTTTACAAAAAATGCAACAAACTTCCTCTAACTTCATATCTTCCTCATAATTAACAACTAATACAAATAAATCATGTTAACACCCAATTTTCTAACATGCATAACATGCACCCTGAAATGCAACCCCGGGTCACGCCTACCATGTGACTAAGCATTTCAACATGATAATTAATTTCAACACATAAAACAATTATCAACATAACATAATTAATGCCCAAATTGCAATTAATTAATTTCGGAGCATCACAAAAACAATAACGAGAAAATATCGAACTCAATCCACAAGCACTATTATTACATGTACTTCCCCCATTTTTGATTAATCAAGCTAAAAATGATTTAAGCAATTCACCCTTTCATGCATGAACATTGATCGATAATTCCAAACATGCATTGACATTTTCGAACCAACAATAGTGAATAATCCAAGAACTAACATCAACATTTACATTGAAGCCCAAAATTTTGAACTAAAAGCTGGAAATTCGAAACTCGCGTTGTTATGCTTCTGTGAACAGTAACCGTGACCTTCAAGAGTGGATTCTGATGGCTCATGGTGGCGGGAAGGGCGGCAACTGGTGTCCAAGCGTCGGCCAAGGTGAGGGAAAGGAACTAGACACCTGAATTCAAACCAAGTCGTGGTCAAAATGAAGAAATCGAGCCGTGAAGAACCCTAGCCGCTCGAACTCGTCGCTTCCTGGGAAAAATTCGACTATTTTCGCAACGTGAACAATGAATACTTGGTATGGAAATGACCACCATTGAGTGAGGAAGGTGGTGGTGGGTCGATCTCGCCGGTGGTGGATGGACGGCGGCGGGCGCACAGCTTTTCCGAGCGGGAGTCAGTCACGTGAACATGGCAGAGAAAAGGGGACGCGTTTTGAGTGTGTGTTTTTACACATTTTTGTGCATGAAAATCGCCTTTCATCCAAATTAATAGCATCCTAGCTCAACTATGTACATCGGAGTGCCATCGATATATTGATATACTAAATATACAATCGACACTTGGGGTTTATATCAATTACCATAACACAAAATTTAATTCTTCATTTTCATAAAATATTTTTTTTAAATATTAACAGATTTTATTCGATCATTTCGAAAATATGTCATGTTCCAATTTAACTGTCCATTAACATTCATATTGTCAATTTAACTTCTAATTAATTAATTCCAAATTAATTATTAATAAATTCTCAAATTATATTTAATTAACAGTAATCAAATCTCGGGGCCTTATAACATATGATACAAAGAATTCCAATGAGTTTCTATGGGTGGCAAAAAAGTAATATACCTAACACAATTACTTGTTCAAGTATGTTTCCATTCACATTTAATGCGTGATTGACGTAATCATTTAGTACAATTCTTCAATTTTTCAATGATAATAGATTCAGAATCTTTGTAACAAAGTTTTACAGTCAAGTTAATTATATGACATGCACATCTAACATGGAAAAAAACACCATCAAGCATATGTTTTAACAATTGTGATATCCCCGAAATAATTATATGCAAATTGGGCATTAATTATGTTTATGTGATTATTTATGGTGATAATTAAATTATGTGTTGGAATTAATTATCTTGGAGAAATGCTTAGTCACATGGTAGGCGTGACCCGGGGATGCATTTCAGGGTGCATGTTTTGAATTGGGGATTATCATGGTTTTATTGTGATTGTTGATAATTATATGGTAAAGCATGGATTTAATTGGGATTTTGGTGCGTTTTGGTAAAATGATTATAAAAATCATGTTGGGGTATTTTGTACATCGTGTTAATTGTTGGGTGTAATTTTAATTAACCCTTTAACCCCACTACCCCCACCTTACCCATCACTTTACCAAATCCCCAATTCACTCTCCCAACCCTAACCCATTCACCATTTTCGTTTTTGGTTTGAAAGTGGAGGGGAAATCCTTGCAAAAGTCTTGTTTGTGAGATTATTGGTAGGATTTGGAGTCCCGAAGAGGTATGGATACCTCCTTATTGTTTTTATGGTGTTTGGTTTGGTTTTGAAATGGTATTTGTTATTTGGAAATGGGTTTGTTTTGGGTTAGTATTGTTTTGGTTGGGTGTTGGATTTTTGGTTGTTTTAAGGTATATTTTTGAAGGTTGTAGTGTTTATATGTTGTTGTTTTGAAGGTATAAGTGTTGGTATGGTTTGGGAAGAGTTTGAGGTGCATTAATGGCGATTTTTCGAGGAACAGACATCGGCGATCGATCGCCCGTTTCTGGCGATCAATCGCGCGCGGGCAGTGCGCGTATGTTGTGGCTGGCGATCGATCGCCACTTTTGGGCGATCGATCGCGCCAATTGTGGCGATCGATCACCGAAGACAGAAAAGTTTGGCAGCGGGCAGAGTGGTCTCGCGATCGATCAGGCCCTCGCGGCGATCGATCGCGAGACACAGAAAAATGTGTTTTTGGATATTTTGTGGAATTTTTGATATTGGACTATTATTGGCTCCTAATATTGGTTTGTGTGAATGTGTAGAACAATCTCAGGTGGCCACACAGCTTAGGAGATAAAGTCCACGACACAACACATTTTGGGGCTAAGGTACGTAGTGAGACGTACGGGCATCGAACGGTAAAACGTATTATTACGCATTGAATTGGTTATGCATTATGGTTGCACACATGGAATTAATTATGCATTGTGGTTGCATACATGGTCTTGGTTATGCATCATGGTTGCATACATGGGTTGAATATGCATTGTGGTTGCATGTGTATATTGGATGCATTGGTGCATGTGATTGTGAGTCGAGATTATATTCCAGTGATGAAGAATACTTGCACCCTTCATGTCGAAGCGATGATAGAATACTTGCCGCTGTCATATTATAGCGATGAAGAATATTTGCTGTGAATATGTCGAAGCGATGGATCATGCCGCTATCATATTATTGCGAGGGATATTATGCCGCTATTATGTCGAAGCGAGGGGTATTAATGCCGCTGTCATGTAAACACGAGGGGTATTATGCCACTGATATAATAAGACTGGAAATGGCCATTGGTATACATGGAATGGATGCGTGTCATGATATACATTATTGGTATTATAATCCAGTTATTATGAACGTGGTACAGGGACAACCAAAGGGAGCTTTTAAATGTATTAAACACAGGAAGTGAATCGTATTTACGATTTATGCATTTGAATTACAATCATATTATTGTGAATATGGTTTATATGCAAGCTCATGGTTTTGGGGTTGTTCCTGTAGGTACTTTTGGACGGACGGGTTAAGGCGGGTTGATGCGGTGAGCTAGTGAGGAGTGCTTTTAGCATAGCAGGCTTAATTATTTTGCATAGTCTCTACTCTAGCAGTAGTGCAAAGCTATAGGATTAACATTCAATTGGTTGGGAATGTAATTAATCCCTTTTGGAAATTTTATTTTGGCCTGTAATCTTAACGGCTCAAGGCATCAACACGAACTTTATATTCTTAGATGCATGTTAGCTCTATTTACGCCTTTAATCCGCACTTAAGGAACTAGGGTCCTTACAACAATGCTTTTAAATTACCCATTTGCCGAGTTATTACTCGATGCATTGTCAAGTGTAATTGAAAAAAATTATTCTGCAATTCCATTAATTCTTCAAACATTAACAACATATTTAGCAATTACATACCCAGCATGTGAAGAATCTAATGTATCAAGTGACAAAATTCATTTCTGGAAACGTCAGTTGTCCCAATGGCAAGCAAAACAAGATATGAAAGTAATTTCTTGTTCGTCCAAATATCATTAGTTAAACTAGCTCTGCAAGGGAGAGAAGAAAAATGCTCAATTCAAGTTTTACGATATTCAACAAATATATCCATACAATTTTTTGGTAAAGTATGTCTGGAAAATATGCTTAAAAGCATGTTGTATAGCAGAACAAAATTCAATAAAACCACCACGTTCACATTTTATAAAAGGAAGCTCAAATGTAATAACATATCGAACTAATGTCCTACGGTTTACTAGAGGTTATAAAAAAAATTGGTGCTGATTTGAGGATTAATTTGTAACTATGTTAGCTCCCTACCTATTGGTTGTAGAGATACCTCATCAACATTATCTGTTTCAAAATTATGTTTTTTAAATGTTCTGGTACCTCCAGCGGAACAGCCTGTTTTTTAGTTGTAAGTGGTTTTACATATTTTGCAAATAACAACAGATTCTCATACTTGGTTTCTGCTCGATATCAAAATGATCACATACCTTGCTTCGTTTGGGACAGTTACTCGTTCGACTCCCAACAGTGGTGGCTCCGGATGACTCCACTTGCGGCAGTCGATGGGAAGCGGAATGTTCTGCAATTTGTTCCGCTTCTTCGTCAATATAGTGCATATCATCAAAGTCAATAAAATAATCATATTCTTCGTGTACTGGTGGAATTGAGGGAGCATCACCACGATCACCACTTCGACCATCTCTGGTAGAAGAAGATGTCATATAGTAATAATGTAAATATTTATCTAAACGAACTAATAATGATATTATGATAATAAAGTTGTAATAAAATTGTGATAATTGAAATATAATTTAGAGATTGAGAGAATGTATGCATCTTCAGAAAATTGGATGTGAGAGTGAGAATTTGAGACTTGTTTAAGTGATTTTTGGTAGAAATGAAATGGTATTTATAGGTTTAAAAAAAATTAAAAATATTATTTTAATACCCAGCGTCTATTAGCCGTTGGCAATATGGTCGTTGGGTCTTTTGGGAATTGGAGTCAATGGCTATAATTTCATTTTATTTTATTTTTTTTAATTTTTATTTCATATATTTAGTTTTTTTGAATTTTTTTGTTATGTGTCCGATTCTGATTTCGGTTCCGACACTCCATATTGGAACCGACCCAACTAAGCTTGTCCGATCCGGGTAGGAAATGGATCGGACAGTGTGATGACCAGGGATTATAGGTGTTAATCCCGTAGTGTTAATAATCCCTAAAGTGGTTTTACGTGGCGATTTGGAGTTTAATCGAGGTATTGGGCCTTCTGGGCTCGTTTATTTGGGTAGTTGGGATCGTTGGATCCAGAGGTTGAGATTGTATTCTCATTTGGGTGAAAAACCTAAGAGTTGGGTTTTTGATGTGTCTCGGGATCTCGGGTGCTTGTGTGAGCACCGGTAGGGGGTTTTGGAGTTAGAGAGAGAATTTTTGAAAACAGATGATTTTTAATGAATCATGATGTATTTGTGGGGCTATTAGTATTTCGGGGTATTTTTGCTATAAATACCAGTTGAACCCGAGATTTTAAGGATAATTTCATTTCAGCCCCAATTTTCTTCTCTCTCCCCGCATGCGATTTTTCCCGTCTGGACCAGCACCCGCCGCTTCAGGCGCTTCGCCCGCCGCCGTCCGGCCGCCGTTCGGCGCGTGCGACCCGTCACCGGCTTCGTCTCGTCGAGGCGCAGCTATCCCCTCTGTCAATTCAAAGTTTCGTGGCGTTTTGAAGTCGGATTTAGCAGGAATGCGTCGATCCCCAAAAGCTAGGGTTCTTCGATTTCGGTCGATTTTCCTTCCGATTTTCGTTTGGGTAACCTCCTTTACCTCTTTTTCATGCTTCTCGTGTATTTCCATGCTGAAATTGGTGGTTTTGGTTCGAAATTATTTTCGAAAATTTGTAGGGTTGGTTCGAAAATTTGGGGGTTTTGGCAAGGGTGATGATTCTTGCTATTGATAGCTTAATTCTCTTTTTAGATGAATTATGGTGTTTATTTGGGTTCGATTTGTGAGATAAAGGTTCGAATTCTGTAGGGTGTTCTTGAGCAATTTTCGATATTGTCTCATTCGTTCCCCTCCCTGCATGTACCCTGCCCCGGGTCTTTTAAGAGGTTAATTGTCGTGTGTTGACAATGTTTTGAGGGTTATAGGTGTGCTTGAGCATGGGTTACATGTTCGTAAATAATTGTGAATTATTTATCGTGTTAGCACATCGTTCCTCGGGGCATGGAACTCGAGCAAGGTTTGGCTCGGACTTCGGAGATTTAAGGTACGTGCGACGTACGAGCATTACTATATATGTGAAATGCATAAGGTGTTTTTGATTTCATTGAATATTGTGCGTATGGTTATATATATATATGTTGATATAGCCAAGGAACGACCAAATCTTGATATCGCCGCTTGTAGCGTGCGTGACACTAGAGTAGGATAACTCTTACAAGATATAAGGGGTACTGGGTTTATATGACTATTGTAGGGCATTTGAGATGCCTGAGGATGATCGTAGAATCATGTATTCATTATAAGACATTTGAGATGTCTAGGTTCATAGAATCATGTATTCATTATAAGACATTTGAGATGTCTAAGTTCATAGAATCATGTATTCAATATAAGACATTTGAGATGTCTAGGTTCGTAGAATCATGTATTCATTATAAGACATTTGAGATGTCTAGGTATAATGAAGAATTAGTAAAATAAATGCTAGTCATTTGAGCTATCTGTGATTGATAGCGAGGTTGGGAAATCAGTATTAGATATTGAGATATCTATATTTTTGCATGTATAATGAATTTGGTATCACTATCTATTGATACTCGAGGATTAAGCATGCAATGGGTTAATCAATGTGTTGATTTACTGATTTATGAGATTTGATGAGTTTGATGATTGTGAGAACAGGGACAGTACACGGAATCCAAGATGAGGTTGCCATCCAAGGAGTATCATTTAAATTCATTAGTATTTACCTTTGTTGTAAATTATGAATTTCATTATTGTGATTATGGGATTTTGTGTATTGGTATGCTCACCCCGTTGGGGGCTGTCTCTGTTGGGACAGGTGAACAGGTACATCGATGGCTGTGGAGCTGAGCTCGAGCTGTTGATTGGAGGTACTCCCAGGATCGTGGTACCAGGGCTTGATGGAGCACGGTATCGTATAGAGTACTTATATACACCTGAGGATTATATACATATTCATGATGCTCGCATGTGAGCACGATTATACTTGTATATGGATTGTATATAAAGGCATGAGCCTTTCTCTCTTTCATTTGAGGTTGCATGCAATTAGAGGTAGAATTGCTAAATGATATGAGAGTTATTGGTGTATTATGTGGGTGTTGAAACCCACTTTTGTCGTCATATGTGTGGTGTCTTCCCTGGCTGGGAATTTACTTGTATTACTGCTTTCTGATGAGTATTATGTGTTCCCTGGCCGGGAATTATGTTATGTGTTGTGCCTTTTTTTCGGGATAGCTCTATTTATGGGGAGACTCTGCCCAAATTTTTATAAAGTCCACAATGTGAAAAGTGGCACCAAGGGGATGGTAAAGGGCAAACATATGAGTCTTTTATTGTTAGGATGATGATCTTATAACATTGAGTATTAAAGGAAATTTTGTAATTGACATTCAATGGTAAAGTATCATCTGAGCTTACCGATTGACTTTTTATTGAAAGCATGTGCCACACATAGTGGTTAATACACTAATCAGGGATTAAGGGCTAAGGGGGTCCTTACATTAGTGGTATCAGAGCAGTGGTTGCTCATTGGGGCTGTTAAGGGCCTAGGAAGTTATTGATAGCACATATTTATGCAGGATGGCATTAATGTTGTATGACATAACAAATTGTTTATGTGCTATTATGATATGAAAAGTGGTATTGCTAACCATTGTGGTTGCAGGAATCGTGTGGAACACGATAGGATGGCATTAATAGTGATGTCTGGCACTCCGTGTGTTACGTGCCAAGGAATCTGATTTTGTAAGAGAATCAGGAAAAAGGGATATTTCCGAGGTTACAGGAAATATGGAGTACGAAAAGGAATGATGATTATACGTATGTACGGGCATCCCAAGGGCAACATGTACTATCTGTTTAGTCATTTAACACAAGGTAAATCAAGGTATGCATAAGATAGTGCATTATGATATGATACATGTTGATACGCATCGTTTTGCATATGTATATTGTGAAATATAAAGTGAAGATTTCAATGCTTACACTAAGGTCCATATGAAGCGAGGAAGAATTCCGCTTATATGGAGTAGTAAGAAGCATTGAAATGCACTATTGATATTTCACGAGTCCAGGTTATCCTAGTGAGGATTTCAATGCTTACGCTAAGGTCCATATGAAGCGAGGAAAAATTCCGCTTATGTGGAGTAGTAAGAAGCATTGAAATGCACTACTGATAAGTGACTCAATTCCATAAGAAGCAAGAATTCTGCTGACATGGATTCCATAGGAAGCGAGGAAAAATTCCGCTTACGTGGATTTCCATAAGGAGCAAGAATTCTGCTTACGTGGATTCCATAGGAAGCGAGGAAAAATTCCGCTTATGTGGAGTAGTAAGAAGCATTGAAATGCACTACTGATAAGTGACTCAATTCCATAAGAAGCAAGAATTCTGCTGACATGGATTCCATAGGAAGCGAGGAAAAATTCCGCTTACGTGGATTTCCATAAGGAGCAAGAATTCTGCTTACGTGGATTCCATAGGAAGCGAGGAAAAATTCCGCTTACATGGAAAAGGAAGGAGGAACCATAATTTCATGTGTCGATTTATATTCATTTCTCTATGAGGACACGGTTGGTGGCGATGGTTCATTCCGCCAGGTGTATTTATAGCGATGGTTCATTCCGCTATATTGATTGGCGATGGTTCATTCCGCCAGGTGTATTTATAGCGATGGTTCATTCCGCTATATTGATTGGCGATGGTTCATTCCGCCAGGTGTATTTATAGCGATGGTTCATTCCGCTATATTGATTGGCGATGGTTCATTCCGCCAGGTGTATTGATAGCGATGCCTCTTTCCGCTACTATGTGGACGATGATTCATGCTCAGGTGTATAGCGATGTTTCATGCCACTTATTATATGACGAGGTGTCATGCCGTCGATTCTATAGCGATGGATTGTGCCGATGTACTCAGCACAGGATTTTGCCGTCTTCGAGCGATGGGTGCTGATTTCGTACTATTATTGAGCGACGGAGACAGGTATGCCGCTATATTGTTAGCAATGAGGTATGAGATATTGATATTCTATTTGCTTTATTGTAGCTGGCATGCGTTGAGATACATGTTTTATTATGACTATTTTATTAGCATGATAGTGGATGACATACGCTGATGTACATGTATCGTCACTAGTTGGCAATGCCTTAGATGCCATGAGTTGGCATGTGTCGTCACAGGATGACGATGACGATGGTGTAGGAGATGTCTTATTAGACATGCATCATCGTTACGATGAACGATGCGTTGAGTATACGTATTCAGTGGTATGCCTTGGGTGCCAGTACCGAGCACAAGGTGGTGTGTGCGGCACCGATTGACGTGACCCTTATACCGAGCGGGTTGCTCGAGGAATGGATGGATACGCTGTACATGTGATTGTACCACAGCTTACGTTTGGGGTGATCATATTACGAGTGGTGATACCCTTGAGGTATGCTCGTTGGAATGGCTTTTGGCCATGTGATTTGACGACAGGAGTAATCATGGAGGAAATTACTCGCTTTCTGTCGATGTGACATGTGGTAGACATGGTCACACCACCCTTGAAGGTGTAAGATGGGTCCTAAGGGAGTAGGATCAGGTTATGTTAAGTACATAGGGACATTGGAGTGTCCAGGGTGTATCGGCATTTAAGGATTGTTGGGTAAAGACCCACTACTCTATTGAGTTTTCTTCCCATAGTATGATATACCATGTGGAAACGTCCGTCTTATTGGTAGGTTTGAGGTGAACCTAGAGAGGGCAGCGACTAGTTTGTCTGCCGTGTGTGTGCAGCACCATGAGGGGCTTGCTAGAGCCGTTTTACTGCTCGTTGGAACCAAGTTTGGCAAATCGTAAGGTGATACGATGTGGGTTGTGGTGGACTCTAGCAGTCACCACGTCATTTGAGGTTGAGTGAGGTTGTACATGCCTCACTGAAACGTGTATACGTTTATGTTTAATCTTGGTGAGACTTGTCTGGGACAGCTCACAATGTTGGAGTACCAACAAGAGAGTCAGCAAGTTGTTGTTGACTCGATCTGAGGGAAACAGTGTATTTGGGATACAATGGGTGTTATTGTATCCAGTTTTTTTCGAACTGTGGTTCGAGACTTATGGATCTCGAGTTCGATGGCACTTCCCTTGTGAGGAAGGAGGTAGTATTATACCTATTTGGGAATCTTTGAAAGATTCGGTGAGTTGGTACGTGTGGTGTTGATTTTGGGAATCACACCGTGTTGTTGATCGTCGATTATCATTCTCCACTGGTAGGGAATGACTCAGAATTGACGGTTGTGTTTTGGGCTTAGGGGTAGGTTGTAGATACCCGAGCCAAGTGCATTGAGTATGCATGCGATGTCAGTGCTTAGGCAGGTATACCGATGAGTATACGGATGCCAGTTATTGATTTCCTTTCTGTCAAGCATAGAGTTATGCTATTTTAGGATGGTTAAATCTCTGATGAGAGATATGGAACACCTTGAGATTGGGAATCTCCATGACACGATAATTATGAGGAATAATCGTGAAGTTAGTTGACTCCCTTTGAGGAGGGATTATCTTGTGTGGGTTAAGGTATTTCCCTTGTTGGTGTTTTCCTTCGAGTTATGTGATAGCCTTCCCAAGTTGGATTGTTAAATCCTAGGATTATCAAGGGATGGCAGGAATTTCGGATTTGTTGGGTGTCGCTGACGACACGAGCGTTGAGGATGCAATAGGTTTATTGCATGTCCTTTCAAATTTTGAAACTCTGTGGAGTCTCGATTGTTTATTATGATCAGGATGTGGTTCTTGGGATATCCGGAGGTGGACATCTTGTGAGATGTCTTTTGTGTGGATCGGTGGCCGTGAGTTGCCCGATCCGAGTTGCAGAGGGTGCAACTGCTCCTTGGATGGAGGTGGTCTGTATAGCGGGAACCAGGGTTGGTATGTATACACCGTGGTATACTAGTGTTTTCCTCGTAACGAGGTATGTTAGACATCGTGAGTCATGATAGAGAGGTCATTGAATGATATCTACGATGGAATCGGGAGCAATTCGAATCCGTGCAGTTTCTGTTGACTAACTGCTTTTGGATTATTAGCGTTGAGTTGTGCTGACGCTCTTTGACGTTATGATGGATTTGGAAGTCTATTCCACTCCAGAGTTTGACACGAGGTCAACGTTCTCACGGTTGAGGTGTCATTCAGGATGCGTTCTTACTAGTTGTATTAGAACTAAGGATGACTGTCTGATCTACAGTCGTAAGTATAGGTTATTTTGCAGTCATGAGAGACTGACTTTGGGGATGACCCGCATCGAGGTACGTTTTGCCTCTTAGGTGATATGTCGGTTTTGGTAAGTCGCTCTGTTTCAGAGTTTGAAGAGAGGTAAGTATCCTCGCGTTTATTAATACGATTCTGATATGGTCAAGAATCGAGGTTATGGCTTCATGTTGTTGTGTAGCCTGGGTGTTACGTGATACACCAGTGCTCATTTCGAGGACGAAATTCTTTTAGTGGGGGGATATTGTGATGACCAGGGATTATAGGTGTTAATCCCGTAGTGTTAATAATCCCTAAAGTGGTTTTACGTGGCGATTTGGAGTTTAATCGAGGTGTTAGGCCTTCTGGGCTCGTTTATTTGGGTAGTTGGGATCGTTGGATCCAGAGGTTGAGATTGTATTCTCATTTGGGTGAAAAACCTAAGAGTTGGGTTTTTGATGTGTCTCGGGATCTCGGGTGCTTGTGTGAGCACCGGTAGGGGGTTTTGGAGTTAGAGAGAGAATTTTTGAAAACAGATGATTTTTAATGAATCATGATGTATTTGTGGGGCTATTAGTATTTCGGGGTATTTTTGCTATAAATACCAGTTGAACCCGAGATTTTAAGGATAATTTCATTTCAGCCCCAATTTTCTTCTCTCTCCCCGCATGCGATTTTTCCCGTCTGGACCAGCACCCGCCGCTTCAGGCGCTTCGCCCGCCGCCGTCCGGCCGCCGTTCGGCGCGTGCGACCCGTCACCGGCTTCGTCTCGTCGAGGCGCAGCTATCCCCTCTGTCAATTCGAAGTTTCGTCGCGTTTTGAAGTCGGATTTAGAAGGAATGCGTCGATCCCCAAAAGCTAGGGTTCTTCGATTTCGGTCGATTTTCCTTACGATTTTCGTTTGGGTAACCTCCTTTACCTCTTTTTCATGCTTCTCGTGTATTTCCATGCTGAAATTGGTGGTTTTGGTTCGAAATTATTTTCGAAAATTTGTAGGGTTGGTTCGAAAATTTGGGGGTTTTGGCAAGGGTGATGATTCTTGCTATTGATAGCTTAATTCTCTTTTTAGATGAATTATGGTGTTTATTTGGGTTCGATTTGTGAGATAAAGGTTCGAATTTTGTAGGGTGTTCTTGAGCAATTTTCGATATTGTCTCATTCGTTCCCCTCCCTGCATGTACCCTGCCCCGGGTCTTTTAAGAGGTTAATTGTCGTGTGTTGACAATGTTTTGAGGGTTATAGGTGTGCTTGAGCATGGGTTACATGTTCGTAAATAATTGTGAATTATTTATCGTGTTAGCACATCGTTCCTCGGGGCATGGAACTCGAGCAAGGTTTGGCTCGGACTTCGGAGATTTAAGGTACGTGCGACGTACGAGCATTACTATATATGTGAAATGCATAAGGTGTTTTTGATTTCATTGAATATTGTGCGTATGGTTATATATATATATGTTGATATAGCCAAGGAACGACCAAATCTTGATATCGCCGCTTGTAGCGTGCGTGACACTAGAGTAGGATAACTCTTACAAGATATAAGGGGTACTGGGTTTATATGACTATTGTAGGGCATTTGAGATGCCTGAGGATGATCGTAGAATCATGTATTCATTATAAGACATTTGAGATGTCTAGGTTCATAGAATCATGTATTCATTATAAGACATTTGAGATGTCTAAGTTCATAGAATCATGTATTCATTATAAGACATTTGAGATGTCTAGGTTCGTAGAATCATGTATTCATTATAAGACATTTGAGATGTCTAGGTATAATGAAGAATTGGTAAAATAAATGCTAGGCATTTGAGCTATCTGTGATTGATAGCGAGGTTGGGAAATCAGTATTAGATGTTGAGATATCTATATTTTTGCATGTATAATGAATTTGGTATCACTATCTATTGATACTCGAGGATTAAGCATGCAATGGGTTAATCAATGTGTTGATTTACTGATTTATGGGATTTGATGAGTTTGATGATTGTGAGAACAGGGACAGTACACGGAATCCCGGATGAGGTTGCCATCCAGGGAGTATCATTTAAATTCATTAGTATTTAGCTTTGTTGTAAATTATGAATTTCATTATTGTGATTATGGGATTTTGTGTATTGGTATGCTCACCCCGTTGGGAGCTGTCTCTGTTGGGACAGGTGAACAGGTACATCGATGGCTGTGGAGCTGAGCTCGAGCTGTTGATTGGAGGTACTCCCAGGATCGTGGTACCAGGGCTTGATGGAGCACGGTATCGTATAGAGTACTTATATACACCTGAGGATTATATACATATTCATGATGCTCGCATGTGGGCACGATTATACTTGTATATGGATTGTATATAAAGGCATGAGCCTTTCTCTCTTTCATTTGAGGTTGCATGCAATTAGAGGTAGAATTGTTAAATGATATGAGAGTTATTGGTGTATTATGTGGGTGTTGAAACCCACTTTTGTCGTCATATGTGTGGTGTCTTCCCTGGCTAGGAATTTACTTGTATTACTGCTTTCTGATGAGTATTATGTGTTCCCTGGCCGGGAATTATGTTATGTGTTGTGCCTTTTTTTTCGGGATAGCTCTATTTATGGGGAGACTCTGCCCAAATTTTTATAAAAGTCCACAATGTGAAAAGTGGCACCAAGGGGATGGTAAAGGGCAAACATATGAGTCTTTTATTGTTAGGATGATGATCTTATAACATTGAGTATTAAAGGAAATTTTGTAATTGACATTCAATGGTAAAGTATCTTCTGAGCTTCCCGGTTGACTTTTTATTGAAAGCATGTGCCACACATAGTGGTTAATACACTAATCAGGGATTAAGGGCTAAGGGGGTCCTTACAGACAGGGAACCTGTTATGTAGCTACTTTGAGGGAGCTAATCCTCCATAGATGAGAAGTTGATAAGAAGAGAAGAGTTTACTTGAGAGAGAAGTTTAATTCCAGTAAGAAGTTTAATTATTGAAAAATTATCCAGTAACCCACTTATTACTAATCACAGCTATTTATACTAATTATCCATGGACTTCTATTTATCAGTTATTTAACAATGCAGTACATTTAAGCCAATTCAACAATAAAATCTTCTAGCCTTCGAGGTTTGCTTCTTAATCTCTTCTGTTGATTGTGCATCTCCTTCTCAAGCGTATCATTCCCTCCATCGATCAAAAACACCTTGTCCTCAAGGTGAAAGTCTGGAAAAATGCTTTGAAAAGAAGATAAATCCATCCATGAAGTCTCTTCGAGTGGTAATCCCTCCCACTGTACCAGAAGTTGAGTAACCCAACTATGATTTCTTTTGAGGCGTCGAATATCAATAATTGCCAATGGTACCAAGAGGGGCTGATTGTCAACGGAAGATGTCGGAAGTAACAATGGAGCAACTTGAGTAGGCTGTGAGCAAAGCTTAAGTGAAGCCACATGAAAAACAGGATGAATTCTTGAAGCTGCCGATAAAGCAAGTTTGTATGCAACCTGACCCACCTTCTTGATGATCTCGAATGGACCATAATAACGCTTGCTAAGTTTCGTAAACTTACGACCTGTTAGACTCGTCTGACGATGTGGTTGAAGACGAACGTAACACCATTGCCCCACTTCAAAATGAACCTCTCTGCGGTGTTTGTCTGCTCCCGTCTTCATCCTGGCTTGAGCACGCTGTAAATGTTCACGTAATTGTCGTAACAAACTATCACGATCCTGAAACCAATTATCAACAGCCTCTATCATTGAAGAATCCTCAATATAACCAGGAACATTAGGAGGTGGTTTTCCAAAGACAGCTTCAAAAGGAGACATGGCAATAGCAGAATGGAAGCCGGTGTTATAACTCAACTCAGCCCACACCAACATCTTGAACCATTGATCTGGTTGATCAGATACAAAGCATCGCAAATATTGTTCTAAACATCTGTTCAAAACCTCTGTTTGACCGTCAGATTGTGGATGATATGCACTCGACATACACAAGGATGTTCCACTGAGACAGAATAATTCCTGCCAAAATTTACTCAAAAAGATTGGATCACGGTCCGAGACAATGGATTTCGGAAAAGAGTGATGTTTCACCACAATATCAACAAAAAGTGTGGCTACCGTCACTGCTGTAAAGCCCGATTTTAAAGCCCCAAAATGTGCATATTTTGATAGTCTATCCACCACCACCAAAATTACTGAGAACCCATGAGAAGGTGGGAGTCCAGTAATGAAATCCATCGAAACATCCTCCCACACATTATGAGGAATCGGCAAAGGATTTAACAACCCTTGAGGTTTAGCAGTACTATATTTGGTTTGGAGGCAAATACCACAAGCATCAACATATGCTTTCACATCCTTGGCCATGTGATCCCAACAAAAACTGGTACGAACTCGAGCTAAAGTTTTTTTCACTCCTGCGTGACCAGCTAAGGGTGTGTCATGGAACTCATAAAGCACCTTAGGTAAGAAGGAAGAATTTGGGCTAAGATAAATGCGCTTATGTTTATAGAATATCCCTTCTTTGTAGTGAAAAGGTGAAGGAGATGTATCTGAAGAATGGAGACGAGCTTGAAGGTCAAGGTAGAAGGGTACCGTAGCCATCTCATGTTTAAGTTCGGAAATGAAAGAGAAAGATGGTACTGTGAGAGCTGACAGTGTAGGAGATTGTGGAGAGGAATGCAGATCAGGAATGAACTCCCTAGATAAGGCGTCTGCTACGACGTTCGTAGGGCCCGGAGTATAGTGAATATCGAAGTCATAACCTAAGAGTTTAACAAGATATTTTTCTTGAGCAGGTGTATGGATTGGTTGTGTAAGAAGAGCTTTTAAACTCTGATGGTTGGTAAGAATGGTAAAGTGATTTCCAAGGAGATATTGGCGCCATTTTGCCACTGCATGAGTTAAGGCCACAAGTTCACGAACAAAAGTTGATGAATTGGCTAAGTGTGATGGAAATTTCTTACTGAAGTAAGCAATAGGATGTTGATTCTGGCACAACACTGCCCCCATTCCTGTACACGATGCATCAGTTTGGATTTGAAAAGGGTGACTGAAATCTGGAAGAGCCAGAACAGGAGTCTGAGTTAAAGCTTTTTTAAGTTCTTCGAATGCTTCTTGAGTATGAAGGGACCACTGAAAGTTATCGATTTTGAGAAGATCAGTGAGTGGTGTGGCTATATTAGCATATCCTTTAACAAATTTGCGATAATAGCCTGAAAGACCAAGAAAACCCCGTAAGGATTTAAGAGATTTTGGTCGAGGCCAATCAAGGATGGCTTGAATTTTCTCAGGGTTGGGTTGTACCCCTTTGTCCGAAACCAGATGTCCTAAGTAGTCGATGGTTTGTTGACCAAAAGAGCATTTCAACCACTTAGCGAAGAGTGAATGTAAACGTAAGCACTGTAGGACCGACTCTAAGTGAAGAACGTGATCATCGAAAGTTTTGCTATAGATCAATATATCGTCAAAGAAAACGATGACAAAGTGGCGTAGGAATTCACGAAATATAGTATTCATGGTAGCTTGAAAAGTGGATGGGGCATTCGTGAGACCAAATGGCATGACAACAAACTCATAATGGCCCTCATGCGTGCGAAATGCTATCTTATGAATATCAGGGGGATGAATACGAATTTGATGGTATCCAGCTCGAAGATCGATTTTAGAAAAAATAGTGGCGCCATGAAGTTCATCTAAAAGTTCATCCACTGTGGGAATTGGAAAACGATCTTTAATGGAAATATTTTTCAAGGCCCGGTAATCTACACAAAAGCGCCAAGTACCGTCTTTCTTTTTGACTAATAACACCGGAGATGAATATGGACTGTGGCTTGGGCGAATAAACCCCGATTGTAACATCTCAGAAACTAGGTGTTCTATTTCTGTTTTTTGAGAGTGCGGATATCGGTAGGGTTTAACGTTGATAGGTTGTGAGTTAGGAAGGAGATTGATTTTGTGATTAATGAGGCGATGGGTAGGTAATTGATTTGAGTCCTTGAACACCTCCTTATACTGATCAAGCAATTGTGAAAGTGACTTTGAAACCAGAGTTGAAGATACCTGAGTGTGTAACTGAGCCCCAATTGGAGTAGCATACAGATGAAAATATGCTGCAACTCCATCCACAGAGGAAAGGCGATGTAATTGATGAACTTGAAGAGGCTCACACTGAAGCAAAGGTTCGCCTTGCAGATGGACCACCCTATCCTTCCAACGAAACTCCATGTATAACTGCTGATAATCCAAAGTTATAGGCCCCAAGAGTTCGAGCCATTGAACCCCGAGAACAAGATCAGCGCCTTGGATTTGGAGTATATAAAAATCGATGTGAAACTCTTCCGAACCCAAAGTAATCGCCACATGTGGACAATAACCTTCACATGTCAAGGATTGTCCATTCCCCACCAACACCCGGAAATGAGGTGATGAAACAATCGGTAACTTCAAAAATCGGGCTACTCTCTCTTGAATAAAGTTATGAGTACTGCCACCATCAATTAATGTTTGGACCTTTAAACCACCAATCACAGCTTGAAGTCTCAATGTGCGTGGCGATATTTGACCAGCCATAGCATGAAAGCTAATTTCTGGAATAATTGACCCGACGTCCACCGCGTCAACAGGACTGATTTGGGACTCCAAGTCTACTTCCTCATCAGCCAACATAAAACAGAACAGACGGCCTTTACATTTGTGGCCTGGGGCAAATTTTTCATCACAGTTATAGCATAATCCTTTCTCTCGTCTGATGGACATCTCAGCTGGTGACAGACGTTTAATAGTGATCGGAAGTGCTTTCTTCGGTCCTTGAAATGAGTTCGGAACATGTGGTGTTGGTAATAATGGTGGTAATGTAGATGATTTTATGACTCCGAAAGGTTTAGTCCACTGGTGAGAATTCTCTGATGCTGAACTTGATGAATTGAATTCGGTAGCCTTATCCTCAAACAATCGAGCCAACGACATAGCCTGAATTAGAGATTGTGATCGACACATTTGTACTTCACGGCGTAATTGTGGACGAAGTCCGGATATAAAACAACTGATGAGGATGTGTTCTGGAACCCCCACCACTCGAGTGACCAACTGTTCAAAAGATTGCATGTAATCGCCTAACCTGCCTGTTTGAGTTAACCTGCACAATCTGCCAAATGCGTCCTCATATTCGGAAGGACCAAAACGCTTTTCAATCGTAATCAGAAATGCACTCCACGTCGGAAACAACTGGTTTTTTTGCATCCAATCGAACCAATCTAATGCCGCTCCCTCGAGATGGAAAGAAGCAACTACTAATCGATGTTGATCCGGAGTTATAAAAATCGAAATACCTTTGAATTCTCGCAATCCACGTGGAAGGATTATTGCCAGCAAACCTTGGCGCTTCTAACCGAAGTGATTTTAGGTGATTCTGAGATTCCAATTGAGACTGTGTACCTGAATTCGGCCATGGCTCCTGGCGTGGTGACCGTATGCCTGGATCGGGCGCAATCTGTGAAGAACGGTGCATATATTGCTCAACCTTAGCATCTAAGGTCGTCACTCCAAATGACAGTTCCTTAACCGATGTAGACAGTAATTCGATGTGCTGATTTTGTGCGGCGATTGAATGTGCTTGATCTTCGCGCATCGTGTGCAAGTGAATCAAAATCTCATCAATTTTTGCTTGACGTGTACCGTCTGCCATGATCGCAATTGGACAACTGAAAGTGTACAACGAGAGCACCAAATTGTTAGGTAGCTACTTTGAGGGAGCTAATCCTCCATAGATGAGAAGTTGATAAGAAGAGAAGAGTTTACTTGAGAGAGAAGTTTAATTCCAGTAAGAAGTTTTCTTATTGAAAAATTATCCAGTAACCCACTTATCACTAATCACAGCTATTTATACTAATTATCCATGGACTTCTATTTATCAGTTATTTAACAATGCAGTACATTTAAGCCAATTCAACAATAAAATCTTCTAGCCTTCGAGGTTTGCTTCATAATCTCTTCTGTTGATTGTGCATCTCCTTCTCAAGCGTATCAGAACCCGGGTCAGATCGCACGGATCCGGTTCTGAACCAGATTGAACCGGTCAATTTCGAATCGGATCGTGGTGATCTGGCCTGTAAACCATCTTGAGCTGAAAGAGTCTGTTGTTTCGGTTGCATTGACATCTTATGAACGATCATCGCAATGATAATCGTGGTTTTTTAAATTAAAATTTTATAAAATATTTAATGAAAAAAACAAAAAAAATGAGAAACAAATTTAAAAACGTTCCCAACGACCACATCCATCGTTCCATTCCTCGACAGCTAGAAATCGACGATATTCCAAAACAACGGCGTAATAGCAACGCACCCGTTTCAGTTTAAAACTTTGTCGCGACAGCTGACTTTCTTGTTTCGAAACTATGGTTCCAGCGTTCAGTGACCGCGATTAGGAACGCCCATTGATGGGAATATATATTATTATAATTTTCATCAACTGCGGTGGAAATTTTCACTCGTAAAGCATTCTCTCATGAAAAAAAATTTAGAAGGTTATCAATTTTTTGTCCTTGTCAAACATACAATATGTCAAACTTAAGTGGTTAAACCCTACGTCATCGCCTCATTTCAGATCAAGAGGTCAATGTGATCTTAGAAGTCCCAAACTCTACAAACCTCATGAAAATTTTGATGCTAACCCTCAAGAACAGTGTCCTATGATAGATCAATCATTGATTTTCAATTGTTGTGGAACATTCCACATGAAATATCCTCGTCTATGGTGATGATGCACAACATTAAACTAACCAACTCTCACCACACAAGCTTAAGTCCACGACTCCCGAGCTCTTAGATTTTTGAGAGACTAAAGGCATGATTCCTAACCTCCCCATCCCTCTATGATAACGGAACTGAACTCATCTGCTCGGTCATGTCATTTGATAATAATAGAACATGTGCACATTTCAAAAATCATAGAATATGGTAGCTGAGGTGCAACTTCTCAATTGATAAGTCTTGTCAATCGTAATAGTGCCATATTCTCTATAAAATAAGGATAATCTATTGGATTGGTTTGGTTGATGCTGACCCTAAGGGTCCTTATAGACAGATCAACTATTGAATGTAAATATTATCATCAAATGGTAGCTACATACACAGGACACTGACCGTGGGGATAACAACTACTCGATCCTATTGGATACTAGGATTCAAATCGAATCAACCATTATGCTAAAAAATATGGCTACCTGATGAAGATAAAATCAAGTCATTATGAGAATTTCATATACATTGTAGCCCTTATATTTCCTCATATCGTATAGTCCCTTGCTTGAATATTGAATGTCTCTCGTCTAAAAAAATCATTGGCATCCTCTCACCTTATTTGTGTTCTTCCGGCGATCTTTTACGGAACATTGTAGATATCAAAGTTCTAAGAAACATTTCCATTTCATGCTTCATGCATTTAAAGGGTAACTGTCATGTTTTTTTCTATGCACGTGAAAGACAAAAATATTTAGCGGACATGGATCACTTAGTTTGCATTTGAATCCATGTTCACTTAGTTTGCATTTGAATAAAATGATTTAAAGATTGCATTTTATCACATCTCATTAGATAAAGTATGAAAAAGACACCATTTATGGCATTAATGATCTTTTCCATAAAAGAAATGTTATTCGGATCAAATCATCATGTCGTTTTTAACGATTATTAGCAATTGCAAGAAAATATAGTATAGAGCATTGCCCATGAAAATACTAGTATGCACCTGATTTGGAGCTCACTATACATCATTTTAATATTAAAATACAAAAAAATTAAATAAAAAATATATAAACTAACATATGAATCATTTTAATCAATCATTTTATGTAGATCCATAAATGGAGCTTAAGTCAGATCCATACAAGTATTTTCAGCATTACTCTCGTAAATATAAAAATTCAATATGCAAGATATGAGACATCTGTTGATCGTTTCTCATTAATTACATCCACTGTATTGACATCACTTCCAGAAATTAAAATAAATCTATATAAATTAAATTCTCGAAAGGTGTGTTGGCAAAAAGCTTGTATGGATTCCCATTTAGATCTTATTTATAGAACAACTTAATATGGTAACAGGGGAACAAACAATAGCGACATCTGAAGTAAGAAAATGTGAAGCTGAATTCGGGATGAGAGAATTCCAAAAGCCTTTGTAGTGTGACAGTGCGTTGGACAGGACGATTTTATAAAATTTGATTTCAAATCTTTAATAAAAGTGCACCCAATGCAATTGGACGATTTTTAAATCCATTAGTTTGAAATTTTTTAGTTCTCGGTTTTAGTCGTTTTTTCATTCATAAAATAGATCTCAAAACCTTAAATCATGAAATCATTTGAAATCTATTGTTTCACATTTCGCCAAAATCAATTCGTTCAATACAAACATAACCCAAATTTCCATACCTCACAAAAAAAAAAGGTAAACCAAATAACTCAAATTAACTCACCATCTGAGAATTACAAGCTAACAAATGTAGGCTGAACGATGTATTACAAGTATAATTGTCGCTATAACTCTGGAAATTTTGAAGGGGAAAAAAAAAAGATAGCACGGCGCTTAACTAAAAAATAGGCACCCGTCCAAAAATTATAGTCCATCTACAGAAACTTACAATTTATTGTGGTGTTTCAGGTCATGTATGTATCAACGTATTCAGGAGAAACGATGGTTCTCAAAAGCTCCTTCAAATTCGCTAAAATGTGTCGAGGACCCAAGCTCTTCACGCCGATGAAATTTAAAAGCTGTTCTAAATCCTGCAACCATGTAATATACAACATATACGAAATTGCTGAAAGTTCAGGTTTAAACTACATGACTGACCCTTATTAGTTTGAATTCAAAACTTGGATCACTGAGATGCTCATGGAATGTGGAATAAAAATGGAAATGTGATCTACTAGGTTTGGAGTGTATTGTAATGAACAGGAAATTAAGAAACTCTAAAAGGTCCTACAGGCGATGTGTATTAACATGATCAATAAACAACAACAACAACAACAATATGACGGTTAAAAGTATTACTTATTGCATAGACGACCGAGTTATGTCTAAGTTGTCATTTGTAGAATGATTTTTTAACAAATTCAACCATCTCTTCGCCACAGATTATTTCTAACTGAGGTCACATTTAACAACACATGCATAGCAAAATTAGTACTCCAAGGTAGTGTTTGGTTTGAGGGTAAAGAATAGGATAATTTTTGGATTAATTTTATCCCATGTTTGTTTTAGTTTTAAGAAAAAAATCATCCAATCATATTTATCTCATTTAATCCCAGTTTGTAACAAAATGGCTAATATACTTTTTACCACATTTTTTTACTATTTCAAATTTGAAATTCCCGTCAAAAATTTCAACTTACTTCCTATTAACTTAATCCTAAAAAGTTTAAATTTTGAAATTCCCACTAAAATTTGAAATTCAAATTTTAGATGGTATTTTAGTCATTATACCAAACAATAAAATCAATCCACCATTTTAAAATCACATCAAACAACATATAACATATCACACTATATTATTTATAACAATCTCATAATTTTAATCATTCTATCACTTATCATATCACTCACTCCAAACGATACAGGTTGATGTACTATAGTGATCGAATTGTAAAATATGTTTTCATTTCATATGGATAAGATACCTTATTTTAACTTATCAACAATTCAAGATTGAAATGCACCTTGTTTAGCAAAAATACAGCGTAAGCTGCTCTTGTTGAGTCTTGACCTTCGACAAAAAGAGGAAATTCCATGGACTTAGAGCTTGTCGAAATTGTTGGATCCAAAGTTGAAGTGGATGCTGAATGCTCAATTGAAGGAGCATAATCTTGTATGTACGATCGAGAACCTCCTAATCGAAATGGATATCGCAAAGGAACTTGCAAATAAGAAGCTACAAGTGAGACAACCTGCATAGAAAGGGATTGTGATCGTGGCAAATGGAAGTAATATTTAGATAAGTTATATCAACACCCTGAAGTTTGACCTAAATTGATAAACACCCTTTATCCTAAATCGGAGTCAAAACGATTAAGGATAGGAACATACAAATCATTGTATATCACTTAATACTTTGAATGTAAACTAGCAACCGAGGAAACATGAGTAACATATACATTAGTTATTATTTTCATGCCCCGGAAAAGAGATGACACATACATGAGCAACATATCCAAGAGAAGTTGAAGATCGCTGAACCTCCTTCTTATCAGTGAAAAAACCCATCTTCGTAAACGGGATCATAGTGAGATGCAGACCAGAGATGGTCAATGAGGCCTGGTTGATGGGTTTTGATCCAGTGGGAACACCTAAAATTGGCAACAAGAAAGGATGCGTATTCAGTATAGGACTATGATTTGTTGAAGAGAAGGCCTATCAAATGCAGCCGGGAGTACTTAATACAAACAGGGTCAACATATATTGAATTAAAAAATATAAGTGCATCAACAAGGTTATTTAAGATACATAAAGTTCCAAAGTAAATTCTATACACAAAAAGTTTAAAAGACTACAAACAGCTATAAGTCAAAGCCCTTGCCATGCAAACATGAAAACAGCAGTAAGTAAAGCGAGAAAAAGAATTTAAAGCTAAACTAAATTATTTATCGCTATGAAATAAGCAGATTTAACATGATTGATCAAGGAATTATTAGAGGCATTTGACTTCTCTAAAGATGCTATGCATATTCAACATCTGAAAGTAGTCGGACCAAATTTTTCATAGGCTAACTATAGCAGAAAAAATTAAAAACATGATAAAGAGATCGTGTCAAGTTATATTCTTAGAGAATTGCACAATATTCTCAAGGTATATGTATCAGTGTCCGAGAGTGGGTTATGTCAAGTTTGCACTGTGTGTTACGAATACATGTACATCATGGTGAACTAATTGTTGGAGTAACACAAACCAGATTATAATTCATGCCAGAAAACTAATGCATTCATCATGCTAAGCGTCTCTGCAGCAATGTTCAAGGATCAAAAAGTCTCCCGCACAAAGATTGAGTTTCTTACAGTATCCCTTGCAAAAGAGTGGTCGTCTAGGGTTTAGCCTTCTGTGATGACCAGGGATTATAGGTGTTAATCCCGTAGTGTTAATAATCCCTAAAGTGGTTTTACGTGGCGATTTGGAATTTAATCGAGGTGTTGGGCCTTCTGGGCTCGTTTATTTGGGTAGTTGGGATCGTTGGATCTCGAGGTTGAGATTGTATTCTCATTTCGGTGAAAACCTGTGAGTTGGGTTTTAATGCGTCTCGGGATCTCGGGTGCTTGGTGTGGGCACCGGTAGGGGGTTTTTGAGTTAGAGAGAGAAATTTTGAAAACAGATGATTTTTAATGAATCATGATGTATTTGTGGGGCTATTAGTATTTCGGGGTATTTTGCTATAAATACAAGTTGAACCCGAGATTTTTATTAAAATTCCATTTTAGCCCCAACCCGCCTCTCTCTCTCTCTCTCCCGCCGATTCCCGATTTTTTCCCCAGCCCCGCGCACGAAAACGCCTCGTCCGCCGCCGTCCGGCCGCCGTTCGGCGCGTCCGACCTACCCACGGCTTCGTCTCGTCCAGGCGCTCCCTTCCCCTCCGTCAATTCGAAGTTTCGTCGCGTGTGGAAGTCGGATTTCGCTGGAATGCGTCGATCCCCAATTTCTAGGGTTCTTCGATTTTGGTCCGATTTCTTCCGATTTTCGATTGGGTAACCTCCATTGCCCCTTTTTCGTCATTGTTGTGTAATTCCCTGCCATTTTTGTGTTCGATTTGTTCGAATTATTGCTGTTGGTGGGATTGGTTCGAATTTATGCTTTTTCGTGGGTTAAGGTTCGAAAATTGTGATTTTTGGCAGGGGTGTGGCGATTCTTGTTATGGGTCGTTTATTACATGTTTTAGATGTATAAGGATGTTTAATTGTGTTCGAATTTATGGCTTTGAATTCGAATTTTGGGGATTTTTGGCAAGGGTGATGATTCTTGCTATTAATGGTTTAATTCACTTTTTAGATGAATTATGGTGTTTAATTTGGGTTCGATTTGTGAGATAAGGGTTCGAAAATTTGTAGGGTATCCTTGAACAATTTTCGTTGTTGTCTCATTCGTTCCCCTCCCTGCATGTACCCTGCCCCGGGTCTTTTAAATGATTTATTGTCGTGTGTTGACGATATGTTGAGGGTTATGGGTGTGCTTGAGCATGGGTTGCATGTTCGTAAATAATCGTGAATTATTTATCGTGTTAGCACATCATTCCTCGGGGCATGGAACTCGAGCAAGGTTTGGCTCGGACTTCGAGGATTTAAGGTACGTTTAGCGTACGAGCATAGCTTAAATGATGTTTTACAAGTATGATGCATGATTTAAAATACATGAAATGTTTTATTATGATGGCACCGCGACTTGGTTACGTTATGTTGATTCACATGGTGAAATGCTTGGTGCCGCTATGAAGCGAGCAAATGATGGGTGTGGTCGCTACGGAGCGAACACCAGTAGTATGACGCTACTTTGAAGTAAGAAATGAAAATGTGGTGTTGATTAGATATCTAGGATATCTGTATTTTATTCCCTATTGGTAATGAATAGGAACAGAGACGTGGTTAATCAGAGAAGTGATTAACTAGTATCGGAAGTTAAGGAAGTCTCAATATGATATCTAGAATTATGATAATTGCTAGATAAAGAAATATGTTATGAAATGTTGTTAATTCGAAACTGGTTAGGGTTAACCAATATGATGATTAACTGCATATTCAGGATTTGATGATTTATCTGTTTTGAGAACAGGGTTATTACAGGGGTACGCTAGGATGATGATGATACCATCCAGGAAGTGTCCCATATGTTCCACAATATTTACATTTTCGTAAATTATGTATTATGTCATTATGATTATGAAATTGTGGAATTGGTATGCTCACCCCGTTGGGGGCTGTCTCTGTTGGGACAGGTGAACAGGTACATCGATGGCTTTGGAGATGAGCTCGAGCTGTTGAATGGATGTACTCCCAGGATCGTGGTACCAGGGCTTGATGGAGCACGGTATCGTATAGAGTACCTATATATATATATATACCCATGATGGCTATACACATAATTATGATGCTCGCATGTGAGCACGATGGTACTTGTATATGGGTTGTATATAAAGGCATGAGCCTTTCTCTCTCTCATTCTATGTTGCATGCAATTAGAGGTAGAATTGCTAAAGGTTATGAGAGTTATTAGTGTATGTGGGTTTGAAACCCACTTTTGTTGCCATATGTGTGGTGTCTTCCCTGGCTGGGAATTCACTTGATATTGCTGTATTCTGATGAGTATTATGTTTTCCCTGGCCGGGAATTATGTTGTGTGTTGTACTTTTATTTCGGGATAGCTCTATTTATGGGGAGACTCTGCCCAAATTTTTATAAAAGTCCACAATGGTAAAGTATCATCTGAATTCCCGAATGATTTTATGGAAAGCATGTGCCACACATAATGATTAATACACTAATCAAGGGTTAAATATTTGGGGTCCTTACATTAGTGGTATCAGAGCAGTGATTGCTCATTGGGGCTGTTGAGGGCCTAGGAAGTTATTGATAGCACATATTTATGCATGATGGCATTAATGTTATACGACATGACTAATTGTTTATGTGCTTATATGATATGAAAAGTGGTATTGCTAACCATTGTGGTTGCAGGAATCGTGTGGAACACGATAGGATGGCATTAATAGCGATATCTAACACTCTATATGCTACGTGCTAAGGAACCTGATTTTGAAGAAAAATCAGGGAAAAGAAAGATATGATGTATTGTCTGATGACAGACTGGGTAGACAACCGACAGTGGAATACTTCGGTATGGTCTCAATTATTATTGAATATACTAATGCGTTTGTTCATGTAATGTTCAAGCAAGGAAGGTGCGTAAGAAACGTACGGGCATCAAACGGTAACATATTCTTAAACTATGACTTTGCATTGATTGCATAAGTGTTTATGATGATGATTATGATAAGTAAGTTAAGATGATGATGTTTATGATAAGTAAAGATGATATGATGTTTATGATGATGATTATGATAAGTAAGTTAAGATGATGATGTTTATGATAAGTAAATATGATATGATGTTTATGATGATTATGATAAGTAAGTTAAGATGATGATGTTTATGATAAGTAAAGATGATATGATGTTTCTGCTGCTATCTGTCTCTCGTACGTTCCGCTTGATATTTTTCTGCCTAAGGTCCAGCTGCTATGCTTTTTATCCTGACTGGCTTTGCTCCGTCCGTTCCCTTCTGCTGTTTCTGCTCCGTCCCCTGCTATGCTGTTTCTGCTGCTGCTTACTGCTCGGCTCCGTTCCGCTGCTGCTGTTTCTGCTCCGTCCCGCTGCTCTGCTGTTTCCTGCCTGTCTGCTTCTGCGTCCGTCGTTCCGTGCTGCTGCTGGTTCTGCTCCGTCCCGCTGCTCTGCTGTTTCTGCCTATGCTTCTTCGACAGCCTTTCTGCTGCTGCTGTTTTCTGCTCCGTACCTCTGCTCTGCTGTTCTGCTTCTGCTTGCTGCTCCGTCCGTTCTGCTGCTGCTGTTTCGAACGTAAATAATGATAGATGTTTTACTGCTGAGTTTCCGAATGATGTCCTGACTTAGCCTATGTGTTCTGTATGACGTATATTCGCTTGGGTAAGTTGCCCATGTGGTAAATTCACCAATGTTTATGATAGGGGTAAGACCCATAGATTGGTAGATGCCCATTTGGTAAGATGCCACACGATGATTGTGTTATGGTAAGATGCCATATGACAGGGTAAGATGCCCATATGGTAAGAGGCCATACGATGTTATTATGTGGTAAGACGCCACGGGGTAAGATGCCCATATGGTAAGAGGCCATACGATGTTATTATGTGGTAAGACGCCACGGGGTAAGATGCCCATATGGTAAGAGGCCATACAATGTTATTATGTGTGGTAAGACGCCACGGGGTAAGATGCCCATATGGTAAGAGGTCATACGATGTTATTATGTGATAAGATGCCACAGGGTAAGATGCCCATGTGCATGAATATGAACCAGGGAAAATGAAAAGAAGTTAATGATAACCAGCAAGCTTACTCAACTATGATTTCGTACATTTACTGTTATAGTTATAAGATGATGATGCTTATATGATGATGATGTATAAGATGATGATGCTTATATGATGATGATGTATAAGATGATGACGCTATAAGATGATGATGTATAAGATGATGATGCTATAAGATGATGATGCTTATATGATGATGATGTATAAGATGATGACGCTTATATGATGATGATGTATAAGATGATGATGCTTATATGATGATGATGTATAAGATGATGCTTATATGATGATGATGTATAAGATGATGATGCTATAAGATGATGATGCGTACATGATGATGATGTATAAGATGATGATGCTATAAGATGACGATGCTTATATGATGATGATGTATAAGATGATGCGTATATGATGATGATGTATAAGATGATGATGCTATAAGATGACGATGCTTATATGATGATGATGTATAAGATGATGACGCTATAAGATGATGATGTATAAGA
Organism: Haberlea rhodopensis; assembly: GCA_907163345.1. Taxonomy (NCBI): domain Eukaryota; kingdom Viridiplantae; phylum Streptophyta; class Magnoliopsida; order Lamiales; family Gesneriaceae; genus Haberlea; species Haberlea rhodopensis. Next base: position 521,315 of record CAJQUN010000142.1, on the reverse strand, counting down.
TGATGATGCTATAAGATGATGATGCTTATATGATGATGATGTATAAGATGATGATGCTTATATGATGATGATGTATAAGATGATGATGCTATAAGATGATGATGCTTATATGATGATGATGTATAAGATGATGATGCTATAAGATGACGATGCTTATGTGATGATGATGTTATAAGATGATGATATTTATGAAATGATGATGCTCATATGATGAAGATGTTATAAGATGGTGATAATTATAAGATGATGATTTTAATCATTCATGTCAAGAATTAATGACTATATGCATGGCTATGAAACAGGGACATTGGAGTGTCCAGGGTGTATAGGCATTAGAGGAATGTTGGGTAAAGACCCACTACTCTATTGATTTTCTTCCCACAGTATGGTATGCCGTGCGGGAACGTCCATCTTATTGGTAGGTTTGAGGTGAACCTAGAGAGGCAGCGACTAGTTTGTCTGCCGTGTGTGTGCAGCACCAAGAGGGGCTTGTTAGAGCCGTTATACTGCTCGTATGAACCAAGTGTGGCAAATCGTAAGGCGATACGATGTGGATTGTGGTGGACTCTAGTAGTCACCATGTCATCGAGGTTGAGGTTGTGCATGCCTCACTGAAACGTGTATACGTTTATGTTTAAATCTTGGTGAGACTTGTCTGGGACAGCTCATGATGTTGAAGTACCAACCAGAGAGTCATCAAGTCGTCGTTGATTCGATCTGGGAATCCATGTATTTGGGATGCAATGGGTTTAGTGCATGTCCTTTCAAATTTGAAACTCTAAGGAGTCTCGATTGTTTCTTTATGACCAGGATGTGGTTCTTGGGATATCCGGAGGTGGACATCTTATGAGATATCTTTCGTGTGAATCTATGGCCGTGAGTTGCCCAACTTAAGTTGCAATGATGCGACTGCTCCTTCGATAGAGGAGGTTTGGAAGTGGAAACCAGGTTTGGTATGTGTACACCGTGGTGTACTGATGTTTCCCTTGTAACGATGTATATTAGACATCGTGAGTCATGATAAGAGATGTCAATGGATGATATCTACGATGGAATCGGGAGCGATTCGAATCCTTGCAGTTTCAGTTGACTAATTGCTTTTGGACTATTAGCGTTGAGTTGTGCTGACGCTCTTTGACGTTATGATGGATTTGGAAGTCTATTCCACTCCAGAGTTTGACACGAGGTCAACGTTCTCACGGTTGAGGTGTCATTTAGGATGCGTTCATACTAGTTGTATTAGAACTAAGGATGACTGTCCGACCTACAGCCGTAAGTATTGGTTGTTTTGCAGTCATGAAAGGCTGACTTTTAGGATGACCCGCACCGAGGTACGTTTTGCCTCTTAGGTGATAGGTTGGTTTGGTAAGTCGCTCTGTTTCAGAGTTTGATGTGAGGTAAGTATCCTCGCGTTTATTAATACGATTCTGATATGGTCAAGAATCGAGGTTATGGCTTCATGTTGTTGTGTAGCCTAGGTGTTATGTGATACACCGGTGCAATTTCGAGGACGAAATTCTTTTAAGTGGGGGATATTGTGATGACCAGGGATTATAGGTGTTAATCCCGTAGTGTTAATAATCCCTAAAGTGGTTTTACGTGGCGATTTGGAATTTAATCGAGGTGTTGGGCTTTCTGGGCTCGTTTATTTGGGTAGTTGGGATCGTTGGATCTCGAGGTTGAGATTGTATTCTCATTTCGGTGAAAAACTGTGAGTTGGGTTTTAATGCGTCTCGGGATCTCGGGTGCTTGGTGTGGGCACCGGTAGGGGGTTTTTGAGTTAGAGAGAGAATTTTTGAAAACAGATGATTTTTAATGAATCATGATGTATTTGTGGGGCTATTAGTATTTCGGGGTATTTTGCTATAAATACAAGTTGAACCCGAGATTTTTATTAAAATTTCATTTTAGCCCCAACCCGCCTCTCTCTCTCTCTCTCCCGCCGATTCCCGATTTTTCCCCCAGCCCCGCGCACGAAAACGCCTCGTCCGCCGCCGTCCGGCCGCCGTTCGGCGCGTCCGACCTACCCACGGCTTCGTCTCGTCCAGGCGCTCCTTTCCCCTCCGTCAATTCGAAGTTTCGTCGCGTGTGGAAGTCGGATTTCGCTGGAATGCGCCGATCCCCAATTTCTAGGGTTCCTCGATTTTGGTCCGATTTCTTCCGATTTTCGATTGGGTAACCTCCCTTGCCCCTTTTTCGTCGTTGTTGTGTAATTCCCTGCCATTTTTGTGTTCGATTTGTTCGAATTATTGCTGTTGGTGGGATTGGTTCGAATTTATGCTTTTTCGTGGGTTAAGGTTCGAAAATTGTGATTTTTGGCAGGGGTGTGGCGATTCTTGTTATGGGTCGTTTATTACATGTTTTAGATGTATAAGGATGTTTAATTGTGTTCGAATTTATGGCTTTGAATTCGAATTTTGGGGATTTTTGGCAAGGGTGATGATTCTTGCTATTAATGGTTTAATTCACTTTTTAGATGAATTATGGTGTTTAATTTGGGTTCGATTTGTGAGATAAGGGTTCGAAAATTTGTAGGGTATCCTTGAACAATTTTCGTTGTTGTCTCATTCGTTCCCCTCCCTGCATGTACCCTGCCCCGGGTCTTTTAAATGATTTATTGTCGTGTGTTGACGATATGTTGAGGGTTATGGGTGTGCTTGAGCATGGGTTGCATGTTCGTAAATAATCGTGAATTATTTATCGTGTTAGCACATCATTCCTCGGGGCATGGAACTCGAGCAAGGTTTGGCTCGGACTTCGAGGATTTAAGGTACGTTTAGCGTACGAGCATAGCTTAAATGATGTTTTACAAGTATGATGCATGATTTAAAATACATGAAATGTTTTATTACGATGGCACCGCGACTTGGTTACGTTATGTTGATTCACATGGTGAAATGCTTGGTGCCGCTATGAAGCGAGCAAATGATTGGTGTGGTCGCTACGGAGCGAACACCAGTAGTATGACGCTACTTTGAAGTAAGAAATGAAAATGTGGTGTTGATTAGATATCTAGGATATCTGTATTTTATTCCCTATTGGTAATGAATAGGAACAGAGACGTGGTTAATCAGAGAAGTGATTAACTAGTATCGGAAGTTAAGGAAGTCTCAATATGATATCTAGAATTATGATAATTGCTAGATAAAGAAATATGTTATGAAATGTTGTTAATTCGAAACTGGTTAGGGTTAACCAATATGATGATTAACTGCATATTCAGGATTTGATGATTTATCTGTTTTGAGAACAGGGTTATTACAGGGGTACGCTAGGATGATGATGATACCATCCAGGAAGTGTCCCATATGTTCCACAATATTTACATTTTCGTAAATTATGTATTATGTCATTATGATTATGAAATTGTGGAATTGGTATGCTCACCCCGTTGGGGGCTGTCTCTGTTGGGACAGGTGAACAGGTACATCGATGGCTTTGGAGATGAGCTCGAGCTGTTGAATGGATGTACTCCCAGGATCGTGGTATCAGGGCTTGATGGAGCACGGTATCGTATAGAGTACCTATATATATATATATATACCCATGATGGCTATACACATAATTATGATGCTCGCATGTGAGCACGATGGTACTTGTATATGGGTTGTATATAAAGGCATGAGCCTTTCTCTCTCTCATTCTATGTTGCATGCAATTAGAGGTAGAATTGCTAAAGGTTATGAGAGTCATTAGTGTATGTGGGTGTTGAAACCCACTTTTGTTGCCATATGTGTGGTGTCTTCCCTGGCTGGGAATTCACTTGATATTGCTGTATTCTGATGAGTATTATGTTTTCCCTGGCCGGGAATTATGTTGTGTGTTGTACTTTTATTTCGGGATAGCTCTATTTATGGGGAGACTCTGCCCAAATTTTAATAAAAGTCCACAATGGTAAAGTATCATCTGAATTCCCGAATGATTTTATGGAAAGCATGTGCCACACATAATGATTAATACACTAATCAAGGGTTAAGTATTTGGGGTCCTTACACCTTCTAAGCAGGGAAATAAAAAACATCCCTCAAACATCAATCTTCGAAACTCGGTTATTGACATTGTGCATTGACATTGTGCAGTATACTTTCCAATCAGCACCAACAAATGACTGGTAAATGGCAATTAAAAAATTATATTAAAAGAAACAACACTCTCCCTCCTATACAAGTGACTGTCATGCCAATCAATTACTTAAAAGTAAAATTATTGTCAAGTCAATCTATTCAACAGGGGCAAAGTAGCACCATTTACTGAATAACCCAAAGAATCTTGCAATACAACACAATGCATGGACATCGGCATCTGACGTAAGGAAGATTTCAAAAGTTCGCACCATATTAATCAAAGGCACACGCCTTGCTCGCGTTAGTACCAGGTACGGCCGATGTGCCTAGGAGCACACCAAGGTCAACACTTCAATTAAGCATGCCTGGGAGAAAGCTCTAGGCACCTATGCACGCCTATTGGAGAAAGTTTTGATTCAAAAAAAATAAAAAATCAACCCGGGTCTCAGTAGTGAGATGCTTGAAGTCGGAAGAAAAATAAAAACCCTCACAAACCTATAAGGTAGAAACACAATTAGTCACTCACCGTAAAGGCCGAAAGGGTCCTGTTCCTTTTTCTCTTCTTCCCATCTATCAAAGGTGAAGCTGTCACGCACACAGATGATGCAGATCCAAGGGAACCAACAAAGAATCATGCAAAGATTGGGGATAAGATTTATCAAAGATTTACTCATGGGAAATTTAAGAAGATATGATCAAGCCAATCTTTTATCTCTCCACAACTCTTATCTATTTTATTTTTAAGTTTCTTATGTTATCTAGTAAGTAGTTTATTAGGTTTGGTTTAGACTTTAGATATTTATTTGGAGTTATCTAGTAGGAGTTTTGAATTCAAAGAACTATGAGTCTTATTTGCTGTTTATTTATAGGACTTTTTCTGGATGAATAAAGTTAAGTTTTATCTAAATTGTTACAAGTCCAAGTTGGACTCTTCCTTGCTGCTCGTTCCCATCTTCTTACCCTTGCGTATTTGCTCATACGAATCATAGGGAAACCAAAGAAAGGCACGAATAGGCCACTCGATATTTCAGATATTAACAATCGACCCATAACCAGATCCTAAGCACGTAACAGAAGCCATAAGAGAAGGCCATGAACCAGTGCCATGATTCAAGGCTGAGAAAAGAATAGCCTAGCCTAGTCTAGCCTAAGAACTCTGGAAAATGTGCATGGGATATGATCATGAAATATTATATATCATAATGTACTTTATGAGCTTAAACAATACCGAGGCAACATATCACGACTCCTTCAATTTTCCAATGTGTATGGCAGCTTTCCAAACAGGGTAGAGAATAATAAGTTTGTAAAGTTGATTCTGGATAATTTTGCACAATAATAAACTCCCAACAAAATTTAAACAGTTCTGCAAACCATTCAGTTGCATATGCCCCTTTTTATCCTTTACATTTCCATAGAAGTAGATGCGTGATAATTATACACTTCAAACTGAAGGTGTGGGCCGTGTGGCATCGATAGTGTCTTAGCTGTCTAAACACAAAAAAGGAGCATAACATGTTAAAAAACATCCCAGCTCTCAGATTACGTGTATCCATTACCTGGCTTAATTCTGCAACTAAATGATTCAAGTTCTTGCTCAGGAACTTTTCCAACCACAACCTTTACTGGATATAGAAAGGAAACCTGAGACACCATATGCCGTAGCCTCACTCTCAATAACCTCTGCAATTTTTTCAGATGATCATAACCTTTTTCTCCAGCAAGTGACTTGCTTGAATCCTGCAACGAAATGAAATCAAATAACAGATGCATAGAAGTGAATTCCAAATTGACCCAAAATAAATCCAGTATATTAGAAAAAGAAAAAATAAATAAAGCAATGTACTAGAAAATGAGGAATAAAAATGGTGCGCAACAGCATACAGCACATTTAAATTCTAAGACGAATATCACTTGAAAAATTCAACACTTTCAGATAGCAATGCTCAAGATGAATACTTTCTTTGTATAAATGATTGGAGTGCAAGAGAGGATTATTATCATCAAAATCAAGCATCTCATAAAAGTAAACTCCATCACAGTATTAGATATGAATAAAAGAACATATAAGACACCATAAACCGATACCATATTCACCGGAAAGATAAAAGTGATGAAAAATCCAGTGTGTTAGGACCAAAATTCATTTCGGAAGAAAAACTAGGGACAGCAATCTGAGTAACCTACCACTCTATCAAAACGTGCCTGCATGCGCCTGCTGGCTACAGAAAGTGAAGTCCCACCATCCAAAAGGGATCTAATTGTCGCACTAAGAAGTTCCTCCTGTTTTCTTACTTTCTCCTTTACAACCTTTGAATCCATTGACATGTTTCCCATCACCAACTTACGACATTCCAATTTCTCACGCATCTGATCAAGCTCATTTGACTGTCTTAATGACTCAGCTTCTACCTGCGGGTGAGAACCCACCAATGGAATGAAGCAGATTGAAAGGAATGAGAGAAAATACAGAAAACAGAAAAGAATAAAAGAGTACTATAATTTCTTAGGTAGGTACTTAGGTCATTTACTTAGACCAAGTACAAAGTAAAAAGCCGCTCCACATGAAAAGTTCAATACAACTTAAACCCAAGTACCAATTTAAAAATTGACCAGCATAAAAAATATAAAAATTGACCATCATAAAAATTACAATTAAAATACAAATGTAAGGTTGCAAACTTCTGATCTAAAAATACAGCAACAATATATGCTAATTTTCTACTTTCCACAAATAAATGATTCTGAGAGAGTATCAATAAATAAGAGAATCGGAATTCTTTACTAATAAATGCATCTTTTTTGGTATTTAATTTATGGATGCGTTACAATTTAAAATGTGATAACAAAGAAAATCAAATGTTCTGAAAGACAAATTGACAACAGTTTCGGTGTAAATTGAACTTTGATCCTGTTACGGGACAAACATTTCAAGCCCAACCAATAACAATGATGGGCCAATGTTGGGAGCCCAAGATAAGGTCCATGAATCACTTAGAAGGAGTTGAGTAACACGTGAATGAGAGAAGGGGAAATTTCTTGGGGTTTTGGGCGGGAAACTAAAGAATAAAATGGGGGAAGGCTATGGGTAGAAAGGGCGCCCAAAACCCCAAGAAACTTCCCCGGAACTGTAATACAATGAAGGAAACACCTTCACCGCCCACTCTTACTCAGGAAGAATTCTCCCCTGCCCAAGCCAAGCTTGCACACACACACATTCTAAAATCTCGACCCCTTTCTACCCATAGTCTTCCCCCATTTTATTCTTTAGTTTCCCGCCCAAAACCCCAAGAAACTTCCCCTTCTCATTCACGTGTTACTCAACTCCTTCTAACAGATTCATGGACCTTATCTTGGGCTCCCAACATTGGCCCATCATTGTTATGGGTTGGGCTTGAAATGTTTGTCCCGTAACAGATCCACTCATCCTTCCATTAGTCTCAAAGATAAAACATCATCTCGTGTTCACCTTGCTAAACAAAAGAAGCAAATCAAATGACTCATGGCACAGTTAATAAATCCCAACGGGAGTGTCTTCGGCTCAAGGAGATGCTTAGTCCTTAAGCCTACACACAAGTCAAGGCGCAACCTTCAATAATGCATGCACCTTGGCCATGTAACAATCGTGAATTCAAGGTGGAATATAGGTTAATGATTATACATTTTCGCTTGTATACTTACGAATATTTGTTTTATTGTCACTCAACAGCTTACATATATGTATATATGTTTGTGTGTGAGTATCTTGAATGATATGTAAGGAACTTTTCTTCAAAAGATTCAGATTTTAGTACACGAACACCTAGTGTGCCTCACTTCCATAAGGCGAGTACTTCGTCAGACACCTTGATGCAGCACAAGTTTAAAATTTTCTATATTATAGTTTTCTATTTTAGTTTTAAGATTGTTCTATTGCTGGTATTTTTTAGGATGGTTCTAGTGGGAAACAATCCATTGAAGAAGAATGATGGATCAGAGTCGAACGACTACTCGATGGTATTGATGAAACACTTTGCAATCTAATGCAGATGATGACTGCATTGATTGCAGAAGCGAGACATAGACAAAGGGAGAAGCTTCCAGACACATATACTAACTGCATGGAGAATAACAACTCCAAAAAAGATGACGGCGTGATTGCCAGTCTAGAAAATTATAGGCACATAGATCCAAATTTGCAAAACCCTAGTGGAAACAAACACACAGATCTAAAGTCTCAGCAGATTGAGTTAGATTTAACTAGTGTGCCAGACTATTCAACCAAAAAGACACCTTCCAAAGTTGTCTGCGGTAGTGCTCCAAAGCATATTATGGATTTGATTCATCTTCCTCCTACCGATGTTAGTCATGAAAAGGAACTTGGCGGAGTCAATTGATTCATAATGAGGTGAAGAAAAATCTAGAGGAGAAAAATATTCAGTACAGGTCAACATCAGACAAACATGGGCGTGAGAAGATTTTTAATGAAGGAAATTTGGTAATGGTGTTTCGCGCAAGAACAGATTTCCTGTTGGCACTTATAACAAGCTCAAGTACAAGAAAATTGGTCATGTTGGAGTTCTAATGAAGATTGGTCTTCCAAGTTACATAAATATCTGCAATATTTTTGAACGTCTTTATATATTTGACTACTTTCCACTGGACTTGTAGTTTTTTATTCCACAAATAAAACTCGAAATGAGTTTTCTTCAAAATGAGGAGATTGATACAACACAAGTTTAAAAGTTTCATTATTAATTCCTATCTCGTTTTCTATTTATATTATTCTATTGTCGATATTTTATTATGACTTTCTAAATTTTAATTGTTTCCACATTTTAATTGCATTAAAACTATATATAGCATTAATAATATTTCAGTTTCAGATTGTTTTCTCTCAATTGAGTTTTTAATAGTTTCATTTGAAATACCCCTTCCGTTGCACACACCTTTGCATAGGCTCCATGGTACCTATGCGCATTCTTGCGTCTTACACCTTTAATGACTATGGCTCAAGGATCACAAAATTTAAGTTGAAGTTTCAAGCGGAATGATTGACAGCTGTGTAGCTTTCAGGTTAAGAGCCATAATTAACTACATATTAAGTTGATGTACCAATAAAGGCTAGAAGGACGACGTTTGTAAAAGTGGTAGTTTTACAAATGACAAAGTCATAGCCACAGAACCAGATCCTAAGGTAGGGTACCCCCATTAGTGTCTAAAAGATGCCACTATGTTAAACGTCAAAGCTGAATCACAATCAGTCAGAGACAGAAAAAGTAGCATTTCCATAAACAACAAAAGGTAATTGACGAGTAATATTTTCAACATGTTGAGATGCTAATGTGGTATATTTTGATTTTTGACCATTGAGAGATTTGTGCCTAGAGCTTGCATATAATTTAGACAAAATAACATATCCTAAACACAGTGGCAATAGTTGTAACTATTAAGAAAACAACTTTCTTCCTTTCCATCTGTATACTTGACCAATTGAGGAAATCTGGCACATTTATTCCTTCCTTAGTATACATATAACCAAGATCATTCTGGTATATAAACTATATGATACAATTATGAGTACGATGTGCTGCAAACTTCGCAAAGACACACAACTGATTACAAACATAAAAATGGAGTTTCTTGCCTTAAGTAATGCAGGACGTTGCTACTTAATACTACTTCAAAAGGAGCACATTCTTTTTTTTACCTCCTGATGCTGCCAAAGCAAATGAAACCTCACACAAATTACAATTAAGCTCATTCTCCTTCCTCGACTTTCAATTAAAAAATAACAAAGGCATGTAATTGTACAGCTTAGCATAGCTCCTCTTTGATAGAATAGAGGGAAGCGTAGAAGAATTCTCACAGACAGAAGGTCAGGTTCTTTGACTGATTTCATATTTCTCAATCAATAATCTTACTCTAATAGACTAATTGCCTTACAATTATAAACACGGAAAATACCTAGATTCACGAGCATGGTTATTTAAGTTGCAAGGCATATTAAGGAGAACGGATTTTATGGAACTAATTACTTCTATTTCCAATAACAAAAATATATAAACATAATGATCTAAATTCATCTAATTTTTATATTCCCTCTCTTCTCCAGTATAAGAAACAAAGTCAAACAGTAAATCAAAATGGGAGAAGCAAAATTCTTTACGTCGCCTTGTAGGAAAACAAACACTGAGGCCGTGCTTAATCTTATCCTAAAGGATCATACAAATACTCAAGTGCCAGAACGACGCCATTGGATTAAGTTGACAATAATTTTGCACAAGTCATCTTAAGCATTAAATTGGATACAGCCAATATCTATTTTTTTAATTATGAACGAAAATGTGAAAAACACTCACTTTTATAGAAGAATCTAGTTTATGCTCAAGCGCATTTTTCTTCTTCCTCGCTTCTTCAAGAGCGGAGGTTAAACTGCAGAGACGAGCGAGCTCCTGTTCATAATCCTCCCACTCTATAATCTTTGCACGCTGATCCACCTGTACTTCGTGCTTCTCTTCTAGTACCTTTACAATCGGCTTCATGGATTCCATTCACAATCCGCGATCAAATAATCACTCGCAGCAAAAACAAATTGTGCTTTCAAACTACCTCCATTCAATAAGTTCTTCACCATCATACTTCGAAATTCGGGGGAAGAATTAGGGTTTAGATTGTGTGATTTTTGACATCCTGAATATATGAATATGAATATGAAAAGTTTATAAGACACTAGCGATCGACGGTGAAAATGTTAGATTAACCCCAATAAAAATTGGGATTTATTTTAATGTGACGTCTGTTGGGTTTCCGTACCCCGGCGCCAGATCCAAACGCAGCGGAAATAATACAATAACAGATCTGACCCGGGGACGGTCGTTCGCGCCTGATTCATATATTAACATGCAAATATCGAATATTAATGCACGAAAAGGAATTACCGTTCACCGATGTGAATCTGATAGCGGTCACCCTCGAGTCCAACCAACCTGACCAGATCTACAAGCACAACACCAGTGCTAGTGTGATGTCGGCTTTTCTATGAGAGTGTGTATAGAGAGGACAAAACTACTTAACCCTAGAGATGAACATATATTTATAGGAGTTTGGGTCATTTATTTGGCTATGGTTATTAGGGTCCAACGGGCCAACAATTGGCTCATTGGCTTGTAGGGCATCTAATGCTAACAATCTCTCACTTGCCCAAAAGCCAACACAAAACTGCAAACTCATAACCAAGTAATTCAATCAAATTGAATAACTTGACGCACTACCAAAGTACATAATTATGCAACATAAATATATCAAATGTTTTAATTTTAGAACTTTCTATAGATGAAACATTTTCAAATATAGAAACTCCACTAAAGTGAGGAGCTTTCAGAAATTAAATTCATCTCTTCTAAATCACTCAATATGAGCACTTAACATTTAAGTCTCAATTCTCATCAATAGATCAGCGGCCGGTTGATTGTGACCCAGCGAGGCTCAAGTGTATCATAGCAGTAGGATCACAACCTTTGTGATTTTAGAAGTTAAACAACTTCTTGGGCTTACCCTGAATGCCCCATTGCCAATTAAACTCCTTTTAATAGACAATGGCTGAAATATAATTCCAGCACAACCTACCGATCGTGGGTAGCGCCTAGCATCTGTGCTTCACGAAGACCTAGATACAAATGACTAGCAACGTACGAGAACCTGTCAGTCATAGTTAGCGTGCAGTACATTCCTTTCACTCAATATGTCCCGATTGAATCAAGAGCATTGGTTGATCGAGACCCTTTATGATTTCAATAACTATGTATTTGTTTCACGTTATATGATTCATTTGTGTGCGTATATGAAAAACTCTTTTTTCACAAGCACTATCCACTCTGGCCAGAGATTCCTCGAATCATATATAGAAAAACACATAGGACATCCTGGTTCATCAAGACCAGTGGTGAATCCCCAACGACAATCATAGGCCTCTGACAGCATCACTGTAAGGACCCCCTTAGCCCTTAATCCCTGATTAGTGTATTAACCACTATGTGTGGCACATGCTTTCAATAAAAAGTCGACCGGGAAGCTCAGATGATACTTTACCATTGAATGTCAATTACAAAATTTCCTTTAATACTCAATGTTATAAGATCATCATCCTAACAATAAAAGACTCATATGTTTGCCCTTTACCAACCCCTTGGTGCCACCTTTCACATTGTGAACTTTTATAAAAATTTGGGCAGAGTCTCCCCATAAATAGAGCTATCCCAAAAAAAAAAAGCACAACACATAACATAATTCCCGGCCAGGGAACACATAATACTCATCAGAAAGCAGTAATACAAGTAAATTCCCAGCCAGGGAAGACACCACACATATGACGACAAAAGTGGGTTTCAACACCCACATAATACACCAATGACTCTCATATCATTTAACAATTCTACCTCTAATTGCATGCAACCTCAAATGAAAGAGAGAAAGGTTCATGCCTTTATATACAATCCATATACAAGTATAATCGTGCTCACATGCGAGCATCATGAATATGTATATAATCCTCAGGTGTATATAAGTACTCTATACGATACCGTGCTCCATCAAGCCCTGGTACCACAATCCTGGGAGTACATCCAATCAACAGCTCGAGCTCATCTCCAAAGCCATCGATGTACCTGTTAACCTGCCCCAACAGAGACAGCCCCCAACGGGGTGAGCATACCAATACACAAAATCCCATAATCACAATAATGAAATTCATAATTTACAACAAAGGTAAATACAAATGAATTTAAATGATACTCCCTGGATGGCAACCTCATCCGGGATTCCGTGTACTGTCCCTGTCCTCACAATCATCAAACTCATCAAATCTCAAAAATCAGTAAATCAACACATTGATTAACTCATCGCATGCCTAATCCTCGAATATCAACAGATAGTGATTGTAAATTCATTAAACATTCAATTATAGATATCTCAATATCTAATACTGATTTCATAACCTCGCTATCACTCACAGATAGCTCAAATGCCTAGCATTTATTTTACCAATCCTTCATTATACTTAGACATCTCAAATGTCTTATAATGAATACATGATTCTACGAACCTAGACATCTCAAATGTCTCATAATGAATACATGATTCTACGAACCTAGACATCTCAAATATCTTATAATGAATACATGATTCTACGAACCTAGACATCTCAAATATCTTATAATAGATACATGATTCTACAACCCTAGACATCTCAAATGTCTTATAATAGATACATATAAACCCAATACCCCTTATATCTTGTAAGAGTTATCATACTCTAGTGTCACGCACGCTACAAGCGGCGATATCAAGATTTGGTCGTTCCTTGGCTATATCAACATATATGTATAACCATACGCACAATATGCAATGCAATCAAAAATACCTTATGCATTTCACATATATATAGTAATGCTCGTACGTCGCACGTACCTTAAATCTCCCAAGTCCGAGCCAAACCTTGCTCGAGTTCCATGCCCCGAGAAACGATGTGCTAACACGGTAATAATTCATAATTATTTACGAACATGTAACCCATGTTCAAGCACACCCATATCCCTCAAAATATTGTCAACACACGACAATTAACCTTTTAAAAGACCCGGGGCAGGGTACATGCAGGGAGGGAAATAAATGAGGCAATATCGAAAATTGTTCAAGAACACCCTACAAATTTTCGAACCCTTATCTCACAAATCGAACCCAAATAAATACCATAATTCATCTAAAATGTGAATTAAGCTATCCAAGCAAGAATCAACACCCCTTGCCAAAAACCCCCAATTTTCGAACTCAAAACCCAAACAAGCCCTTAAATTCGAACCCTTATAATTATTCAAATTCGAACACAATAAAGGCAGGGAAATACACGAAAATGACGAAAAAGGGGTAAGGGAGGTTACCCAATCGAAAATCGGAAGTAAATCGGTCGAAATCCGATGAACCCTAGAAATTGGGGATCGACGCCTTCCTGCCAAATCCGACTTCAAAACGCGACGAAACTTCGAATTGACGGAGGGGATAGCTGCGCCTCGACGAGACGAAGCCGGTGATAGGTCGCAAGCGCCGAACGGCGGCGGGCGAAGCGCCTGAAGCGGCGGGAGCTGGGGGGCGACGGGAAAAATCGCATGCGGGGAGAGAGAGAAATTTGGGGCTGAAATGAAATTAAATGCAAAATTTTGGGTTCAATTGGTATTTATAGCAAAAATACCCCGAAAAATTAATAGCCCCACAAATACATCATGATTCATTAAAAATCATATGTTTTCAAAAATTCTCTTTCTAACTCTAAAATCCCCTACCGGTGCTCACACAGCACCCGAGATCCCGAGACACAACAAAAACCCAACTCTTAGGTTTTTCACCCAAATGAGAATACAATCTCAACCTCTGGATGCAACGATCCCAACTACCCAAATAAACGAGCCCAGAAGGCCCAACACCTCGATTAAACTCCAAATCGCCACGTAAAACCACTTTAGGGATTATTAACACTACGGGATTAACACCTATAATCCCTGGTCATCACAATATCCCCCACTAAAAGAATTTCATCCTCAAAATTAGCACTGGTGTATCACGTAACACCCAGGCTACACAACAATATGAAGCCATAACCTCGATTCTTGACCATATCAGAATCGTATTAATAAACGCGAGGATACTTACCTCACATCAAACTCTGAAACAGAGCGACTTACCAAAACCAACCTATCACCCAAGAGGCAAAACGTACCTCGGTGCGATTCATCCCAAAAGTCAGTCCCTCATGACTGCAAAATAACCTATACTTACGACTGTAGATCGGACAGTCATCCTTAGTTCTAATACAACTAGTAAGAACGCATCCTGAATGACACCTCAACCGTGAGAACGTTGACCTCGTGTCAAACTCTGGAGTGGAATAAACTTCCAAATCCATCATAACGTCAAAGAGCGTCAGCACAGCTCAACGCTAACAATCCAAAAGCAGTTAGTCAACTGAAACTGTAAGGATTCGAATCGCTCCTGATTCTATCGTAGATAACATTCCATGACATCTCTATCAAGACTCACGATGTCTAACATACATCGTTATGAGGGAAACACTAGTATACATACCAAACCTGGTTTCCACTCTCAAACCTCCTCCGTCGAAGGAGCAGTCGCATCATTGCAACTCAATTTGGGCAACTCACGGCCACAGATTCACACAAAAGACATATCACAAGATGTCCACCTCCAGATATTCCAAGTATCACATCCTGATCATAAATAAACAATCGAACTCCACAGAGTTTCAAATTCTGAAAGGACATGCAATAAACCTATTGCATCCTCAACGCTTGTGTCGACAGCGACACCCAACCAATCCGAATTCCTGCCATCCCTTGATAATCCTAGGATTTAACAATCCAAACTTGGGAAGGCTATCGCATAACTCGGAGGGAAACACCAATAATGAAATACCTTAACCCTCACAAGATAATCCCTCCTCAAGGGAAGTCAACTAACTTCACGATTATTCCTCATAATCATCGTGCCATGGAGATTCCCAATCTCAAGGTGTTTCATATCTCTCATCAGAGATTTAACCATCCAAAAATAGCATAACTCTATGCTTGACAAAAGGAAATCCACAACTGGCATCTGTATACTCATCGGTATACCTGCCTAAGCACGAACACCTCATGCATACTCAATGCACTATGCTCGGGTATCTGCAACATACCCCTAAGCACCAAACACAACCGTCAATCCTGAGTCATTCCCATCCAAAGGAGAATGAAAATCGACGATCAACAACACGCGGTGTGATTCCCAAAATCAACACTACATGCAATAACTTATCGAATCTTTCAAAGATTCCTTATTGGTATAATACTACCTCCTTCATCACAAGGGAAGTGCCATCGAACTCGAGATCCACAAGTCTCGAACCTCCGTTCGGAAAAACTGGATACACACCCATTGTATCCCTAATACACGGGTTCCCTTAGATTGAGTCAATAACGACCTGATGACTCTCTTGTTGGTACCCCAACATCCTGAGCTGTCCCAGACAAGTCTCACCAAGATTAAACATAAACGTATACACGTTTCAGTGAGGCATGCACAACCTCAACCTCAAATGACATGGTGACTACTAGAGTCCACCACAATCCACATCGTATCACCTTACGGTTTGCCAAACATGGTTCCAACGAGCAGTATAACGGCTCTAGCAAGCCCCTCATGGTGTTGTACACACACGGCAGACAAACCTCTAGGTTCACCTCAAACATATCAATAAGACGGACGTTTCCACATGGTATATCATATTGTGGGAAGAAAACTCAATAGAGTAGTGGGTCTTTATCCAACATTCCTCTAATGCCGATACACCCTGGACACTCCAATGTCCCTATGTACTTAACATAACATGATCCTACTCCCTTAGGACCCATCCTACACCCTCAAGGGTGGTGTGACCATCTCTACCACATGTCACATCGACAGAAAGCGAGTACTTTCCTCCATGATTACTCCTGTCGTCAAATCACATGGCCAAAAGCCATTCCAACGAGCATACGTCAAGGGTATCACCACTCGTAATATGATCACCCCAAACGTAAGCTGCGGTACAATCACATGTACTGTAAGGACCCCAAGCCCTTAACCCTTAATTAGTGTATTAACCATTATGTGTGGCACATGCTTTCAATAAAAGTCAATCGGAAAGCTCAAATGATGCTTACAAAATTCCTTTAATATTCAACGTTATAAGATCATCTCTACTAACATATAGACTCATAGAGTTGCCCATTACCATCCCCATTTTGCCACTTTTCACATTGTGGACTTTTATAAAAATTTGGGCAGAGTCTCCCCGTAAATTGAGCTATCCCAAAACAAAAGCACATCATATAATATAATTCCCGGCCATGGAATACACAATACCCAACAGAATACTGAACACAAAGTAAATTCCCAGCCAGGGAAGACACCACACATAAGACAACAAAAGTGGGTTTCAACATCCACATAATACACTAACGACTCTCATATCATTAGCAATTCTACCACAATTGCATGCAACATATAATGAAAGAGAGAAAGGCTCATGCCTTTATATACAACCCATATACATGAATATCCATGCTCACAAGCGAGCATCATAAATGTGTATATAAACCTCGGGTGTATATAAGTACTCTATACGATACCGTGCTCCATCAAGCCCTGGTACCACGATCCTGTGAGTGCATCCAATCAACAGCTCGAGGGCAGCTCCATAGCCATCGATGCACCTGTTCACCTGCCCCAACAGAGACAGCCCCCAACGGGGTGAGCATACCAATACACGAAATCTCATAATCACAATAATGAAATTCATAATTTACAACACAAGTAAATATTAATGAATTTTAAATGATACTCCCTGGATGGCAACATCCTCATTCGGGATTCCGTGTACTGTCCCTGTTCTCACAATCATCAAACTCATCAAATCTCATAAATCAGTACATCAACACATTGATTTAACTCATAGCATGCCTGATTCTCAAGTATCAATAATCAATGATTCCAAGTTCATTATACACACAAATATAGATATCTCAATATCTAGTACTGATTTCTCAATTTCGCTATCAATCATAGATAGCTCAAATGCCTAGCATTTATTTTACCAATTTTCCATTATACCTAGACATCTCACATGTCTTATAATGAGTACATGATCCCACGATCATTCTCAGGCATCTCAAATGCCGTACAATAGTCATATAGGCCCAGTACCCCATATATATCAACACATAAATATAGCCATGCGCACAACCATCGATGAAGTCAATATACATTATGCATTTCACAAATGCTCTCATATAAAGTGATGCTCGTACGTCGCACGTACCTTAAATTTCCGAAGTCCGAGCCAAACCTTGCTCGAGTTCCATGCCCCGAGGAACGATGTGCTAACACGATAAATTAATTCACAATTAATTACGAACATGCAATCCATGCTCAAGCACACCCATAACTCTCAAAAATATTGTCAACACAAGACAATGAACCATTATCGAAAATTGCTCAAGAACACCCCACAAATTCTCGAAACTTCACAACACAAATCGAACCCAATTAAACACCATAATTCATCTAAAATATGAATTAATCAATCAACAACATGAATAATCGCCCCACATACCAAACCCCCAAAATTCGAAATCCAAGCCCTAAATTCGAATCCAATTCCTCAATTTCGAACACAATCAAGCATCATAATGCATCTACAACATGAATTAATCGATTACAACAAGAATCATCACTCCTTGTCAAAAGCCCCAATTTCGAGCCCTAACCTCACGCAAGAAATGAAGAAATTCGAACCATAAAGCAACAATTTTTCGAACCACAAAAGTCTGAAATAATCGACTCAAAACCAGCTTAAAAACGCCCCAAAACATCAGAAAAATCGTACCAAAAACATACCAAAATCGCGTCCCAAAAATCGGATGAACTCCAGTTTTCAAACCCTACGCTTTTCTGGCAAATCCGAACGCGATTCTCGACGAAACTTCAAATTGCTGGTATAGAAATGAGCGCCTCGGAGAGACGATTCCAACGGCGGGTGGCACGCGCCGAACGGCGGCCGGACGGCGGCGGGCGAACGACTTTTCTGCGCGGTGGTCGAAAGGGGATCGGGAATGCGCGGGAGGGAGAGAGAGATAATGTGCTGAAATGGATCCGATAATTAAAATCTCGGGTTCAACTGGTATTTATAGCAAAAATACCCCAAATACTAATATCCCCACAAATACATCATGATTCATTAAAAATCATCTGTTTTCAAAAACTCTCTCTCTAACTCAAAAACCCCCTACCGGTGCCCACACCAAGCACCCGAGATTCCGAGTCACACTAAAACCCAACTCACAGGTTTTCACCGAAATGAGAATACGATCTCAACCTCGGGATCCAACGATCCCAACTACTCAAATAGACGAGCCCAGAAGGTCCAACACCTCGATTAAATTCCAATTGCCACGTAAAACAACTTTACGGGTTATTAACACTCCGGGATTAACATCCATAATTTCTGGTCATCACAATATCCCCCACTAAAAGAATTTCGTCCTCGAAATTAGCACCGGTGTATCACGTAACACCCGGGCTACACAACAACATGAAGCCATAACCTCGATTCCTGACCATATCAGAATCGTCTTAAAAAAAACGCGAGGATACTTACCTCACAACAAACTCTGAAACAGAGCGACATACCAAAACCAACATATCACCCAAGAGGCAAAACGTACCTCGATGCGGTTCATCCCAAAAGTCAGTCCCGCATGACTGCAAAACAACCAATACTTACGACCGTAAATCAGACAGTCATCCTCTGTTCTAATACCACTTAGTAAGAACGCATCCTGGATGACACCTCAACCGTGAGAACGTTGACCTCGTGTCAATCTCTGGAGTGGAATAGACTTCCAAATCCATCATAACGTCAAAGAGCGTCAGCACCACTCAACGCTAACAACCCAAAAGCAGTTAGTTAACTGAAACTGCAAGGATTCGAATCGCTCCCGATTCTATCGTAGATATCATCCAATGACATCTCTATCATGACTCACGATGTCTAACATACATCGTTACGAGGGAAAACACTAGTATACCACGATGTACACATACCAAACCTGGTCTCCTCTTTCATACTTCCTCCATCGAATGAGCAGTCGCATCATTGCAACTCAATTTGGGCAACTCACGGCCACAGATTCACACAAAAGACATCTCACAAGATGTCCACCTCCGGATATTCCAAGGATCACATCCTGATCATAAATAAACCATCGAGACTCCACAGAGTTCAAATCCTGGAAGGACATGCAATAAACACATTGCATCCTCAACGCTTGTGTCGACAGCGACACCCAATAAATCCGAATTCCTGCCATCCCTTGATAATCCTAGGATTTAACAATCCAAACTTGGGAAGGCTATCGCATAACTCGGAGGAAACACCAACAATGAAACACCTCAACCCACACAAGATAATCCCTCCTCAAAGGGTGTCAACTAACTCCACGATTGTTTCTCATAATTTATCGTGCCATGGAGATTCCCAATCTCAAGGTGTTCAATATCTCTCATCAGAGATTTAGCCATCCAGAATAGCATACTCTATGCTTGGCAAAAAGGAAGTCAAAAACTAGCATCACATGCATACTCAATGCACTTGGCTCGGGTATCTACAACATACCCCTAAGCCCCCAAACACGACTGTCAATTCTGAGTCATTCCCTATCCAGTGGAGGACGATAATCGACGATTAACAACACGGTGTGATTCCCAAAATCAACACCACACGTACCAACTCACCGAATCTTTCAAAGATTCCCAAATAGGTCTAATACTACCTCCTTCCCTACAAGGGAAGTGCCATCGAACTCGAGATCCACAAGTCTCGAACCACTGTTCGGAAAACTGGATACAATAACACCCATTGCATCCCAAGTGCACGGGTTCCCTCAGATCGAGTCAATAACGACCTGATGACTCTCTTGTTGGTACTCCAACATTATGAGCTGCCCCAGACAAATCCCTCAAAACAATAGACGTATAAACGTTCTCATGGGGTGTCACATGCCTCAACATCATGCTACAAAGGAACAATCAAAAGCCTGCCAAAGCCTTCATCGTATCATCATACGATTCACCAACTCTGTTCCATCGTGCAGTATCATGGCTCCAACAATCACACTATATCATTCCCCCAATATCTGGCTAGCAAAACGTTGTCTCCATAGGCTCATATCCAGCCCACCAATAAACCATATGTTACATCTCGGTACGCCACACCGTACAAACCGTTAGAGTAATGGGTCATCGCCATACTTATCTCTAAAATACCAAGCACAACGGACAACCCGGTGTCCTTGCTCACTTATGATGCAATCATAATCCGATAAGACTTATCCCACACCCTCAGGGTGGGTGCAACCATGTCTACCCTACATCACAACACAAGCGAGTAGTTTCCTCAATGACTACTCTTACCACCAATCACTTGGCCCTAGCCAAACCAACGAGCATACCCAAGGGTATCATTGCTCGACAAAAGGTCTCGTCAACTAGTGACCCAGACTCTACCATGTGCTCATCATCGGCACTCAAACCATACAACTAAATATAACATAAATGTATTAATCATCATCGACATAGAACATCAACTATGTCATCGTCATCTCGTGACGGCATATGTCAACACATGACAACCAATTAACATCGTCAAACATATGACGTTACCTGTCAATACACGACATCTATAAACTCATCGTCAAACACATGGCATATATATAGCAACACATAGTATCCACAATAATGCTAACACAAGTAATATGCCATACCTCATCGCTATCAATATAGCGGCATACCTGTCTCCGTCGCTCGATAATAGTACGTAGTCAGCACCCATCGCTCGAAGGCGGCAAAATCCTGTGCTGAGTACATAGCGGCACAATCCATCGCTATAGAATCGACAGCATGATACCTCGTCATATAATAAGTGGCATGAAACCTCGCTATACACCTGAGCATGAATCATCGTCCACATAATAGCGGAAAGAGGCATCGCTAGCAATATATCCGGCGGCAAGAACCATCGCCAATCAATATAGCGGAATGAACCATCGCTATCCATATACATGGCGGCAAGAACCATCGCCAGTCAATATAGCGGCATGAACCATCGCTATCAATATCCATGGCGGCATGAACCATCGCCAATCAATATAGCGGAATGAACCATCGCTATCAATATCCATGGCGGCAAGAACCATCGCCAGTCAATATAGCGGCATGAACCATCGCTATCAATATACATGGCGGCAAGAACCATCGCCAGTCAGTATAGCGGCATGAACCATCGCTATCAATATACATGGCGGCAAGAACCATCGCCAGTCAATATAGCGGCATGAACCATCGCTATCAATATACATGGCGGCAAGAACCATCGCCAGTCAATATAGCGGCATGAACCATCGCTATCAATATACATGGCGGCAAGAACCATCGCCAGTCAATATAGCCGATCCCTAGTCATTGTCACGGTAGTGTATTTTAATGCCCCTCGCTCAAGTAAAAACATGCGGTACTCCCACCCCTCGCTTCACATATAGGCGGCATAGAATAACCTGGCTTAAATGGACATGCGGTACTCCCACCCCTCGCCTCACATTTTAGCGGCAAATATTCTTTCCTCGCCTCATATGCTAACCACGCTTCAATGTGACATGCGGCGCTCCCACCCCTCGCTTCACATTTTAGCGGCACAAAATAATAAATAGCGGCAAGCATTTAAAATCATCACTCATCCATAACAATGACTCATGGGATATTCACCAAGTATTTCATCCATACCTGCATCACAAAGCATAATCCATATACCAACATACATCATCATGAGTGTATTTTAATGCACCTCGCTCAAATGCGACATGCGGTACTCCCACCCCTCGCTTCAACATTTGGCGGCAAAGCATTAAAATCATCACTACATGTATACATGCAACCACAATGCATAATTCCAGGATGTATATAAAATGCAGGTTACCGTTTCGTGTCTTTTCAACCATGGCCTTAGCCTTTCCACGTCATAGTGTCCCTACAGGAACAATTCCAAACCATGAGCATACGATAATCCATATTCCACACAATATGATTATAATGAGTAAATGCATAAACTATGAGTACAAAGTACTTCCTGCATCCCAATGCATTTCAAAATGCTCCACTTGGTTGTCCCTGTGTCACAACTCACAATCATAATTAACAAGTTATATTATGATTCTATAGATGTTATGACATATAATCGTTTCACTATGATCACATATCACAAATGCACATAAGCAAAATAGTTGTGTCACACCACACTAACTACTATCATGCATAAATATGTGCTACTCATCCCTATCAGCATGTTCCAGGCCCTCAACAGCCCCAAAGAGCTAACCACTGCTCTGATACCACTAATGTAAGGACCCCAAGCCCTTAACCCTTAATTAGTGTATTAACCATTATGTGTGGCACATGCTTTCAATAAAAGTCAATCGGAAAGCTCAAATGATGCTTACAAAATTCCTTTAATATTCAACGTTATAAGATCATCTCTACTAACATATAGACTCATAGAGTTGCCCATTACCATCCCCATTTTGCCACTTTTCACATTGTGGACTTTTATAAAAATTTGGGCAGAGTCTCCCCGTAAATTGAGCTATCCCAAAACAAAAGCACATCATATAATATAATTCCCGGCCAGGGAATACACAATACCCAACAGAATACTGAACACAAAGTAAATTCCCAGCCAGGGAAGACACCACACATAAGACAACAAAAGTGGGTTTCAACATCCACATAATACACTAACGACTCTCATATCATTAGCAATTCTACCACAATTGCATGCAACATATAATGAAAGAGAGAAAGGCTCATGCCTTTATATACAACCCATATACATGAATATCCATGCTCACAAGCGAGCATCATAAATGTGTATATAAACCTCGGGTGTATATAAGTACTCTATACGATACCGTGCTCCATCAAGCCCTGGTACCACGATCCTGTGAGTGCATCCAATCAACAGCTCGAGCCCAGCTCCATAGCCATCGATGCACCTGTTCACCTGCCCCAACAGAGACAGCCCCCAACGGGGTGAGCATACCAATACACGAAATCTCATAATCACAATAATGAAATTCATAATTTACAACACAAGTAAATATTAATGAATTTTAAATGATACTCCCTGGATGGCAACATCCTCATTCGGGATTCCGTGTACTGTCCCTGTTCTCACAATCATCAAACTCATCAAATCTCATAAATCAGTACATCAACACATTGATTTAACTCATAGCATGCCTGATTCTCAAGTATCAATAATCAATGATTCCAAGTTCATTATACACACAAATATAGATATCTCAATATCTAGTACTGATTTCTCAATTTCGCTATCAATCATAGATAGCTCAAATGCCTAGCATTTATTTTACCAATTTTCCATTATACCTAGACATCTCACATGTCTTATAATGAGTACATGATCCCACGATCATTCTCAGGCATCTCAAATGCCGTACAATAGTCATATAGGCCCAGTACCCCATATATATCAACACATAAATATAGCCATGCGCACAACCATCGATGAAGTCAATATACATTATGCATTTCACAAATGCTCTCATATAAAGTGATGCTCGTACGTCGCACGTACCTTAAATTTCCGAAGTCCGAGCCAAACCTTGCTCGAGTTCCATGCCCCGAGGAACGATGTGCTAACACGATAAATTAATTCACAATTAATTACGAACATGCAACCCATGCTCAAGCACACCCATAACTCTCAAAAATATTGTCAACACAAGACAATGAACCATTATCGAAAATTGCTCAAGAACACCCCACAAATTCTCGAAACTTCACAACACAAATCGAACCCAATTAAACACCATAATTCATCTAAAATATGAATTAATCAATCAACAACATGAATAATCGCCCCACATACCAAACCCCCAAAATTCGAAATCCAAGCCCTAAATTCGAATCCAATTCCTCAATTTCGAACACAATCAAGCATCATAATGCATCTACAACATGAATTAATCGATTACAACAAGAATCATCACTCCTTGTCAAAAGCCCCAATTTCGAGCCCTAACCTCACGCAAGAAATGAAGAAATTCGAACCATAAAGCAACAATTTTTCGAACCACAAAAGTCTGAAATAATCGACTCAAAACCAGCTTAAAAACGCCCCAAAACATCAGAAAAATCGTACCAAAAACATACCAAAATCGCGTCCCAAAAATCGGATGAACTCCAGTTTTCGAACCCTACGCTTTTCTGGCAAATCCGAACGTGATTCTCGACGAAACTTCAAATTGTTGGTATATAAATGAGCGCCTCGGAGAGACGATTCCAACGGCGGGTGGCACGCGCCGAACGGCGGCCGGACGGCGGCGGGCGAACGACTTTTCTGCGCGGTGGTCGAAAGGGGATCCGGAATGCGCGGGAGGGAGAGAGAGATAATGTGCTGAAATGGATCCGATAATTAAAATCTCGGGTTCAACTGGTATTTATAGCAAAAATACCCCGAAATACTAATATCCCCACAAATACATCATGATTCATTAAGAATCATCTGTTTTCAAAAACTCTCTCTCTAACTCAAAAACCCCCTACCGGTGCCCACACCAAGCACCCGAGATTCCGAGTCACACTAAAAACCCAACTCACAGGTTTTCACCGAAATGAGAATACGATCTCAACCTCGGGATCCAACGATCCCAACTACTCAAATAGACGAGCCCAGAAGGTCCAACACCTCGATTAAATTCCAATTGCCACGTAAAACAACTTTACGGGTTATTAACACTCCGGGATTAACATCCATAATTTCTGGTCATCACATGTACAACGCATCCAACCATTCCTCGAGCAACCCGCTCGGTATAAGGGTAACGTCAATCGGTGCCGCACACACCACCTTGTGCTCGGTACTGGCACCCAAGGCATACCACTGAATACGTATACTCAACGCATCGATCATCGTAACGATGATGCATGTCTAATAAGACATCTCCTACACCATCGTCATCGTCATCCTGTGACGACACATGCCAACTCATGGCATCTAAGACATTGTCAACTAGTGACGATACATGTACATCAGCGTATGCCATTCACTATCATGCTAGTAAAATAGGCATAATAAAACATGTATATCAATGCATGCCAGCTACAATAAAGCTAATAAAATAGCAATATCTCATACCTCATCGCTAACAATATAGCGTCATACCTGTCCCCGTCGCTCAATAATAGTGCGTAATCAGCACCCATCGCTCGAAGGCGGCAAAATCCTGTGCTGAGTACATAGCGGCAAAATCCCTCGCTATAGAATCGACGGCATGACACCTCGTCATATAATAAGTGGCATGAAACCTCGCTATACACCTGAGCATGAATCATCGTACACATAGTAGCGGAAAGAGGCATCGCTATCAATACATCTGGCGGAATGAACCATCGCCAATCAATATAGCGGAATGAATCATCGCTATCAATACACCTGGCGGAATGAACCATCGCCAATAAATATAGCGGGATGAACCATCGCTATCAATACACCTGGCGGAATGAACCATCGCCAATAAATATAGCGGAATGAACCATCGCTATCATCCGTGTCCTCATAGAGAGATAAATATAAATCGACACATGAAATTATGGTTCCTCCTTCCTTTTCCACGTAAGCAGAATTCTTGCTCCTTATGGAAATCCACGTAAGCGGAATTTTTCCTCGCTTCCTATGGAATCCATGTCAGCAGAATTCTCGCTTCTTATGGAATTGAGTCACTTATCAGTAGTGCATTTCAATGCTTCTTACTACTCCACATAAGCGGAATTTTTCCTCGCTTCATATGGACCTTAGCGTAAGCATTGAAATCCTCACTAGGATAACCTGGACTCGTGAAATATCAATAGTGCATTTCAATGCTTCTTACTACTCCATATAAGCGGAATTCTTCCTCGCTCATATGGACCTTAGTGTAAGCATTGAAATCCTCACTTTATATTTCACAATATACATATGCAAAACGATGCGTGTCAACATGTATCATATCATAATGCACTATCTTATTCATACCTTGATTTACCTTGTGTTAAATGACTAAACACATAATACATGTTGCCCTTGGGATGCCCGTACATATGTATAATCATCATTCCTTTTCGTCCATATTTCCTGTAACCTGCAACCATCAGGGTTAACGGCAATAGCCATATACGCTATGCATCAAACATTCAATACATAATAAAAACACATTATAAGAATGTATGGTTTCACAAATAAATGTCATGACATCCTTCCTCCTTAAATCCTTATTTCAATCCTGAGCCCTTATCATTAGTACATTTTAATGCTTCTTGCTACTCCATGTAAGCGGAATTCTTCCTCGCTTCCAATGGACCTTAGCGTAAGCAATTAAAATCCTTACTAAGATAACCTTGACTCGTGAAATACACCTCTTATATTTCACAACATGCATATGCAAAAACAATGCACAATAACATATATCATAACCTTAATGCACCACATTGCATTCATCATGTGTCAACAAGACAACATAAAGTACATGTTACCTCGGAAATCTCCCTTTACCTGATTTTCTTAAAAACCAGCTTCCTTGGCACATAACACACGGAGTGCCAGACATCCCTATTAATGCCATCATATCGTGTTCCACACGATTCCTGCAACCACAATGGTTAGCAATACCACTTTTCATATCATAATAGCACATAAACAATTTGTTATGTCATACAACATTAATGCCATCATGCATAAATATGTGCTATCAATAACTTCCTAGGCCCTTAACAGCCCCAATGAGCAACCACTGCTCTGATACCACTAATGTAAGGACCCCCTTAGCCCTTAATCCCTGATTAGTGTATTAACCACTATGTGTGGCACATGCTTTCAATAAAAAGTCGACCGGGAAGCTCAGATGATACTTTACCATTGAATGTCAATTACAAAATTTCCTTTAATACTCAATGTTATAAGATCATCATCCTAACAATAAAAGACTCATATGTTTGCCTACCAACCCCTTGGTGCCACCTTTCACATTGTGAACTTTTATAAAAATTTGGGCAGAGTCTCCCCATAAATAGAGCTATCCCAAAAAAAAAAAGCACAACACATAACATAATTCCCGGCCAGGGAACACATAATACTCATCAGAAAGCAGTAATACAAGTAAATTCCCAGCCAGGGAAGACACCACACATATGACGACAAAAGTGGGTTTCAACACCCACATAATACACCAATGACTCTCATATCATTTAGCAATTCTACCTCTAATTGCATGCAACCTCAAATGAAAGAGAGAAAGGTTCATGCCTTTATATACAATCCATATACAAGTATAATCGTGCTCACATGCGAGCATCATGAATATGTATATAATCCTCAGGTGTATATAAGTACTCTATACGATACCGTGCTCCATAAAGCCCTGGTACCACAATCCTGGGAGTACATCCAATCAACAGCTCGAGCTCATCTCCAAAGCCATCGATGTACCTGTTCACCTGCCCCAACAGAGACAGCCCCCAACGGGGTGCGCATACCAATACACAAAATCCCATAATCACAATAATGAAATTCATAATTTACAACAAAGGTAAATACAAATGAATTTAAATGATACTCCCTGGATGGCAACCTCATCCAGGATTCCGTGTACTGTCCCTGTCCTCACAATCATCAAACTCATCAAATCTCAAAAATCAGTAAATCAACACATTGATTAACTCATCGCATGCCTAATCCTCGAATATCAACAGATAGTGATTGTAAATTCATTAAACATGCAATTATAGATATCTCAATATCTAATACTGATTTCATAACCTCGCTATCACTCACAGATAGCTCAAATGCCTAGCATTTATTTTACCAATCCTTCATTATACTTAGACATCTCAAATGTCTTATAATGAATACATGATTCTACGAACCTAGACATCTCAAATGTCTCATAATGAATACATGATTCTACGAACCTAGACATCTCAAATATCTTATAATGAATACATGATTCTACTAACCTAGACATCTCAAATATCTTATAATAGATACATGATTCTACAACCCTAGACATCTCAAATGTCTTAATAGATACATATAAACCCAGTAACCCTTATATCTTGTAAGAGTTATCCTACTCTAGTGTCACGCACGCTACAAGCGGCGATATCAAGATTTGGTCGTTCCTTGGCTATATCAACATATATGTATAACCATACGCACAATATTCAATGCAATCAAAAATACCTTATGCATTTCACATATATATAGTAATGCTCGTACGTCGCACGTACCTTAAATCTCCGAAGTCCGAGCCAAACCTTGCTCGAGTTCCATGCCCCGAGAAACGATGTGCTAACACGGTAATAATTCATAATTATTTACGAACATGTAACCCATGTTTGTGAGACCCCGTTATCACATCAAGATATTAAGGTGCAATTTAGAGAACTAAACATACAAGTGATTATATCAGAGTAATGTGCCGTGTTGATTAACCTGAGCTTTAGAGATTACAGTACCAAAATGTTCCAAAAGGAAAGACATACTTCCTACAAAGGTACTACATCATAGTCTTACTCTACTCAGTAGAAGCTATACAAAAACTCTATCATGCTAATCCTGTAGCACTCCTTACAGCTCAGCATATCAACCCCGGCCCTGGTTCTCGTCAACAAAAGCACCTACAAAGACAACCCCCAACACATGAGCATAACACAATTCATATTTAACATAATATGAAAGTAAGGCATAAATGCAAATCTTAAACACAAGTCCTTCCTGTATTTCCAGCATTTATATCGCCCATTGGTTGTCCCTGTACCATAATTCATAATAGAAACACATTATATGAATGTATGGATATGCAATGTCATGACATTCCTTTTTCCCTTAAATCCTTATTTCATCCTGAGCCCTTATCATTAGTACATTTTAATGCTTCTTGCTACTCCATGTAAGCGGAATTCTTCCTCGCTTCCAATGGACTTTAGCGTTGCTACTCCATGTAAGCGGAATTCTTCATCGCTTCCAATGGACTTTAGCGTAAGCCATTAAAATCCTTACTAAGATAACTTTGACTCGTGAAATACACCTCTTATATTTCACAACATACATATGCAAAAACAATGCATAAAAACATGTATCATAATCTTAATGCACCACATTGCATTCATCATGTGTCATAAAGACAAACATAAAGTACATGTTACCGTTGGGATGCCCGTACGTCGCTTACGTACCTTTCAAAAGATAGAGGAGTCAATCGACTTTATCTCCTCGGTTGTGCTGGCACCTGGGATGGTTCTACATAGCCACACAACACAATATTAGGCACCTCATAATAATCCGGAAGCAAAACCAAATTAAAAACCAAATTAATCCTTCAACATCATCTCGCGATCGATCGCCCATGAGCCCCGATCGATCGCGAGATGCTACTGCCTCGCATACCAAAAAAAAACATTCAGCGATCGATCGCCCCAATATTGGCGATCGATCGCCAAAACCCACTGGAACGTCGCGATCGATCGCGCCTCCTTGGCGATCGATCGCCAACCTTGTTCCTTTGGCGATTTTCCAGAATTGCTTAACACCGATATTTATACCCTTAAATCTAACATGTAGGACATAATACATACTAAGATCATCATGCTAGCATTTGAACTACACTACCCTGAGTGTATTCAAACCAAATATACACCCTGAGCATAAACCTACATGCATAAACATCGATCATTTAAACAAGTACCGGATCAACTCTTTCTGGAAACAGGGCACATTTTCATTTCCAGAATTCTTGAGCACCTCTTTACATGCTATCAAAACTAACACATATAACATAAACCGTGCTCAACTAAACATGCCATGGGTTTCACAAAACTACCAAGCATGTTTTTACATCAAAGTTTCTCCAATATATAAGCTTATCATGCATGATAACACCTCCTCAAAAACACTCCCAACCCACGTTTTCCAGAAAAACAGAGGAAATCTCTACCCAGATTTTTGAGCACTACTCTTCACAAGCTTAAATCTTCCACATAAAACATGCATCATGCTTAAGGAAAATTACAGAGAGACTCATAAAAACACCATGTAAGCATTTAAATCACAGGTTTCAAGAAACATATGCTAACATGCCGTTTTTCACCATGCTCAAAAGTAGAACCAAACCAGTTTTTCCAGAAGAAACAGGGTAGTTCCTCACCCTACTTTGCCCCGATTTTTGAAGGATTTCCAGGTGATGGAAATGGAAGGGCTCCTCCTAAAATTGCTTAGCAGCTGCTGGATGGTATTTTGGAAGAGGAGGTTCGAAATTTGGAGTGCTGGAAAGGTGTTAAATTATTGAGCCAAGTGGAAGCATGGCCAGCTCATGCTGAGTCAAAGTATGGGTTGGGGGGGGGGGTGGTTAAGTGTTGGGTGGTTTGATGTGTTATGTTTTGGTCCCGATTTAGCACGATGTATTTAAAATATCCCCACATGATATTTATAGTATTTTCTCAACAAAATACTTCAATTACCCTTTTGCATGCTTTACCAAAACAACAATACACACCCCAAAAACCCAATACATGTTACATGCACCCTGAAGTAATTCTCCCCAATATAATTTATCCAATCCCATGAATTAACACATTAACATCACAATATAACTTAAATGATTAAAATCACATAATCATTTCGGGGATATCACAATACTCCCCTACTTATAGGATTTCGTCCCGAAATCAAACATGCTACTAACCAGAAATAAAACAGTATATAAACGCTTACCAGAAAATAACTCTGGATAGTGCTGCACCATGTGTCGCTCTGTCTCCCACGTGGCCTCCTCGACACCCCTACGATCCCACTGTACCTTGATCATAGGAATAACCTTGTTCCGAAGTCTGCGGTCTGCTCTATCCAAAATCCTGATAGGCCGCTCCACATAAGAAACATCGGACTCAATCTGAACCTCTGAAGGCTGCAACACATGTGAGGGATCTGGCTCATACTTCCTCAGCATAGACACATGAAAAACGTCGTGTATGCCAGACAGAGAGGGCGGTAAAGCCAACCGGTATGCCAGAGTACCAATACGCTGTAAAATCTCATACGGCCCTACATACCTCGGGGATAACTTCCCTCGCATCCCAAACCGTACTACGCCTCTGAAGGGTGAGATCTTCAAAAACACTCTGTCGCCTAACTGAAACTCCAACGGTCTACGCCGCTGATTGGCATATGCTGCCTGTCTATCCTGAGCTGCCTTCATCTTTGTTCTGATAACCTTAACTTTCTCTTCCATTTCCTGAACCAACTCAGGTCCTCCAACCGACTTACGGTCCATGTCATCCCAACACAAGGGTGACCTACAACGCCTACCATAGAGGGCCTCGAAAGGAGCCATCTGAATACTTGCCTGGTAGCTGTTGTTGTAAGAAAATTCCACCAAGGCTATCGAGTCCTGCCATGAAGTGTCGAACTCCAGCACACAAGCCCTCAACATATCTTCGAGCGTCTGTATCGTACGCTCGGTCTGTCCGTCCGTCTGGGGATGATAGGCTGTGCTCAACCTCAACTCTGTACCTAGAGCTGTCTGCAGACCCTCCCAAAAGTGAGATGTAAACCGCGGATCTCGATCTGACACAATCGAAACAGGGATCCCGTGCAGTCTCACCACATCTTTGACATATAACTGCGCCATTCTTAAGTGTGTGAAGGTCATACAGTAGGGAATGAAATGAGCACTCTTAGTCAACCTGTCCACGACTACCCAGATGGCATCAAAACCCGAAACAGTCCTCGGCAAGTGGGTCACGAAATCCATAGATACGTGCTGCCACTTCCACTCGGGTACCTCTAAACTTCTTAGTTCACCTCCAGGCCTTTGTCTCTCAGCTTTCACTTGCTGACAAATCAAACAACGCTTGACAAAAGAGGTGACATCCTGTTTCATACGCCTCCACCAGAACTGGCTGCGTAGATCCTTATACATCTTCTTCCCACCTGGATGGACACTCATCCTGCTACAATGAGCTCGCTGTAATATACCTTGGCGCAACTCGGGTGTATCTGGAACCACCCATCTGTCGCCGAGCCTCAGAGAACCGTCATCAGCCACTCTGAATCTCGATGGCTGTCCTGAATGAACCACTAACATCCATCTCTGAACCTCTACATCGGTCCCCTGAGCCTTCCTGATGTGATCAAATATAACAGGCTCAGCTAGCAAGGTCAAAACCTGTACTGGCGAAGAAGATACATCATAATCGAATCCCAAATGGCAGTAGGAGCTAAACATAGCTGACAGAGACATAGCATCCTCTGCTGTGCTCTTCACCTTCCGACTCAAAGCGTCGGCTGTCAAATTTGCCTTTCCCGGGTGATATTCGATTTCACAATCGTAGTCCTTCAGCAGGTCCATCCATCTCCTCTGCCTCATGTTCAGCTCAGCCTGTGTAAACAAGAATTTCAGGCTCTTGTGATCAGTGAAGATGGTAAATGAGGTACCGTATAAGTAGTGTCGCCATATCTTCAAGGCGAACACTATAGCTGCCAACTCCAGATCATGGACTGGATACCTCGCCTCATGTGGCTTCAACTGTCTCGAAGCGTAAGCCACTACATGTCTGTCCTGCATCAGTACGCACCCTAATCCCAGTAGAGATGCATCGGTATAAAGGACAAATCCTTTGTTCTCCTTGGGTATCACTAGAACGGGTGCAGTAGTCAGTCTGTGCTTTAATTCCCGGAAGCTCTGCTCACAAGCCTCTGACCAACAAAATGGGACTCCCTTCTGAGTCAGCTGGGTAAGTGGCTTGGCGATCTTTGAGAAACCCTCGACGAAACGTCGATAATAGCCAGCCAGACCAAGAAAACTTCGAATCTCACTGACTGAAGTAGGGGTAGACCAATCCATAACTGCCTCTATCTTCCTCGGGTCTACTGATATCCCCTCTCGTGATATGATATGGCCCAAAAATGCAACACTGTTCAGCCAAAACTCACACTTGCTGAGTTTGGCGTACAACTGATGATCTCTGAGGATCTGGAGTACTATCCTCAGATGATCGGCATGATCCTCCTCATTCCTCGAATAGACTAGGATGTCATCAATAAACACGATCACAAACTGATCGAGGGTACTCCTGAAATACTCTGTTCATCAGGCTCATAAAAACTGCAGGTGCATTTGTCACACCGAACGGCATCACCAAGAACTCATAGTGTCCATACCGAGTTCTAAAAGCCGTCTTTTGGACATCACCATCTCTAACCCGTACCTGGTGATAGCCTGACCTCAAATCTATCTTGGAGTACACCTCCGTACCCTGAAGCTGGTCGAACAGATCATCAATCCTCGGAAGCGGATATCTGTTCTTCACTGTAGCCTTGTTCAGTTGCCTGTAGTCAATGCACAGACGCATTGATCCATCCTTCTTTTTCACGAACAAGACTGGCGCACCCCAAGGCGATACACTAGGACGGATGTATCCCTTGTCGAGGAGCTCCTGTAACTGTACCTTCAGCTCCCTCAGCTCTGCCAGTGCCATCCTGTATGGGGCACGAGAAATGGCTGATGTCCCTGGCAGCAGCTCAATAGCAAACTCCACATCCCTGACTGGCGGAAATCCCGGAATCTCATCTGGAAACACATCACTGAACTCCGCCACAACTGGAATGTCCTCGGCTCTTACTTCCTTCTCCTCTGAAGCATCCATAGCATAAATAAGGTACCCAGTATGGCCACGTTCCAATAACTGCGACATCTTAACCGCCGAGATTACTGGTATCCTTGGACGAGAGCCGTCCCCATAAAAAGTCCACAGGAACCCCTGATCAGACAGAAAACGAACCATCCTCTTTTGGCAATCTACCATAGCTCGGTATCTGCTCAACACATCAATGCCGATAATGCAGTCAAAGTCTGCCATCTCTAACTGAATCAAATCGGCCCTCAGATCATTGCCCTCAAAATAAATGAGGCAATCTGATAACTGTCGATCCGCAATCACATGCTTCCCCGTGGGTGTCGAGACCATGAGAGGCGTGGGTAACAGAGACGAGCACAAATGGTGTCCTTCCACAAAGGCAGTAGATACAAAGGAATGGGAAGCACCTGTATCTATCAATATAAGTGCAGGGTACGTAAGTAAATGACACGTACCAGCAATGACCTCCTCTGGGGCTGCCTCGGCCTGCTCCCGGGTCAGTGCATACACCTGTCCTTGCGGCGGTCCTGTCGTCTGACCTCCCAGGGGTCGTGGTGCAAACTGCTGCCTCTGTGGTGCCCTCCCAGCATCAAACCTTGGCCTATTCGGCCCTGAATCCGTCTGAACTGCTCGATTGGGGCAACCCCGAGCTATGTGGCCCATCTTGCCACAAATATAGCAACCCCAACAGTCACGTAACAAATGCCATCCTCCACAGTTGGTACACCTGGGTACCTCTGTCCTGCTTCCCTATGTGTGCCCCCGGGTGCTCTGCTTCTGTCCATGAGACTTCTTCCCACTAAACCTGGAAGATGATGAGGCCCCACGAGCCTTAAACTGATCCCCTCGTGGCTTCAGACTATCAGTAGTAGGCCTCTGTGATGGTACAAAAGGGGGTACAACATCCTTGTATGCGCCTACGGCAATCTCTGCCAACTCTGCCCGTGTCAGGGCGTCGTCAAACGAGCTGGGGTTGTTAGAGATAACCCTATCGAATAGCTCCGGCCTCAGACCTTTCAGAAAGTTCCTCATCTTGGCATGGCTGTTGACAGCAATATGAGGTACATACCTCAGCAGTGAGGAATACTGCATAGCGTAGTCTGCTACGGACATGCTACCCTGCTTCAAACTGTTGAACTCATCCTCCTTCAATTGTCTGGCAGCTGCAGAGAAATACCGGTTAAGGAACCGGGTCCGGAATACAGTCCAGTCAACTGCCATACCTAGAGCTCTCAGCTCCATCACGGTGGTCTTCCACCACATAGCAGGCTTCTTAGCCAGCTGAAACTCTGCTAACCTCAGCCATGCCGTGAGTGCACAAGGTGCAGTCACAAGTATCTGCTCTATACGTTCCAACCACTCCTCAGCTACTTCGCCAGACTCAGTCCCCTCAAACATGGGCGGATGGAAACTCAGAAACTGCTTCAAACTGAGCTCCCCTGGCAGTAATATCTGTACACTGGGCTCCACGCCCACAGCAGGTGGTGGTAAGGGGTTCGGCTGAGCAATACTGGCATGTCTACTGTCCATATCTCCTACCTCTTCATTGAGGTTCGCCATGCTGCAACACAATAGTTAACAACAATACCAAAAGCAGTTCATAATATAAGCCGTTAGATAACAAGAGTAAAATATTCAAAGCATGTTAGTATATCACGTATACAACCATATGCATCACATGCATAAGCATGCCTAAATGAATACCTAGCCAACTTGTCTCTAAAGGCTACCCTTCACTCTTCCCTGGTTATCTAACCACTGCTCTGATACCACTAAATGTGAGACCCCGTTATCACATCAAGATATTAAGGTGCAATTTAGAGAACTAAACATACAAGTGATTATTTCAGAGTAATGTGCCGTGTTGATTAACCTGAGCTTTAGAGATTACAGTACCAAAATGTTCCAAAAGGAAAGACATACTTCCTACAAAGGTACTACATCATAGTCTTACTCTACTCAGTAGAAGCTATACAAAAACTCTATCATGCTAATCCTGTAGCACTCCTTACAGCTCAGCATATCAACCCCGGCCCTGGTTCTCGTCAACAAAAGCACCTACAAAGACAACCCCCAACACATGAGCATAACACAATTCATATTTAACATAATATGAAAGTAAGGCATAAATGCAAATCTTAAACACAAGTCCTTCCTGTATTTCCAGCATTTATATCGCCCATTGGTTGTCCCTGTACCATAATTCATAATAGAAACACATTATATGAATGTATGGATATGCAATGTCATGACATTCCTTTTTCCCTTAAATCCTTATTTCATCCTGAGCCCTTATCATTAGTACATTTTAATGCTTCTTGCTACTCCATGTAAGCGGAATTCTTCCTCGCTTCCAATGGACTTTAGCGTTGCTACTCCATGTAAGCGGAATTCTTCATCGCTTCCAATGGACTTTAGCGTAAGCCATTAAAATCCTTACTAAGATAACTTTGACTCGTGAAATACACCTCTTATATTTCACAACATACATATGCAAAAACAATGCATAAAAACATGTATCATAATCTTAATGCACCACATTGCATTCATCATGTGTCATAAAGACAAACATAAAGTACATGTTACCGTTGGGATGCCCGTACGTCGCTTACGTACCTTTCAAAAGATAGAGGAGTCAATCGACTTTATCTCCTCGGTTGTGCTGGCACCTGGGATGGTTCTACATAGCCACACAACACAATATTAGGCACCTCATAATAATCCGGAAGCAAAACCAAATTAAAAACCAAATTAATCCTTCAACATCATCTCGCGATCGATCGCCCATGAGCCCCGATCGATCGCGAGATGCTACTGCCTCGCATACCAAAAAAAACATTCAGCGATCGATCGCCCCAATATTGGCGATCGATCGCCAAAACCCACTGGAACGTCGCGATCGATCGCGTCTCCTTGGCGATCGATCGCCAACCTTGTTCCTTTGGCGATTTTCCAGAATTGCTTAACACCGATATTTATACCCTTAAATCTAACATGTAGGACATAATACATACTAAGATCATCATGCTAGCATTTGAACTACACTACCCTGAGTGTATTCAAACCAAATATACACCCTGAGCATAAACCTACATGCATAAACATCGATCATTTAAACAAGTACCGGATCAACTTTTTCTGGAAACAGGGCACATTTTCATTTCCAGAATTCTTGAGCACCTCTTTACATGCTATCAAAACTAACACATATAACATAAACCGTGCTCAACTAAACATGCCATGGGTTTCACAAAACTACCAAGCATGTTTTTACATCAAAGTTTCTCCAATATATAAGCTTATCATGCATGATAACACCTCCTCAAAAACACTCCCAACCCACGTTTTCCAGAAAAACAGAGGAAATCTCTACCCAGATTTTTGAGCACTACTCTTCACAAGCTTAAATCTTCCACATAAAACATGCATCATGCTTAAGGAAAATTACAGAGAGACTCATAAAAACACCATGTAAGCATTTAAATCACAGGTTTCAAGAAACATATGCTAACATGCCGTTTTTCACCATGCTCAAAAGTAGAACCAAACCAGTTTTTCCAGAAGAAACAGGGTAGTTCCTCACCCTACTTTGCCCCGATTTTTGAAGGATTTCCAGGTGATGGAAATGGAAGGGCTCCTCCTAAAATTGCTTAGCAGCTGCTGGATGGTATTTTGGAAGAGGAGGTTCGAAATTTGGAGTGCTGGAAAGGTGTTAAATTATTGAGCCAAGTGGAAGCATGGCCAGCTCATGCTGAGTCAAAGTATGGGTTGGGGGGGGTGGTTAAGTGTTGGGTGGTTTGATGTGTTATGTTTTGGTCCCGATTTAGCACGATGTATTTAAAATATCCCCACATGATATTTATAGTATTTTCTCAACAAAATACTTCAATTACCCTTTTGCATGCTTTACCAAAACAACAATACACACCCCAAAAACCCAATACATGTTACATGCACCCTGAAGTAATTCTCCCCAATATAATTTATCCAATCCCATGAATTAACACATTAACATCACAATATAACTTAAATGATTAAAATCACATAATCATTTCGGGGATATCACAATGTTCAAGCACACCCATATCCCTCAAAATATTGTCAACACACGACAATTAACCTTTTAAAAGACCCGGGGCAGGGTACATGCAGGGAGGGAAATAAATGAGGCAATATCGAAAATTGTTCAAGAACACCCTACAAATTTTCGAACCCTTATCTCGCAAATCGAACCCAAATAAATACCATAATTCATCTAAAATGTGAATTAAGCTATCCAAGCAAGAATCAACACCCCTTGCCAAAAACCCCCAATTTTCGAACTCAAAACCCTTAAATTCGAACCCAAACAAGCCCTTAAATTCGAACCCTTTAAATTCGAACCCTTATAATTCTTCAAATTCGAACACAATAAAGGCAGGGAAATACACGAAAATGACGAAAAAGGGGTAAGGGAGGTTACCCAATCGAAAATCGGAAGTAAATCGGTCGAAATCCGATGAACCCTAGAAATTGGGGATCGACGCCTTCCTGCCAAATCCGACTTCAAAACGCGACGAAACTTCGAATTGACGGAGGGGATAGCTGCGCCTCGACGAGACGAAGCCGGTGTTTTCAAAAATTCTCTCTCTAACTCTAAAACCCCCTACCGGTGCTCACACAGCACCCGAGATCCCGAGACACAACAAAAACCCAACTCTTAGGTTTTTCACCCAAATGAGAATACAATCTCAACCTCTGGATCCAACGATCCCAACTACCCAAATAAACGAGCCCAGAAGGCCCAACACCTCGATTAAACTCCAAATCGCCACGTAAAACCACTTTAGGGATTATTAACACTACGGGATTAACACCTACAATCCCTGGTCATCACAATCACTGAATACCCAAAATAACAACTTTATGACCCGCATGTGATCAGTCATTAAATCAAAGTACACAGCTATCTGTCAAGACCTCAATGATGCCTCGGGTCATGAGGAGTAATGGTGCACAACTATGACTAGAAATTCTATACTCGACAAGTGGTAACCACTTATAGAATTCCGAGTAGGGTCGTTCAGTGAACTCATTCCTAATGAGCACCTATTCATGTGTGCTGACTTCTCCAAGCCAACGCCGATGAAACGCGGCGCACTACACTAGACATCATGAATACCAGTCTCTAGCGAGCATATATCGATATCCCATTCTCGAAGGCTCATCGACCAGGAACATTTAGAAATCGCAGTCGAGAATGTATTTCATGGTCACCATTATATGCGTAACCACATTCTATGGACTATAGCAACTTCAAGGACTTCATCAATACATCAAGATGCATGGGTAAACAGATGAAGAAGTGCCATATATATTAATATTCAAACAAAGATTTGTCATAATAAGATTATAAGTACAATCAATCAAGTATTGATTTACTTAATCATGTATGACAACAATATCTTTCACTTTCTCAAAGCCAACTACTCATGTGTCTTAAGACCATCTTCCCAAGATGTCTGACAGACACCAATCGTTGTAAATGCTTTGTCAGTGGATTCGCTATATTTTCTGTTGAAGCGATTTTCTCGATAATAATGTCGCGTCTACCATCTATCTCATTAGATGATATTTTCTCAATATATGTTTGATTACTGATGAGATCTTGGCTATTCATAATAGCTCAAATGTTGTCACAGTACCAGGGACTGTGTCAATCGCACTAGAAATTACACCCAACTCTTGGATGAAATTTCTTATCCAAACTGCCTCTTTGCTGCATCGTATGCTGCAATGTATTCAGCTTCAGTGGTGGAATCCAAAGTGATGTCTTGCTTGGAACGTTTCCAAGAGACATCACCATCATTGAGCTTAAATACAAATCCGAACATCGATATGGTATCATCTACATCCGACTGAAAAAACAGCATCAGCTTAGACTTCAACTTTTATTTCACCACTTACAGATCCAAAAATCATGAACGTATCATAAGTTCTTCATAAGCACTTGAGGATTATTTTCACAATTTTCCAGTGATCTTCACCGGGATCTGTCTGATGTTTGCTCATTACACTAAGAACATACATCAGGCCAAGTACATAACATAACATACATTATGCTATTAAAGTAGAAATATAAGGTACTAATGTCATCTTTTCTCTCTCCTCATCAATCTTAAAACATATTGACTTGAGAGATGAATACTATGACATATTATGAAGTAACTCGTTTTTCGACTATTCTATGCTAAACCCTTTTAGCACAGTGTTTATGTACGTAGATTGAGATATCTCAAGCATCCTTTAGATCTATCCCTATAGATCCTTACGCTAAACACGTATGACGCTTCCCCCAATCTTACATGTAGAAATTAGTAGATGATCATGCTTTAATTGATTAATCCAATACCATTCATAATGAGTATGATATAATCAACTTAAAGCATCACAAATGTAACCATGCTCCCACTAACCCTTTTGCACACACATGTCACTTCCGGATTTTTAACAAAACCAAACACTTTGATGATGTTATCAAACGGAGGTTCAAACTTCGGGATGCCTTCTTAGGCCCATAAATGGACCTCTGGAGTTTGAAAACATTTTTCTCACTCCAAGAAGTTGTAAACACGTTTGGCTGCTACATTTCTACCTCAATGCCACCACTGAGAAATGTTGTGTTCACATCCATTACTCATATCTCATATTCATAATATAAAGATATAACTAATAAAATTTAAATAGACTATAGCATCATAACCGATGAAAATTTTCTCATAAACAACTCTTTGCCTATGAGAATAACTGTTTCTCACCAGTCAAGCTTTGAAGGTCACTACCTTCCCATCCACTCCAAGCTTTCACTTGTAAATCCATGCAGCCAATGGGAACAATCCCAAAGATGATCTACTAAGGCTCATACCTTATTGGAGTACATGGAGTCCATTTCAGATTTCATGGCATCTTGCCAATGTCCCGAATCAATATCTGACATCGCCTCCTTGAAAGTCCAAGGATCATATCCATGGTCTATTTCTTGACTACTTTCAAGGAGTAGATTCATTCTATCAGGAGTTCTTGAAACATTTTCAAATCTCCTTGGTGTGTGTAAATCAAAGGTTGTGATTGACTAAATTAATTTAACTGTTTTCACTTTTCTAGTGGTTTGTGGTTCTTGAACCCTTTCAAGTTATATTATTTTGTCATCCTTTCTAATAGAAACATTTTCTCTAGAAAGATTGCACTTGCGAAACAAACTCTTTACCTGCAATTGATAATATAATTTCCACAAAATAACATAATATGGATCAACTATCCAATTCATCTCCCACTGGCTGCTTCACATAAGCAGAACAATCTCAAAATAAAAATTTTGATTATTTTTCAGTCCATATCGTATATGGAGTTTTGGTCACTGCATTGGTATGAATTATATTCAACAAATATGTACCTTTAGAGAGTTACTCAGAGAGAATCACATTCTCTTTAAGATAACTCAACATCATCTTGCACTAACATTTAGTGCTCCACATACGTCCATATGAATCAAATTCATTGGACATTCAGCATATGCTAAATATATGTTGGATTTAAGTTATCATTCTTTTTATATTCTTTGAATATAATCATACTAATCATTCATAAGTTCACCAGATTCAATAAGACATGCATTCTTAAAAATACTGCAAATCACATTCGCATATTTAAAAGAATATCATTATCTATCAAAATATGACCAATGTTCATGATTAAATCTAGAACAAATGAATAATTGCTCAAACCAGTTCCTAACAAGTTCAAGATTTTATATTAAATAAATGTTTCAAATAGCCTTTGCAACAACTCTTGCTACAATGCTTAGCCTCAGGTAGGTTTCACCTTCCTAGGGCTCTCTACTTCTTCACATCACATGCAACTCTTTGCAAAAATGTGAGCACAACTGGCAGCATATACCAAAGAAGTAGAACCAATAGAAACATTTAATGTTAATATAAAACATACCCTTTCTAGAACGCTTCTAGTCTAGGTATTCCTTACAATTTTGCGCCAGTGACCAGCAGTGAAAACATAGATGCCTCTCCATTCATAGTTGCTACTATATCCTTTTTCGTCTTTTGAGGTTGGGAACCATTTCCCTTCCTCTTCTTTATCCTTGAAATACCATTGGTAGAAGATTCGACAAGAAGAACACGTTTCTTCTTTTGAATCAAGGACTCATGAG
The DNA here is from genome assembly GCA_907163345.1 of Haberlea rhodopensis. NCBI lineage: Eukaryota > Viridiplantae > Streptophyta > Magnoliopsida > Lamiales > Gesneriaceae > Haberlea > Haberlea rhodopensis. The sequence goes on along the minus strand of CAJQUN010000142.1, from coordinate 478,679 downwards.
TTTCCAACATTTTTACTATAAGATCAAATCTACAGCCAGTTAATGAGGTATTATCACATTCAGATTTTCCAATTTATCAAGAAGAGATATTTTTCTTACACCATGCTCATAGACCGAAGCCCCATCTTGCATGTGAAATGAAAATAGCTCTTTTGAAGTCACGAGTCTCAGTATTCGTGTCCGTTCACCAAACAACATTTGTAGGTGTTGGAAAATATCAGTAATGTGAACGAGTTTCTCATATCTGTGTTGAAACTCATTGGTGACATTGATGCTATCATATAGCACCTAGCCGAGAGATTATCGTCCCATCACTTCTCAAGTGTGGCAATCTCTTCATGAGACGAACCGGGAGACACTTCAACAGGAGGCTCCCACCAAGGGTATATAGCCACCTTTTAGAAGCAAGCACTATTTTAAAACTAATAGTCAATCAGAATAATTTGGTGCGGTTACTTTGTGTGTATCGAGAATGGATGCAATCGGATTCACGGCAATCATAATACTGAGAATAAACAGAAAATACATGCAAACCGTCTGATTATTAATTAATTCAAAAACTATGGACTTTAGTTATTGAATGCTCCCACTAAATTTTTCGAATTCATCACCCTCATGACAAATGAACGGAAAATCACATTTTCTTAGTGGGCTTGGAGTCCAACTAGCTCATGAAAACCCCGGACGTGGGCCCACCGGCTTCATGATACTAAAGGTAGATCACAATTGCATCATATGCAACCCCCAAGATATTTGTCTCGCGATTGGCATAACCCTACGTGGGCAGGACAATTATGCCTTCTCACGTCAAACTAACCCATCCCACAGATGGAAATGTCACGCCCAAAAGACCCCACGTGGGTGAGTAATCTAGAAGGTTAACATAACCACACCCTTAATTAAGTGGCAGTTAAACGCACAGCTTTCCCATGCCAGATGCCCCCCACGTGGGTGAGTAAGACAATATGACACAAGTAGCGTCTCATGGCTTAACTGTTGATGGAAGACAGGAAGCAACAAACCCTTTTGAGCTCCCATTTTCAGTTTGATATTAAAAGTTTTGAATCATATTCAAAAGAGGGATTTAATTTATTTTAAAATCTCATCAATTGCTTGTTTGCTTGTTTGTTTGTTTGCCGGATTCATGCAACTATGTTTTATTCATGCAATCATTTGTACTAATAAAACATACAAACAAACACTTATCATACATCACATGCATAATAAAAATAAATATGGACGATTACGGCATTTTCCTAATTGATCCACGTGAGCCATACGTGGATCACAAGTCTGTCTAAGGTGATGCAGGTATGTAATGCAATCCTATTACATTTTTTGCTTCCATTATACATGTCTTGATTATTGGTGCTCCGTCTTCAATCTCGATCTCCCACTAATTCTAAAGATTTTACATTTAAATCGTGCAAACAAGAGAATAGGGATACAAATCCGGGGTGGGATACATCAGAAATAGAGAGAGCAGACCCGCAGGCCTGATAACCAAAAATCACAATAATAATGAAACAATAAAAACCTAAGCATTCACCTAACCACATTGGTCAAGGCCCGTAATCATCCACCATGGAATCACATCATATGTAATTAAACATTAAACTAAACAATTACATCATATGTAATTGTACTAATTACACACATGTAATTAGATCACAATAATTAATTTATTCTATCGTTTCCCACTAATCGCATCATTAATTGAAAATAAAATTAACAAATTAAATAAAACTATTTTATTTAATTTCTAATTAATTAATTTTCAGTCAATTGGTAAAATCTCTATTTTACCTTTTAATCATAATGATAATCGAAAATAAAATTAACAATTAAATGAAACGCTTTCATTTAATTTTCAGTTAATTAAATTTTCAATTACTTGGTAAAATCACTATTTTACCTCAAATCATAATATTAACCAAAAATAAAATTAATAAATTAAATGAAACATTTTCATTCAATTTTCAATTAATTAAATTTTTAACTAATTGTAAAATCTCTATTTTACACTTAATAAATTAAAATTCACATTTTTAATAAATTAAGTATTATGATTTATTATTTCAAAAATAATATCCGGATAAAACATCTAAAATAACCAAAAAATTAATGAACTCCAAATCAATTTGGATCCAAAAATTTTAGAATTTAATACCAACTTTTCGAAATTATTCCACCCATTTTTCGATTTTTTTTTTTTTAATATTTCGAGAAAAAACTGTTCATCTTCCTTCCCCACAAAACAAAATCGAAATTAGGGTTTCCCAAACCCTAATACTGCCGCCGCCGCCGCCGCCCATCCAGTCTGCACACACGCACGCCTCGTCGTGAACGTTTCACGAAGGCCAGAGCTTGGTCGCGAACAACCTGCGCGAGTTTCATCTGCAACATTTGCAGAATCCATGGCGATGGGATTTCGTCTGCAACCATTGCAGAAACGTCCGATTTCTGAAGCCATTGCGCAAGGATGTCCATCCTATGAAGAAGCCTGCGGCGGTGCAACCACGAGCGAGCTGGCCGCGCCATTCAACGCGCCTCCGTGCGCGGCCGTGCGATGAACATTGCATCGGAAACGCTTTCCGGTGCCGGGATATTTTGGGTTCGGATAAAAACGGGTTCGGATAAAAACTCCTTTATTCCAATTTTCTATGTTTTCCGGATTCAAAATTTTTGAAAAACTCAAACACTATTAGAATCGATGAGAAAAGATCTAATAAAAATTAATTATCAAATACATGAATCAAAGCGCAACCTGGCTCTGATACCACTGTTGGGTTTCCGTACCCCGGCGCCAGATCCAAACGCAGCGGAAATAATACAATAACAGATCTGACCCGGGGACGGTCGTTCGCGCCTGATTCATATATTAACATGCAAATATCGAATATTAATGCACGAAAAGGAATTACCGTTCACCGATGTGAATCTGATAGCGATCACCCTCGAGTCCAACCAACCTGACCAGATCTACAAGCACAACACCAGTGCTAGTGTGATGTCGGCTTTTCTATATGAGTGTGTATAGAGAGGACAAAACTACTTAACCCTAGAGATGAACATATATTTATAGGAGTTTGGGTCATTTATTTGGCTATGGTTATTATGGTCCAACGGGCCAACAATTGGCCCATTGGCTTGTAGGGCATCTAATGCTAACAACGTCATCACCTGATGTCATGAAATGGAGTTATGGTGCATTTGTGAACATACCAGATTTGAGTTTAAGACAATTATTTTTAAATATTTTGTTAATATTTGCTCGATCAATTAAAATATTTTAAAAGGCTAAATACTAAGGGTGTGTTGGGATTAATTTTTCCAATCCATGTTTGGTTCGATTTTTTGAAAAAAATAATCCCACCATTTTTATCTTATTTTAATCCAAATTTCCAACAAAATGACATATATACTCTTCCCACCTTTTTACGATTACAAAATTTGAAATTCCCACAAAAATTACAACTTATTTTATACAACATTATTATTATATATTATATTATTTATTATTATTATTTTATTATATATATTAATATTTTTTAAAATTTTATTATTATCATTATCATTATTATATATATATATATATATATATATTCTACAGACTTAAAACTCAAATAAAAATAGTACAATAATTAAAAAGTACAAACAGTAAACATACTAATTTACAACAGTGAACGCACTAAAACAATTATTGTCATAGTTGACGGTATATATGTCGCCGTACAATACTTTATAAAAGTTGTAGATCCTGTTAGTCATTTTTGAAATAAAGTATGTCGGCCATTTGTCCGTGAAATGCGGGAATCAGCATCTGCTTTTTATCATAGTGCTTTATCTTTTAATGTGGAGCCAATGGAACCAGTATCCATCATGGTTGCTTTGAATGTAGCAAATATATCATCAAATGGTATATTGAGATCTTGTGAATCTTGTAGATCCTCATAAATTGAATTACCAGACATATTATCCTCATCAAATCTGTTTAACAGATCTTTCTCCATTTCATCGAGATAGGCTTCAATCATTTTGCCCTTTGGTCATAACTTCGGATTTCATTATGAATTTTCGAGCAATTTGTTCGAATGGTGATGTTTGATCAAAAGAATTCTTCAAACAAGATTCAGTTTGATATTTATTATTTGTATCAGCAATGATTTCCAATGTTTCCATACCAAACATTTGTTTAGTTTATGGGTCTTCTTTTACAAGATTTTCCCAGAACTTGGAATAAAAATTTCTTTTAAGACAAGGGATTTGAGTATCAGTATGAGACACTATTGGCGACTATTTTCAGATCCATGGAATAGAAAATTCAATAAAGAAATAGAAATATGATATTCCTGTAATACCAGAACTTTGTTTTGTAATTGGATTAATTTAGGAGAAATATCAATCCATTCATTAAAATAGGTTATAAAAATATCTGGAAGAATGTTTTGTGTAGTGTCATATTTGTCTCACCAATTTATAAACCAATTTGGAATTTCATGTTTAGAAACTTCAGCACATACCTTGATAAACAAAGAATGTCTTTTTCTATTGTTTTCATATAAGAAAACTTTATGAAATGTATCAATATAATTCCAGTAATTATATTTAATCATTTGATTATTGGGAAAAGAGAAATCTTTCTCTTTGAGGGTGATATTCCATATTCTTACGGAGTTACATATATTCTTACGGAGTTGTAACTCGTTTAATAATTATTTTACTAAATGTAAAATTATCCTTTTGATTAAGAGGATAATGAGTTATTTCACATGAATTATCTTTTATGAGTAAATTCTCATAATAAGTCCGAGACTTATATGTCTCATATGCAAATGAGGCAGTATCTATCTGCTCATAATTTTTCAGGGTTCATTTTCCCATTTCAAATCAGTAACTTCAAGGAAAAAATATAAATTCCTGAGAATCATTCAAAATATAATTTGTATGTGATATTTCTTCATCGTTATTAACGGCATTTGCATATGATGATGCAGTTTCAGAGATATGACATTCTTTCTATTGTTTAAAAGGCAATGAATTCCTTATATAAAGGATCTTGCTCATGTTTTTAGCTATAGGCTTATTTTTGCCACGTTGAGCCAAAATATAAGGCCCTATTGCTAATTAATCCGGATGTTTAACGATTAGGCAAACTCGGATGACTAAAAGTTGAGAATGTGAATTAAGATGTTCCAGATCACAAACATGAATACATTTAATTTTAATTGAGATAAAATACATCAAATTATACATGAATACATGTAATTTTAGGCCAACTCATTACCAAACATGTAAGGACCCCAAGCCCTTAACCCTTGATTAGTGTATTAATCAATATGTGTGGCACATGCTTTCAATAAAAATCGACCGGGAAACTCAGATGATACTTTATCATTGAATGGTAAATACAAAATTTTCTTTAATACTCAATGTTATAAGATCATTATCCTAACAACAAATAGACTCATAAATTTCGCTCATTACCATCCCCTTTACACCACTTTTTACATTGTGGACTTTTATAAAAATTTGGGCAGAGTCTCCCCATAAATTGAGCTATCCCGAAACAAAAGCACATCACATAATATAATTCCCAGCCAGGGAATACACATTACTCAACAGAATACAGAACACGAAGTAAATTCCCAGCCAGGGAAGACACCACACAGTAAGACAACTAAAGTGGGTTTCAACACCCTCATAATACACCAATGACTCTCGTATCATTAGCAATTCTACCCTTAGTTGCATGCATATAGAATGAAAGAGAGGAAGGCTCATGCCTTTATATACAACCCATATACAAGTGTAATCGTGCTCACATGCGAGCATCATGAATGTGTATATAATCCTCAGGTGTATATAAGTACACTATACGATACCGTGCTCCATCAAGCCCTGGTACCACGATCCTGGGAGTACCTCCAATCAACAGCTCGAGCTCAACTCCAAAACCATTGATGTACCTGTTCACCTATCCCAACAGAGACAGCCCACACACGGGGTGAGCATACCAATTCCACAATTTCATAATCATAATGACATAATACATAATTTACAAAAATGTAAATATTGTGGAACATATGTGACACTTCCTGGATGGTATCATCCTCATCCTAGCGTACCCCTGTAATATCCCTGTTCTCAAAACAGATAAATCATCAATGCATTACATTTTCTTTATCAAAGAATTATCGTAATTCTAGATATCATGTAGAGATTTCCTTAACTTCCATTACCAATTAATCAACTCCTTGATTAACTTACGTCTCTGTTCCTATTCATCATAATAGGGAATGGAATACAGATATCTTGGATATCTAGTCAAATGCCACATTTCATCATTTGCTCGCTTCATAGCGGCAACATGTATTTCCTCACGTTAAACAAATAACAATCAAGTTTCATTTCCCTTATCCTATAGGTTGTCACCTATATATATATATATCATGCATCACACTTGCGAAGATATAAATTAAAGACATGCGCGTACGCTAAACGTACCTTAAATCCTCGTAGTCCAAGCCAAACCTTGCTTGGGTTCCATGCCCCGAGGAATGATGTGCTGACACGATAAATAATTCACAATTATTTACGAACATGTAACCCATGCTCAAGCACATCCATAACCCTCAAAAATATTGTTAACACACGACAATTAACCATTTAAAAGACCCGGGGCAGGGCACATGCAGGAAGGGAAAACGAATGAGACATTATCGAAAATTGTTCAAGAACACCCTTCAAATTTTCGAACCCTTAACCTCACAATTCGAACCCAAACTAAGCACCATAATACATCTACAACATGTAATAAACGACCCATTACAAGAATCACCAACCCCCCTGCCAAAACCCCCAAATTCGAACCCCAAACCCTACGAAATTAGGGAAAATATTCGAACCAATCAACACAAAAAGGCAGGGAATTACATGAGAAGCATGAAAAAGGGGTAAGGAAGGTTACCCAAACGAAGATCAGAAGGAAAATCGCTCAAAAACGAAGAACCCTAGAATTTGGGCATCTACGCTGTTCTGCAAAATCCGAACGCAAAACGCGACGAAACTTCGAATTGCCGGTGTGGAAAGCTGCGCCTGGACGAGACGAAGCCAACGGCGGGTCGGACGCGCCGGATGGCGGCGGGCGCAGCGCTTTTACGCGCGAGGGTTGGGGTCGATGGGAAACAGAACGCGGGGAGAGAGAGACGGGTAAGGTGGAGCTGAAATGATTTCTTTTATTAAAATCTCGGGTTCAACTGGTATTTATAGCAAAAATACACCGAAATACTAATAGCCCTACAAATACATCATGATTCATTAAAAATCATCTGTTTTCAAAAACTCTCTCTCTAACTCCAAAACCCCATACCGGTGCCCACACAAAGCACCCCAGATCCCGAGTCACACTAAAAACCCAACTCTTAGGTTTTTCACCCAAATGAGAATACAATCTCAACCTCGGGATCCAACGATCCCAACTACCCAAATAAACAAGCCCAGAAGGCCCAACACCGCGATTAAACTCCAAATCGCCACGTAAAACAACTTTAGGGGTTATTAACACTCCGGGATGAACATCTATAATCCCTGGTCATCACAATATCCCCCACTAAAAGAATTTCGTCCTCGAAATTAGCACCGGTGTATCACGTAACACCCAGGCTACACAACAACATGAAGCCATAACCTCGATTCTTGACCATATCAGAATCGTCTTAAAAAAAACGCGAGGATACCTACCCCACATCAAACTCTGAAACAGAGCGACTTACCAAAACCAACATATCACCCAAGAGGCAAAACGTACCTCGATGCGGTTCATCCCAAAAGTCAGTCTCTCATGACTGCAAAACAACCAATACTTACGACTGTAGATCGGACAGTCATCCTTAGTTCTAATACAACCAGTAAGAACGCATCCTGAATGACACCTCAACCGTGAGAACGTTGACCTCGTGTCAAACTCTGGAGTGGAATAGACTTCCAAATCCATCATAACGTCAAAGAGCGTCAGCACAGCTCAACGCTAATAATCCAAAAGCAGTTAGTCAACTGAAACTGCAAGGATTCGAATCGCTCCCGATTCCATCGTAGATATCATTCAAAGACATCTCTATCATGACTCACGATGTCTAACATACATCGTTACGAGGGAAACACTAGTATACCACGGTGTACACATACCAAACCTGGTTTCCACTTTCAAACCTTTTCCATCGAAGGAGCAGTCGCATCATTGCAACTCAATTTGGCAACTCACGACCACAGATTCACGCAAAAGACATCTCACAAGATGTCCACCTCCGGATGTTCCAAGAATCACATCCTGATCATAAATAAACAATCGAGACTCTACAGAGTTTAAAATTCTGAAAGGACATGCAATAAACCCATTGCATCCTCAACGCTTGTGTCGACAGCGACACCCAACCAATCCGAATTCCTGCCATCCCTTGATAATCCTAGGATTTAACAATCCAAACTTGGGAAGGCTATCGCATAACTCGGAGGAAAACACCAACAAGGAAATACCTTAACCCACACAAGATAATCCCTCCTCAAAGGGAGTCAACTAACTTCACGATTATTCCTCATAATTATCGTGCGATGGAGATTCTCAATCTCAAGGTGTTTCATATCTCTCATCAGAGATTTAACCATCCAAAAAAAAAAATAGCATAACTCTATGCTTGACAAGAAGGAAATCAATAATTGGCATCCGTATACTCACCGGTATACCTGCCTAAGCACAGACATCACATGCATACTCAATGCACTTGGCTCGGGTATCTACAACATACCCCTAAGCCCCAAACAAAACTGTCAATTCTGAGTCACTCCCTACCCAGTGGAGAATGATAATCGACGATTGCCAACACGGCGTGATTCTCAAAATCAACACCACATGCACCAACTTACCGAATCTTTCAAAGATTCCCAAATAGGTATAATACTACCTCCTTCCTCACAAGGGAAGTGCCATCGAACTCGAGATCCACTAGTCTCGAACCACTGTTCGGAAAAACTGGATACAATAACACCCATTGCATCCCAAATACACGGATTCCCCAGATCGAGTCAACAACGACTTGATGACTCTCTTGTTGGTACTTCAACATCATGAGCTGTCCCAGACAAGTCTCACCAAGATTAAACATAAACGTATACACGTTTCAGTGAGGCATACACAACCTCAACTTCAAATGACGTGGTGACTACTAGAGTCCACCACAATCCACATCGTATCACCTTACGATTTGCCAAACTTGGTTCCAACGAGCAGTATAACGGCTCTAGCAAGCCCATCATGGTGCTGCACACACGCGGCAGACAAACTAGTCTCTGCCTCTTTAGGTTTACCTCAAACCTACCAACAAGACAGACGTTTCCGTACGGCACACCATACCGTGGGAAGAAAAATCAATAGAGTAGTGGGTCTGTACCCAACGTTCCTCTAATGCCGATACACCCTGGACACTCCGATGTCCCTATGTACTTAACGTAACCTGATCCTAATCTTTTAGGACCCATTCTACACCCTCAAGGGTGGTGTGACCATGTCTACCACATGTCATATCGACAGAAAGCGAGTAATTTCCTCCATGATTACTCCTGTCGTCAAATTATATGGCCAAAAAGCCATCCCAACGAGCATACCTCAAGGGTATCACCACTCGTAATATGATCACCTCAAACAATTGATGCGGTACAATCACATGTACAGCGCGTCCATCCATTTTCGAGCAGCCCGCTCGGTATAAGGGTCACGTCGACCGGTGACGTAGACACCACCTTGTGCTCGGCACTAGCACCCAAGGCATACAATTGAATACGTATACTCAACGCTTTGTTCATCCTAACGATGATGCATGTCTAATAAGACATCTCCTACACCATCGTCATCGTCATCCCGTGACGATACATGCCCACTCATGGCATCTAAGGCATCGTCAACTAGTGACGATACATGTCAACAATGACATCTAAACAACCTAGTCAACTCGTGACGGTCCATGTACATCAACGTATGCCATCCACCATTATGCTAATGAAATAGCAATATCTCATACCTCATCGCTAACAAGATAGCGGCATACCTGTCTCCGTCGCTCGATAATAGTGCGTAATCAGCACTCATCGCTCGAAGGCGGCATAATCCTGTGCTGAGTACATAATGGCACAATCCATCGCTATAGAATCGACGACATGATACCTCGTCATATAATAAGTGGCATGAAACCTCGCTATACACCTGAGCATGAATCATCGTCCACATAATAGCGGAACGAGGCATCGCTATCAACATATCTGGCGGCACGAATCATCGCCAATCCTCATAGAAGAATGAGTCATCATCATTGACACAGCGGAATGAACCATCGCTATCATCCGTGTCATCATAAAGAAACGAATCATCATCCTCGACACAGCGGAATACATCACCGCTATCATCCGTGTCCGGCGGTATAAACCATCGCCAATCATCATAGAAAATGTACATAATTAAAGAAATGCATGAATCTTCCTGGTTAAACACATTAACCCACTTTTATTGTCCCTGTTTCAAATATTCATGCACGAAATCATTAGATCTTAATGTAATTGATTAACATCATAGCATCATAACGTCTTATGGCATCTTACCACATAATAATATCGTATGGCCTCTTACCATATGGGCATCTTACCCCGTGGCATCTTACCACATAATAACATCGTATGACCTCTTACCATATGGGCATCTTACCCCGTGGCATCTTACCACATAATAACATCGTATGGCCTCTTACCATATGGGCATCTTACCCCGTGGCATCTTACCACATAATAACATCGTATACAACATAATATGAATGCAAACATAAATGCATAAATCATAAATACAACCACAACTCATAAATAATCAACGTATGAAATTAAGGTTCCTTCTTACTTTTCCACGTAAGCGGAATTCTTCCTCGCTTCTTATGGAATCCACGTAAGCGGAATTCTTGCTTCTTATGGAAATCCACGTAAGCGGAATTCTTCCTCGCTTCTTATGGAATCCACGTAAGCGGAATTCTTGCTTCTTATGGAATTGAGTCATTTATCATTAGTGTATTTCAATGCTTCTTACTTCTCCACGTAAGCGGAATTCTTCGTCGCTTCTTATGGAGTCCACGTAAGCGGAATTCTTCCTCGCTTCTTATGGAATTTAGCGTAAGCATTAAAATCCTCACTAGGATAACCTTGACTCGTGAAATACACCTCTTATATTTCACAACATACATATGCAAAACGATGCGTATCAACATGTATCATATCATAATGCACTATCTTATGCATACCTTGATTTACCTTGTGTTAAATAACTAAACACATAATACATGTTACCATTGGGATGCCCGTACATATGTATAATCATCATTCCTTTTCGTACTCCATATTTCTTGTAACCTGCAACCATTATGGTTAGCAACAATAGCCATATACGCTATGCATCAACCATGCAATACATATACGCAACCACTTGCATGTCAATACGTATACCAAGACATGTTACCTCGGAAATATCCCCTTTTTCTGATTTTCTGAAAATCAGATTCCTTGGCACATAACATACGGAGTGCCAGACATTACCATTAATGACATTTCACACGATTCCTGCAACCACAATGGTTAGCAATACCATTTTTCATATCATAAAAGCACATAAACAATTAGTTATGTCGTACAACATTAATGCCATCATGCATAAATATGTGCTATCAATAACTTCCTAGGCCCTTAACAGCCCCGATGAGCAACCACTGCTCTGATACCACTAATGTAAGGACCCCAAGCCCTTAACCCTTGATTAGTGTATTAATCAATTTGTGTGGCACATGCTTTCAATAAAAATCGATCGGGAAACTCAGATGATACTTTATCATTGAATGACAAATACAAAATTTTCTTTATTACTCAATGTTATAAGATCATTATCCTAACAACAAATAGACTCATAAAGTTCGCCCATTACCATCCCCTGTACACCACTTTTTACATTGTGGACTTTTATAAAAATTTGGGCAGAGTCTCCCCATAAATTGAGCTATCCCGAAACAAAAGCACATCACATAATATAATTCCCGGCCAGGGAATACACATTACTCAACAGAATACAGAACACGAAGTAAATTCCCAGCCAGGGAAGACACCACACAGTAAGACAACTAAAGTGGGTTTCAACACCCACATAATACACCAATGACTCTCGTATCATTAGCAATTCTACCCTTAATTGCATGCATATAGAATGAAAGAGAGGAAGGCTCATGCCTTTATATACAACCCATATACAAGTGTAATCGTGCTCACATGCGAGCATCATGAATGTGTATATAATCCTCAGATGTATATAAGTACACTCGTGCTCCATCAAGCCCTGGTACCACGATCCTGGGAGTACCTCCAATCAACAACTCGAGCTCAACTCCAAAACCATTGATGTACCTGTTCACCTGTCCCAACAGAGACAGCCCACACACGGGGTAAGCATACCAATTCCACAATTTCATAATCATAATGACATAATACATAATTTACAAAAATGTAAATATTGTGGAACATATGTGACACTTCCTGGATGGTATCATCCTCATCCTAGCGTACCCCTGTTATATCCCTGTTCTCAAAACAGATAAATCATCAATGCATTACATTTTCTTTATCAAAGAATTATCGTAATTCTAGATATCATGTAGAGATTTCCTTAACTTCCATTACCAATTAATCAACTCCTTGATTAACTTACGTCTCTGTTCCTATTCATCATAATAGGGAATGGAATATAGATATCTTGGATATCTAGTCAAATGCCACATTTCATCATTTGCTCGCTTCATAGCGGCAACATGTATTTCCTCACGTTAAACAAATAACAATCAAGTTTCATTTCCCTTATCCTATAGGTTGTCACCTATATATATATATATATATCATGCATCACACTTGCAAAGATATAAATTAAAGACATGCGCGTACGCTAAACGTACCTTAAATCCTCGTAGTCCAAGCCAAACCTTGCTTGGGTTCCATGCCCCGAGGAATGATGTGCTGACACGATAAATAATTCATAATTATTTACGAACATGTAACCCATGCTCAAGCACATCCATAACCCTAAAAAATATTGTCAACACACGACAATTAACCATTTAAAAGACCCGGGGCAGGGCACATGCAGGAAGGGAAAACGAATGAGAAATTAGCGAAAATTGTTCAAGAACACCCTTCAAATTTTCGAACCCTTAACCTCACAATTCAAACCCAAACTAAGCACCATAATACATCTAAAACATGTAATAAACGACCCATTACAAGAATCACCAACCCCCCTGCCAAAACCCCCAAATTCGAACCCCCAAACCCTACGAAATTAGGGAAAATATTCGAACCAATCAACACAAAAAGGCAGGGAATTACATGAGAAGCATGAAAAAGGGGTAAGGAAGGTTACCCAAACGAAGATCAGAAGGAAAAAATCGCTCAAAAACGAAGAACCCTAGAATTTGGGCATCTGCGCTGTTCTGCAAAATCCGAACGCAAAACGCGACGAAACTTCGAATTGCCGGTGTGGAAAGCTGCGCCTGGACGAGACGAAGCCAACGGCGGGTCGGACGCGCCGGATGGCGGCCGGACGGCGGCTGGCGCAGCGCTTTTACGCGCGGGGGTTGGTTTCAACGGGAAACAGAACGCGGGGAGAGAGAGACGGGCAAGGTGGAGTTGAAATGATTTCTTTTATTAAAATCTCGGGTTCAACTGGTATTTATAGCAAAAATACCCCGAAATACTAATAGCCCCACAAATACATCATGATTCATTAAAAATCATCTGTTTTCAAACACTCTCTCTCTAACTCCAAAACCCCCTACCGGTGCCCACACAAAGCACCCCAGATCTCGAGTCACACTAAAAACCCAACTCTTAGGTTTTTCACCTAAATGAGAATACAATCTCAACCTCGGGATCCAACGATCCCAACTACCCAAATAAACGAGCCCAGAAGGCCCAACACCGCGATTAAACTCCAAATCGCCACGTAAAACAACTTTAGGGGTTATTAACACTCCGGGATTAACATCTATAATCCCTGGTCATCACAAAACACATAACCAAACATCTACTAGGACACTTGTATAAACTTATCTCTCTTTATTTTAAACAGAAAATTCTAGTGTAGCAATTTATACCGCAAGTGCACGGTGTCAAGTTTTAGTATATTAGATTTTAAGAAACGGTTGTCGAACCCACATGAACTATAAAATAAGTACCAAACTCAACTAGTTTAACTATATTTAGCCTACGAAAATTAGTGATGGTTATTATACTAATTGACTGATAACTCAAAATTCAACCCAACAAATAGTAAAGAGAAGATAAATCAGTAGAGACAATTATCAAGACTTCGGTTCACACATGTAATCCCCATAATTTGCCTATTAGTTAAGATTTAAATTCAAACGATCTAAGGTGATTAGTTCTCCGAATTTATCTAATATATTCTATCAAGATATATTAAACCTAATATCAAATCGTAGTAAGTCACTCTCGTGTACTTATTTAACAACTCAATATTGAATGAACCTTTGTGAAAACTTCTAGCTTTCGTTTACTAAATATCTATAGCTACCACACATGTATTTGACTTCATCTTTTGATCTCAGTCTGAAATCCACGGCATAAATTACTATATCGTATTGCAATATCCTATGATCAATTCAATCGCAATAAATTATCATTCAAAGGTGATTACTCATTCAAATGCATGAATCACAATAAATTATGCACAAAGATATGTAGGAATCAATCAAAAACCTAAAATTGAATTATGTGTTCATACAAGGGATCCCCTAAGTCTTGACAATAAACTTAGTCAACAATACTCATCAAATAATAATGCATAAAATTGTTTTGCAACATTCTAAACATCAAAATATGATAAAAAATATAGAACAAAAGTTAGAAATACGAAAGTAATGAGAGGCGTTGTCTCCTTGTGTTGCTCCGTCGTCCCGTCTCTTCTGGTGTGTCCTCTTCTTCAATGGTTTGTGGTGTATGGATGAAGGTTGGTTGATGGAGAGTGATAGGGGCTGATATTGTAGGGTAGAATATGAGCCAAGAGTCTCTAAAAACGTCCAAAACAATCGACATATAATGTTGGAGGAGCTTCATCTCCTTTGGACACAAAATAACCAAGATGGAAACAAAATCCCTAAATTTCGATGTCTGGCGATCGATCGCGAGAAATGGCCGATCAATCGCTAGAACAATCTCTTTTATTTTTCAACATTTTCGTAACGGCGATCGACCATCCTCAATTTCTGATCGAACGTGAAAAGCTTCTGGACCAAGGCGACCGATCGCCTGAACATGCCGATCGATCGATACTCATAATTTTCAACAATTTGTGATTTCGTCCCTTATTTTGATGTTTGCTCGGTTTGGTCATTTTTCATCATTTCTAGCTTATTTCCTCCACTTTTATTCAATTTGGACCTAGATTTCTGAAAGATACAAATATATACCTGTAAGAACCCTAATACCTTAAGTGTAGATTTAAGTGCAATAAGAGCTAAGCATGCATAAATCAGAGTATAAAGTTCGTGTTGATGCCCCGAGCTATTAGGATTACAGTGCCAAAATAAAATTCCAAAAGGATTAATTACATTCCCAACCAAATGAATGTTAATTCTATAGCCTTACACTACTCCTAGAGTAGAGACTATACAAAAGAATCCCTTCTTCTATACCAAAAGCACTCCTCACAAGCTCAACGCATCAACCCGCCTTAGCCCTTCATGCCCAACGTGTACCTACAGGAACAACCCCCAAAACCATGAGCATGTAACAAACCATATCCACAATAATAAGATTATAATATAAAAATGCATAAACCGTAAATACAAATCACTTCCCGTATTTAATACATTTAAATGATCCCTTTGGTTGTCCCTGTATCACAATCATAATCAATAGATTATAATGCCAATAATGTATGTCATGACATGCATCAATTCCATCAATACCCATATCCAATTCCCAAGTCTTATTATATCAGTGGCATAATACCCCTCGCTTTAACATGACAGCGGCATTAATACCCCTTGCTTAGACAATACCAGTGACAAATAATATCCCTCTCTATAATATGACAGCGGCATGTTCTTCGCTTCTACATATTAGCAGCAACTATTCTCTCATCGCTACAGTATGACAACGTCAAGTATTCTATCATCGCTACGCCATAACAGCGGCAAGTACTCTTCATCACTGGAATATAATCTCGACTTACAATCACACCAATGCATCCAATGAGTGTATGCAACCCTAATGCATAACCGAAACCATGTATGCAACCATAATGCATAACCAAACTCGTGTATGCAACCATAATGCATAACCAATGTATGTATGCAACCATAATGCATAGCCCAACATGTAAACACATTTTACCGTTCGATGCCCGTACGTCTCACTACGTACCTTTGTTCCAAAAGTGGAGATGTCGTAGGACTTTATCTCCTTGGTTGTGTTGCCACCTGGGATGGTTCTACACATTCACACAAACCCATATTAGAAGCCAATAATAGTCCAATATCAAAAATCCCAAAAAATAACCGAAATACCCATTTTTGGTGACTCGCGATCGATCGCTACACAGCCCCGATCGATCGCGAGATCACACTGCCAAAGCCAACAAAAATCTGCCTTTGGCGAGATCGCCAAGTTTGGCACGATCGATCGCGAGACCCACCAACCGATCGCCCAAACTTGGCGATCGATCGCCAAACGTTGCTGTTCGCTACTGGTTGCGCGCGATCTATCGCCAAAAACGGGCGCGCGATCGAGACCCGATCGATCAATCGCCCAAACTTGGTGATCGATCGCCAAACGTTGTTGTTCGTTACTGGTTGCGCGTGGGCGATCGATCGCCGCGACCTACAACCCGAAAATTCATCATTTTTACACCTTAAACTTTCCCCAATCCATACCAACTCAAATACCAACAAACCAACAACATCAAAACATTATAAACCTTCAATATAAACCTTAATAACACATAAAATCCAACACCTAAACAAAAACAACATATACCCAAAACAAACCCATTTTCCCCCAAATATTTCAACCCATTTCAAAACAAAACTTCATAAAACCAACTAAGAGGGATCCATACGTCTTTTAGGCTTCAATTCCTACCAAGAATCCAACAAATGAAGATTTTGCAAAGGTTTCTTGATGTGACTAGAAATAGACACATCTTTAGCGCTTAATTGTCTATGATTTGGTAGGTTTTTATGCATAATTTGATACGTATGCTACCTAATCGTATATTTGTGTAATTGTAGGTACAATCGAAGAAAACGAGCTAAAAATGATGTGTAAAGACCAAGAAAAGACATGAACATGACAAGGACTCAAAATTGATCAAGAAAAGGGCAAAAACGTAATTTTGGAGGAGGCGCTCGATCGCATGGAAGAGGCAATCGATCGCCTATGGACAGAAACTTTTGCAACAAAATTAACGAAGCAGCGATCGATCGCCACATTCTAGGCGATCGATCGCCTGAAGCTACTGGAGGGAAGCGATCAATCGCTATAAAGAGGCGATCGATCGCCTCAAGCTTTTTGCTGGAAAAATTAAACGAAGCGATCGATCGCCATAAAAGGAACGATCGATCGCCGAAGAGTCCGAAATTTTGGAAATAAGTCTTTTACCATGTTTAAAAGATTGTAACCTAGTTTTAAGCCTCTAAGACCTTGGAACTCGATTTTTTACATCCTCTCAGACAGATTTTCGAGACTTTAGAATATTTTAGGTTTATAGAAGATTTTTCTTTCAAGTTTTATCAAGAACAACGGGAAGAACGAAACCGGAATCGACAAGACGGAATCGTGATTCGTCTTAGTAATTTCTTTTCCTTTGTTTATTTAATGATTTCGAACCAAATTTTGTTATTTTTAGATTCAATTATGCTAGGCTAAACTCCTAGATTCTTGGTTTAAGGGATACTTGCTTTTGGATTCAAATCTCTTGTGAGAATTTTGGTTTGTTTATAGAATTTAATTTCGATTTCAACTGTTTCTTGGTATCGATTTTAATGATTATTGTGTTTGTTTATTAGATTGATCACCTAGTATTCACATGCATAATCAATAGCTAATTAAGAAGCAACTAAGATTAATAATTACCGGCTGTAGGTGTTATTGAATTCTTAGGAGAAACGATTGGGTAATCAATCATTAACGGCTGTAGTTTTGATTGGTTAGATTTATCGAACTCACTAGTTTTGAAATCTATCATTGATTTAATCATTAACGGCTGTAGTTTTGATTAGAGATTTGATAAGAGTCGGATTGAATGCTGTTTTCTCTTTGACTACGATTAAGGTGGGTAGGAATTCAATTTCCAATTGATAAATAATTGAAAGAATTCGAATTTTAGTGATTTGATGATCAAGAGAGAATTTTCCAAAAGTAAAGTTGACCGGAAAACCAAGAATCGTTTCACTCTCATAAGTTTTAACCGTTTTAGTTAATCTCGTTAATTAGTTTAATTCTTAAAATTTGCTTAGTAGTAATCACTCAACTCAAAACCCCCCTTTTTACTATTCGTTTTTAAATTGACACGAAAAATACCACCTTCCCTGTGGGATCGATCCCTACTCTCGCTACTACATACTTTTGCTATTAACTTGAGAAGGGTTAATTTGGGCGTACGCGATAAACGCTACCATTTCTCCTCCTCCCTTATGGTTTGGACGATTTTTGGGGGTTGGGGGTAGAGTTGAGAGTGATTGGTAAGGAATGGTGGGTTAAAGAGGGGTAATGGGGTGTAAGTGTTGGGGTTAAAATAATATGGTACCCCATTAATTAGCATGATGTATAAAATATCCCCAACATGATATTTGAAAAGCATTTTTCGAAAATGCATCCTAACCTCAATTAAAACATGCTTTACCAAAATAATCATTATCCACCACAACTAAACCATGCCTACACCCAATTTCCCAACATGCATCACATGCACCCTGAAATGCATTACCAGGTCACTCCCACCGCATGACTAAGCATTTCACCATATTAATTAATTCAACACTAAATTAATTAACACCATAAATATCACATAAGCATAATAAATGCCCAAATGCACATAATTATTTCGGGGATATCACAATACTCCCCTACTTATAAGATTTCGTCCCCGAAATCGCATGCACTTACCAATCCGAACTAAACATAAATCACACACCAGAAAATAGTTCCGGGTAGTGCTGCACTATATGCCACTCCGTCTCCCATGTGGCCTCCTCGACACCCCTGCGATCCCACTGAACCTTGACCATCGGCATCACCTTATTCCGAAGTCTACGATCAGCTCTATCCAGAATCCTGACTGGTCGTTCCACATAGGACACATCAGAATCTAACTGAACCTCTGAAGGCTGGACCTCTGAAGGCTGCAACACATGCGATGGATCCGGCTCATACTTCCGCAACATAGACACATGGAACACGTCATGAATACCAGATAATGATGGTGGCAAAGCCAGACAGTATGCCAAAGTACCAATGTGCTGCAAGATCTCAAACGGCCCCACATACCTCGTAGATAATTTCCCGTGCATACCAAACCGCACAACACCTCTGAAAGGTGAGATCTTCAAAAAAGACCTTATCCTCCAATTGGAATTCCAACAGTCACCGTCGTTTATTTGCCAAGGATGACTTCCTATCCTGGGCTGCCTTCATTTTCTGTCGGATTACCTTTATCTTATCCTCCATCTCCCAAATCAATTCGGGTCCTCCGACCAATTTGCTAGTCAAGTCATCCCAGTACAATGGTGACCTACAACGTCGATCGTAAAGAGCCTCGGATGGAGCCATCTGAATGCTCGCCTGATAGCTATTATTGTACGAGAAATCTAAGAAGTCCAATGAATCTTGCCACGAAGTATCAAACGCCAACACACATGCCCATAACATGTCCTCGAGCCTCTGTATAGTACGATCAGTCTGACCGTCCGTTTGGGGATGATATGCCGTGCTTAATCTCACCTCAGTACCCAAAGCTGACTGAAGACCTCCCCAAAAGTGAGATGTAAATCGTGGATCTCGGTCATACACGATAGAAACTGGAATCCCGTGCAGTCTCACTATATCCCGGACATACAACTGAGCCATCCTCAAGTACGTGAATGTCATACTGTACGGAATAAAATGAGATACTTTCGTCAGCCTATCCACGATCACCCAAATCTTATCAAACCCTGAAGCAGTCCTGGGCAAGTGGGTCACGAAGTCCATAGATATGTGTTCTGATAGGGTTGAATATTACGCGTTTTTATGCTATGATATGTAATGGTTTTCGTGTTGATTCTTGAATTATTTTACGTTTTATGGTATATATTTCTATATTTCAGGAATCAATGTTGAAATTCATAAATGGTGAAGAAATCAAGCTAAAATGATGAAAAAATGAATAAAGTTGAAGAAAAGAGGAAAAAAAACCAGAATCCAAGACACATGTTACTTCATTCTCCTCAAATTACTATATGTTCGAGCCATGTTTTGGAAATGTTGTCCATATAAATGTTGTAGAACTTTCTCTTATCTTCGCGTGGACAGCTGATTCATCAAATTCGGAGTTTGTATGAGAAAGTTACGGCCAAATTACGAAACTCGCCAGAAGCTGAAAAAGGCGAAGAAAACTTTATGTGAAGCTCGATCGATCGAGCCAGCATTTCCAATCGATCGAGAACGTCTGAAAAAGCCACGAAATTCTTACTGGAAGGCTTGATCGATCGGCCACTTTATCCGGATCGATCGGTCCGAGGAGTTTTCAAAAAAATAACTTCCTTGTAGAGTTTGTATGCAAAAGGGAAGTCCATAATTCCTTCCTCTATACATATGGACAAATTTACAACCCAAAATCAGATTTTTAACCCTAGGAAAAGCCTCCACACTTCCATACACCCATTTACCATTCAAACATCACAGCCTCCATCTCACGTCCCCTTTCCTTCAAATCCATCTCACATCCATCTTTTCTTTCACCTTCTCATACGTCAAAACCTCCACCAATCTTCCAATCTTCGTCCAACACTCATTACCATCATCCACCATCACCACTTCACCCTAGGAATTGGAACACTCCAACAAGGCGTTGAAGAACACGATTGAGAAGGAAGCGAGAGAGGAAGCAAGGATCTACGAACGAAGTCGACATCGGGAGTTCTTCTTTGTCTTTAATTCTTAGTTTTGTTTTGCTTTTCACGTTACTATGTTGAACTAATTTATTTATCGAGGCTAGGCGAACCTTTGTTATGGACCTTCGATTTGATGATTTAATGATTGAATTCTTATAGTTCTTTGCGTATGTTTTATGTTCTTCATGCTTTTAGAGGATTGATCATCTTTGAATGATGTTAGTATTGTAATTGAGATCGAGAGATGATTTTATGATACTGAATTAATAACTCATACCATGGATTTCCGACCGAGATCGAGAGATGACGTCAAATACATGCGTGAAAGCCATAGATATCTAGTAATTGAAAGTTAGGAGTTTTCATCGATCTTATGCAACATTGAATTGTTAAATAAGTGAACGAGAGTTACTTATTGCAATTCGGTGTTAGGTTTAATATAGCTCGAGAGAGTGTATTAGATAAATTGGGAGAACTCGTCACCTTAGAAATATTTGAATATTCAATCGAGAATTGTAGGGAATTGCATTGGTGAACCAAAGTCTTGATAATCTTCTCTAGTGGATTTTTCTCGTTTACTTTTATTGACTTGGTTGGATTAGTAGTTAATTTTAAATAATTAGTCGTTAATTATAAATTAATTATCGTAGGTTAAATATAGTTAAAGACATCTTATTTGATACTTGCTTGTTAGTCCCTGTGAGTTCGACAATCCGTATCTTCCTATCTATACTAAAACTTGACACCGTGCACTTGCGGTCTAAAATCGCTAGATTGGAAATAATTGTTTAAAATAAAAGTGATCATGTTCCCACTTCCACTCAGGTATTTCCAAGCTCCTTAGCTCACCACCAGGTCTATGTCTCTTTGCCTTCACCTGTTGACAGGTCAAGCATCTCTTAACAAATGCTATCACATCTCGTTTCATCCGCTTCCACCAAAATTGATCACATAAGTCCTTGTACATCTTTATCCCGCCTATGTGGATACTAAGTTGGCTGCTATGAGCTCGCTGTATGATCCCACGACGCAACTCCGGCGAACTCGGAACTACCCAATGGTTACCAAGCCTCAAAGAGCCATCATCAGCCACTCTGAACTTCGATGGCTGCCCAAGATGTACTAATGATAACCAGCTCTGAATCTCATCATATGCCTTCTGAGCTCTCCTGATATTCTCATAAATATCCGGCTCTGCCAATAAAGTCGATACATGTACTGGTGATGTATTCTCGAAGTCATAGCCCAGATGACAGTAAGAAGTCGTCATAGCCGATAGATGCATGATGTCCTCAGCAGTACACTTCACCTTCCTACTCAAGGCGTCTGCTATCAAATTCGCCTTTCCATGATGGTACTCTATTTCAAAATCATAGTCCTTGAGTAAGTCCATTCATCTCCTCTGTCTCATATTCAGCTCCGCCTGAGTAAATAGAAACTTCAGGCTCTTGTGATCCGTATAAATGGTAAACGACGTACCATACAAGTAATGCCGCCAAATCTTCAAGGCAAAAATGATAGCCGCCAACTCCAAGTCATGGACTGGATATCTAGTCTCATGCGGCTTCAATTGCCTCGATGCATAAGCTACCACATGCTTATCTTGCATCAGCACACATCCCAAGCCCTGAAGTGATGCATCAGTATATAGAACAAACCTCTTGTTCTCCGTAGGAATCACTAAGATAGGCGCTATCGTCAATCGGTGCTTCACCTCCTGGAAGCTCTGCTCACAAGCCTCAGACCAATAGAATGGCACTCCCTTTTGAGTCAACTGTGTCAAAGGCTTAGCAATCCCTCGACAAAACGTCGGTAATATCCAGCTAAACAAAGGAAGCTCCGTATCTCGGGTACAGAAGTAGGCGCGGACCATTCCATCACTGCCTCTACTTTCCTGGGATCTACTGATATCCCACTGCTAGAGATACATGCCCCAAAAATACCACGCTGTTCAACCAGAATTTGCACTTGTTGAGCTTGGCAAACAACTGATTATCTCTGAGGATCTGGAGCACCGTCCGCAAGTGTTTCACGTGCTCCTCCTCACTCCGAGAGTAGATAAGTATATCGTCAATAAAAACTATGACAAAATGGTCAAGATATGGTTGGAACACTCAATTCATCAGACTCATAAAGACAGCCGGGATGTTCGTCACACCGAACGGCATAACCAAGAGCTCGTAGTGCCCATACCGAGTCCGGAATGCTGTCTTCTGAATATCCTCCTCTCTAACCCGAATCTGATGGTATCCTGACCTCAAATCAATCTTGATGTACAGCTTCGTACCCTGCAACTGATCAAATAAGTCGTCAATCCTTGGGAGAGGATACTTGTTCTTCACCGTCACCTTATTCAGTTGCAGGTAATCGATGCACAAACGCATAGAACCATCCTTCTTCTTAACGAATAGAACTGGTGCGCCCCAAGGCGATACGCTAGGGCGTATGTATCCCTTGTCAAGGAGTTCCTGTAACTGCTCCTTCAATTCCCTTAACTCCGCCGGTGCCATCCTATTAGGGGCACGAGAAATAACGGACGTTCCCGATAGCAACTCTATCCCAAACTTGACTTCTCTAGTCGGCAGGAACCCTGGAATTTCCTCCGGAAACTAATCGGTAAACTCCGCCACTACAGGTACATCCCCAATCATCAATTCCTTATTCTTTTTCGCCATGTCCACGGCATAAATAAGATAGCCCGTATGTCCACTTTCCAATAATCGTGACATTTTGACAGCCGATATCAACGGAATCTTCGCACGAGAACCGTTCCCATAGAAAGTCCACTGAAACCCCATATCAGATCGGAAACGAACCGTCCTCTACCCGCAATCAACCACTGCCTGATATCTATTCAGTATATCGATGCCCACAATGCAATCTGTAAGGACCCTAATCCTTAAGTGCGGAATAAAGGCATAATAGAGCTAAATAATGATCAGAGTAGAGTAAACAAGTTGAGTCTATGAGCTTTAAGCATTTACATGCCAAAATAAAGGACTACCAAAAGGATTAATTACATTCCAACAAATGAATGTGTCCACTATAGTTTTACGCTACTCCTAGAGTAGGCACTATACAAAAGAATCCTGTCCTTTCATCTACCAAAGATGCTCGTGAAGCTCACTGTCTCAACCCGTTCAAGCCCGTCTATCATGCCAAAAAGGTACCTATAAGGACAACCCCCAAACATGAGCAATAATAATCATTCATATTCAACACAATATGAAGATAAAGCGTAATGCATAATCAATATAAAACACTTCCTGTTTTTCCATGCATTTCAAACGCTTCCCGTTTGGTTGTCCCTGTACCATAACTCATGAGTATAATCAACAGATTATTTTTAATGGCCAAAACATGTCATGACATCATATACCATCTCAACTGTACCACATATTGGTCACCATTCCCTAGTCTGTCCATCACAGTGTATTTTAATGCCCCTCGCTTATATTCATATGGGCGGCATAGGATAACCTCGCTACAATGGACATGCGGCGCTCCCACCCCTCGCTTCACAGAGAGCGGCAAATACCCTTTCCTCGCCCCATATGACAACCACGCTCAAATGTGACATGCGGCGCTCCCACCCCTCGCTTCACATTTAGCGGAACCAATACAAAAAGCGGCAAGCATTAAAATCATCAAAGGATGACCACGACTCATGGGATGTGCATCCAATAATCATAATATGCATCTATCATCAATATGCATAAATTACCATGTATATGCATCCACAATGCAATACCTCATATGGCATAAATCAACATGTATATGCATCCACTATGCAATACCACATATATACTCGCATCCACAATGCATAAACAATGAGTATATAAAATACATGTTACCGTTGGGTGCCCGTACGTCCACTACGTACCTTTCCAAAAGCGGAATATGGTAGGACTTCAATTCCTCGGCTGTGTTGCCACCTGGGTTGGTTCTACATATTCACACAGATCAATATTAGAACCCAATAATAGTCCAATTACCAAAAATCCACAAAATAGCCAAAAAAAACAAGGCAAAACATTTCTGGGGCTGGCGATCGATCGGCCCTTTCACCCGATCGATCGCGAGTCTGCACCCCGAGGCCATCGCCTCACTGCCCGTCTCGATCGATCGGGCACCCATGCCGATCGATCGGGAAAACGTCTCGATCGATCGGAAATTTTCTCGATCGATCGGGAAGCCCGAAAATTTCCCACTTTCCTTACTGCCGAGCTCGATCGATCGGGAGCTATTCTCGATCGATCGAGAAATGCTGAAAAGGCGAGAAATCGCCATTAATGTGCACAGAATCTTCCCAAACCACATATAAACCATAATACTCCAACCCAATAACCCAAAAACACCCATATACAACATAAACTTCCAAAATACACCTTAAAACAACCATAAATCCCACCATTAACCAAACCCACAACAACCCAACAAAACCCATTTTAACATCAACCCAAACTCAAACAAAACCTTACAAAATTAAAGCATGAGGTACCCATACCTCTTGGGGATCTCAAATCACCCAATATGCTCCACAAATCAAGATTTTTGAAAGGTTCCTCTTCCACCCAAGGCTTGAGCTCGAAAATTGGGAGGGGAAGGGTTTGTGAATTTGGTTTTGGTAAAGTGAGATAAGAGTTGGGAATAAAGGGTGGGTTTTAATAAATCCAATGCATACCAAATAATTCCATGGTGTATAAAACACTCCAACATGATATTTTTCAAAGCATTTACTCAAAATGCACCAAATATCAATTAACACATGATTTCCAATTAATTGCTAACCAATGCAAATAAATCATGCTTCCAATAATATTTACCCAACATGCACCACATGCACCCTAAAATGCAACCCCGGGTCATCCTATCCACATGACCATGCATTTTCATAAGGTAAATAAATCCCAACACATAATCAATTACTACATAATTAATCATGTAAACATAATTTAAAGCCAAATAGCAATTAACCATTTCGGGGATGTCACAATACTCCCCTACTTATAAGATTTCGTCCTCGAAATCACATGCACTTACCCCAACAGAAACTAAACATAAACTCATACCAGAGAATAGTTCCGGGTAGTGCTGCACCATACGCTGCTCCGTCTCCCACGTAGCCTCCTCGACACCCCTGCGATCCCACTGAACTTTGATCATAGGTATCACTTTATTCCGAAGTTTACGGTCTGCTCTGTCCAGAATTCTAACAGGCCGTTCCACATAAGATACATCTGATTCTAACTGAACTTCGGAAGGCTGTAACACGTGAGACGGATCCGGCTCATACTTTCGCAGCATCGATACATGAAACACATCATGTATCCCAGATAAAGAAGGCGGCAAAGCCAGTCGGTAAGCCAATGTGCCAATGCGCTGCAAAATCTCGTACGGTCCCACAAACCTCGGAGACAGTTTCCCGCGCATCTCAAACCGCACAACGCCTCTGAAAGGCGAGATCTTCAAAAAGACCTTATCTCCCAACTGAAACTCTAACGGTCTCCGCCGTTTATTTGCATAAGCTGCCTGTCTGTCTTGGGCTGCTTTCATTTTCTGCCTTATAGTCTTTATCTTCTCTTCCATTTCCCGGATCAACTCAGGCCCTCCGACTGATCTACTGTCCAAATCATCCCAACATAAGGGTGATCTACATCGTCTGCCATAAAGAGCTTCAAACGGAGCCATCTGAATACTCGCCTGGTAGCTATTGTTATACGAAAACTCTACCAAAGGCACTGAATCCTGCCAAGAGACATCGAACTCCAGAACGCAAGCTCTCAACATGTCCTCGAGCGTCTGAATCGTGCGCTCGGTCTGGCCATCCGTCTGAGGATGATAAGCAGTGCTCAATCTGACCTCAGTTCCCAAAGTTGACTGAAGGCCTTCCCAAAAATGAGATGTGAATCGCGGATCTCGATCTGACACAATAGAAACAGGGATCCCATGCAATCTCACCACATCTCTAATATACAACTGCGCCATCCTCAAAAATGTGAAAGTCATGCTGTAGGGGATAAAGTGGGCTACCTTGGTCAATCTGTCCACAATTACCCAAATAGCATCGAAGCCTGAAGCACTCCTCGGCAAATGAGTTACGAAGTCCATGGAAATGTGCTCCCACTTCCACTTCGGTATCTCCAAGCTTCTCAACTCGCCGCCAGGTCTCTGCCTCTCTGCCTTAACCTGCTGGCAGATCAGACACCTCTTCACAAAAGCGACGACATCAGACTTCATTCTCTTCCACCAAAACTGACCACGCAGATCTCTGTACATTTTCTTCCCGCCTGGGTGGATGCTAAGTCTGCTACTGTGAGCTCGCTCCAAGATTCCCTTACGCAACTCCGGCGTACTCGGAACTACCCAGCGGTTACCCAATCTCAAAGATCCGTCGTCTGCCACTCTGAACTTCGTCGGCTGACCAAGATGCACTATAGACAACCATCTCTGAACCTCAACATCTGATCTCTGAGCTCTCCTGATGTTCTCATAAATATCTGGCTCAGCTAATAAGGTAGAGACATACACTGGCGATGCATCAATGTCGAAGTCATAGCCCAGATGGCAATAAGAGGTCATCATAGCCGACAAATGAATGACGTCCTCAGCAGAACTCCTCACTTTCCGGCTCAAAGCGTCTGCTGTCAAATTGGCTTTCCCCGGATGGTACTCTATCTCGCAATCATAGTCCTTGAGTAGGTCCATCCATCTCCTCTGCCTCATGTTCAGCTCTGCCTGAGTGAATAAAAACTTGAGGCTCTTGTGGTCCGTATAGATGGTAAACGACGTACCATACAAATAATGCCTCCAGATCTTCAGGGCGAAGATGATAGCCGCCAATTCCAAGTCATGAACTGGATATCTGGTCTCATGCGGCTTCAACTGCCTCGATGCATAAGCTACCACATGCTTATCTTGCATCAGAACACATCCAAGGCCCTGCAGTGATGCATCCGTATACATAACAAATCTGGAGTTCTCCGTCGGAATCACTAACACTGGCGCCGTCGTCAACCGGTGCTTCAACTCCTGGAAGCTCTCCTCACAAGCTTCTGACCAAAAGAAAGGCACACCCTTCTGAGTCAACTGAGTCAGCGGCTTGGCAATCTTCGAAAAGCCCGCGACGAAGCGCCGATAATACCCGGCCAAACCAAGGAAACTCCGGATCTCAGGTACAGAAGTGGGGGCAGCCCACTCCATTACAGCCTCAATCTTCTTCGGGTCCACTGATATCCCGCTGCTCGAAATGACATGCCCCAGAAACACCACACTGCTCAGCCAAAATTCACACTTACTGAGCTTAGCATACAACTGATGCTCTCTAAGAATCTGAAGCACTGTCCTCAAGTGTTTCACATGATCTTCCTCGTTCCGGGAGTAGATGAGAATGTCGTCAATAAACACGATGACGAACTGATCAAGATACTGCTGAAACACTCTGTTCATCAGACTCATAAAGACGGCCGGGGCGTTCGTCACACCGAACGGCATCACTAAGAACTCATAATGCCCGTATCGAGTTCGGAACGCTGTCTTCTGCACATCTTCCTCTCTGACCCGAATCTGATGATACCCGGATCTCAAATCAATCTTGCTATACACCCTGGTACCTTGCAACTGATCAAACAAGTCGTCTATCCTTGGGAGAGGATACTTGTTCTTCACTGTAGCCTTGTTCAGCTGCCGGTAATCGATGCACAACCGCATCGAACCGTCCTTCTTCTTCACAAAGAGAACTGGTGCGCCCCATGGCGACACGCTCGGGCGTATATAACCCTTGTCAAGGAGATCCTGCAATTGCTCTTTCAACTCTCTCAACTCCGCCGGTGCCATCCTATAAGGTGCACGAGAGATAGCGGATGTCCCTGGCAACAACTCGATCCCA
Organism: Haberlea rhodopensis; assembly: GCA_907163345.1. NCBI lineage: Eukaryota > Viridiplantae > Streptophyta > Magnoliopsida > Lamiales > Gesneriaceae > Haberlea > Haberlea rhodopensis. Next base: position 449,555 of record CAJQUN010000142.1, on the reverse strand, counting down.
AACTCAACTTCCCTAGCCGGTGGAAATCCTGGGATCTCTTCTGGAAATACATCAGCAAATTCTGCCACAACTGGTACATCCTCAACCCTCAGTTCTTTACTCTTTCCAGACGTGTCCACGGCATAAATAAGATAGCCCGTGTGCCCACGTTCCAACAGCTGAGACATCTTGATCGCTGAAATCAACGGAATCTTTGCACGAGACCCGTTGCCAAAGAAAGTCCACTGACTGCCCAACTCAGGTCTGAACTTCACTATCCTCTGTCGGCAATCTACCACTGCCTGATATCTGTTCAGAACATCAATACCCAAGATGCAGTCAAAATCTGACATACCCAGCACAATCAAGTCTGATCTCAACTCATTGCCCTCAAAATAAATGAGGCTATCTGCCAAAAACTGATCAGCACCGACGTTTCTTCCAGTGGGTGTCGAGACAAGGAGAGGCGTGGGCAAAGAAGACGTGCGCATATGGTGTCTTTCCACAAATCCCACTGACACAAAGGAATGGGAGGCACCTGTATCTATCAAAACAAAAGCAGGGTACGTAAATAAATGACACGTACCGGCAATCACCTCCTCTGGAGCTGCCTGAGCCTGCTCCCTGGTCAGTGCATATACTTGTCCCTGGGGTGGTCCCACTGTCTGATCTCCCGATGGACGAGGCCCAAACTGCTGCCTCTGCTGCACTGTCCTGTCCTCAAACCTTGGCCTGTTGCCTTGATACTCTGACTGGCCTCCCCTGGTGGGACAATACCGAGCAATGTGGCCCATCTTGCCACAGACATAACATGCAGGACACTTGCTTGAAGAATGTGGTCCTCCACAGTTGTTGCACCTCGGCTCTCCCGGCCTATCCCCTTGTGAAGATCCTCGATTGGCCGACCAATTTCCTTTCTTGCCATCCTGTTTCTGGCCAAAGTATTTCTTTCCACCATACCTCAAAGATGAGGAGGCACCACGGGGTTTAAATGGCTCACCCCGAGGCCTCAAACTGTCACTAGTCTGCCTCTGTTGCGGTACCGGTGGTGGCATGGCATAAGCTCCCACTCCTAGCTCAGCAAGCTCCGCTCTTGTGAGAGCATCATCAAAAGAAGTTGGGTTATTGATGATAACCCGGTCATAGAGCTCCGGTCGCAGTCCTTTCATGAAATTTCTCATCTTGGCACGTCCATCAGAGGCAATATGGGGGACATACCTAAGTAGTGAAGAGTACTGTGTGGCATAGTCTGCCACTGTCATGTTCCCCTGCCTCAGACTTGCAAATTCGTCCTCCTTCGTCTGTCTTGCTGCCGCGGAGAAGTATCGGTTCAAGAACCTGGTCCTGAAGAGCGTCCAATCAATCACAGCACCCAGTGCTCTCATTTCCATTACTGTGCTCCTCCACCACATCAGAGGTTTCTTGGCTAATTGAAACTCCGCTAGCCTCAGCCAAGCCGTCACAGCACAAGGAGCCGATACAAAGATCTGCTCAAGTCTTTCTAACCACTCTTCAGCCTCTTCTCCGTACTCTGTCCCCTCAAACCGGGGCGGATGATAAGACAGAAACTGAGTCAAGCTAATCTCACCCGGTAGCAATAACTGAACTACTGGTTCCATCCCTACAGCCGGTGGAGGTAGAGGATTAGCCTGTCCAATACTCGCATTTACACTCCCAACATCTCCGACTTCCTCATTAGCAGCCATGCTGGAACACAAATGTTAACAACAATCCAAAGCAATATATAACATGTCGTTAGATAACAGGAGTGATATAAGCATGTTAGTATAACAGGATATACAGTAATATGCACCACATGCATAAACATGCTCCAAATGTAAGCACCTAGCCAACCATGCTAAGGCTACCCTTCACTCGTTCCCGGGTTCTCTAACCACTGCTCTGATACCACTAATGTAAGGACCCTAATCCTTAAGTGCGGAATAAAGGCATAATAGAGCTAAATAATGATCAGAGTAGAGTAAACAAGTTGAGTCTATGAGCTTTAAGCATTTACATGCCAAAATAAAGGACTACCAAAAGGATTAATTACATTCCAACAAATGAATGTGTCCACTATAGTTTTACGCTACTCCTAGAGTAGGCACTATACAAAAGAATCCTGTCCTTTCATCTACCAAAGATGCTCGTGAAGCTCACTGTCTCAACCCGTTCAAGCCCGTCTATCATGCCAAAAAGGTACCTACAAGGACAACCCCCAAACATGAGCAATAATAATCATTCATATTCAACACAATATGAAGATAAAGCGTAATGCATAATCAATATAAAACACTTCCTGTTTTTCCATGCATTTCAAACGCTTCCCGTTTGGTTGTCCCTGTACCATAACTCATGAGTATAATCAACAGATTATTTTTAATGGCCAAAACATGTCATGACATCATATACCATCTCAACTGTACCACATATTGGTCACCATTCCCTAGTCTGTCCATCACAGTGTATTTTAATGCCCCTCGCTTATATTCATATGGGCGGCATAGGATAACCTCGCTACAATGGACATGCGGCGCTCCCACCCCTCGCTTCACAGAGAGCGGCAAATACCCTTTCCTCGCCCCATATGACAACCACGCTCAAATGTGACATGCGGCGCTCCCACCCCTCGCTTCACATTTAGCGGAACCAATACAAAAAGCGGCAAGCATTAAAATCATCAAAGGATGACCACGACTCATGGGATGTGCATCCAATAATCATAATATGCATCTATCATCAATATGCATAAATTACCATGTATATGCATCCACAATGCAATACCTCATATGGCATAAATCAACATGTATATGCATCCACTATGCAATACCACATATATACTCGCATCCACAATGCATAAACAATGAGTATATAAAATACATGTTACCGTTGGGTGCCCGTACGTCCACTACGTACCTTTCCAAAAGCGGAATATGGTAGGACTTCAATTCCTCGGCTGTGTTGCCACCTGGGTTGGTTCTACATATTCACACAGATCAATATTAGAACCCAATAATAGTCCAATTACCAAAAATCCACAAAATAGCCAAAAAAAACAAGGCAAAACATTTCTGGGGCTGGCGATCGATCGGCCCTTTCACCCGATCGATCGCGAGTCTGCACCCCGAGGCCATCGCCTCACTGCCCGTCTCGATCGATCGGGCACCCATGCCGATCGATCGGGAAAACGTCTCGATCGATCGGAAATTTTCTCGATCGATCGGGAAGCCCGAAAATTTCCCACTTTCCTTACTGCCGAGCTCGATCGATCGGGAGCTATTCTCGATCGATCGAGAAATGCTGAAAAGGCGAGAAATCGCCATTAATGTGCACAGAATCTTCCCAAACCACATATAAACCATAATACTCCAACCCAATAACCCAAAAACACCCATATACAACATAAACTTCCAAAATACACCTTAAAACAACCATAAATCCCACCATTAACCAAACCCACAACAACCCAACAAAACCCATTTTAACATCAACCCAAACTCAAACAAAACCTTACAAAATTAAAGCATGAGGTACCCATACCTCTTGGGGATCTCAAATCACCCAATATGCTCCACAAATCAAGATTTTTGAAAGGTTCCTCTTCCACCCAAGGCTTGAGCTCGAAAATTGGGAGGGGAAGGGTTTGTGAATTTGGTTTTGGTAAAGTGAGATAAGAGTTGGGAATAAAGGGTGGGTTTTAATAAATCCAATGCATACCAAATAATTCCATGGTGTATAAAACACTCCAACATGATATTTTTCAAAGCATTTACTCAAAATGCACCAAATATCAATTAACACATGATTTCCAATTAATTGCTAACCAATGCAAATAAATCATGCTTCCAATAATATTTACCCAACATGCACCACATGCACCCTAAAATGCAACCCCGGGTCATCCTATCCACATGACCATGCATTTTCATAAGGTAAATAAATCCCAACACATAATCAATTACTACATAATTAATCATGTAAACATAATTTAAAGCCAAATAGCAATTAACCATTTCGGGGATGTCACACAATCGAAGTCTGACATACCCAGAACAATGAAATCCGTCTTCAACTCATTGTCCTCAAAATAAATGAGGCAGTCAGTAAGAAACCGGCCAGCAATAACATTCCTTCCAGTGGGTGTCGAGACCAAAAGAGGCGTGGGCAACGGAGACGTGCACATAATATTGTAAGTAATCCATCATGCATAGCAACGCAGCGGAATAAAATTTTTATGGATTACTAAACACCGGATCTATACATAGGGGTTCATATCGGATAAAGGATTTACAAAAGTCTCACCCTTGTAGCGTGTTTGATGCAGAATCCTCGATGTAGCACCACGAGTCACAAACAAAAGTTTGCACCTTTGTCTCTATGGTATCCACACGATCAAATCGAAAGGGATGTTCAAGAACAAGTTGCTAGACTTATTCTTGAACCAAAACTCAACTCTCGGTTCAAAACCGATCAACGACTACCAACAATTCCAACAAGCAAGCGGCGGCGGCCGTGGCTCTTGAAGGAGAATGAGGCGGCCGAGAGAGTGAGGAGAGTAGGCTAGGTTATTGATGTCTTGGATTAATCAAACTTAATCACATTGTTAACCAATTATATATGATTTAAATAAAGGCTTTCTTAAAGCCTCATGGGCCCAAACCTATGATTTAATTAAATCCTTATATTCATTTAATTAAGACTCTTCTTAATTAATTAATTCATCCAATGAATTTAATTCCCTTTATCGATTTAATCTTTTTTGCGACCTGATAGGATCTTGTAATGTTGGCAGTGACATAAAATCTCATTTTACGTTACAATCAAAGAGCGGTGTCTAGCAACACATCAAGGCTACCCAAATTACAAGAATGTCAATGACTCGACATAACCTTTAGAACTTGTGATCATATTAATCATGGAACTTAATCCCTTTGTCCTTTGTGTTTAGATTGAACACGAGTCATGGAATAGTCATACTCGTATATTCAATCTTTATTTCTTGATCCCCAAGTAGAACTAGAATAAACGAATAAGCTCGATATCTCATATCGACTCATTCGAGCATGGCCATGCATTTTAGTTATCACTTGATCAAGGGCCAAACACTTCTCCTGTTATATAGGAGGGACAAATCCTATCTCGATCAGTCAACATCACTCTACATAATTCGTAGTCTATCCAATAGTCGCCTTTATAGTTTACCCTGTTACGGGTAACGTTTGACAATATCAAGATACATAACTCCTTACGTTGGGATATCTGATGATCACAAGTCGTAAGGATTACATACATTATTATCACTATGAGAATTGCATATGACAATCATATAACTATCCATGTTGCATTCTCATGGTGGGTCTGTCCAGTACATCGTTCTCTAACATGTACCCATGTGTTGATATGATATCTCATATCAATGAACAATTCATCAATCAATACATACTAGTCTCTATGTATTATCATTATCCTGATTCATGATAATACTTGACCAGGGACATTGTTTAAGAATAATACAATATTATTCTAAGGACATTAACATATATATTAATTCACATTGCACAGTTAAACGAATAATATATAATAATGAATTGCCATTCATAAAATCATAAAACATTGTATGTCTTAAACAATCATCTAATGACTTTTCTTAGGGCATATCCCAACAAATCTCCCACTTGCACTAAGACCAATCAGACATATACCTAATGCCTAGAGATCTAGTATAACGATCATGCTTCTGCTGTGACAGTGGCTTCGTCAATGGGTCAGATACATTATCATCTGTTGGTACTTTGCATATGTGAGACCCCGATATCTCAAGATACTAATAGGTGCGATTAAGAGAACTAAGCATTTCAATATCAGAGTATTTAATCGTGTTGACATTTTGAGCTTACAGTTCAAATGTACCCATAAAATTTTCAACAGATAATAGTTACATTTCTCAAAACAATAGGAGTGACACTATAGTTCTACTCTACTACTTGTAGAGACTACGCATAAGAACTTGTCCTGCTATTGTAGTAGCACTCCTTACAGCTCAAAGTATCAGCCCCGACCCTAGTTCTCCTTAGCAAAAGCACCTACAAAGACAACCCCCAACACATGAGCACATAGCTATCCATAAACAACACAATATGAATACGTAAGGCGTAAATGCATAATCATAAATACAAAACACTTCCTGTATTTTCATCGCATTTACAATGCCCATTGGTTGTCCCTGTACCACAATTCATAATCAAAACACTATATGAATGTATGGCTTCACTAATAAATGTCATGACATATCATCTCTTTTTCTTGAGTCAGTCATCATCAGTTATTTTAATGCTTCTTCGCTTTACAATCTCAAAACAAGCGGTATCTCATCCTCGCTTCTTCATACTAGCGGTATCTCATCATCGCTTAGTATGGTATACCCCGCCTCCATGTGCAAGCGAGCCTCCCCCCTCCCGCTCCACATTTTTAGCGGTCAAGCGTAAGCATTAAACCTTCACTGTGATCACCCCTGACTCGTGGAATACTCCTCTTTATTCCACATCACAATATGCAACAACAATGCATAATATGCAACAACAATGCATAATAACATGTATCAACTCTTAATGCATCACATTGCATTCATCATATGTCAAACAGACAAACATAAGTACATGTTACCGTTGGGATGCCCGTACGTCGCTTACGTACCTTTCCAAAATGTAGTGTGTGGTAGGACTCTATCCCCTGCGTTGTGTAGCCGTCTGTGAAGGCTCTACACCAGTGTACAACACAATATTAGATGCCAGTATATGATCCAAAATCAAAAAATCCAACAAAATATCAATATTTCAAAATTTTGCTTCTGGCGATCGATCGCTACCCCTTGGCGATCGATCGCCAAACTCCATTGTCCCATGGCGATCGATCGCGCCATTCATGGCGATCGATCGCCACATGGTCTGTGCGCGACATTTTTCCAGAATGCTCAACACTGATTTTTACACCTTTCGTTCTAACATGTAAGACATACAACATGCCTAAACAAACATGCTAGTAGCTACAATACACTACCCTGAGTGTAATCATACAAGATATATATCCCAACCACAAACCCACATGCATTAAAAGCACCCTATAACATCAGTACTCAACCAACTTTTTCGAAAAACAGAGCATTGTCTTCCTGCCCAGATTTTTGAGTACTCACTTTCAAGCAATGAAATCTACCACATAAGTCATGAATATTGCTCGAATAAAAATGCCAAAGGCTTCACAAAACTACCATGCATATTTTCACATCAAAGGTTTATCCTAAAACCCATCTAACATGCATAATATCGCCTCCTCAAAATCACTCCCAGTCCACACTTTCCAGAAAAACAGGGCATACTCTTACCCAGATTTCCGAACACCCTACTTTACATGCTTATTTCCTCAACATAAAACATGTAAAATATATAAGGAAAAATACTGAGAGCTACATAACAACACCATGTAAGCATTTAAATCGAAGGTTTTAAGAAACCTAAGCTAACATGCCATTTTTCACACTAACAAAAGTATGAACTCAACAGCTAAATTACAAACCCAGAAATGGTTTCTCACCCCTTTTTGCTCCGATTTTTGGAAGCTTCCCAAGCAATAAAAATGGAAGGTCTCCTCTCTAACTCCCTTAGCAGCTGTTGGACGAAATGTGGGAGAGAATTGGAGTGATTTCAGACATGGGAGGGTTGGGTGAGAGATGGGACAAGAGGTATGGGCAAGCAGCTGCAGCTGGCAGCAGGGCATGGGTCAAGGGGGGTGGTTGGGTGGTGGGTTATGTGATGTGTTATGTTTTGGTCCCGGTATTTAGCACGATGCATTAAAATATCCTCACATGATATTTTATAGTATTTTCTCAATAAAATACTTCAACTCCCAATTAATTATGCTCTACCAAAACAAACCACACACACCCCAATTAATCATGCCACAACCCCAACATCCCAACATACGTCGCATGCACCCCGAAAAGTAACTCCTCAACCATATTAATTCAACCTCATGAATTAACACTAAATCATCATAATATAAATAAATGATTAAATCACATAATCATTTCGGGGATATCACAATGTTGAAGTATTTTATTGAGAAAATACTATAAAATATCATGTGAGGATATTTTAATGCATCGTGCTAAATACCGGGACCAAAACATAACACACACACCCCAATTAATCATGCCACAACCCAACATCCCAACATATGTCGCATGCACCCCGAAAAGTAACTCCTCAACCATATTAATTCAACCTCATGAATTAACACTAAATCATCATAATATAAATAAATGATTAAATCACATAATCATTTCGGGGATATCACAATACTCCCCTACTTATAAGATTTCGCCCTCGAAATCAGCATGCACTTACCCAATATAAAGTAAAACACAACATAAATGCATACCAGAAAACAGCTCTGGATAGTGCTGCACCATGTGTCGCTCTGTCTCCCACGTGACCTCCTCGACACCCCTACGATCCCACTGAACCTTGATCATAGGAATAACTTTGTTTCTCAGTCTGCGATCTGCCCTATCTAGAATCCTGATAGGCCGCTCAACATACGAAACACCTGACTCAATCTGCACCTCTGAAGGCTGCAACACATGTGAAGGATCCGGCTCATACTTCCTCAGCATAGACACATGGTATACATCGTGAATGCCAGACAGAGAAGGCGGTAAAGCTAATCGGTACGCCAAAGTACCCACACGCTGTAAGATCTCATACGGCCCCCACATATCTCGGGGATAACTTCCCCCGCATACCAAACCGTACTACGCCTCTGAAAGGTGAGATCTTCAGAAAGACTCCGTCGCCCAACTGAAACTCCAACGGCCTACGCCGCTGATTGGCATACGCTGCCTGTCTGTCCTGAGCTGCCTTCATCTTTTGCCTTATCACTTTTACCTTTTCTTCCATTTCCCGGATCAAATCTGGTCCTCCGACTGATTTGCGATCCCCGTCATCCCAACACAAGGGTGACCTACAACGCCTACCATAGAGGGCCTCGAAAGGAGCCATCTGTATACTTGCCTGGTAGCTGTTGTTGTAAGAGAACTCCACCAAGGCTATCGAGTCCTGCCATGAAGTGTCGAACTCTAGCACACAAGCTCTCAACATATCTTCGAGCGTCTGTATTGTACGCTCGGTCTATCTGTCCGTCTGAGGGTGATAGGCTGTGCTCAGCCTCAACTCTGTACCTAGAGCTGTCTGCAGACCCTCCCAAAAGTGAGATGTAAACCGCGGATCTCGATCAGACACAATCGAAACAGGGATCCCATGCAGTCTCACCACATCTCTGATATATAACTGTGCCATCCTCAAGTGCGTATATGTCATACAGTAGGGAATGAAATGAGCACTCTTAGTCAATATGTCGACGACTACCCATATAGCATCGAAACCCGAAACAGTCCTCGGTAAGTGGGTCACGAAGTCCATGGATATGTGCTCCCACTTCCACTGTGGTATCTCCAAGCTCCTTAGCTCACCTCCAGGCCTCTGCCTCTCGGCCTTTACCTGTTGACAAATCAAACAGCGCTTGACAAAAGAGGTGACATCTTGTTTCATACGCATCCACCAGAACTGGTTGCGTAGATCCTTATACATCTTCTTCCCGCCCGGGTGGACACTCATCCTGCTGCAATGAGCTCGCTGTAATATACCCCGTCGCAACTCGGGTGTATCTGGAACCACCCATCTGTCGCCAAGTCTCAGAGAACCATCCTCAGCCATTCTGAATCTAGCTGGCTGACCTGAATGAACCACTAACATCCATCTCTGAACCTCTGCATCAGTTCCCTGAGCTTTCCTGATGTGATCATAAATAACAGGCTCGGCTAACAAGGTCAAAACCTGTACTGGTGAAGTAGACACATCATAATCAAATCCCAAATGGCAGTAGGAGCCCAACATAGCTGATAGACACATGGCATCCTCTGCTGTGCTCCTCACCTTCCGACTCAAAGCGTCGGCAGTCAAGTTTGCTTTCCCGGGATGGTATAGGATTTCACAATCATAATCCTTCAGCAGATCCATCAATCTCCTCTGTCTCATGTTCAGCTCAGCCTGTGTAAACAAGAACTTCAGGCTTTTGTGATCAGTGAAGATGGTGAAAGAGGTACCGTATAAGTAGTGTCGCCATATCTTCAAGGCGAACACTATAGCTGCTAGCTCCAGGTCATGGACCGGATACCTCGTCTCATGTGGCTTCAATTGTCTCGAAGCGTAAGCCACAACGTGCTTATCCTGCATTAGCACGCATCCTAAACCCTGAAGCGATGCGTCGGTATAGAGAACGAACCCTTTGTTCTCCTTGGGAATTACCAAAACTGGTGCTGAAGTCAATCTGTGCTTCAACTCCTAGAAGCTCTGCTCACAAGTTTCCGACCAAAGGAATGGAACTCCCTTCTGAGTCAGCTGTGTAAGTGGCTTGGCGATCCTTGAGAAACCCTCGACGAAACTTCGGTAATAGCCAGCCAGACCAAGGAAACTTCGAATTTCACTGACTGAAGTAGGGGCAGACTAATCCATAACTGCCTCTATCTTCCTCGGGTCTACTGATATCCCCTCTCGTGATATGATATGGCCCAAAAATGATACACTGCTCAGCCAAAACTCACACTTGCTGAGTTTGGCGTACAATTGATGATTTCTGAGAATCTGAAGTACTGTCCTCAAATGATCGGCATGTTCCTCCTCACTCCTTGAGTATACGAGGATGTCATCAATGAATACGATCACAAACTGATCGAGGTACTCTTGAAATACTCTGTTCATCAAGCTCATAAAAACTGCAGGTGCATTTGTCACTCCGAATGGCATCACTAAGAACTCGTAGTGCCCATACCGAGTTCTAAAAGCCGTCTTTTGGACATCGCCAGCTCTAACCCGCACCTGATGATAGCCGGACCTCAAGTCTATCTTCGAGTACACCTCTGTACCCTGAAGCTGATCGAACAGATCATCAATCCTCGGAAGTGGATACCTGTTCTTTACTGTGGCCTTGTTCAGTTGCCTGTAGTCAATGCACAGACGCATTGAACCATCCTTCTTTTTCACGAACAAGACTGGTGCACCCCAAGGCGATACACTAGGACGAATGTATCCCTTGTCAAGGAGCTCCTGTAACTGTACTTTTAGCTCCCTCAGCTCTGCCGGTGCCATCCTGTATGGGGCACGAGAAATAGCAGAAGTCCCCGGCAGCAGCTCAATGGCGAACTCAACATCCCTGACAGGCGGAAATCCCGGAATCTCATCTGGAAACACATCAATGAACTCCGCCACGACTGGAATGTCCTCGGCTCTCACTTCCTTCTCTTCCGATGCATTCACGGCATAAATAAGGTACCCAGTGTGGCCACGTTCCAATAACCGCGACATCTTAACCGCTGAGATCCCTGGAATCCTTGGACGAGAGCCGTCCCCATAAAAAGTCCACTGGAACCCTTGATCAGATAGAAAACGTACCATCCTCTGGGGTCGAGGCACAAACATTTGCCTCGGTGGTGCCGTCCTTGCATCAAATCTTGGCTTATTCGGCCCTGAGTCTGCCTGATTTGCCCGATTGGGGCAATTCCGAGCTAAGTGGCCCACCTTGCCACAAACATAACAGCCTCGGCAGTCACGTGACAAGTGAAATCCTCCACAGCGGTCACACCTGTCCCCTCCTGCCTTACTCCCTTGCGTAGGTCCTCGATTGCTCTGCTTCTGACTCTGAGATTTCTTCCCGCTAAATCTGGAAGATGATGAGGCTCCACGAGCCTTGAACTGATCCCCTCGTGGTTTCAAACTATCAGTAACAGGCCTCTGTGATGGCACGGAAGAGGGTACAACGTCCTTATACGCTCCCACGGCAATCTCTGCCAGCTCTGCCCGTGTCAGGGCGCCATCAAAAGAGCTGGGGTTGTTGGAGACAACCCGGTCAAATAGTTCTGGCCTCAGTCCTTTCAGGAAATGCCTCATCTTTGCATGGCTGCTCACAGCGATGTGGGGGACATACCTCAACAGTGAGGAATATTGCAAAGCAAAGTCTGAAACTGACATGTTTCCCTGCTTCAAATTAGTGAACTCGTCCTCCTTGACTTGTCTGGCAGCGGCAGAAAAATACCGGTTAAGAAACCGGGTCCTGAATACAGTCCAGTCCACTACCATACCTTGGGCCCTCAGCTCCATCACAGTGGTCTTCCACCACATAGAAGGCTTCTTCGCCATCTGAAACTCGGCTAACCTCAGCCATGCGGTACGTGCACAGGGCGCAGTCACAAGTATCTGCTCTATCCGTTCTAGCCACTCTTCGGCCCCTTCTCCAGATTCGGTCCCCTCAAACATGGGTGGACGGAAGTTCAGAAACTGTGTCAAACTGAGCTCTCCTGGTAATAACATCTGTGCACTGGGCTCCACTCCCACAGCAGGTGGCGGTAAAGGATTCATATGAGCAACACTGGCATTCATACTGCCCATATCCCCTACCTCTTCATTGAGGTTCTCCGGGTTAATAGCCGCCATGCTGCAACACAAGAGTTAACAACAATACCAAAAGCAGTTCATAGTATAAGCCGTTAGATAACAAGAGTATCATATTCAAAGCATGTTAGTATAACACTTATACAAAAATATGCATCACATGCATAACATGCCCAACAATGAATACCTAACTAACTTGTCTCTAAAGGCTACCCTTCACTCTTCCCTGGTTATCTAACCACTGCTCTGATACCACTAAATGTGAGACCCCGATATCTCAAGATACTAATAGGTGCGATTAAGAGAACTAAGCATTTCAATATCAGAGTATTTAATCGTGTTGACATTTTGAGCTTACAGTTCAAATGTACCCATAAAATTTTCAACAGATAATAGTTACATTTCTCAAAACATAGGAGTGACACTATAGTTCTACTCTACTACTTGTAGAGACTACGCATAAGAACTCTGTCCTGCTATTGTAGTAGCACTCCTTACAGCTCAAAGTATCAGCCCCGACCCTAGTTCTCCTTAGCAAAAGCACCTACAAAGACAACCCCCAACACATGAGCACATAGCTATCCATAAACAACACAATATGAATACGTAAGGCGTAAATGCATAATCATAAATACAAAACACTTCCTGTATTTTCATCGCATTTACAATGCCCATTGGTTGTCCCTGTACCACAATTCATAATCAAAACACTATATGAATGTATGGCTTCACTAATAAATGTCATGACATATCATCACTTTTTCTTGAGTCAGTCATCATCAGTTATTTTAATGCTTCTTCGCTTTACAATCTCAAAACAAGCGGTATCTCATCCTCGCTTCTTCATACTAGCGGTATCTCATCATCGCTTAGTATGGTATACCCCGCCTCCATGTGCAAGTGAGCCTCCCCCCTCCCGCTCCACATTTTTAGCGGTCAAGCGTAAGCATTAAACCTTCATTGTGATCACCTCTGACTCGTGGAATACTCCTCTTTATTCCACATCACAATATGCAACAACAATGCATAATATGCAACAACAATGCATAATAACATGTATCAACTCTTAATGCATCACATTGCATTCATCATATGTCAAACAGACAAACATAAGTACATGTTACCGTTGGGATGCCCGTACGTCGCTTACGTACCTTTCCAAAATGTAGTGTGTGGTAGGACTCTATCCCCTGCGTTGTGTAGCCGTCTGTGAAGGCTCTACACTAGTGTACAACACAATATTAGATGCCAATATATGATCCAAAATAAAAAAATCCAACAAAATATCAATATTTCAAAATTTTGCTTCTGGCGATCGATCGCTACCCCTTGGCGATCGATCGCCAAACTCCACTGTCCCATGGCGATCGATCGCGCCATTATGGCGATCGATCGCGTGACTTTGATTTTGGCTACTGGACCTCGGCGATCGATCGCGCCATTTGTGGCGATCGATCGCCACATGGTCTGTGCGCGACATTTTTCCAGAATGCTCAACACTGATTTTTACACCTTTCGTTCTAACATGTAAGACATACAACATGCCTAAACAAACATGCTAGTAGCTACAATACACTACCCTGAGTGTAATCATACAAGATATATATCCCAACCACAAACTCACATGCATTAAAAGCACCCTATAACATCAGTACTCAACCAACTTTTTCGAAAAACAGAGCATTGTCTTCCTGCCCAGATTTTTGAGTACTCACTTTCAAGCAATGAAATCTACCACATAAGTCATGAATATTGCTCGAATAAAAATGCCAAAGGCTTCACAAAACTACCATGCATATTTTCACATCAAAGGTTTATCCTAAAACCCATCTAACATGCATAATATCGCCTCCTCAAAATCACTCCCAGTCCACACTTTCCAGAAAAACAGGGCATACTCTTACCCAGATTTCCGAACACCCTACTTTACATGCTTATTTCCTCAACATAAAACATGTAAAATATATAAGGAATAATACTGAGAGCTACATAACAACACCATGTAAGAATTTAAATCGAAGGTTTTAAGAAACCTAAGCTAACATGCCATTTTTCACACTAACAAAAGTATGAACTCAACAGCTAAATTACAAACCCAGAAATGGTTTCTCACCCCTTTTTGCTCCGATTTTTGGAAGCTTCCCAAGCAATAAAAATGGAAGGTCTCCTCTCTAACTCCCTTAGCAGCTGTTGGACGAAATGTGGGAGAGAATTGGAGTGATTTTAGACATGGGAGGGTTGGGTGAGAGATGGGACAAGAGGTATGGGCAAGCAGCTGCAGCTGGCAGCAGGGCATGGGTCAAGGGGGGTGGTTGGGTGGTGGGTTATGTGATGTGTTATGTTTTGGTCCCGGTATTTAGCACGATGCATTAAAATATTCTCACATGATATTTTATAGTATTTTCTCAATAAAATACTTCAACTCCCAATTAATTATGCTCTACCAAAACAAACCACACACACCCCAATTAATCATGCCACAACCCCAACATCCCAACATATGTCGCATGCACCCCGAAAAGTAACTCCTCAACCATATTAATTCAACCTCATGAATTAACACTAAATCATCATAATATAAATAAATGATTAAATCACATAATCATTTCGGGGATATCACAGCATATTTTAACATCTCCCCTTTCAATGATTTCTCGAATAAAATGAAAGCGTCGAAGTATGTGCTTGGATCTTTGGTGAGATCTAGGTTCCTTAGCCAATGCGATCGCTCCATTGTTGTCACAATAGAGTTCTATCGGATCTTTAATGCTAGGCACCACTCCAAGTTCAGAAATTAACTTCCTAATCCAAACAACTTCCTTTGCTGCATCCGAGGCAGCAATATACTCAGCTTCCGTTGTAGAATTGGCTACTGTTTCTTGCTTTGAACTCTTCCAGCTCACAGCACCTCCATTTAGGCAATACACATATCCAGATTGCGATCGATAATCATCTTTGTCGGTTTGGAAGCTTGCATCAGTGTAACCTATTACATTGAGCTCTTCCTCACCTCCATAAATCAAGAATATATCCTTAGTTCTTCTCAAGTACTTCAGGATATTCTTGACAGCAATCCAGTGACCTTCACTTGGATCAACTTGATATCTGCTCGTCATGCTCAAAGCATACGATACATCGGGACGAGTACATATCATGGCATACATGATAGATCCAATAGCTGACGCATATGGAATCTTACTCATGCATTGTCTCTCATCTGGTGTTGAAGGACACTGTTCCTTCGAGAGATATATGCCATGTGTCATAGGCACGAATCCTTTCTTTGATTCTTGCATGCTAATACATAGGTGGCTTCTTGATCTATTTCTATAGATCTTGATTCCTAATACATAGGTGGCTTCTCCCAAGTCTTTCATCGAAAAGCAATTCCCTAGCCAAATCTTTACAGATTGTAAGGCAGGGATATCATTCCCAATGAGAAGTATGTCATCTACATACAACACTAGGAAAATGATTATGCTCCCACTGACCTTCTTGTAGACACAAGGTTCATTTACGTTTTTGATAAAACCAAACTCTTTGATTGCATCATCAAAACGAAGATTCCAACTCCGAGAAGCTTGCTTCAATCCATAAATGGATCGTTGTAGCTTGCATATCTTTCCAGCATCCTTTGGATCGACAAAACCCTCGGGCTGTGTCATGTACACATCCTCGAGCAGATTTCCATTAAGGAAAGCTGTTTTGACATCCATCTGCCAGATTTCAAAATCATGAAATGCAGCTATTGCAAGTAAGATCCTTATGGATTTAACCATGGCCACTGGTGAAAAGGTTTCATCATAGTCAATACCATGAATTTGTTTGAATCCTTTTGCAACCAGCCGACCTTTATAGGTTTGTACGTTACCATCCATATCGGTCTTTTTCTTGAAAATCCATTTACACCCTATGGGTCGTATCCCTTCAGGTGGATCAACTGTAAGGCCCCGATGCTAATTAATCCGGATTAACGATGATTAAGCAAACCCGGATAATTAAAAGTGCAAATTTGAAATAAGGAATTTTGGACTACGATGAGTCGACCAACTAGTGGAACATGTTTAGTGCATGAGCATGTGCATGATCACATGGCACTTGGAAAACGCATGCCACTAATTAATGTAACTCATGTTTAATACATGATTTTGGACCAATAATCTTGCAAGATGATGATGTATTGACACATGGATTCCACAATACATCAAATAAATTAAAAATCACAATTTTGGCTTAGAAACTATGCCCATGCCTTGCATTTCAGAATTGGGATTTCATTTTGTCTTACTAGCTCTCTCTCTCCTAAACAAGATCACTCCTCCTTCTCTCTTCAAGCAAATTCGAAAATTCAGCACCTCTTTCCCCCATAATTCTCTTGTGAAATTGTGAGTGCATGTCACATGCAAAGATGGATTTGAGTGCTACTCATCTTGAGGAACAAGATGCACCAAGAAAATTCAAGTTCGGAGCAACATTGAAGCAAGAAATTTGAGTAGCAGCAGATTGGGGAAGGATGTTCTACCTTGGTTCGGTTTTAGTTGGTTCTAAGCTTCAAATCTCGACAACTTGAAGGTATATAGGTATAATTTAAGTTTATGAACTTGAATTGGTCGAATTGTTGTGCAATTAGATGGAAATGTCGCTGTAATAGATGACAATGTTGCTGTCAAATGTATTCTGTTTGGAATCAGTACATATGCATGCTGTTATGTCGAATTTTAAGCATAGTTAGGCTTCGAATTGAACAATCATGCTCCTGTGACAAGTTGTAGAATTATGTGTTAACTTTATATGGCCACCGAAATCAGATAATTTGGATTTAAGATGAAAAAGTTATGGTCGTTCTACCAACATGTATCAAATCTGGAAATTTACTGCATGCGAGTTTCATGCATTTTGTTATTCGTATTTCTGGGAATAAATGGCTACGAATATGAAGTTTTAGGCTCTAATACGTATTGTAGTATTCGAAGTTAGCTTGCATTTGGAATTGGCCTCACTCAATTTGGAGCTCATATGAAAGAATTATGATAATTGTACCAGCAACTATACAATCTGGAAGCAGGGGATATACGAGTTTTCTAGGCTTGTACGTTTTTCAATTAATATACATGAAGATGAATTGTTTAGCTTAAAGCTCATAAGAGATGTTTTGTTTTATGTTGGGTTATCTTGCATTAGAAACTGTCCTTACATGATTTGGAGGTTTAGTGTTAAAGATATGCACGTTTCCCTAGAACCGCTCATTCTGTCAAAACAGAATATGAGTATTTTTAAATCTGGCATACTTTGCTTTGCATGTGCCTCTAGATGAACGAACTAGCTTCTGGACTTCAAATATGAACTGTAGTACTTTGGGGTTTCGTGATTTTCCCACTAGCTTCAACTCTTTTGGACGTGATATGAATTTATTATGATTTGTATACAAAAATGGGTCAGGCTGGAATTTGGTAAATTGTCCTGTTTTTCCAGCAGATTGTTCTTGGCCATTTTACCTAGGCTAAATGAACGAATTTGAAGATGAGTTGAACTGATGAAATGTTCATTTTTGAGTTAGCTTTGAAAATAAATTGGACCCATGTGATTTTATTAAGTATCGAACAAGTTATGAGCCGATCTCTACGGTTGCGCAGGCTGAAATTTAGAGAATTGGTTTTGGGTCTAAGTTTGAGTTTTATTTTGATATGTTTAAGGCTAGTATGTGACATTATGTTGTATTTGGAACTGTTATGGCCAGGTTTATTAATCCTAAGATTGAGTCGAGGATCACTTGGTAATTAGCTAACGGTTTGAGGTACGTTGAAATGAGTTTTATCATGACGTCTGGCAAAGACGTGTAATGATGCTAATGTATGGCCTTATATGTCATTATTTGATTTATATGACTTATTTGTCACTATATGATTCTTATGTGACTACATGACATGATGAATATGTAAGGACCCCAAGCCCTTAAAACCTTGATTAGTGTATTAACCACTATGTGTGGTACATGCTTTCTATAAAATGTCAATCGGGAAGCTCTGATGATACTTAATCATTGCCTGTCAATAAAAGACTCATATGTTTGCCCTTTACCAACCCCTTGGTGCCACTTTTCACATTGTAAACTTTTATAAAAATTTGGGCAGAGTCTCCCCATAAATAGAGCTATCCCAAAAAAAAAGAGTACAACACATAACAAAATTCCCGGCCAGGGAACACATAATACTCAACAGAAAGCAGTAATACAAGTAGATTCCCAGCCAGGGAAGACACCACACATATGTCAACAAAAGTGGGCTCCAACACCCACATAATACACCAATGACTCTCATATCATTCTAGCAATTCAACCTAATTGCATGCAACCTTAAATGAAAGAGAGAAAGGCTCATGCCTTTATATACAATCCATATACAAGTATAATCGTGCTCACATGCGAGCATCATGAATATGTATAAATCCTCAGGTGTATATATAGGTACTCTATACGATACCGTGCTCCATCAAGCCCTGGTACCACGATCCTGGGAGTACCTCAAATCAACAGCTCGAGCTCAGCTCCATAGCCATCGATGTACCTGTCCACCTGTCCCAACAGAGACAGCCCCCAACGGGGTGAGCATACCAATACACAAAATCCCATAATCATAATAATGAAATTCATAATTTACAACGCAAGTAAATACTAATGAATTTAAATGATACTCCCTGGATGGCAACATCCTCATCCGGGATTCCGTGTACTGTCCCTGTTCTCACAACATCAAACTCATCAAATCTCATAAATCAGTAAATCAACACATTGATTTACACATCGCATGCCTGATTCTCAAATATCAAGAATGAATGATTCCAAGTTCATATACATGCAAAAATAGATATATCAATATCTAATATTGATTTCATAACCTTGCTTTCCATTATACTTAGACATCTCATATGTCTTATAATGAAAACATGAGTCTATGAACCTAGACATCTCAAATGTCTCATAATGAATACATGATTCTACGAACCTAGACATCTCAAATGTCTTACGAAGAATGCATGATTCTACAAACCTAGACATCTCAAATGTCTCATAATATAGTCATATAAACCCAGTAACCCATATATCATGTAAGAGTCATCCTACTCTAGTGTCACGCACGCTACAAGCGGCGATATCAAGATTTGGGTCATTCCTTGGCTATATCAACATATATGTATAACCATACGCAAAACATTCAATGCAATCAAAAACACCTTATGCATTTCACATATATATAGTAATGCTCGTACGTCGCACGTACCTTAAATCTCCGAAGTCCGAGCCAAGCCTTGCTCGAGTTCCATGCCCCGAGGAATGATGTGCTAACACGATAAACAATTCACCATTATTTACGAACATGTAACCTATGCTCAAGCACACCCATATCCCTCACAACATTGTCAATACACGACAATTATCCTCTTAAAAGACCCGGGGCAGGGTACATGCAGGGAAGGAATAAATGAGACAATCGAAATTTGTTCAAGAATGCCCTACAAAAATCGAACCTTAATCTCACAATTTCGAACCCAATTAAATACCATAATTCATCTAAAATGTCAATTAATCAATCCATAGCATGAATAATCATCCCACATGCCAAACCCCCAAATTTGAAATCCAAATCCCTAAAATTCGAAATCCAAACAAGCCTTTAAATTCGAACCCTAACAATTCTTCAAATTCGAACCATAACATCTTAATTCGATCCCACTTAAGCATCATAATACACCTAAGATGTGAATTAAACCATCAATGGCAAGAATCATCACCTTTGCCAAAAACCCCCAATAATTCGAAATTTAATCCCTACGAAATTGGGGAAATTCGAAACAATAAAGGCATGGAAATACATGAAAAAGACGAACAAGGGGTTAGGGAGATTACCCAACGAAATCGGAAGCAAAATCGGACGAAATCCGATGAACCCTAACTTTTGGGGATCGACGCTCTTTCTCAAAATCCGACTCCAGGACGCGACGAAACCTTCAATTGGCAGAGGGGAAAGGAGCGCCTCGTCGAGACGAAGCCGTGGGTAGGTCGCACGCGCCGATCGGCGGCCGGACGGCGGCTGGCGGAGCGCCTGAAACGGCGGGGGTGCAGGGGGCGACGGGAATCGCGGCTGCGGGAGAGAGGGAAAAAATGAGGGCTGAAAATGAAATTAATCCTAAAATCTTGGGTTCAAATGGTATTTATAGCAAAAATACCCCGAAAAATTAATAGCCCCACAAATACATCATGATTCCTTAAAAATCATCTGTTTTCAAAAACTCTCTCTCTAACTCCAAAACCCTCTACCGGTGCTCACATAGCACCCGAGATTCCGAGACACATCAAAAACCCAACTCTTAGGTTTTACACCGTAATGTGAATACAATCTCAACCTCTGGATCCAACGATCCCAACTGCCCAAATAAACGAGCCCAGAAGGCCCAACACCTCGATTAAATCCCAAATCGCCACGTAAAACCACTTTAGGGATTATTAACACTACGGGATTAACACCTATAATCCCTGGTCATCACAATATCCCCCACTAAAAGAATTTCGTCCTCGAAATTAGCACTGGTGTATCACGTAACACCCAGGCTACACAACAACATGAAGCCATAACCTCGATTCCTGACCATATCAGAATTGTATTAATAAACGCGAGGATACTTACCTCTCATCTAACTCTGAAACAGAGCGACATACCAAAACCAACATATCACCCAAGAGGTAAAACGTACCTCGATGCGGGTCATCCCAAAAGTCAGTCCCTCATGACTGCGAAACAACTGATACTTACGACTGTAGCTCAGACAGTCATCCTTCGTTCTAATACAACAGTACAAACACATCCTGAATGACATCTCAACCGTAAGAACGTTGACCTCGTGTCAAACTCTGGAGTGGAATAGACTTCCAAATTCATCATAACGTCAAAGAGCGTCAGCACAACTCAACGCTAACAGTCCAAAAGCAGTTAGTCAACTGAAACTGCAAGGATTCGAATCGCTCTTGATTCTATCGTAGATATCATCCAATGATATTTTACTATGACTTACGATGTCTAACATACATCGTTACGAGGGGAAACACTAGTACAACCACGGTGTACACATACCAAACCTGGTTTCCACTTTCAAACTTCCTTCATCGAAGGAGTAGTCGCCTCATTGCAACTTAATTTGGGCAACTCACGGCCACAAATTAAAACAAAAGACATCTCACAAGATGTCCACCTCCGGATGTTCCAAGAATCACGTCCTGATCATAAATAACAACCGAGACTCCGCAGAGTTTAAAATTCTTAAGGGGCATGCAATAAACCCATTGCATCCTCAACGCTTGTGTCGTCAGCGACACTCAACCAATCCGAAATCCTGCCATCCCTTGAAAATCCTCGGATTTAACAATCCAAACTTGGGAAGGCTGTCGCATAACTCGAAGGAAAACACCAACAAGGGAAGTACCTTAACCCTCACAAGAAAATCCCTCCTCAAGGGAGTCAACTAACTTCACGATCATTCCTCATAATCATCGTGCCATGGAGATTCCCAATCTCAAGGTGTTCCATATCTCTCA
This sequence comes from Haberlea rhodopensis, assembly GCA_907163345.1. NCBI lineage: Eukaryota > Viridiplantae > Streptophyta > Magnoliopsida > Lamiales > Gesneriaceae > Haberlea > Haberlea rhodopensis. Next base: position 427,490 of record CAJQUN010000142.1, on the reverse strand, counting down.
TCAGAGATTTAACCATCCAAAAATAGCATAACTCTATGCTTAACAGAGAGGAAATCAATAACTGGCATCCGTATACTCACCGGTATACCTGCCTAAGCACTGATGTCGCATGCATACTCAATGCACTCGGCTCGGGTATCTACCACATATCCCTAAGCCCCAAACACAACCGTCAATTCTGAGTCATTCCTTACTCAGTGGAGGATGATAATCGACGATTAATAATACACGGTGTGATTCCCAAAATCAACACCACTTGCACCAACTTAACGAATCTTTCAAAGATTCCCAAATAGGTATAATACTACCTCCTTCCTCGCAAGGGAAGTGCCATCGAACTCGAGATCCACAAGTCTCGAACCATCGTTCGGAAAAACTGGATACAATAACACCCATTGTATCCCAATACACGGGTTCCTTTAGATTGAGTCAATAACAACCTGATGACTCTCTTGTTGGTACTCCAACATCCTGAGCTGTCCCAGACAAGTCTCCAAGATTAAACATAAACGTATACACGTTTCAGTGAGGCATGAACAACCTTAACCTCAATGACATGGTGACTACTAGAGTCCACCACAATCCACATCGCATCACCTTACGATTTGCCAAACTTGGTTCCAACGAGCAGTGTAACGGCTCTAGCAAGCCCATCATGGTGCTACACACACGCGGCAGACAACCTAGCCTCTGCCTCTTTAGGTTTACCTCAAACCTACCAACAAGACGGACGTTTCCACATGGTATAACATACTATGGGAGGAAAACTCAATAGAGTAGTGGGTCTTTATCCAACATTCCTCAATGCCGATACACCCTGGACACTCCAATGTCCCTATGTACTTAACATAACCTGATCCTACTCCCTTAGGACCCATCCTACACCCTCAAGGGTGGTGTGACCATGTCCACCACATGTCACATCGACAGAAAGCGAGTACTTTCCTCCATGATTACTCCTGTCGTCAAATCACATGGCCAAAAGCCATTCCATCGAGCATACCTCAAGGGTATCACCACTCGTAAAATGATCCCCCAATCGTAAGCTGCGGTACAATCACATGTACAGCGCATCCAACCATTCCTCGAGCAACCCGCTCGGTATAAGGGTCACGTCCATCGGTGTCGCACACACCACCTTGTGCTCGGTACTGGCACCCAAGGCATACCACTGAATACGTATACTCAACGCATCGATCATCGTAACGATGATGCATGTCTAATAAGACATCTCCTACACCATCGTCATCGTCATCCCGTGACGACACATGCCAACTCATGGCATCTAAAACATTGTCAACTAGTGACGATACATGTACATCAGCGTATGTCATCCACTAACATGCTAGTAAAATAGGCATAATAAAACATGTATATCAATGCATGCCAGCTACAATAAAGCTAAAATAGCAATATCTCATACCTCATCGCTAGCAATATAGCGTCATACCTGTCTCCGTCGCTCAATAATAGTGCGTAATCAGCACCCATCGCTCGAAGGCGGCAAAATCCTGTGCTGAGTACATAGCGGCAAAATCCCTCGCTATAGAATCGACGGCATGACACCTCATCATATAATAAGTGGCATGAAACCTCGCTATATACCTGAGCATGAATCATCGTCCACATAGTAGCGGAAAGAGGCATCGCTATCAATACACCTGGCGGAATGAACCATCGCCAATCAATATAGCGGAATGAACCATCGCTATAAATACACCTGGCGGAATGAACCATCGCCAATCAATATAGCGGAATGAACTGTCGCTATAAATACACCTGGCGGAATGAACCATCGCCAATAGATATAGCGGAATGAACCATCGCTATAAACCGTGTCCTCATAGAGAAATGAATATAAATCGACACAGCGGGACACATCACCGCTATCATCCGTGTCATCACAAAGGAATGAATCATCATCCTAACAAGCGGCATCTCATCCTCGCTTCTTCATACAAGCGGTATCTCATCCTCGCTTCGTATGGCATACCCCGCCTCCATGTGCAAGCGAGCATCCCCGCCCGCTCCACATTTTTAGCGGTACAAGCATAAGCTTCTTCATACAAGCGGTATATCATCCTCGCTTCGTATGGAATACCCCGCCTCCATGTGCAAGCGAGCATCCCCGCCCGCTCCACATTTTTAGCGGTCAAGCATAAGTATAAAAATTCTCACTGTCATAAGCAGGACTCCTGGAATGTATAATCATCATTCCTTTTTATACTCCATATTTCCTGTAACCTGCAACCATCAGGGTTAACAACAATAGCCATATACGCTATGCATCCACATTCAATTCATAATAAAAACACATTATGAGAATGTATGGTTTCACAAATAAATGTCATGATATCCTTCTTTAAATCCTTATTTCATCCTGAGCCCTTATCATTAGTACATTTTAATGCTTCTTGCTACTCCAGGAAAGCGGAATTCTTCCTCGCTTCCACTGGACTTTAGCGTTGCTACTCCATGTAAGCGGAACTCTTCATCGCTTCCAATGGACTTTAGCGTTGCTACTCCATATAAGCGGGACTCTTCATCGCTTCATATGGACTTTAGCATAAGCCATTAAAATCCTTACTAAGATAACTTTGACTCAAGACATGCATATGCAAAAACAATGCACAATAACATATATCATAACCTCAATGCACCACTTTGCATTCATCATGTGTCAACAAGACAACGTAAAATACATGTTACCTCGGAAATATCCCTTTATCTGATTTTCTTAAAACCAGCTTCCTTGGCACATAACACACGGAGTGCCAGACATCCCCATAAATGTCATCCTATCGTGTTCCACACGATTCCTGCAACCACAATGGTTAGCAATACCACTTGTCATATCATAAGAGCACATAAACAATGTGTTATGTCATACAACATTAATGCCATCATGCATAAATATGTGCTATCAATAACTTCCTAGGCCCTTAACAGCCCCAATGAGCAACCACTGCTCTGATACCACTAATGTAAGGACCCCAAGCCCTTAAAACCTTGATTAGTGTATTAACCACTATGTGTGGTACATGCTTTCTATAAAATGTCAATCGGGAAGCTCTGATGATACTTAATCATTGCCTGTCAATAAAAGACTCATATGTTTGCCCTTTACCAACCCCTTGGTGCCACTTTTCACATTGTAAACTTTTATAAAAATTTGGGCAGAGTCTCCCCATAAATAGAGCTATCCCAAAAAAAAAGAGTACAACACATAACAAAATTCCCGGCCAGGGAACACATAATACTCAACAGAAAGCAGTAATACAAGTAGATTCCCAGCCAGGGAAGACACCACACATATGTCAACAAAAGTGGGCTCCAACACCCACATAATACACCAATGACTCTCATATCATTCTAGCAATTCAACCTAATTGCATGCAACCTTAAATGAAAGAGAGAAAGGCTCATGCCTTTATATACAATCCATATACAAGTATAATCGTGCTCACATGCGAGCATCATGAATATGTATAAATCCTCAGGTGTATATATAGGTACTCTATACGATACCGTGCTCCATCAAGCCCTGGTACCACGATCCTGGGAGTACCTCAAATCAACAGCTCGAGCTCAGCTCCATAGCCATCGATGTACCTGTCCACCTGTCCCAACAGAGACAGCCCCCAACGGGGTGAGCATACCAATACACAAAATCCCATAATCATAATAATGAAATTCATAATTTACAACGCAAGTAAATACTAATGAATTTAAATGATACTCCCTGGATGGCAACATCCTCATCCGGGATTCCGTGTACTGTCCCTGTTCTCACAACATCAAACTCATCAAATCTCATAAATCAGTAAATCAACACATTGATTTACACATCGCATGCCTGATTCTCAAATATCAAGAATGAATGATTCCAAGTTCATATACATGCAAAAATAGATATATCAATATCTAATATTGATTTCATAACCTTGCTTTCCATTATACTTAGACATCTCATATGTCTTATAATGGAAACATGAGTCTATGAACCTAGACATCTCAAATGTCTCATAATGAATACATGATTCTACGAACCTAGACATCTCAAATGTCTTACGAAGAATGCATGATTCTACAAACCTAGACATCTCAAATGTCTCATAATATAGTCATATAAACCCAGTAACCCATATATCATGTAAGAGTCATCCTACTCTAGTGTCACGCACGCTACAAGCGGCGATATCAAGATTTGGGTCATTCCTTGGCTATATCAACATATATGTATAACCATACGCAAAACATTCAATGCAATCAAAAACACCTTATGCATTTCACATATATATAGTAATGCTCGTACGTCGCACGTACCTTAAATCTCCGAAGTCCGAGCCAAGCCTTGCTCGAGTTCCATGCCCCGAGGAATGATGTGCTAACACGATAAACAATTCACCATTATTTACGAACATGTAACCTATGCTCAAGCACACCCATATCCCTCACAACATTGTCAATACACGACAATTATCCTCTTAAAAGACCCGGGGCAGGGTACATGCAGGGAAGGAATAAATGAGACAATCGAAATTTGTTCAAGAATGCCCTACAAAAATCGAACCTTAATCTCACAATTTCGAACCCAATTAAATACCATAATTCATCTAAAATGTCAATTAATCAATCCATAGCATGAATAATCATCCCACATGCCAAACCCCCAAATTTGAAATCCAAATCCCTAAAATTCGAAATCCAAACAAGCCTTTAAATTCGAACCCTAACAATTCTTCAAATTCGAACCATAACATCTTAATTCGATCCCACTTAAGCATCATAATACACCTAAGATGTGAATTAAACCATCAATGGCAAGAATCATCTCCTTTGCCAAAAACCCCCAATAATTCGAAATTTAATCCCTACGAAATTGGGGAAATTCGAAACAATAAAGGCATGGAAATACATGAAAAAGACGAACAAGGGGTTAGGGAGATTACCCAACGAAATCGGAAGCAAAATCGGACGAAATCCGATGAACCCTAACTTTTGGGGATCGACGCTCTTTCTCAAAATCCGACTCCAGGACGCGACGAAACCTTCAATTGGCAGAGGGGAAAGGAGCGCCTCGTCGAGACGAAGCCGTGGGTAGGTCGCACGCGCCGATCGGCGGCCGGACGGCGGCTGGCGGAGCGCCTGAAACGGCGGGGGTGCAGGGGGCGACGGGAATCGCGGCTGCGGGAGAGAGGGAAAAAATGAGGGCTGAAAATGAAATTAATCCTAAAATCTTGGGTTCAAATGGTATTTATAGCAAAAATACCCCGAAAAATTAATAGCCCCACAAATACATCATGATTCCTTAAAAATCATCTGTTTTCAAAAACTCTCTCTCTAACTCCAAAACCCTCTACCGGTGCTCACATAGCACCCGAGATTCCGAGACACATCAAAAACCCAACTCTTAGGTTTTACACCGTAATGTGAATACAATCTCAACCTCTGGATCCAACGATCCCAACTGCCCAAATAAACGAGCCCAGAAGGCCCAACACCTCGATTAAATCCCAAATCGCCACGTAAAACCACTTTAGGGATTATTAACACTACGGGATTAACACCTATAATCCCTGGTCATCACAGAATATCTTGGATTACATGATATGTGAAATTTCATGATTTGTATATACTTTCACATGAGATTGCATGATATATTGAGTTGCATATGTCATTTGATGCATAAATGATTCATGGGCATATCATATTGATCTATCATTCCTTTGATATCCATGATTTGACTGAGTTGACTTACTCTGAGTGTCGGGTACGACGAGCATGGCGATGACATGCAGTATAGGTAGTAACTGTAGTCACGTGCAGGTGCGACCGGACCTAGACACGAGGGCTGGATGCAGTAACGTACATAGGATGAGTTTTCCTAGCGCAATGTACGTATACTGTCACCCTCTGCTCGAGCTTTGATGATTTGATGATACCTTCCTTTGGACTCCGATTTTTGGTATCTTGATATTCGATTCCTTGTACCCATTCATACATCGCATTCATACATGGTATGCATTGCATGATCTTTGTCACTTGACATGATTTATTTATTTCTCGTACTGGGGTACTGACCCCCTTTGTGGGGGCTGTCATGTCTTTTGTTGTTCGGACATGACAGGCTTTACATGAGGACATAGTGATGATGCTTACAGCGACGCATCGAGAGATACCAGAGCTCCTTGAGAGCGAGCTCAGGTTTATATTTTATGTTTTGCGTCCCAGTAGTTGTTAGAATATTTTTACTTATGTTTTAAATTACCGGGGTATGCCCCGAGTATCTGTATTTTAATTATTCTACTACTGATTGATTTATACTTGATATGGATGTTATGCTCAACGTGTTAAATTGGAAACTGGAATTACGTATTTTCAGTATCACTATATATGTATCACCTAAAAGCGAAAATTTTTTAGGGCCATTTGATAAGACCTTTGAAATAAATCTTCCGCTGTTTACACAAATTAATCATTATGTGTTAATTAAACACCACATTAGGAACGGGCCCTCACATTATGGTATCAGAGCATATATCTGGGATATGCTCGAACTAGAGTTAGGACACTGAGAATAGACACAAATGAATTGTTTGTGCATGTGTCTGACTATGTGATTTTATATGCTCTTGCATGCTATGTTTACATGTTCGATAATGAGATTTTATACATGTAACGGATTACTAAGCAGGGACAGTTAAATGTTTTATATCTGAGTATTTTAATATGCTGAGTTGCATATAATCTAGAGAATTTGAATGCTGAGTTGCATATATTCTAGAGAATTTGAGAATTTTATTTGTTAGCACCGTTAGTTGCTGACCGGATGATGATGTAGAATAAGTGATGAGAACATCTTTGACTTGAGATTGTATATGATGTTTTGATTTTATGATGGACAGTTAGTGTTTGGACAGGTAGCAATGATATAGACTTTAAGAGCTATCTATCGAACCTGTAGACACTACAAACTGTTAATTGCACTATAACTTAGTGATAATGTGTCCATTATTGGAAATTGTATTTATCACTTTGGGATTTATCCTTGTGAATAGTGGGATGACACTATAACTAATTAAAATGCATTTTGTCGTTTGACATTGGGAATTTGAGTCTGAAAGACGATGGTAATACGTATGAGTTTATGTCAAAACCTGTTTACGTCGAGATGATGATTTAGAACTTGAGAATATTGAAATTAGTGATATTTCAATTGAATAATAAAGTTAGTTGTTGTGAGAAACAACGAGAATTGGTTTGAATGAGGACTTGGATATGGAGACTGTCGCAATTCAGTTCCAGTTTTTGTGTTCAAACTATGAATAAATACCACAATATGAACTCGTCTAAATGATATATCTAGAGTAATGGTAGTGATGGAATATGATTTTTCCTCTTTCTGATACGGGAAAATATGTTTACGAGAATGCCATGTTGATGACATAGAAAACATTAATTTATTATCGTGGACTTGAGAAATGGAAATATCTGCTTAATCTCAATAGTTATTCACTAGTGAAGAGATTAGATTTTGACTAAGGAATAAGACACCAATGTGGTGTGAAGTAATTAGAACTGGGTTAAAGATTAATGAAGTGACTATCATTGGGATAATCCAAGTAGTCCTGGAAAAGTTTCAGAAGTATCACTCAAATTTATCCAGCTCTAGTAGTTCTAAAGGGACTATGAGATTGTAGAATACCAAACTTTTCGAGGTCACTGTGGATGTAAATATCTACTGATCTATTTGAAAGAATAATAGGAACTGATATTGATTGTGGCTAGTCAGAGCATGTCTGTTACTTACTTGGGAATAGATGCAGCCTTAACAACAAATACCCTGAGCTAGGGGTAGATATCATGGTGGTTATTCTTTACGACCACTCAGTTTCAGCAACAGTTAATTACCTGTTGACCAGAGAGTATACCTTGACAATGGGATTGAGATGTCTCCAGGATATATAACCATTTCGATTTTGGCAATGATAGAGATGCTAGTGATCACAGATACATGTTGGGTATTGGTCACACGGCACGAGTTTGATTTGAGATAAAATTATTGGTTTCATATATGCATCAAATGTGCATTGATAATGATGATTGGGAAAATACACCAGCAGTGATACTTATACTATCCACACTTGCAACAATGAACTGCAGATTACAGTTTAATGATAGTGATGTGGATTCGAATTCAATGGTGTTGCTCATATATGGTTTTGATTGTATCAAGGGTATGGATACTCTGATAAATTTTGAGATATAGGAAGTTGGTTTCAGGGTACAATGAATTTTTGACTGTTTTGTGGCCCCAAAATGAAATATTTATAGCCACGAATAGCGAGCTAAGATACTGATAGTATCCGCTATGAAAATATTGTTGTTGCGATATTTGGAAAATGAAGGATATTTGATCATAAGCAGTTAATGCTGATCAGGAAGAATCGATGTTGACTAATATCTTAGTGGTAAGAAAACTTACCAAGATTTTTCTGAAGAAATAAAAGAATTTCCATTAGAGAAGGAAATCGATTTTAACTTCGTTGATGCCAAGGAATAGATTTGATATCGAAAGTACTGTATGGAATGTCACCAGCAAAGTTGACAGATACAGAAGACTAGTTGCAGAATCTCCTTGATACGAGTATAAATGTCTGAGTATGTCACTTGAGGAAACATCAGTATTGTTCGTGAATAAGGAAGATGATATTATGAAGACGTGTATCGACTAAAGGTAGTTGAATCGGGCTATTGTCGAGAATAAATACCCACTGCCTAAGATCGAGAAGTAAATGATCAATTGTAAGAAACTTGAAGTATAAGAAGAACGATTTTTACTCTGGTTACCATCAGTTTGAGTCAGAAGAGAAAATGTTCTCTAGGCAATCGGTCAAACCAGATATAGACATTTTGAATTTTTGGAAATGTCGTGTGGTCTGACAACTATACCGGTAGAGTTATGAATTTGATGAAAAAAAATTTCCGTAACTTTTGTGCGGAAGTGTAATCATATTCATCAGTGGTATACTAGTGTATACGAGATCCGGAAGGAACCACACATAACACATGTGATTGATTTTTTTTTTTCAGACGCTTCGTGAAGCTCAAAGGGTGGACCAAGTTATTGAAATGTAAATCTTGGTTGAATCAAGTGTTGTTTTGGGATAGGTGATATCATCTCACCAGATACTTGTTGATTACAGTAAAGTAAAGATAGTACTAATTTGGTCAAGACCAATCATTGTACACAAGATGAAAAGTTTTATGAATTTTGACAGATACTACAGGCTTTTACGGAATGATATTCTAGAATAGCCTGTCTTATGAACTAATTGACCAAGAAGAAATTTGATATTCGTTTGGTCAGATGAATGAGAAAGCTGTTTTCATAACTGAAACTTAAATGGAAGTGAACTACAGCCCCAATGTTGATGTGGTTAACCGGTTCAGGGAGATATGTAGTTGTGCAAATACGTATGTCAAAGATTTGAAGATATGTTCTAATGTATCATGAAAAGATGATTGCATATTCTTGAGATATAAGCGATGACTGGATTTATTAAAGAATTGACTTTGATAGTCAATATAAATCAAGGAAAATGAAACTAGTAGCAGATGCACTGAACCTAAAAGTGCAAGGTGCAATGGTAGCATCGAAGTTTGCTTTGCAGTTTGATAACATCTGATTTTTACGATCGGAAAGACTCAAAGGACAGACCCATATAGATATTGAGTTAAGAAATTGGTTCTTTCTCATTAACCGATTAGATTTTAGTAAGCCATTTAGTGGAGGTTGTGAATGAACAATCAGTATATAGCATCGAATTTTACTGATTTGAAAGACGTATTACAGTAGAAAGCACACTATAGAGAACATAGTGTTATTCTGGGAATGATGAGATGTATCGAGATCCTATTTATGATGAGATGGTATAAAGAAAGAAATTTTTGAATTTTGTGGCAAATTGTTTGACATGCCAGCAGGTCAAGATAAAAATACGAGACCTAATGGGATACTACGGATTTTGTAAGTGCCACAATGAATTTTGGAAATTTCTAGTTTTGAGTTTTATAGCTCAAATTGTTTAGAACAAACAGAGATTGTGAAACAAGTTGAATCGGAATTGATTGACTATTCAATACAAGATATTGATTTCATATGATAGTCTATATGTCTATGAGAAGAGTACATGTTTAAGATATGGATAATGTGGTTTAGTTACAGTGAGTTTCTGTAACAGATGTATCTGATTGAGATCAGAGGATAGTATCAGAATTCGAAAACTATTTTCGGAATGTAATGGATACTAAGTTAGCAATGAGTATTGCTTAGCATACCTATCCAGATGGATCAACTGAGAAAATATCCAGACTTTGGAAGTTATGTCTCGATTAATAGTGATGAATTTAGTGAGAATTGACAAAAAATATTGTGCACCAATGGAAATATTCCTATAATATAAGCTTCGGACTACTTTTTCGGTTCAGGTTTTGTAGAGCCAGAATTACCGATCGCTGATATGATGATAGGAAATTGATAAGAAATTTTTGGCATAACTTAAGATTGTTGAGAAAAAAATGAAAGGAACGATAAAATTTCTGCAAAAACGATTAAAATTTGGCTTGAGGTGAGCAGATTTGCTACGCCAAAGAGAAATATATCGTCAGACTTCGAGTTGAGAATCAGGTAAATATGGAAATATTACATTTGCGATGATCAATATGATTCGTTAAGTGAAGTTTGTTGTTGCCTCGATATTTTGAACTTTGTGGAATCATAGAGAACTTTGATTAAGTGGTAGATCGTTGAGACGACCACAGCAGTTATCATTGATACATGATGATCCTTATGTATCTATGAATGAGATATAGACATCTCATATGATTTAATTTTTTGAGTTATACTAGTTTTGTGATTTCGAGGACGAAATCTTTTTAAGAGGGGAAGAAGTGAAAGGCCCCGATGCTAATTAATCCGGATTAACGATGATTAAGCAAACCCGGATAATTAAAAGTGCAAATTTGAAATAAGGAATTTTGGACTACGATGAGTCGACCAACTAGTGGAACATGTTTAGTGCATGAGCATGTGCATGATCACATGGCACTTGGAAAACGCATGCCACTAATTAATGTAACTCATGTTTAATACATGATTTTGGACCAATAATCTTGCAAGATGATGATGTATTGAGACATGGATTCCACAATACATCAAATAAATTAAAAATCACAATTTTGGCTTAGAAACTATGCCCATGCCTTGCATTTCAGAATTGGGATTTCATTTTGTCTTACTAGCTCTCTCTCTCCTAAACAAGATCACTCCTCCTTCTCTCTTCAAGCAAATTCGAAAATTCAGCACCTCTTTCCCCCATAATTCTCTTGTGAAATTGTGAGTGCATGTCACATGCAAAGATGGATTTGAGTGCTACTCATCTTGAGGAACAAGATGCACCAAGAAAATTCAAGTTTGGAGCAACATTGAAGCAAGAAATTTGAGTAGCAGCAGATTGGGGAAGGATGTTCTACCTTGGTTCGGTTTTAGTTGGTTCTAAGCTTCAAATCTCGACAACTTGAAGGTATATAGGTATAATTTAAGTTTATGAACTTGAATTGGTCGAATTGTTGTGCAATTAGATGGAAATGTTGCTGTAATAGATGACAATGTTGCTGTCAAATGTATTCTGTTTGGAATCAGTACATATGCATGCTGTTATGTCGAATTTTAAGCATAGTTAGGCTTCGAATTGAACAATCATGCTCCTGTGACAAGTTGTAGAATTATGTGTTAAATTTATATGGCCACCGAAATCAGATAATTTGGATTTAAGATGAAAAAGTTATGGTCGTTCTACCAACATGTATCAAATCTGGAAATTCACTGCATGCGAGTTTCATGCATTTTGTTATTCGTATTTCTGGGAATAAATGGCTACGAATATGAAGTTTTAGGCTCTAATACGTATTGTAGTATTCGAAGTTAGCTTGCATTTGGAATTGGCCTCACTCAATTTGGAGCTCATATGAAAGAATTATGATAATTATACCAGCAACTATACAATCTGGAAGCAGGGGATATACGAGTTTTCTAGGCTTGTACGTTTTTCAATTAATGTACATGAAGATGAATTGTTTAGCTTAAAGCTCATAAGCGATGGTTTGTTTTATGTTGGGTTATCTTTCATTAGAAACTGTCCTTACATGATTTGGAGGTTTCGTGTGTAAGATATGCACGTTTCCCTAGAACCGCTCATTGTGTCAAAACAGAATATGAGTATTTTTAAATCTGGCATACTTTGCTTTGCATGTGCCTCTAGATGAACGAACTAGCTTCTGGACTTCAAATATGAACTGTAGTACTTTGGGTTTTCGTGATTTTCCCACTAGCTTCAACTCTTTTGGACGTCATATGAATTTATTATGATTTGTATACAAAAATGGGTCAGGCTGGAATTTGGTAAATTGTCCTGTTTTTCCAGCAGATTGTTCTTGGCCATTTTACCTAGGCTAAATGAACGAATTTCAAGATGAGTTGAACTGATGAAATGTTCATTTTTGAGTTAGCTTTGAAAATAAATTGGACCCATGTGATTTTATTAAGTATCGAACAAGTTATGAGCCGATCTCTAAGGTTGCGCAGGCTGAAATTTAGAGAATTGGTTTTGGGTCTAAGTTTGAGTTTTATTTTGATATGTTTAAGGCTAGTATGTGACATTATGTTGTATTTGGAACTGTTATGGCCAGGTTTATTAATCCTAAGATTGAGTCGAGGATCACTTGGTAATTAGCTAACGGTTTGAGGTACGTTGAAATGAGTTTTATCATGACGTCTGGTAAAGACGTGTAATGATGCTAATGTATGGCCTTATATGTCATTATTTGATTTATATGACTTATTTGTCACTATATGATTCTTATGTGACTACATGACATGATGAATATCTTGGATTACATGATATGTGAAATTACATGATTTGTATATACTTTCACATGAGATTGCATGATATATTGAGTTGCATATGTCATTTGATGCATAAATGATTCATGGGCATATCATATTGATCTATCATTCCTTTGATATCCATGATTTGACTGAGTTGACTTACTCTGAGTGTCGGGTACGACGAGCATGGCGATGACAGGCAGTATAGGTAGTAACTGTAGTCACGTGCAGGTGCGATCGGACCTAGACACGAGGGTTGGATGCAGTAACGTACATAGGATGAGTTTTCCTAGCGCAATGTACGTATACTGTCACCCTCTGCTCGAGCTTTGATGATTTGATGATACCTTCCTTTGGACTCCGATTTTTGGTATCTTGATATTCGATTCCTTGTACCCATTCATACATCGCATTCATACATGGTATGCATTGCATGATCTTTGTCACTTGACATGATTTATTTATTTCTCGTACTGGGGTACTGACCCCCTTTGTGGGGGCTGTCATGTCTTTTGTTGTTCGGACATGACAGGCTTTACAGGAGGACATAGTGATGATGCTTACAGCGACGCATCGAGAGATACCAGAGCTCCTTGAGAGCGAGCTCAGGTTCATATTTTATGTTTTGCGTCCCAGTAGTTGTTAGAATATTTTTACTTATGTTTTAAATTACCGGGGTATGCCCCGAGTATCTGTATTTTAATTATTCTACTACTGATTGATTTATACTTGATAAGGATGTTATGCTCAACGTGTTAAATTGGAAACTGGAATTACGTATTTTCAGTATCACTATATATGTATCACCTAAAAGCGAAAATTTTTTAGGGTCATTTGATAAGACCTTTGAAATAAATCTTCCTCTGTTTACACAAATTAATCATTATGTGTTAATTAAACACCACATTAGGAACGGGCCCTCACATTATGGTATCAGAGCATATATCAGGGATATGCTCGAACTAGAGTTAGGACACTGAGAATAGACACAAATGAATTGTTTGTGCATGTGTCTGACTATGTGATTTTATATGCTCTTGCCTGCTATGTTTACATGTTCGATAATGAGATTTTATACATGTAACGGATTACTAAGCAGGGACAGTTAAATGTTTTATATCTGAGTATTTTAATATGCTGAGTTGCATATAATCTAGAGAATTTGAATGCTGAGTTGCATATATTCTAGAGAATTTGAGAATTTTATTTGTTAGCACTGTTAGTTGCTGACCGGATGATGATGTAGAATAAGTGATGAGAACATCTTTGACTTGAGATTGTATATGATGTTTTGATTTTATGATGGACAGTTAGTGTTTGGACAGGTAGCAGTGATATAGACTTTAAGAGCTATCTATCGAACCTGTAGACACTACAAACTGTTAATTGCACTATAACTTAGTGATAATGTGTCCATTATTGGAAATTGTATTTATCACTTTGGGATTTATCCTTGTGAATAGTGGGATGACACTATAACTAATTAAAATGCATTTTGTCGTTTGACATTGGGAATTTGAGTCTGAAAGACGATGGTAATACGTATGAGTTTACGTCAAAACCTGTTTACGTCGAGATGATGATTTAGAACTTGAGAATATTGAAATTAGTGATATTTCAATTGAATAATAAAGTTAGTTGTTGTGAGAAACAACGAGAATTGGTTTGAATGAGGACTTGGATATGGAGACTGTCGCAATTCAGTTCCAGTTTTTGTGTTCAAACTATGAATAAATACCACAATATGAACTCGTCTAAATGATATATCTAGAGTAATGGTAGTGATGGAATATGATTTTTCCTCTTTCTGATACGGGAAAATATGTTTACGAGAATGCCATGTTGATGACATAGAAAACATTAATTTATTATCGTGGACTTGAGAAATGGAAATATCTGCTTAATCTCAATAGTTATTCACTAGTGAAGAGATTAGATTTTGACTAAGGAATAAGACACCAATGTGGTGTGAAGTAATTAGAACTGGGTTAAAGATTAATGAAGTGACTATCATTGGGATAATCCAAGTAGTCCTGGAAAAGTTTCAGAAGTATCACTCAAATTTATCCAGCTCTAGTAGTTCTAAAGGGACTATGAGATTGTAGAATACCAAACTTTTCGAGGTCACTGTGGATGTAAATATCTACTGATCTATTTGAAAGAATAATAGGAACTGATATTGATTGTGGCTAGTCAGAGCATGTCTGTTACTTACTTGGGAATAGATGCAGCCATAACAACAAATACCCTGAGCTAGGGGTAGATATCATGGTGGTTATTCTTTACGACCACTCAGTTTCAGCAACAGTTAATTACCTGTTGACCAGAGAGTATACCTTGACAATGGGATTGAGATGTCTCCAGGATATATAACCATTTCGATTTTGGCAATGATAGAGATGCTAGTGATCACAGATACATGTTGGGTATTGGTCACACGGCACGAGTTTGATTTGAGATAAAATTATTGGTTTCATATATGCATCAAATGTGCATTGATAATGATGATTGGGAAAATACACCAGCAGTGATACTTATACTATCCACACTTGCAACAATGAACTGCAGATTACAGTTTAATGATAGTGATGAGGATTCGAATTCAATGGTGTTGCTCATATATGGTTTTGATTGTATCAAGGGTATGGATACTCTGATAAATTTTGAGATATAGGAAGTTGGTTTCAGGGTACAATGAATTTTCGACTGTTTTGTGGCCCCAAAATGAAGTATTTATAGCCACGAATAGCGAGCTAAGATACTGATAGTATCCGCTATGAAAATATTGTTGTTGCGATATTTGGAAAATGAAGGATATTTGATCATAAGCAGTTAATGCTGATCAGGAAGAATCGATGTTGACTGATATCTTAGTGGTAAGAAAACTTACCAAGATTTTTCTGAAGAAATAAAAGAATTTCCACTAGAGAAGGAAATCGATTTTCGTTGATGCCAAGGAATAGATTTGATATCGAAAGTACTGTATGGAATGTCACCAGCAAAGTTGACAGATACAGAAGACTAGTTGCAGAATCTCCTTGATACGAGTATAAATGTCTGAGTATGTCACTTGAGGAAACATCAGTATTGTTCGTGAATAAGAAAGATGATATTATGAAGACGTGTATCGACTAAAGGTAGTTGAATCGGGCTATTGTCGAGAATAAATACCCACTGCCTAAGATCGAGAAGTAAATGATCAATTGTAAGAAACTTGAAGTATAAGAAGAACGATTTTTACTCTGGTTACCATCAGTTTGAGTCAGAAGAGAAAATGTTCTCTAGGCAATCGGTCAAACCAGATATAGACATTTTGAATTTTTGGAAATGTCGTGTGGTCTGACAACTATACCGGTAGAGTTATGAATTTGATGAAAAAAAATTTTCCGTAACTTTTGTGCGGAAGTGTAATCATATTCATCAGTGGTATACTAGTGTATACGAGATCCGGAAGGAACCACACAGAACACATGTGATTGATTTTTTTTTTCAGACGCTTCGTGAAGCTCAAAGGGTGGACCAAGTTATTGAAATGTAAATCTTGGTTGAATCAAGTGTTGTTTTGGGATAGGTGATATCATCTCACCAGATACTTGTTGATTACAGTAAAGTAAAGATAGTACTAATTTGGTCAAGACCAATCATTGTACACAAGATGAAAAGTTTTATGAATTTTGACAGATACTACAGGCTTTTACGGAATGATATTCTAGAATAGCCTGTCTTATGAACTAATTGACCAAGAAGAAATTTGATATTCGTTTGGTCAGATGAATGAGAAAGTTGTTTTCATAACTGAAACTTAAATGGAAGTGAACTACAGCCCCAATGTTGATGTGGTTAACCGGTTCAGGGAGATATGTAGTTGTGCAAATACTGTGATATCCCCGAAATGATTATGTGATTTTAATCATTTAAGTTATATTGTGATGTTAATGTGTTAATTCATGGGATTGGATAAATTATATTGGGGAGAATTACTTCAGGGTGCATGTAACATGTATTGGGTTTTTGGGGTGTGTATTGTTGTTTTGGTAAAGCATGCAAAAAGGGGTAATTGAAGTATTTTGTTGAGAAAATACTATAAATATCATGTGGGGATATTTTAAATACATCGTGCTAATTCGGGACCAAAACATAACACATCAAACCACCCAACACTTAACCACCCCCCCCCAACCCATACTTTGACTCAGCATGAGCTGGCCATGCTTCCACTTGGCTCAATAATTTAACACCTTTCCAGCACTCCAAATTTCGAACCTCCTCTTCCAAAATACCATCCAACAGCTGCTAAGCAATTTTAGGAGGAGCCCTTCCATTTCCATCGCCTGGAAATCCTTCAAAAATCGGGGCAAAGTAGGGTGAGGAACTACCCTGTTTCTTTCTGGAAAAACTGGTTTGGTTCTACTTTTGAGCATGGTGAAAAACGGCATGTTAGCATATGTTTCTTGAAACCTGTGATTTAAATGCTTACATGGTGTTTTTATGAGTCTCTCTGTAATTTTCCTTAAGCATGATGCATGTTTTATGTGGAAGATTTAAGCTTGTGAAAAGTAGTGCTCAAAAATCTGGGTAGAGATTTCCTCTGTTTTTCTGGAAAACGTGGGTTGGGAGTGTTTTTGAGGAGGTGTTATCATGCATGATAAGCTTATATATTGGAGAAACTTTGATGTAAAAACATGCTTGGTAGTTTTGTGAAACCCATGGCATGTTTAGTTGAGCACGGTTTATGTTATATGTGTTAGTTTTGATAGCATGTAAAGAGGTGCTCAAGAATTCTGGAAATGAAAATGTGCCCTGTTTCCAGAAAAAGTTGATCCGGCACTCGTTTAAATGATCGATGTTTATGCATGTAGGTTTATGCTCAGGGTGTATATTTGGTTTGAATACACTCAGGGTAGTGTAGTTCAAATGCTAGCATGATGATCTTAGTATGTATTATGTCCTACATGTTAGATTTAAGGGTATAAATATCGGTGTTAAGCAATTCTGGAAAATCGCCAAAGGAACAAGGTTGGCGATCGATCGCCAAGGAGGCGCGATCGATCGCGACGTTCCAGTGGGTTTTGGCGATCGATCGCCAATATTGGGGCGATCGATCGCTGAATGATTTTTTTTTGGTATGCGAGGCAGTAGCATCTCGCGATCGATCGGGGCTCATGGGCGATCGATCGCGAGATGATGTTGAAGGATTAATTTGGTTTTTAATTTGGTTTTGCTTCCGGATTATTATGAGGTGCCTAATATTGTGTTGTGTGGCTATGTAGAACCATCCCAGGTGCCAGCACAACCGAGGAGATAAAGTCGATTGACTCCTCTATCTTTTGAAAGGTACGTAAGCAACGTACGGGCATCCCAACGGTAACATGTACTTTATGTTTGTCTTTATGACACATGATGAATGCAATGTGGTGCATTAAGATTATGATACATGTTTTTATGCATTGTTTTTGCATATGTATGTTGTGAAATATAAGAGGTGTATTTCACGAGTCAAAGTTATCTTAGTAAGGATTTTAATGGCTTACGCTAAAGTCCATTGGAAGCGATGAAGAATTCCGCTTACATGGAGTAGCAACGCTAAAGTCCATTGGAAGCGAGGAAGAATTCCGCTTACATGGAGTAGCAAGAAGCATTAAAATGTACTAATGATAAGGGCTCAGGATGAAATAAGGATTTAAGGGAAAAAGGAATGTCATGACATTGCATATCCATACATTCATATAATGTGTTTCTATTATGAATTATGGTACAGGGACAACCAATGGGCGATATAAATGCTGGAAATACAGGAAGGACTTGTGTTTAAGATTTGCATTTATGCCTTACTTTCATATTATGTTAAATATGAATTGTGTTATGCTCATGTGTTGGGGGTTGTCTTTGTAGGTGCTTTTGTTGACGAGAACCAGGGCCGGGGTTGATATGCTGAGCTGTAAGGAGTGCTACAGGATTAGCATGATAGAGTGTTTGTATAGCTTCTACTGAGTAGAGTAAGACTATGATGTAGTACCTTTGTAGGAAGTATGTCTTTCCTTTTGGAACATTTTGGTACTGTAATCTCTAAAGCTCAGGTTAATCAACACGGCACATTACTCTGATATAATCACTTGTATGTTTAGTTCTCTAAATTGCACCTTAATATCTTGATGTGATAACGGGGTCTCACATTTAGTGGTATCAGAGCAGTGGTTAGATAACCAGGGAAGAGTGAAGGGTAGCCTTTAGAGACAAGTTGGCTAGGTATTCATTTAGGCATGCTTATGCATGTGATGCATATGGTTGTATACGTGATATACTAACATGCTTTGAATATTTTACTCTTGTTATCTAACGGCTTATATTATGAACTGCTTTTGGTATTGTTGTTAACTATTGTGTTGCAGCATGGCGAACCTCAATGAAGAGGTAGGAGATATGGACAGTAGACATGCCAGTATTGCTCAGCCGAACCCCTTACCACCACCTGCTGTGGGCGTGGAGCCCAGTGTACAGATATTACTGCCAGGGGAGCTCAGTTTGAAGCAGTTTCTGAGTTTCCATCCGCCCATGTTTGAGGGGACTGAGTCTGGCGAAGTAGCTGAGGAGTGGTTGGAACGTATAGAGCAGATACTTGTGACTGCACCTTGTGCACTCACGGCATGGCTGAGGTTAGCAGAGTTTCAGCTGGCTAAGAAGCCTGCTATGTGGTGGAAGACCACCGTGATGGAGCTGAGAGCTCTAGGTATGGCAGTTGACTGGACTGTATTCCGGACCCGGTTCCTTAACCGGTATTTCTCTGCAGCTGCCAGACAATTGAAGGAGGATGAGTTCAACAGTTTGAAGCAGGGTAGCATGTCCGTAGCAGACTACGCTATGCAGTATTCCTCACTGCTGAGGTATGTACCTCATATTGCTGTCAACAGCCATGCCAAGATGAGGAACTTTCTGAAAGGTCTGAGGCCAGAGCTATTCGATAGGGTTATCTCTAACAACCCCAGCTCGTTTGACGACGCCCTGACACGGGCAGAGTTGGCAGAGATTGCCGTAGGCGCATACAAGGATGTTGTACCCCCTTTTGTACCATCACAGAGGCCTACTACTGATAGTCTGAAGCCACGAGGGGATCAGTTTAAGGCTCGTGGGGCCTCATCATCTTCCAGGTTTAGTGGGAAGAAGTCTCATGGACAGAAGCAGAGCACCCGGGGGCACACACAGGGAAGCAGGACAGAGGTACCCAGGTGTACCAACTGTGGAGGATGGCATTTGTTACGTGACTGTCGGGGTTGCTATATTTGTGGCAAGATGGGCCACATAGCTCGGGGTTGCCCCAATCGGGCAGTTCAGACGGATTCAGGGCCGAATAGGCCAAGGTTTGATGCTGGGAGGGCACCACAGAGGCAGCAGTTTGCACCACGACCCCTGGGAGGTCAGACGACAGGACCGCCGCAGGGACAGGTGTATGCACTGACCCGGGAGCAGGCCGAGGCAGCCCCAGAGGAGGTCATTGCTGGTACGTGTCATTTACTTACGTACCCTGCACTTATTTTGATAGATACAGGTGCTTCCCATTCCTTTGTATCTACTGCCTTTGTGGAAGGACACCATTTGTGCTCGTCTCTGTTACCCACGCCTCTCATGGTCTCGACACCCACGGGGAAACATGTGATTGCGGATCGACACTTATCTGATTGCCTCATTTATTTTGAGGGCAATGATCTGAGGGCCGATTTGATTCAGTTAGAGATGGCAGACTTTGACTGCATTATCGGCATTGATGTGTTGAGCAGATACCGAGCTATGGTAGATTGCCAAAAGAGGATGGTTCGCTTTCTGTCTGATCAGGGGTTCCAGTGGACTTTTTATGGGGACGGCTCTCGTCCAAGGATACCAGTAATCTCGGCGGTTAAGATGTCGCAGTTATTGGAACGTGGCCATACTGGGTACCTTATTTATGCTATGGATGCTTCAGAGGAGAAGGAAGTGAGAGCCGAGGACATTCCAGTTGTGGCGGAGTTCAGTGATGTGTTTCCAGATGAGATTCCGGGATTTCCGCCTGTCAGGGATGTGGAGTTTGCTATTGAGCTGCTGCCAGGGACATCAGCCATTTCTCGTGCCCCATACAGGATGGCACCGGCAGAGCTGAGGGAGCTGAAGGTACAGTTACAGGAGCTCCTCGACAAGGGATACATCCGTCCTAGTGTATCGCCTTGGGGTGCGCCAGTCTTGTTCGTGAAAAAGAAGGATGGATCAATGCGTCTGTGCATTGACTACAGGCAACTGAACAAGGCTACAGTGAAGAACAGATATCCGCTTCCGAGGATTGATGACCTGTTCGACCAGCTTCAGGGTACGGAGGTGTACTCCAAGATAGATTTGAGGTCAGGCTATCACCAGGTACGGGTTAGAGCTGGTGATGTCCAAAAGACGGCTTTTAGAACTCGGTATGGACACTATGAGTTCTTGGTGATGCCGTTCGGTGTAACAAATGCACCTGCAGTCTTTATGAGCCTGATGAACAGAGTATTTCAGGAGTACCTCGATCAGTTTGTGATCGTGTTCATTGATGACATCCTGGTCTATTCGAGGAATGAGGAGGATCATGCCGATCATCTGAGGATAGTACTCCAGATCCTCAGAGATCATCAGTTGTACGCCAAACTCAGCAAGTGTGAGTTTTGGCTGAACAGTGTTGCATTTTTGGGCCATATCATATCACGAGAGGGGATATCAGTAGACCCGAGGAAGATAGAGGCAGTTATGGATTGGTCTACCCCTACTTCAGTCAGTGAGATTCGAAGTTTTCTTGGTCTGGCTGGCTATTATCGACGTTTCGTCGAGGGTTTCTCAAAGATCGCCAAGCCACTTACACAGCTGACTCAGAAGGGAGTCCCATTTTGTTGGTCAGAGGCTTGTGAGCAGAGTTTCCGGGAATTAAAGCACAGACTGACTACTGCGCCAGTTCTAGTGATACCCAAGGAGAACAAAGGATTTGTTCTTTATACCGATGCATCTCTACAGGGATTAGGGTGCGTGCTGATGCAGGACAGACATGTAGTGGCTTACACTTCGAGACAGTTGAAGCCACATGAGACGAGGTATCCAGTCCATGATCTGGAGTTGGCAGCTATAGTGTTTGCCTTGAAGATATGGCGACACTACTTATACGGTACCTCATTCACCATCTTCACTGATCACAAGAGCCTGAAGTTCTTGTTTACACAGGCTGAGCTGAACATGAGGCAGAGGAGATGGATGGACCTGCTGAAGGACTACGATTGTGAAATCGAATATCACCCGGGAAAAGCAAATTTGACAGCCGACGCTTTGAGTCGGAAGGTGAGGAGCACAGCAGAGGATGCTATGTCTCTGTCAGCTATGTTTGGCTCCTACTGCCATTTGGGATTCGATTATGATGTATCTTCTTCGCCAGTACAGGTTTTGACCTTGCTAGCTGAGCCTGTTATATTTGATCACATCAGGAAGGCTCAGGGGACCGATGTAGAGGTTCAGAGATGGATGTTAGTGGTTCATTCAGGACAGCCATCGAGATTCAGAGTGGCTGATGATGGTTCTCTGAGGCTCGGCGACAGATGGGTGGTTCCAGATACACCCGAGTTGCGCCAAGGTATATTACAGCGAGCTCATTGCAGTAGGATGAGTATCCATCCAGGTGGGAAGAAGATGTATAAGGATCTACGCAGCCAGTTCTGGTGGAGGCGTATGAAACAGGATGTCACCTCTTTTGTCAAGCGTTGTTTGATTTGTCAGCAAGTGAAAGCTGAGAGACAAAGGCCTGGAGGTGAACTAAGAAGTTTAGAGGTACCCGAGTGGAAGTGGCAGCACGTATCTATGGATTTCGTGACCCACTTGCCGAGGACTGTTTCGGATTTTGATGCCATCTGGGTAGTCGTGGACAGGTTGACTAAGAGTGCTCATTTCATTCCCTACTGTATGACCTTCACACACTTAAGAATGGCGCAGTTATATGTCAAAGATGTGGTGAGACTGCACGGGATCCCTGTTTCGATTGTGTCAGATCGAGATCCGCGGTTTACATCTCACTTTTGGGAGGGTCTGCAGACAGCTCTAGGTACAGAGTTGAGGTTGAGCACAGCCTATCATCCCCAGACGGACGGACAGACCGAGCGTACGATACAGACGCTCGAAGATATGTTGAGGGCTTGTGTGCTGGAGTTCGACACTTCATGGCAGGACTCGATAGCCTTGGTGGAATTTTCTTACAACAACAGCTACCAGGCAAGTATTCAGATGGCTCCTTTCGAGGCCCTCTATGGTAGGCGTTGTAGGTCACCCTTGTGTTGGGATGACATGGACCGTAAGTCGGTTGGAGGACCTGAGTTGGTTCAGGAAATGGAAGAGAAAGTTAAGGTTATCAGAACAAAGATGAAGGCAGCTCAGGATAGACAGGCAGCATATGCCAATCAGCGGCGTAGACCGTTGGAGTTTCAGTTAGGCGACAGAGTGTTTTTGAAGATCTCACCCTTCAGAGGCGTAGTACGGTTTGGGATGCGAGGGAAGTTATCCCCGAGGTATGTAGGGCCGTATGAGATCTTACAGCGTATTGGTACTCTGGCATACCGGTTGGCTTTACCGCCCTCTCTGTCTGGCATACACGACGTTTTTCATGTGTCTATGCTGAGGAAGTATGAGCCAGATCCCTCACATGTGTTGCAGCCTTCAGAGGTTCAGATTGAGTCCGATGTTTCTTATGTGGAGCGGCCTATCAGGATTTTGGATAGAGCAGACCGCAGACTTCGGAACAAGGTTATTCCTATGATCAAGGTACAGTGGGATCGTAGGGGTGTCGAGGAGGCCACGTGGGAGACAGAGCGACACATGGTGCAGCACTATCCAGAGTTATTTTCTGGTATGCGTTTATATACTGTTTTATTTCTGGTTAGTAGCATGTTTGATTTCGGGACGAAATCCTATAAGTAGGGGAGTATTGTGATATCCCCGAAATGATTATGTGATTTTAATCATTTAAGTTATATTGTGATGTTAATGTGTTAATTCATGGGATTGGATAAATTATATTGGGGAGAATTACTTCAGGGTGCATGTAACATGTATTGGGTTTTTGGGGTGTGTATTGTTGTTTTGGTAAAGCATGCAAAAAGGGGTAATTGAAGTATTTTGTTGAGAAAATACTATAAATATCATGTGGGGATATTTTAAATACATCGTGCTAATTCGGGACCAAAACATAACACATCAAACCACCCAACACTTAACCACCCCCCCAACCCATACTTTGACTCAGCATGAGCTGGCCATGCTTCCACTTGGCTCAATAATTTAACACCTTTCCAGCACTCCAAATTTCGAACCTCCTCTTCCAAAATACCATCCAACAGCTGATAAGCAATTTTAGGAGGAGCCCTTCCATTTCCATCGCCTGGAAATCCTTCAAAAATCGGGGCAAAGTAGGGTGAGGAACTACCCTGTTTCTTTCTGGAAAAACTGGTTTGGTTCTACTTTTGAGCATGGTGAAAAACGGCATGTTAGCATATGTTTCTTGAAACCTGTGATTTAAATGCTTACATGGTGTTTTTATGAGTCTCTCTGTAATTTTCCTTAAGCATGATGCATGTTTTATGTGGAAGATTTAAGCTTGTGAAAAGTAGTGCTCAAAAATCTGGGTAGAGATTTCCTCTGTTTTTCTGGAAAACGTGGGTTGGGAGTGTTTTTGAGGAGGTGTTATCATGCATGATAAGCTTATATATTGGAGAAACTTTGATGTAAAAACATGCTTGGTAGTTTTGTGAAACCCATGGCATGTTTAGTTGAGCACGGTTTATGTTATATGTGTTAGTTTTGATAGCATGTAAAGAGGTGCTCAAGAATTCTGGAAATGAAAATGTGCCCTGTTTCCAGAAAAAGTTGATCCGGCACTCGTTTAAATGATCGATGTTTATGCATGTAGGTTTATGCTCAGGGTGTATATTTGGTTTGAATACACTCAGGGTAGTGTAGTTCAAATGCTAGCATGATGATCTTAGTATGTATTATGTCCTACATGTTAGATTTAAGGGTATAAATATCGGTGTTAAGCAATTCTGGAAAATCGCCAAAGGAACAAGGTTGGCGATCGATCGCCAAGGAGGCGCGATCGATCGCGACGTTCCAGTGGGTTTTGGCGATCGATCGCCAATATTGGGGCGATCGATCGCTGAATGATTTTTTTTTGGTATGCGAGGCAGTAGCATCTCGCGATCGATCGGGGCTCATGGGCGATCGATCGCGAGATGATGTTGAAGGATTAATTTGGTTTTTAATTTGGTTTTGCTTCCGGATTATTATGAGGTGCCTAATATTGTGTTGTGTGGCTATGTAGAACCATCCCAGGTGCCAGCACAACCGAGGAGATAAAGTCGATTGACTCCTCTATCTTTTGAAAGGTACGTAAGCAACGTACGGGCATCCCAACGGTAACATGTACTTTATGTTTGTCTTTATGACACATGATGAATGCAATGTGGTGCATTAAGATTATGATACATGTTTTTATGCATTGTTTTTGCATATGTATGTTGTGAAATATAAGAGGTGTATTTCACGAGTCAAAGTTATCTTAGTAAGGATTTTAATGGCTTACGCTAAAGTCCATTGGAAGCGATGAAGAATTCCGCTTACATGGAGTAGCAACGCTAAAGTCCATTGGAAGCGAGGAAGAATTCCGCTTACATGGAGTAGCAAGAAGCATTAAAATGTACTAATGATAAGGGCTCAGGATGAAATAAGGATTTAAGGGAAAAAGGAATGTCATGACATTGCATATCCATACATTCATATAATGTGTTTCTATTATGAATTATGGTACAGGGACAACCAATGGGCGATATAAATGCTGGAAATACAGGAAGGACTTGTGTTTAAGATTTGCATTTATGCCTTACTTTCATATTATGTTAAATATGAATTGTGTTATGCTCATGTGTTGGGGGTTGTCTTTGTAGGTGCTTTTGTTGACGAGAACCAGGGCCGGGGTTGATATGCTGAGCTGTAAGGAGTGCTACAGGATTAGCATGATAGAGTGTTTGTATAGCTTCTACTGAGTAGAGTAAGACTATGATGTAGTACCTTTGTAGGAAGTATGTCTTTCCTTTTGGAACATTTTGGTACTGTAATCTCTAAAGCTCAGGTTAATCAACACGGCACATTACTCTGATATAATCACTTGTATGTTTAGTTCTCTAAATTGCACCTTAATATCTTGATGTGATAACGGGGTCTCACAAATACGTATGTCAAAGATTTGAAGATATGTTCTAATGTATCATGAAAAGATGATTGCATATTCTTGAGATATAAGCGATGACTGGATTTATTAAAGAATTTGACTTTGATAGTCAATATAAATCAAGGAAAATGAAACTAGTAGCAGATGCACTGAACCTAAAAGTGCAAGGTGCAATGGTAGCATCGAAGTTTGCTTTGCAGTTTGATAACATCTGATTTTTACGATCGGAAAGACTCAAAGGACAGACCCATATAGATATTGAGTTAAGAAATTGGTTCTTTCTCATTAACCGATTAGATTTTAGTAAGCCATTTAGTGGAGGTTGTGAATGAACAATCAGTATATAGCATCGAATTTTACTGATTTGAAAGACGTATTACAGTAGAAAGCACACTATAGAGAACATAGTGTTATTCTGGGAATGATGAGATGTATCGAGATCCTATTTATGATGAGATGGTATAAAGAAAGAAATTTTTGAATTTTGTGGCAAATTGTTTGACATGCCAGCAGGTCAAGATAAAAATACGAGACCTAATGGGATACTACGGATTTTGTAAGTGCCACAATGAATTTTGGAAATTTCTAGTTTTGAGTTTTATAACTCAAATTGTTTAGAACAAATAGAGATTGTGAAACAAGTTGAATCGGAATTGATTGACTATTCAATACAAGATATTGATTTCATATGATAGTCTATATGTCTATGAGAAGAGTACATGTTTAAGATATGGATAATGTGGTTTAGTTACAGTGAGTTTCTGTAACAGATGTATCTGATTGAGATCAGAGGATAGTATCAGAATTCGAAAACTATTTTCGGAATGTAATGGATACTAAGTTAGCAATGAGTATTGCTTAGCATACCTATCCAGATGGATCAACTGAGAAAATATCCAGAATTTGGAAGTTATGTCTCGATTAATAGTGATGAATTTAGTGAGAATTGACAAAAAATATTGTGCACCAATGGAAATATTCCTATAATATAAGCTTCGGACTACTTTTTCGGTTCAGGTTTTGTAGAGCCAGAATTACCGATCGCTGATATGATGATAGGAAATTGATAAGAAATTTTTGGCATAACTTAAGATTGTTGAGAAAAAAATGTCAGGAACGATAAAATTTCTGCAAAAACGATTAAAATTTGGCTTGAGGTGAGCAGATTTGCTACGCCAAAGAGAAATATATCGTCAGACTTCGAGTTGAGAATCAGGTAAATATGGAAATATTACATTTGCGATGATCAATATGATTCGTTAAGTGAGGTTTGTTGTTGCCTCGATATTTTGAACTTTGTGGAATCATAGAGAACTTTGATTAAGTGGTAGATCGTTGAGACGACCACAGGAGTTATCATTGATACATGATGATCCTTATGTATCTATGAATGAGATATAGACATCTCATATGATTTAATTTTTTGAGTTATACTTAGTTTTGTGATTTCGAGGACGAAATCTTTTTAAGAGGGGAAGAAGTGAAAGGCCCCGATGCTAATTAATCCGGATTAACGATGATTAAGCAAGCCCGGATAATTAAAAGTGCAAATTTGAAATAAGGAATTTTGGACTACGATGAGTCGACCAACTAGTGGAACATGTTTAGTGCATGAGCATGTGCATGATCACATGGCACTTGGAAAACGCATGCCACTAATTAATGTAACTCATGTTTAATACATGATTTTGGACCAATAATCTTGCAAGATGATGATGTATTGAGACATGGATTCCACAATACATCAAATAAATTAAAAATCACAATTTTGGCTTAGAAACTATGCCCATGCCTTGCATTTCAGAATTGGGATTTCATTTTGTCTTACTAGCTCTCTCTCTCCTAAACAAGATCACTCCTCCTTCTCTCTTCAAGCAAATTCGAAAATTCAGCACCTCTTTCCCCCATAATTCTCTTGTGAAATTGTGAGTGCATGTCACATGCAAAGATGGATTTGAGTGCTACTCATCTTGAGGAACAAGATGCACCAAGAAAATTCAATTTGGAGCAACATTGAAGCAAGAAATTTGAGTAGCAGCAGATTGGGGAAGGATGTTCTACCTTGGTTCGGTTTTAGTTGGTTCTAAGCTTCAAATCTCGACAACTTGAAGGTATATAGGTATAATTTAAGTTTATGAACTTGAATTGGTCGAATTGTTGTGCAATTAGATGGAAATGTTGCTGTAATAGATGACAATGTTGCTGTCAAATGTATTCTGTTTGGAATCAGTACATATGCATGCTGTTATGTCGAATTTTAAGCATAGTTAGGCTTCGAATTGAACAATCATGCTCCTGTGACAAGTTGTAGAATTATGTGTTAACTTTATATGGCCACCGAAATCAGATAATTTGGATTTAAGATGAAAAAGTTATGGTCGTTCTACCAACATGTATCAAATCTGGAAATTTACTGCATGCGAGTTTCATGCATTTTGTTATTCGTATTTCTGAGAATAAATGGCTACGAATATGAAGTTTTAGGCTCTAATACGTATTGTAGTATTCGAAGTTAACTTGCATTTGGAATTGGCCTCACTCAATTTGGAGCTCATATGAAAGAATTATGATAATTGTACCAGCAACTATACAATCTGGAAGCAGGGGATATACTAGTTTTCTAGGCTTGTACGTTTTTCAATTAATGTACATGAAGATGAATTGTTTAGCTTAAAGCTCATAATAGATGGTTTGTTTTATGTTGGGTCATCTTGCATTAGAAACTTTCCTTACATGATTTGGAGGTTTCGTGTGTAAGATATGCACGTTTCCCTAGAACCGCTCATTCTGTCAAAACAGAATATGAGTATTTAAATCTGGCATACTTTGCTTTGCATGTGCCTCTAGATGAACGAACTAGCTTCTGGACTTCAAATATGAACTGTAGCACTTTGGGTTTTCGTGATTTTCCCACTAGCTTCAACTCATTTGGACGTCATATGAATTTATTATGATTTTTATACAAAAATGGGTCAGGCTGGAATTTGGTAAATTGTCCTGTTTTTCCAGCAGATTGTTCTTGGCCATTTTACCTAGGCTAAATGAACGAATTTGAAGATGAGTTGAACTGATGAAATGTTCATTTTAGAGTTATCTTTGAAAATAAATTGGACCCATGTGATTTTATTAAGTATCGAACAAGTTATGAGCCGATCTCTACGGTTGCGCAGGCTGAAATTTAGAGAATTGGTTTTGGGTCTAAGTTTGAGTTTTATTTTGATATGTTTAAGGCTAGTATGTGACATTATGTTGTATTTGGAACTGTTATGGCCAGGTTTATTAATCCTAATATTGAGTCGAGGATCACTTGGTAATTAGCTAACGGTTTGAGGTACGTTGAAATGAGTTTTATCATGACGTCTGGCAAAGACGTGTAATGATGCTAATGTATGGCCTTATATGTCATTATTTGATTTATATGACTTATTTGTCACTATATGATTCTTATGTGACTACATGACATGATGAATATCTTGGATTACATGATATGTGAAATTACATGATTTGTATATACTTTCACATGAGATTGCATGATATATTGAGTTGCATATGTCATTTGATGCATAAATGATTAATGGGCATATCATATTGATCTATTATTCCTTTGATATCCATGATTTGACTGAGTTGACTTACTCTGAGTGTCGGGTACGACGAGCATTGTGATGACCAGGGATTATAGGTGTTAATCCCGTAGTATTAATAATCCCTAAAGTGGTTTTACGTGGCGATTTGGGATTTAATCGAGGTGTTGGGCCTTCTGGGCTCGTTTATTTGGGCAGTTGGGATCGTTGGATCCAGAGGTTGAGATTGTATTCACATTACGGTGTAAAACCTAAGAGTTGGGTTTTTGATGTGTCTCGGAATCTCGGGTGCTGTGTGAGCACCGGTAGGGGATTTTGGAGTTAGAGAGAGAGTTTTTGAAAACAGATGATTTTTAAGGAATCATGATGTATTTGTGGGGCTATTAATTTTTCGGGGTATTTTTGCTATAAATACCATTTGAACCCAAAATTTTACATTTAATTTCTTTTTCAGCCCTCTCCTTCCTCTCTCTTTCCCGTCCGCGCCATTCCCGATCTTCCCCTGCCTCCGCGCGTAAAAGCGCCTCGCCCGCCGCCGTCCGGCCGCCGTTCGGGGCGTGCGACCTATCACCGTCTTCGTCTCGACGAGGCGCTTCTTTCCCCTCCATCAATTCGAGGTTTCGTCGCGTCCTGGAGTCGGATTTTACAGAAAGGCGTCGATCCCCAAAAGTTAGGGTTCTTCGATTTTGGTCCGATTTCTTCCGATTTTCGTTTGGGTAATCTTCCTAACCCCTTTTTCGTTATTTTCGTGCAATTCCCTGCCATTTTTGTGTTCGATTTGTTCGGATTATTGTTGTTGGTGGGATTGGTTCGAAATTTTGGTTGTATGCATGAAGTGGGTTCGAATTTTGGGGGTTTTGGAAGGGTTGTGGTGATTCTTGTTATGGATTGATTAATTCATGTTGTTGACGCATTATAATGCTTGATTGTGTTCGGAATTGAAGAATTGGATTCGAAATTAGGGCTTTGGATTTCGAATTTGGGGGTTTGGCATGTGGGATGATTATTCATGCTATGGGTTGATTAATTGACGTTTTAGATGAATTATGGTATTTTATTGGGTTCGATATTGTGAGATTAAGGTTCGATTTTTGTAGGGCATTCTTGAACAAATTTCGATTTGTCTCATTTATTTCCTTCCCTGCATGTACCCTGCCCCGGGTCTTTTAAGAGGATAATTGTCGTGTATTGACAATGTTGTGAGGGATATGGGTGTGCTTGAGCATAGGTTACATGTTCGTAAATAATGGTGAATTGTTTATCGTGTTAGCACATCATTCCTCGGGGCATGGAACTCGAGCAAGGCTTGGCTCGGACTTCGGAGATTTAAGGTACGTGCGACGTACGAGCATTACTATATATATGTGAAATGCATAAGGTGTTTTTGATTGCCTTGAATGTTTTGCGTATGGTTATACATACATGTTGATATAGCCAAGGAATGACCCAAATCTTGATATCGCCGCTTGTAGCGTGCGTGACACTAGAGTAGGATGACTCTTGCATGATATATGGGGTACTGGGTTTATATGACTATATTATGAGACATTTGAGATGTCTAGGTTTGTAGAATCATGTATTCTTCGTAAGACATTTGAGATGTCTAAGTTCGTAGAATCGTGTATTCATTACGAGACATTTGAGATGTCTAAGTTCGTAGACTCATGTATTCATTATAAGACACTTGAGATGTCTAAGTATAATGAAGGAATGGTAAAATAAATGCTAAGGCATTTGAGCTATCTGTGATTGATAGCAAGGTTGTGAAATCAGTATTAGATATTGTGATATCTGTAATTGCATGTTTAATGAAATTGTAATCACTATATGTTGATATTCGAGGATTAGGCATGCGATGAGTTAATCAATGCGTTGATTTACTGATTTATGAGATTTGATGAGTTTGATGTTGTGAGAACAGGGACAGTACACGGAATCCCGGATGAGGATGTTGCCATCCAGGGAGTATCATTTAAATTCATTAGTATTTACTTGCGTTGTAAATTATGAATTTCATTATTATGATTATGGGATTTTGTGTATTGGTATGCTCACCCCGTTGGGGGCTGTCTCTGTTGGGACAGGTGGACAGGTACATCGATGGCTATGGAGCTGAGCTCGAGCTGTTGATTTGAGGTACTCCCAGGATCGTGGTACCAGGGCTTGATGGAGCACGGTATCGTATAGAGTACCTATATATACACCTGAGGATTTATACATATTCATATTCATGATGCTCGCATGTGAGCACGATTATACTTGTATATGGATTGTATATAAAGGCATGAGCCTTTCTCTCTTTCATTTAAGGTTGCATGCAATTAGGTTGAATTGCTAGAATGATATGAGAGTCATTGGTGTATTATGTGGGTGTTGGAACCCACTTTTGTTGACATATGTGTGGTGTCTTCCCTGGCTGGGAATCTACTTGTATTACTGCTTTCTGTTGAGTATTATGTGTTCCCTGGCCGGGAATTTTGTTATGTGTTGTACTCTGTTTTGGGATAGCTCTATTTATGGGGAGACTCTGCCCAAATTTTTGTAAAAGTTTACAATGTGAAAAGTGGCACCAAGGGGTTGGTAAAGGGCAAACATATGAGTCTTTTATTGACAGGCAATGATTAAGTATCATCAGAGCTTCCCGATTGACATTTTATAGAAAGCATGTACCACACATAGTGGTTAATACACTAATCAAGGTTTTAAGGGCTTGGGGTCCTTACATTAGTGGTATCAGAGCAGTGGTTGCTCATTGGGGCTGTTAAGGGCCTAGGAAGTTATTGATAGCACATATTTATGCATGATGGCATTAATGTTGTATGACATAACACATTGTTTATGTGCTCTTATGATATGAAAAGTGGTATTGCTAACCATTGTGGTTGCAGGAATCGTGTGGAACACGATAGGATGACATTTATGGGGATGTCTGGCACTCCGTGTGTTATGTGCCAAGGAAGCTGGTTTTAAGAAAATCAGATAAAGGGATATTTCCGAGGTAACATGTATTTTACGTTGTCTTGTTGACACATGATGAATGCAAAGTGGTGCATTGAGGTTATGATATATGTTATTGTGCATTGTTTTTGCATATGCATGTCTTGAGTCAAAGTTATCTTAGTAAGGATTTTAATGGCTTATGCTAAAGTCCATATGAAGCGATGAAGAGTCCCGCTTATATGGAGTAGCAACGCTAAAGTCCATTGGAAGCGATGAAGAGTTCCGCTTACATGGAGTAGCAACGCTAAAGTCCAGTGGAAGCGAGGAAGAATTCCGCTTTCCTGGAGTAGCAAGAAGCATTAAAATGTACTAATGATAAGGGCTCAGGATGAAATAAGGATTTAAAGAAGGATATCATGACATTTATTTGTGAAACCATACATTCTCATAATGTGTTTTTATTATGAATTGAATGTGGATGCATAGCGTATATGGCTATTGTTGTTAACCCTGATGGTTGCAGGTTACAGGAAATATGGAGTATAAAAAGGAATGATGATTATGCATTCCAGGAGTCCTGCTTATGACAGTGAGAATTTTTATACTTATGCTTGACCGCTAAAAATGTGGAGCGGGCGGGGATGCTCGCTTGCACATGGAGGCGGGGTATTCCATACGAAGCGAGGATGATATACCGCTTGTATGAAGAAGCTTATGCTTGTACCGCTAAAAATGTGGAGCGGGCAGGGATGCTCGCTTGCACATGGAGGCGGGGTATGCCATACGAAGCGAGGATGAGATACCGCTTGTATGAAGAAGCGAGGATGAGATGCCGCTTGTTAGGATGATGATTCATTCCTATGTGATGACACGGATGATAGCGGTGATGTGTCCCGCTGTGTCGATTTATATTCATTTCTCTATGAGGACACGGTTTATAGCGACGGTTCATTCCGCTATATTTATTGGCGATGGTTCATTCCGCCAGGCGTATTTATAGCGACGGTTCATTCCGCTATATCTATTGGCGATGGTTCATTCCGCCAGATGTATTGATAGCGATGGTTCATTCCGCTATATCTATTGGCGATGGTTCATTCCGCCAGGCGTATTTATAGCGACGGTTCATTCCGCTATATTGATTTGCGATGGTTCATTCCGCCAGGTGTATTTATAGCGATGGTTCTTTCCGCTATATCTATTGGCGATGGTTCATTCCGCCAGGTGTATTTATAGCGACGGTTCATTCCGCTATATTGATTGGCGATGGTTCATTCCGCCAGGTGTATTGATAGCGATGGTTCATTCCGCTATATTTATTGGCGATGGTTCATTCCGCCAGGTGTATTTATAGCGACGGTTCATTCCGCTATATTTATTGGCGATGGTTCATTCCGCCAGGCGTATTTATAGCGACGGTTCATTCCGCTATATCTATTGGCGATGGTTCATTCCGCCAGGTGTATTGATAGCGATGCCTCTTTCCGCTACTATGTGGACGATGATTCATACTCAGGTATATAGCGAGGTTTCATGCCACTTATTATATGACGAGGTGTCATGCCGTCGATTCTATAGCGAGGGATTTTGCCGCTATGTACTCAGCACAGGATTTTGCCGCCTTCGAGCGATGGGTGCTGATTACGCACTATTATTGAGCGACGGAGACAGGTATGACGCTATATCACTAGCGATGAGGTATGAGATATTGCTATTTTATTAGCTTTATTGTAGCTGGCATGCATTGATATACATGTTTTATTATGCCTATTTTACTAGCATGATAGTGGATGACATACGCTGAGGTACATGTATCGTCACTAGTGGGCAATGTTTTAGATGCCATGAGTTGGCATGTGTCGTCACGGGATGACGATGACGATGGTGTAGGAGATGTCTTATTAGACATGCATCATCGTTACGATGATCGATGCGTTGAGTATACGTATTCAGTAGTATGCCTTGGGTGCCAGTACTGGGCACAAGGTGGTGTGTGCGACACCGATGGACGTGACCCATATACCGAGCGGGTTGCTCGAGGAATGGATGGATGCGCTGTACATGTGATTGTACCGCAGCTTATGTTTGGGGGTAATCATTTTACGAGTGGTGATACCCTAGAAGTATGCTCGTTGGAATGGCTTTTGGCCATGTGATTTGACGACAGGAGTAATCATGGAGGAAAGTACTCGCTTTCTGTCGATGTGACATGTGGTGGACATGGTCACACCACCCTTGAGGGTGTAGGATGGGTCCTAAGGGAGTAGGATCAGGTTATGTTAAGTACATAGGGACATTGGAGTGTCCACGGTGTATCGGCATTGAGGAATGTTGGATAAAGACCCACTACTCTATTGAGTTTTTCTCCCATAGTATGTTATACCATGTGGAAACGTCCGTCTTATTGGTAGGTTTGAGGTAAACCTAAAGAGGCAGAGACTAGGTTGTCTGCCGCGTGTGTGTAGCACCATGATGGGCTTGCTAGAGCCGTTACACTGCTCGTTGGAACCAAGTTTGGCAAATCGTAAGGTGATACGATGAGGATTGTGGTGGACTCTAGTAGTCACCATGTCATTGAGGTTAAGGTTGTTCATGCCTCACTGAAACGTGTATACGTTTATGTTTAAATCTTGGAGACTTGTCTGGGACAGCTCAGGATGTTGGAGTACCAACAAGAGAGTCATCAGGTTGTTATTGACTCAATCTAAAGGAACCCGTGTATTGGGATACAATGGGTGTTATTATATCCAGTTTTTCCGAACGATGGTTCGAGACTTGTGGATCTCGAGTTCGATGGCATTTCCCTTGCGAGGAAGGAGGTAGTATTATACCTATTTGGGAATCTTGAAAGATTCGGTAAGTTGGTACAAGTGGTGTTGATTTTGGGAATCACACCGTGTATTGTTAATCGTCGATTTTCATCCTCCACTGAGTAAGGAATGACTCAGAATTGACGGTTGTGTTTGGGGCTTAGGGATATGTGGTAGATACCCGAGCCGAGTGCATTGAGTATGCATGCGACATCAGTGCTTAGGCAGGTATACCGGTGAGTATACGGATGCCAGTTATTGATTTCCTCTCTGTTAAGCATAGAGTTATGCTATTTTTGGATGGTTAAATCTCTGATGAGAGATATGGAACACCTTGAGATTGGGAATCTCCATGGCACGATGATTGAGGGATAATCGTGAAGTTAGTTGACTCCCTTGAGGAGGGATTTTCTTGTGAGGGTTAAGGTATTTCCCTTGCTAGTGTTTTCTTTCGAGTTATGCGACAGCCTTCCCAAGTTTGGATTGTTAAATCCGAGGATTTTCAAGGGATGGCAGGATTTCGGATTGGTTGAGTGTCGCTGACGACACAAGCGTTGAGGATGCAATGGGTTTATTGCATGCCCCTTAAGAATTTTAAACTCTGCGGAGTCTCGGTTGTTATTTATGATCAGAACGTGATTCTTGGAACATCCGGAGGTGGACATCTTGTGAGATGTCTTTTGTTTGAATTTGTGGCCGTGAGTTGCCCAAATTAAGTTGCAATGAGGCGACTACTCCTTCGATGGAGGAAGTTTGAAGTGGAAACCAGGTTTGGTATGTGTACACCGTGGTTGTACTAGTGTTTCCTTCGTAACGATGTATGTTAGACATCGTGAGTCTTGATAGAGATGTCATGGAATGATATCTACGATAGAATCAGGAGCGATTCGAATCCTTGCAGTTTCAGTTGACTAACTGCTTTTGGACTGTTAGCGTTGAGTTGTGCTGACGCTCTTCGACGTTATGATGGATTTGGAAGTCTATTCCACTCCAGAGTTTGACACGAGGTCAACGTTCTTACGGTTGAGGTGTCATTCAGGATGTGTTCGTACTGTTGTATTAGATCGAAGGATGACTGTCCGATCTACAGTCGTAAGTATTGGTTGATTTGCAGTCATGAGAGGCTGACTTCTGGGATGACCCGCATCGAGGTACGTTTTACCTCTTGGGTGTTATGTTGGTTATGGTATGTCGCTCTGTTTCAGAGATTAGATGAGAGGTAAGTATCCTCGCGTTTATTAATACGATTCTGATATGGTCAAGAATCGAGGTTCTGGCTTCATGTTGTTGTGTAGCCTGGGTGTTACGTGATACACCAGTGCTAATTTCGAGGACGAAATTCTTTTAGTGGGGGATATTGTGATGACCAGGGATTATAGGTGTTAATCCCGTAGTATTAATAATCCCTAAAGTGGTTTTACGTGGCGATTTGGGATTTAATCGAGGTGTTGGGCCTTCTGGGCTCGTTTATTTGGGCAGTTGGGATCGTTGGATCCAGAGGTTGAGATTGTATTCACATTACGGTGTAAAACCTAAGAGTTGGGTTTTTGATGTGTCTCGGAATCTCGGGTGCTGTGTGAGCACCGGTAGGGGATTTTGGAGTTAGAGAGAGAGTTTTTGAAAACAGATGATTTTTAAGGAATCATGATGTATTTGTGGGGCTATTAATTTTTCG
Organism: Haberlea rhodopensis; assembly: GCA_907163345.1. Classification (NCBI taxonomy): domain Eukaryota; kingdom Viridiplantae; phylum Streptophyta; class Magnoliopsida; order Lamiales; family Gesneriaceae; genus Haberlea; species Haberlea rhodopensis. The sequence continues at coordinate 390,280 of CAJQUN010000142.1, read as the reverse complement.
GGGTATTTTTGCTATAAATACCATTTGAACCCAAAATTTTACATTTAATTTCTTTTTCAGCCCTCTCCTTCCTCTCTCTTTCCCGTCCGCGCCATTCCCGATCTTCCCCTGCCTCCGCGCGTAAAAGCGCCTCGCCCGCCGCCGTCCGGCCGCCGTTCGGGGCGTGCGACCTATCACCGTCTTCGTCTCGACGAGGCGCTTCTTTCCCCTCCATCAATTCGAGGTTTCGTCGCGTCCTGGAGTCGGATTTTACAGAAAGGCGTCGATCCCCAAAAGTTAGGGTTCTTCGATTTTGGTCCGATTTCTTCCGATTTTCGTTTGGGTAATCTTCCTAACCCCTTTTTCGTTATTTTCGTGCAATTCCCTGCCATTTTTGTGTTCGATTTGTTCGGATTATTGTTGTTGGTGGGATTGGTTCGAAATTTTGGTTGTATGCATGAAGTGGGTTCGAATTTTGGGGGTTTTGGAAGGGTTGTGGTGATTCTTGTTATGGATTGATTAATTCATGTTGTTGACGCATTATAATGCTTGATTGTGTTCGGAATTGAAGAATTGGATTCGAAATTAGGGCTTTGGATTTCGAATTTGGGGGTTTGGCATGTGGGATGATTATTCATGCTATGGGTTGATTAATTGACGTTTTAGATGAATTATGGTATTTTATTGGGTTCGATATTGTGAGATTAAGGTTCGATTTTTGTAGGGCATTCTTGAACAAATTTCGATTTGTCTCATTTATTTCCTTCCCTGCATGTACCCTGCCCCGGGTCTTTTAAGAGGATAATTGTCGTGTATTGACAATGTTGTGAGGGATATGGGTGTGCTTGAGCATAGGTTACATGTTCGTAAATAATGGTGAATTGTTTATCGTGTTAGCACATCATTCCTCGGGGCATGGAACTCGAGCAAGGCTTGGCTCGGACTTCGGAGATTTAAGGTACGTGCGACGTACGAGCATTACTATATATATGTGAAATGCATAAGGTGTTTTTGATTGCCTTGAATGTTTTGCGTATGGTTATACATACATGTTGATATAGCCAAGGAATGACCCAAATCTTGATATCGCCGCTTGTAGCGTGCGTGACACTAGAGTAGGATGACTCTTGCATGATATATGGGGTACTGGGTTTATATGACTATATTATGAGACATTTGAGATGTCTAGGTTTGTAGAATCATGTATTCTTCGTAAGACATTTGAGATGTCTAAGTTCGTAGAATCGTGTATTCATTACGAGACATTTGAGATGTCTAAGTTCGTAGACTCATGTATTCATTATAAGACACTTGAGATGTCTAAGTATAATGAAGGAATGGTAAAATAAATGCTAAGGCATTTGAGCTATCTGTGATTGATAGCAAGGTTGTGAAATCAGTATTAGATATTGTGATATCTGTAATTGCATGTTTAATGAAATTGTAATCACTATATGTTGATATTCGAGGATTAGGCATGCGATGAGTTAATCAATGCGTTGATTTACTGATTTATGAGATTTGATGAGTTTGATGTTGTGAGAACAGGGACAGTACACGGAATCCCGGATGAGGATGTTGCCATCCAGGGAGTATCATTTAAATTCATTAGTATTTACTTGCGTTGTAAATTATGAATTTCATTATTATGATTATGGGATTTTGTGTATTGGTATGCTCACCCCGTTGGGGGCTGTCTCTGTTGGGACAGGTGGACAGGTACATCGATGGCTATGGAGCTGAGCTCGAGCTGTTGATTTGAGGTACTCCCAGGATCGTGGTACCAGGGCTTGATGGAGCACGGTATCGTATAGAGTACCTATATATACACCTGAGGATTTATACATATTCATATTCATGATGCTCGCATGTGAGCACGATTATACTTGTATATGGATTGTATATAAAGGCATGAGCCTTTCTCTCTTTCATTTAAGGTTGCATGCAATTAGGTTGAATTGCTAGAATGATATGAGAGTCATTGGTGTATTATGTGGGTGTTGGAACCCACTTTTGTTGACATATGTGTGGTGTCTTCCCTGGCTGGGAATCTACTTGTATTACTGCTTTCTGTTGAGTATTATGTGTTCCCTGGCCGGGAATTTTGTTATGTGTTGTACTCTGTTTTGGGATAGCTCTATTTATGGGGAGACTCTGCCCAAATTTTTGTAAAAGTTTACAATGTGAAAAGTGGCACCAAGGGGTTGGTAAAGGGCAAACATATGAGTCTTTTATTGACAGGCAATGATTAAGTATCATCAGAGCTTCCCGATTGACATTTTATAGAAAGCATGTACCACACATAGTGGTTAATACACTAATCAAGGTTTTAAGGGCTTGGGGTCCTTACAAGCATGGCGATGACAGGCAGTATAGGTAGTAACTGTAGTCACGTGCAGGTGCGACCGGACCTAGACACGAGGGCTGGATGCAGTAACGTACATAGGATGAGTTTTCCTAGCGCAATGTACGTATACTGTCACCCTCTGCTCGAGCTTTGATGATTTGATGATACCTTCCTTTGGACTCCGATTTTTGGTATCTTGATATTCGATTCCTTGTACCCATTCATACATCGCATTCATACATGGTATGCATTGCATGATCTTTGTCACTTGACATGATTTATTTATTTCTCGTACTGGGGTACTGACCCCCTTTGTGGGGGCTGTCATGTCTTTTGTTGTTCGGACATGACAGGCTTTACAGGAGGACATAGTGATGATGCTTACAGCGACGCATCGAGAGATACCAGAGCTCCTTGAGAGCGAGCTCAGGTTTATATTTTATGTTTTGCGTCCCAATAGTTGTTAGAATATTTTTACTTATGTTTTAAATTACCGGGGTATGCCCCGAGTATCTGTATTTTAATTATTCTACTACTGATTGATTTATACTTGATATGGATGTTATGCTCAACGTGTTAAATTGGAAACTGGAATTACGTATTTTCAGTATCACTATATATGTATCACCTAAAAGCGAAATTTTTTTAGGGCCATTTGATAAGACCTTTGAAATAAATCTTCCGCTGTTTACACAAATTAATCATTATGTGTTAATTAAACACCACATTAGGAACGGGCCCTCACATCAACCAAAGTCCGTACTTGGTTTGCATACATGGATTCCATCTTAGATTTCATTGCCTCTTGCCATTTCTCAGAATCAGTGCCCATTATAGCTTGTTGATAAGATGACGGCTCATCCTCATCAATAAGTAGTAAGTCACATTGTTGAGTCACAAGAAATCCATATCTCTGTGGCTCCCGGTGTTCTCTTACAGACCTACGCTGGGCTTGTGTCTCTTGAGCAGGTACTTCTTCCACAACAGTTTGCGGTGCCTGCTCTATTTCCATCTCAATCTCAGGTTCAATGTTTTCTTGTGGTTGATCTTCACTAAGTTCTATTTTTCTCCCACTGGTTTTTAGAAATAAATTCTCTTTCAAGAAAACACCAGTCCGAGCAACAACTACTTTGTTCTCGGTGGGATAATAGAAATAGTATCCTTTTGTTTCCTTAGGATACCCCACAAATAAACACTTATCAGATTTGGGTCCAAGTTTGTTAGTGGCACGACGTCTAACGTAAGACTCACAACCCCAAATCTTCATAAAAGACATACTAGGACGCTTCCCAGTCCATATCTCATATGGTGTCTTTTCCACTGATTTAGATGGAACACGGTTCAGTAAAAAAATCGCTGTTTCTAGAGCATGTCCCCAAAATGATATCGGAAGATCTGCATGACTCATCATTGATCTAACCATGTCTAACAAGGTTCGATTTCTCATCTCGGATACACCATTCCATTGTGGAGTATACGAAGGAGTGAGTTGTGGGACTATCCCACACACCTTTAGATAGTCATGAAATTCTTGGCTTAAGTATTCACCTCCTCGACCTGATCGAAGGATTTTGATACTTTTGCCAAGTTGGTTTTGTACTTCATTCTTGAAATCTTTGAACTTTTCAAAGGTTTCATGCTTATGCTTCATTAGGTACACATACCCATATCTACTGAGGGCATCAGTAAATGTAACGAAGTATTGAAAACCACCTCTAGCTTGTGTACTTATTGGTCCACATACATCACTATGTATTAGTCCCAATAAAACATTTGCCCTTTCAACATGTTCCTTGAAAGGGGCTTTAGTCATCTTGCCCATTAAACAAAATTCGCATGTTTCATATGATTCAAAATCAAATGAATCCAATACTCCATCTTTATGAAGTTTAGATATGCGGTTCTCGTTTATATGGCCCAAGCGACAATGCCAGAGATAAGTCGGATTACAATCATAATTTTTAATCCTTTTAGTATTTATGTTATAGATAGGCATATCAAGATTTAATAAATAAAGACCATTCACCATTTGTGTACTAGCATAAAACATATCATTTAAATAAATAAAATAACAGTTGTCCTTTATCATAAATGAAAATCCACACTTGTCTAAACAAGAAATAGAAATAATGTTTTTGGTAATGGATGGCACAAAATAACAGTCTTTTAAAATCAACGATAAACCAGAAGGCAAAGATAAATAATAATCTCCTATAGCTAATGCCTCCATTTCCAACTCGGAGATCAACTTCACCTTTCGCCAACAATCTACTCTTTTTGAGGTCCTGCACGTTTGCACAAATGTGAGATCCACATCCAGTATCTAATACCCATGATGAAGAAGTAGATAAATTGACTTCTATAACAAAAATACCTGAAGTGGAAGTCACACTTCCTTTCTTTAGATCCTCCAGATATACTTTGCAGTTTCTTTTCCAATGGCCGGTCTCACCGCAATGGAAACAGTTCCCTTCCTTTGCTATCCCTCCCTTTGGCTTCAGTGCATAAGACTTTGGCTTAGATTTAACAAAGACCTTCTTTGCTTTCTTATTGCCTTTAGCTTTGGCCTTTCCTTTGCCCTTATTCACAATAAGAACATTTGTGGCCTTAGTCTTCTTTGTATTTGCTTCATATGTTCTCAACATACCAAGCAATTGTGGTAGAGTCTTTTCCATGTCAGTCATATTGTAATTTACTACAAATTGACTGAAGCTCTCAGGCAACGATTGCAAGATCACATCGGTGGCCAACACTTGGTCCAATGGAAAACCCAGCTTCTCCAGATTCTCAATGTACCCAATCATCTTGAGCACATGAGTTCCAACTAGGCTTCCCTCTACCATCCTGCACTGGAACAATGCTTTAGAGACATCATACCTCTCTTGTCTAGCTTGTTCTTGGTACAATTGCTTTAAGTGTTCGATCATATCAAACGCCTCCATTTCCTCATGTTGCTTCTGAAGCTCAGAGTTCATGATGGCAAGCATAAGGCAGCCAACATCAAGTGCGTCATTCTGATGCTTCTTGTAAGCATCCTTATCGGCTCTCGTAGCCGTCAGGGGAGGTTCCTCAACAGGTAAGAGTTCCTCTAGGACATATTGTTTCTTTTCTTTCTTGAGGACTATCCTCAGATTCCTATACCAGTCTAGGAAGTTTGTCCCATTTAATTTGTCCTTCTCAAGGACCGATCGCAGTGATAATGTGTTTGTTGTATTGTTAGTTGCCATGGATATCTACAATATAAATATGCAAAATAAGTTTATGATTTAATTATTTAACATGGTCTTATATTAAATGATACTCCCACTATTTTGTTTAAAAATATCAACCCTCGAAACCTTTAGTGGGCCAAGATCCATATTTCGCCTAATCTTGAGTTAGCTTTGGCTAATCACCCAAGACTCGGTTATTTAGGTAGACAACACTTTGTCAATTACATCACATGTAATTCTTGGATAGTTGGACGAACAACGCTTTGTTCAATTCATCAAATGAATTATTATCCAACCCATGCCTCTAGGTTCCCAATCCTATTGAGATAACCTAGTTAAGTCGTACCCAATTTAAAGTATAACGGATATCACTTTTATCCTTTCGCACCTTACTAAGATTGCCACGGTGCTTTGCTTTGGCAAACCCACACATGTACAATCAAAGTTTTTGACGAGTACTTTTAATTTTGGAAGGCATCTAAAACTTAATATTTTAGAGGGATTTATTGATCTTATGATTAGTTTGATAATTTAAAATATGTCCACTACATATAGGTGTATACATATCTACATATGTGTAATACAATTATCAATCTAAAACATAAGATAAATCATGCATCAACATACATAATTAAACGTGACATGGTTATAGCCCCTACTAGCGATTTTCTCAAGCCAATGAGAAAATCCTAAGAGTCAACCTAAGGTAACTTCACAAGCACCTTCCTTTGGCTCCAATTTGTGAATGGCCTCCTCATCCCGGCACAAAGCTCCATCTTCATTGATCACCATCAATAAATAAACTATACTATTTACAAGATATAGAATTCCTCGATTCACATTCGAGGGGAACATAGGGGAGGGATAACATTTAGAATAAAATAGAGAAGGCACGACAACGCAGGTCGTATTATAAATTACAAACATTCACAAATCCTATCTAATAGGTCAAAGGGCTATAACCATGCACCATGCTCAAACAACACATAAAGCATGCTTTAACATTTAATTAATTAAATTCTAAACATTTTAAATTTAATTCTAATTAAAACTGTAAAATAGAATTTTGAAAAATTATCGTACGCTCGGGACATCACATGCCACGAACTAAAACGACTAAACCAAGAATCATCATGGTTCGAACCATCATGGACCACGGCTGGACCAATCATGGGCCTAGGGTTCGAAACCCTAGCCCACGACTTGGTCCGAGCCATTGGCTTGGGTGTGGCGCCGCTAGGGTTCCAAACCCTAGCCGCCTTGCACCATCTTGGTTTCTATCGAGCCAACTTGTTCGAAACTCCGGAATTCATGAGCCACGAGCCACGGTCCAACCATGCACGGTTCATGACGGTGGCGACTCAACCATCTCGAGCCAAGGGTTCGAAAAACCCTAGCCCTCATGTGGTGTAGCCGCCAAACCGTATGATTCTGAGAACCATGGTCCGAACCATCGACTTTATCGAGCCAAAAGAGTTCAAAACTCTAACCATGTCTCGACACCTCCTTGCACGAACATGAGCCACAACGACTAGGCCATCTCGAGCCAAGGGTTCGAAAAACCCTAGCCCTCACGTGGCTAAGCCGTGGGTCATGTGTACTAGGTGGTGGCCGAAACATCATGTAGTTCATTCGATTTTGCGCATTTGTGTATCGTATACTATTATTCGCCAATTATATCAAATACAATTTTACGATGATTTTCACAAACTCTTAATCATATCATATATGATTATATACAGTTTTTATAGCATGTAATATTATCCTAATATGATTAAAACAATTTAACCACATAAATCCGATATGAGCCTTGTACACGGCTCTGATACCACTGTAAGTAATCCATCATGCATAGCAACGCAGCGGAATAAAATTTTTATGGATTACTAAACACCGGATCTATACATAGGGGTTCATATCGGATAAAGGATTTACAAAAGTCTCACCCTTGTAGCGTGTTTGATGCAGAATCCTCGATGTAGCACCACGAGTCACAAACAAAAGTTTGCACATTCGTCTCTACGGTATCCACACGATCAAATCGAAAGGGATGTTCAAGAACAAGTTGCTAGACTTATTCTTGAACCAAAACTCAACTCTCGGTTCAAAACCGATCAGCGACTACCAACAATTCCAACAAGCAAGCGGCGGCGGCCGTGGCTCTTGAAGGAGAATGAGGCGGCCGAGAGAGTGAGGAGAGTAGGCTAGGTTATTGATGTCTTGGATTAATCAAACTTAATCACATTGTTAACCAATTATATATGATTTAATTAAAGGCTTTCTTAAAGCCTCATGGGCCCAAACCCATGATTTAATTAAATCCCTATAATCATTTAATTAAGACTCTTCTTAATTAATTAATTCATCCAATGAATTTAATTCCCTTTATCGATTTAATCTTTTGTGTGACCCGATAGGATCTTGTAATGTTGGCAGTGACATAAAATCTCATTTTACGTTACAAGCAAAGAGCGGTGTCTAGCAACACATCAAGGCTACCCAAATTACAAGAATGTCAATGACTCGACATAACCTTTAGAACTTGTGATCATATTAATCATGGAACTTAATCCCTTTGTCCTTTGTGTTTAGATTGAACACGAGTCATGGAATAGTCATACTCGTATATTCAATCTTTATTTCTTGATCCCCAAGTAGAACTAGAATAAACGAATAAGCTCGATATCTCATATCGACTCATTCGAGCATGGCCATGCATTTTAGTTATCACTTGATCAAGGGCCAAACACTTCTCCTGTTATATAGGAGGGACAAATCCTATCTCGATCAGTCAACATCCCTCTACATAATTCGTAGTGTATCCAATAGTCGCCTTTATAGTTTACCCTGTTACGGGTAACGTTTGACAATATCAAGATACATAACTCCTTATGTTGGGATCTCTGATGATCACAAGTCGTAAGGATTACATACATTATTATCACTATGAGAATTGCATATGACAATCATATAACTATCCATGTTGCATTCTCATGGTAGGTCTGTCCAGTACATCGTTCTCTAACATGTACCCATGTGTTGATATGATATCTCATATCAATGAACAATTCATCAATCAATACATACTAGTCTCTATGTATTATCATTATCCTGATTCATGATAATACTTGACCAGGGACAATGTTTAAGAATAATACAATATTATTCTAAGGACATTAACATACATATTAATTCACATTGCACAGTTAAACGAATAATATATAATAATGAATTGCCATTCATAAATTCATAAAACATTGTATGTCTTAAACAATCATCTAATGACTTGTCTTAGGGCATATCCCAACAAATATGTCTCTCCACAAAGTCCGCAGACACAAAGGAGTGCGAAGCACCTGTATCTATCAAAATAAAAGCGGAATATGTAAATAAAAGGCACATACCAACAATCACCTCCTCTGGAGCTGCCTCGGCCTGCTCCCTAGTCAGTGCATAAACCTGTCCTTGAGGTGGCCCCATCGCCTGACCTCCCGACTGTCGAGGCACCACCGGTTGCCTCTGCTGCACTGTCCCACTGGTAAACCTTCCCCTGCCTTCTCTGAGATCTATCTGACCATCGCTATTCTGACAAAACCGAGCAATGTGGCCCATCTTACCACATTTGTAACAAGCCGAACAGTCACGCATGTGATGCGGTCCTCCACAGAAATGACATTTCACTACTCCGCTCCTACTTACTTGAGTTTGCCCCCTATTGATAGATGCATTACCCCTTCGGTTATCAACTCGTCTTCACCAAACCGAGAAGAAGAAGGAGCCCCATGGGGTTTAAATGATTCTCCTCGTGGCCTCAGATTATTAGATACCGGCCTCGGTGGTGGAACTTGTAAGGAATCCAACACACAAGTGCGCTGCGAAAATAAAACTATGGATTCCTAACCGAGGACCTATACAGAGTATTCATATCGAAATGATTAAAAGAGTCTCACCCTTGTAGCGTGTTTGAAGCAGATTCCACGTTGTAGCACCACGAGTCACAAACAAAAGTTTGCACCTTTGTCTCTACGGTATCCACACGATCAAATCGAAAGGGATAGTTCAAGAACAAGTTGCTAGACTCGTTCTTAAACCGGAACAATAACCACACACGATTCTAAATCGAATGAAGATGGCCGGAAAACCAAACGAGATCAAAGCGGCGGCCGTGATGTCTCGATTTTGGGTGGTGGCCGAGAGCTTCTTTTAGGTGGCTACTAGGTTTTGAGACAAATTAACACTTAATACCACTCAAAACCTTATTAGATTATATATATATTAGATTTAATTAAAGGTTCAAGACTTTCTTAAAGTTTCATGGGCCCAAACCCATGATTTAATTAAATCCTCATAATCTTATAATTAAGACTCTTCTTAATTAATTAATTCATCCAATGAATTTAATTTCCCTTTTCGATTTAATCTTTTGTGCGACCCGATAGGATCTTGCAATGTTGGCAGTGACATAAAATCTCATTTTATGTCACAAGCAATGAGCGGTATCTAGCAACACATCAAGGCTACCCAAATTACAAGAATGTCATTGACTCGACATAACCTAAGAACTTGTGATAATATTAACCATATAACTTAATCCCTTTGTCCAATGTGTTTAGATTGAACACGAGTCATGGAATAGTCATACTCGTATATTCAATCTTTATTTCTTGATCCCCAAGTAGAACTAGAATAAACGAATAAGCTCGATATCACATATCGACTAATTCGAGCATGGCCATGCATTTTAGTCTTACTTGATCAAGGGCCCAAACACTTCTCCTGTTATATAGGAGGGACAAATCCTATCTTGATCAATCAACATCCCTCTACATAATTCGTAGTGTATCCAATATTTGCCTTTATAGTTTACCCTGTTACAGGTAACGTTTGACAATATCAAGATACATAACTCCTTATGTTGGGATCTCTGATGATCTCAAGTCGTAAGGATTACATACATTATTATCACTATGAGAATTGCTAATGACACTCATATAACTATCCATGTAGCATTCTCATGGTGGGTCTGTCCAGTACTTGTTTTCTAACATGTACCCATGTGTTGGTTTGATATCTCATATCCATGAACAATTCATCAATCAAAACATACTAGTCTCAATGCATTATCATTATCCCGATTCATGATAATACTTGACTACGGACAATCTTTAAGAACAATACAATATTATTCTAAGGACATTAACTTATATATCAATTCATATTGCACAGATATTCGAATAAGATATAATAATGATTTGTCATTTATAAAATCATAATACAGTGTATGTCATAAACAATCATCTAATGACTTGTCTTAGGGCATATCCCAACAAATCTCCCACTTGCACTAAGACCAATCAGACATATACTTAGTGCCTAGAGATATAGTATGACGATCATGCTTCTGCTGTGACAGTGGCTTCGTCAATGGGTCAGATACATTATCATCTGTTGGTACTTTGCATATTTTAACATCTCCTCTTTCAATGATTTCTCGAATGAAATGAAAGCGCCGAAGTATGTGCTTGGATCTTTGGTGAGATCTAGGTTCCTTAGCCAATGCGATGGCTCCATTATTGTCACAATAGAGTTCAATCGGATCTAGTATGCTAGGCATCACCCCAAGTTCAGAAATGAACTTCTTGATCCAAACAGCTTCCTTTGCTGCATCTGAGGCAGCAATATACTCAGCTTCAGTTGTAGAATCGGCTACTGTCTCTTGCTTTGAACTCTTCCAGCTCACAGCACCTCCATTTAGGCAAAACACATATCCTGATTGCGATCGGAAATCATCTTTGTCAGTTTGGAATCTTGCATCAGTGTAACCTATTACATTGAGCTCTTCCTCACCTCCATAAATCAAGAATGTATCCTTAGTTCTTCTCAAGTACTTCAGGATATTCTTGACTGCAATCCAGTGATTTTCACCTGGATCTACTTGATATCTGCTCGTCATGCTCAAAGCATACGAGACATCGGGACGAGTACATATCATGGCATACATGATAGATCCAATAGCTGACGCATATGGAATCTTACTCATGCGGTCTCTCATCTGGTGTTGAAGGACACTGATCCTTCGAGAGATGTATCCCATGTGTCATAGGAACGAATCATTTCTTTGATTCTTGCATGCTAAACCGTTTTAGCACTTTGTGTATGTATGTACTTTGACTTAGGCCAAGTAATCTTCTTGATCTATCTCTATAGATCTTGATACCTAATACATAGGTGGCTTCACCCAAGTCTTTCATAGAAAAGCAATTCCCTAGCCAAATCTTTACAGATTGTAAGGCAGGGATATCATTCCCAATTAGAAGTCTGTCATCTACATACAATATTAGGAAGATAATTATGCTCCCACTGATCTTCTTGTAGACACAAGGTTCATCTACGTTTTTGATGAAACCAAACTCTTTGATTGCATCATCAAAATTTAAGATTCCAACTCCGAGAAGCTTGCTTCAATCCATAAATGGATCGTTGTAGCTTGCATATCTTTCCAGCATCCTTTGGACCGGCAAAACCCTCGGGCTGTGTCATGTACACATCCTCAAGCAGATTTCCATTAAGGAAAGCTGTTTTGGCATCCATCTGCCAGATTTCATAATCATGAAATGCAGCTATTGCAAGTAAGATCCTAATTGATTTAACCATGGCAACTGGTGAAAAAGTTTCATCATAGTCAATACCATGAATTTGTTTGAAACCTTTTGCAACTAGTCGACCTTTAAAGGTTTGTACATTACCATCCATGTCGGTCTTCTTCTTGAAAATCCATTTGCACCCTATGGGTCTCACCCCTTCAGGTGGGTCAACCAAAGTCCATACTTGGTTTGCATACATGGATTCCATCTCAGATTTCATGGCCTCTTGCCATTTCTCAGAATCAGTGCCCATTATAGCTTCTTGATAAGATGACGGCTCATCCTCATCAATAAGTAGTAAGTCACCTTGTTGAGTCACAAGAAATCCATATCTCTGTGGCTCCCGGTGTTCTCTTACAGACTTACGCTGGGCTTGTGTCTCTTGAGCAGGCACTTCATCCACAACAACTTGTGGTGACTGCTCTGTTTCCATCTCAATATCATGTTCAGTGTTTTCTTGTGGTTGAACTTCACTAAGTTCTATATGTCTCCTACTGGTTTTTCTAGAAATAAATTCTCTTTCAAGAAAGACACCAGTCCGAGCAACAACCACTTTGTTCTCGGTGGGATAATAGAAATAGTATCATTTCGTTTCCTTAGGATACCCCACAAATAAACCCTTATCATATTTGGGTCCAAGTTTGTTAGAGGCGTGACGTCTCACAAAAGCCTCACAACCCCAAATCTTCATAAAAGATATACTAGGACGTTTCCCAGTCCATATCTCATATGGTGTCTTTTCCACTGATTTAGATGGAACACGGTTCAATATGAATATTGTTGTTTCTAAAGCATGTCCCCAAAAGGATATCGGAAGATCTGCATGACTCATCATTGATCGAACCATGTCCAACAAGGTTCGATTCCTCCTTTCGGATACACCATTCCATTGTGGAGTATACGGAGGAGTGAGTTGTGGGACTATCCCACACTCCTTTAGATAGTCATGAAACTCTTGGCTTAGGTATTCACCTCCTCGATCTGATCGAAGGTTTTTGATACTTTTACCAAGTTGGTTTTGTACTTCATTCTTGAAATCCTTGAACTTTTCAAAGGTTTCATGCTTATGTTTCATAAGATACACATACCCATATCTACTGAAGTCATCAGTAAATGTAACGAAGTATTGAAAACCACCTCTAGCATGTGTGCTTATTGGTCCACATACATCACTATGTATGAGACTCAATAAATCATGTGTCCTTTCAACATGTCCCTTGAAAGGAGCTTTAGTCATCTTGTCCATTAAACAAGATTCACATGTTTCATATGATTCAAAATCAAATGAATCCAATACTCCATCCTTATGAAGTTTTGATATGTGATTCTCGTTTATATGGCCCAAGCGACAAAGCCAGAGATAAGTTGGATTAGAAACATTATTCTTAATCCTTTTAGTATTTATGTTATAGACACGCATATCAAGATTTAATATATAAAGACCATTAATCATTTGTGCATTAGCATAAAACATATCATTTAAATAAATGGAGCAACAATTGTCCTTTATAATAAATTAAAATCCACACTTGTCCAAACAAGAAATAGAAATAATGTTTTTAGTAATCGACGGCACAAAATAACAATCTTTTAAATCTAAAATTAAGCCAGAAGGCAAAGATAATGAATAATCTCCTATTGCTAATGCAGCAACTCTTGCTCCAATTCCAACTCGGAGATCAACCTCGCCTTTCGCCAACAACCTACTTCTTTTGAGATCCTGCACATTAACACAAATGTGAGAACCACATCCAGTATCTAATACCCATGATGAAGAAGTAGATAAATTGACTTCTATAACAAAAATACCTGAAGTGAAAGTCACACTTCCCTTCGTCTTCTTAAGATCCTCCAGATAAACTTTGCAATTTCTTTTCCAATGTCCGGTCTCACTGCAATGGAAACAGTTCCCCTCTTTTGCCACTCCTCCCTTTGGCTTTTGTGATGTCCTGGGATTATTAGTGTTAATCCCGGAGGGTTATTAATCCTTAATGGATTTTTTTATATAGTGGCAATTAGGAATTATTTGTGGTTTTGGTCTCCCGAGTTTGTTAAATCGGGCATTTAGGATCGTTGGATCCAAAGGTCGAGATTGTATTCTCAATTTGGTGAAAAACCTATGATTTAGGTTTTTGGTGAGAGTCGGGATCTGGGATGCATTCGTTGCATGTTGGGAATTTTGGTTATTGGTATGATGTAGGGTCTTCCTACCTTAACATCATATAGTACACATATAATGGACAGAACATGCATTTATAACCTCTTAAGGGTTCCGGTTGTAGCTTGAGCTAAGAAGATTACAGGCCAAAATAAAATTTCCAAAAGCTATTTAATTACATTCTCAACAATGAATGTTAAAGCTATAGGCTTACACTACTCCTAGAGTAGAGACTATCAAAATCCTGCATTATATATTCATCTTGTTCCCTTTTAGCTCACCGACTGAACCCGACTCTAGGCCCTTCGGTCCAAAAGTGTACCTACAGGGACAACACGTTGTGAGCATATACCTATAGTATCATTTCGTTTCCTTAGGATACCCCACAAATAAACACTTATCATATTTGGGTCCAAGTTTTTTAGAGGCATGACGTCTCACGAAAGCCTCACAACCCCAAATCTTCATAAAAGATATACTAGGACGTTTCCCAATCCATATCTCATATGGTGTCTTTTCCACTGATTTAGATGGAACACGGTTCAATATGAATATTGTTGTTTCTAAAGCATGTCCCCAAAAGGATATCGGAAGATCTGCATGACTCATCATTGATCGAACCATGTCCAACAAGGTTCGATTCCTCCTTTCGGATACACCATTCCATTGTGGAGTATACGGAGGAGTGAGTTGTGGGACTATCCCACACTCCTTTAGATAGTCATGAAACTCTTGGCTTAGGTATTCACCTCCTCGATCTGATCGAAGGTTTTTGATACTTTTACCAAGTTGGTTTTGTACTTCATTCTTGAAATCCTTGAACTTTTCAAAGGTTTCATGCTTATGTTTCATAAGATACACATACCCATATCTACTGAAGTCATCAGTAAATGTAACGAAGTATTGAAAACCACCTCTAGCATGTGTGCTTATTGGTCCACATACATCACTATGTATGAGACTCAATAAATCATTTGTCCTTTCAACATGTCCCTTGAAAGGAGCTTTAGTCATCTTGTCCATTAAACAAGATTCACATGTTTCATATGATTCAAAATCAAATGAATCCAATACTCCATCCTTATGAAGTTTTGATATGCGATTCTCGTTTATATGGCCCAAGCGACAAAGCCAGAGATAAGTTGGATTAGAATCATTATTCTTAATCCTTTTAGTATTTATGTTATAGACACGCATATCAAGATTTAATATATAAAGACCATTAATCATTTGTGCATTAGCATAAAACATATCATTTAAATAAATGGAGCAACAATTGTCCTTTATAATAAATTAAAATTCACACTTGTCCAAACAAGAAATAGAAATAATGTTTTTAGTAATCGATGGCACAAAATAACAATCTTTTAAATCTAAAATTTAGCCAGAAGGCAAAGATAATGAATAATCTCCTATTGCTAATGCAGCAACTCTTGCTCCATTTCCAACTCGGAGATCAACCTCGCCTTTCGCCAACAACCTACTTCTTTTGAGATCCTGCACATTAACACAAATGTGAGAACCACATCCAGTATCTAATACCCATGATGAAGAAGTAGATAAATTGACTTCTATAACAAAAATACCTGAAGTGAAAGTCACACTTCCCTTCGTCTTCTTAAGATCCTCCAGATAAACTTTGCAATTTCTTTTCCAATGTCCGGTCTCACTGCAATGGAAACAGTTCCCCTCTTTTGCCACTCCTCCCTTTGGCTTTTGTGATGTCCTGGGATTATTAGTGTTAATCCCGGAGGGTTATTAATCCTTAATGGATTTTTTTTATATAGTGGCAATTAGGAATTATTTGTGGTTTTGGTCTCCCGAGTTTGTTAAATCGGGCATTTAGGATCGTTGGATCCAAAGGTCGAGATTGTATTCTCAATTTGGTGAAAAACCTATGATTTAGGTTTTTGGTGAGAGTCGGGATCCGGGATGCATTCGTTGCATGTTGGGAATTTTGGTTATTGGTATGATGTAGGGTCTTCCTACCTTAACATCATATAGTACACATATAATGGACAGAACATGCATTTATAACCTCTTAAGGGTTCCGGTTGTAGCTTGAGCTAAGAAGATTACAGGCCAAAATAAAATTTCCAAAAGCAATTTAATTACATTCTCAACAATGAATGTTAAAGCTATAGGTTTACACTACTCCTAGAGTAGAGACTATCAAAATCCTGCATTATATATTCATCTTGTTCCCTTTTAGCTCACCGCCTGAACCCCACTCTAGGCCCTTCGGTCCAAAAGTGTACCTACAGGGACAACACGTCGTGAGCATATTCATATTTACTTAACATTATATTAAAAGGCATACAATAATGCATAGCATCTTAGTTAAGTAAAAGTTATTGGTCGTTCTACAACTTCCTTTGTTATCCCTGATTCTTGTTCATGTATAAGGGCATCTTACCCCCATTGTATGGCATCTTACCAAAACATAATCATCGTGTGGCATCTTACCACATGGGCATCTTACCCAATCATAAGGCGTCTTACCATATCATAAACATTGTGTGGCATCTTACCACAGGGGCATCTTACCCACTCACATACATCGGGTGGCATCTTACCACATGGGCGTCTTACCCAATCATATACGTCGTATGACCTTATCATAAACTTACTTATCATAAACATCATCATCATAAATGTCATCATAAACATCATCATCGTAAACATCATCATAATCATCATCATAAACATCGTCATCATAAACATCATCATCATAAACATCATCATTAAATGTAGGAGTATGGTTTACCGTCCGATGCTCGTACGTTTCTTACGTACCTTAATTCCAAAAGTGGAGAAATCGGAGAGCTTTATCTCCTTGAGGTTGTGTCGAAGCGATGGTAAATGCCGCTGTCGTGTCGAAGCGATGGTAAATGCCGCTATCACGTCGAAGCGATGATGCCGCTGTCGTGCCGAAACAATTATTGGAATACGGGATATGCATTACGGTTGCATGCACGTCGAAGCGATGATACCGCTGTCGTGTCGAAGCGATGGTAAATGTCGTTGTCACGTCGAGGCGATGATGCCGCTGTCGCGCCGAAACAATTATTGGAATACGGGATATGCATTACGGTTGCATGCATGGCGTAGCGATGTGAATACTTGCCGCTGTCATATTATAGCGATGAAGAATATTTGCCGCAAATATGTCGAAGCGAAGGATAATGCCGCTGTCATATTACTATTGCGAGGGATATTATGCCGCTAATATGTCGAAGCGAGGGGTATTTTCGCTGTCATGCCGGAACGATGGTAAATGCCGCTGTCGTGTCGAAGCGATGGTAAATGCCGCTGTCACGTCGAAGCGATGGTACCACCGTCATGTCGAAGCGATAATGCCGCTGTCGTGTCGAAGCGATGATACATGCCGCTGTCACGTCGAAGCGAGGATGCCGCTGTCATGACGTAGCGATGCGATCGGGAACAAAGTACTACATGAGTGTGAGTACCTCTTGAGTCCGCGATTATGCCTGGTATTTTATTGGCGATGGTTTATGCCGCTGGGTATTCTATTGGCGATGGTTCATGCCGCCGGGTATTTTATTGGCGATGGTTCATGCCACCGGGTATTCTATTGGCGATGGTTCATGCCGCCGGGTATTCTATTGGCGATGGTACATTCCGCTACATCTATGGCGATGGTTCATACCGCCGGATATCTATGGCGATGTCTCATGCCGCTAACTCTATGGTGGGGGATCATGCCGCTGATTCTATAGCGATGGGTTATACCGCTATGTGCGTAGCACTGGATTATGCTGCCTACGAGCGATGGGTGCTTCTTGTGTACCGCTGGTGAATGATGGATACAGGTATTCCGCTATCTTGATAGTGATGAGGTATGGCATATTACTTTTGTTATCATTATTGTGAATACTATGTGTTGTTTTATACCGTCATGTGTTTGACGATGAGATTATGGATGTCGTATAACGACATGTACCGTCATGTGTTTGACGATGAGATTATGAGTGTCGTGTATCGACAGGTACCGTCATATGTTTGACGATGTTATTTGGGATGTCTATGTGGACGCGTGGCGTCGTTTTGGTGAATAATACATTCATGCTATGTATTTGGTTGTATGGTTAGAGTGCCGACGGTGGGCACATGGTAGAGTCTGGGTCACTAGTTGACGAGACCTCTTGCCGAGCAGGTTTGCCCGATGGATCATTGGATGCATTGTACCGGTGAGGGTACCGCATCATGTTATAGAGATAAATATTTGTCGAGCAGTGATACCCTTGGGTATGCTCGCTGGGATGGCTAAGGCCATGTGATTGGTGGTAAGAGTAGTCATTGAGGAAACTACTCGCTTATTGTTGTGATGTGGGGAGGCATGGTTACACCCACCCTGAGGGTGTGGAATAAGTCCTAATGGATTAGGATTGCTTGGTAGTTAAGCAAGGACACCTGGATGTCCATTGTGCTTGGTGTTTTATAGATATGTTGGGTGATGACCCACAACTCTAATGGTTTGTACGGTATGGTATACCGGGTTGAGACGTGTGTCACGTTGGTAGTTGGTATAAGCCTATGGGGCCAGCGAATCGCTAGCCATGTATGGTTGCAGTACTTTGGTGGGCTGGTGTTAGCCTTTATGCTGCTCGTTGGATTCGAGATGGGTGAATCGTATGGCGATATGATGAGGGTTATGATAGACTCTTGTAGTCTTTATGTGACATGGTGATTGAGGTAGGGAATACCTCACGGGGACGTTTATACGCCATTGTTTTGAGGGACTTGTACTGGGACAACTCAATTTTGTTGGTATTACCAACGTGAGTGTCAACAAGTCATTGTTAGCTCTAGTTGAGCATCCTTGCATATGGCATGCAATGAGAGTCACAATGGTTTGTGAGATATAGTTAGTGGGGTGACACTACTATATTGATTTTGTCTCTTGGAGAGATTTGGATTGTACTGTCTTGGAGACAGCTTGCATCGGTCATGGATTGATTGTAAATCAGCCATGGTAAGCATTACTGGTGTTGGACCGAGTAATGAATTTCTTATTCGGTGAGACGTTTGAGGAGACGTCTCCGGGGAGATGCTCGATTGTGGAGTACTATGGCATTAGTACGGAGCATCGTTGGGATGTGTATACATGGCGTATACGGATTTTGGATCGGGTAATGGTGGTATTGATGCACTACTCTAACCAGTTGTGTATTTCTGGGTTCCGGGATATGGTTTGCTATAAATATATCCAGGTGTCCGAACGGTGATTCGATGATTGGAGGATCATGGATTCATGACTTTTTCCTTGAGAGGAAGGCGGTATTATTATACCTACCGGTTGAATCTTTTGGGGAGATTCGTTGTTTTTGTTCGTGTGGTGTTGATATTAAAATCACACCCTTTGATTTTAGTTTGTCAACCATCATTCTCCGTGGGGCGAGAATATTTGAGGTTTGACAGTTGGTCGTGGGATTTGGGTATGATTGGATATCCCCGAGTCTATTGCATTGAGTATACCTGTTGTGTTGGTGTATGGACATGTATGCCGTGTGTGTATACGAATGCCAACCTTATTTTGTTCCTTGTTGAACGTGAGTTGTATGCTTGGTTTGGTGAATCTACGGTGTGAGATTGTGGAACCTCGAGATCGGTAATCTCGATGGCACGATGCATTCTGATGAATGATCGTGAGGGTTGTTTGACTTCCCTGAGGAGGGATTGTCGTGTTTTGGAATCATGGTAATTCTTGTTGGATAAGTCGATAGCCTTCTTGTTTTAGGATTGTTGGATCCAAGGATAAATGAGGGATGGCCGGGATTCGAGTTTGTTTAGTGTCATGGTTGACACGTGTGTAGGAATGCAATTGTTTGTCTTGCATGTCCCCTGTGGAACTTGAAACTTTGTGGGGTCTTGATGGTGTGTCAGGACCAAGATACGATTTCTTGGAACCCACCGGTGTAAACATCCTCGGAGATGTGCTTTGTGTGGATCGGTGACCGTGGGTAACCCGATCCGGGTTGCAAGAGGTGCAACTACTCCTTTGGAGGAGATAGACTGGGAAGCGAAAACCGGATTTATTGTACGTATACGGTTGTATACTAGTGGTTTCCTTCGCAACGATGTGTTGAACATCGTGGGCAAATGGTGAAGATATCATGCCATGATATCTATGTCAGAGCTAAGGATGACTGTTTGATTCACAGTCGTTTGATTGATTTGATTTGTAGTCGTGGTAGACTGACTTCTGGGATGACTCGCTGACCGCTTTATTTTTAAACAAAAGATATTTCAAAGTGTAGTGTGAAGCGATTCTACCGCAAGTGCACGGTTGTCAAGTTTTAGTATAGTGAAAATTAAGTAAGGGTTGTCGAATCCACATGGACTAATGTATAAGTACCAAATAAGATTAATGAAATTATATTTAGCCTACGATTAACAAAGGTGATTATCTAATGCCAACTTGAACTAAGGACCGAAAAATAAACAAGAAACAATAAAATGAATGGTTCCGGATATGCAAAGGTAAGTTGCTCGAGAAATTTATCAAGCTCTTCGTTTAACTGTGTTATCTTTAATGATTCATTTGAATAAGCAAATTATCAACCAATTGATTCTAAAGGTGAAAGGTTTTCGCTATTATTCAATACACACTCTCGAGCTGTACAGAAACTAATATCAAATTAGAACAAGTCACTCTCGTGCACCTATTTACTAATTCAATATTGCATAAATCGTCAAAACCTTATTACTCTAAATCTCTCGATTCCAAGTTCTCACGTATGCGATATCATCTATCGATCTCAATCGTAACATACATCATAAATTAATAGAGCGTGTTACAACGTTATCTCTCGATCTCGGTTATAACTCTCAGATTCAATCAAAGTTAGCTAGGCTTTGATCTACACAAACATGAGTAATGTACATATCTTTAAGATCAAAAAGTGCCATAACAACTCCGAGTCAAGATTACTTTGAACTACTCTACAAATTTACTATCCAGCACTTCTCCACTAATGTAATTATTCCCTAGACTTGGATCAACAGGACTTTAAAAGCTTATAACGTTAGGCCTTTTGGTGTCGGCTCCAAAGAAAAGGTATGATGAATTCAAAGAAGAGAGTACAATAGAATCACTTCAATACTTTTTTCGCACACTATTGAGCTTCTCTTCAACTTTTTCTAGCCTTGGCCACTTTGGGTCTTATTTAAATTTTCTTTTCAAGGCTTTTCTCTACATCTTTTCTTTTTCTTTGCTCATTCTTTTGTTCATTTCATTTTTTCACAATGAACTTATCAACATATAACAATTTAATGCAATGAATGAGATTCATTATACTCCCTTAGGGGTGGGTAAAAATTTTCTTTTAGGCTCAATCCAAGGTAGGTATAATGAGGTTGCCAAGAATGTCGAATGGGGGTCTAATCATATGCAATGCATATACCATTCTTTTTCAATAAGGCACAAGAGGGGACACTAAGGAATAATGTATAACAGGTAGGCTTGAAAGGCTCAAACGGTCCAAAGATCGCCTAAATCATCTCCAAGTCAAGTTCCTAACTATAAGTTTCGCCTCAAAGTGCTTTCAAATAAATTGTAGAGTTATCTAAAATACTCAAGACTCATCATAGTTAACACAAATTTTCACTTTAATCAATACATACTTCACTCAATCATGACTCAATAAGTGCTCAAATTATTCCTCATTTTTGACATATGGTTAACAAAGGATATATACAAACAAGTTAAACATTTTCATGACTCCTATCTAGATGAGGATTAATTTCATCATGAATTACCGTTGCAAATCTAATTCTTCATTTCTCAAGACTAACTCACAAAAAAAATTTTTTGTTGGTAATGCTCAAAGATGAATCAGTCACAAAATCATGCAGTCATGCAAGTAGAGAAGCAAGACAAGTAGCAGAATGTGCAAAAACAAGATATATACAAATACTCAAAACCCCCCCAAACTTAGTACGTGATTTGCCCTCAATGAACAAGAAAAAATAAATAAATGCAAAGGCAAAAACACATACCATGACGATGATCGTCACTGATCGTCGTCCTCATCATGCTCCGGAGGGGGAACTGGGTAGTGGTGCTCCTCACCCTGATATGACGGAAATGGTGGGTACTCAGAAGGTGGAGGTGCATGCGGATGATAAGGTGCAAAGTGTGGCTTCGGCGGGAACTGGAAACCTGGAAATCCCTGGGCCATGGCAGTGTTCCATGCACTCTGATAGTGCATGAACTCCATCTGACGCTGAGCTACCTGCTCATGGTCCATCTGCAATGCTCTCTGCATGCTGTGAATGTCCCGCTGCATGCTGTGAATACTCTGCTGCCCCAGGCGAATATCTTGGAGATCCCTATGAAGAGAGTCCAATGTAACACGTGTACGCTCTGCAGCAGAGGATGATGATGCTCCAGCTTGTCTAGTGTCCCAGGGTCTTGGCTCGGCCCTTCGTCGGCCCGTAGGAGGTGGTGGGCCGTCCACAATGATCGGGGTCTTCGGCGGAAGTAGCTCCTCGTCTTCCCCCCATGTCACTCCGCATCTCTAACATAAAGCAGTGATCGTGGATGGAAACAGTAGTGCGGAGGTCGGTGGGCTGCTCCCAATCTCTTGAATGTGATCACTGATGATCTCGCCGAAGTCCACTTCCTTCCTTGAGAGGATGGCATATACCAGGACCGCTCTGTCTTTTGTCACCTCAGAAGTGTGGGTCGAAGGCATGACCCACGAGGCGACAAATGAGAACCATGCTTGGGCCTCTGGCGTCAAATGCTTTTTTAGAACCAACTGTGGTTCTCCTTTATCGTTCCTTTGCCAATCCACTCCCGGCATGCCAATAGCTGCCAATACCTCATCGTAGTCTATCTTGCTATTCTTGAAAGATTGGTATGCATAGTTGTGAATGAAAGGCATCCGGTAAATATTATTGATTGAGGCCTTGTCTACCAACACATCCTTCCCTCGAACATAAACCTTTACTTGGTGCCCTGGTTGAATTGTTCGAAGATTAGTGTAAAATTCCCTCACCAGTGGCACCACAGCATCAATCGTTGTCTGAACAAATTGAAACCACCCTTTTCGCCGTACTGTCCTAATGACAGGACACTCAATTTTTTCCATGCTCATTCCCCTTTCACGGCTCAGGGGTTTCTTATGATAGGTGGGATATAACTCAGCAGCTGTGGCATTGACAAACTTCTGTTCGTCATGCTCTTGCTCCGAAGTGGTTGCCTCTGCTTGTTTTTTCTTTTGTGAGGTTTCCGCTTGCTTGGACCTCTTTCTAGGAGCCATCTATGTGCTAGGTTATTCTTAAATATCTCAATTAACTTCAACTAACACCACACACAACACTGCAAATCCAACACCCTTCAACACCACAAAACTTCCTCCAAACTTAAATCCTTCCTAACCCAATTCTACTACACCAAGAAATTGCACCAAAAGATAAAAGCTTTGAGATTTGAAACCAATTACCACTTAAAAATCCGATCTTGGAAGAGTTTGGCACTTGGCTTGGATTTCCCTTTTGGATGCACTTCTACCCAATTTGACTTGTAATTCTTCAAATCTGCAATGAAAATCTCATTAGAACAAATATTACTTCCAAGATTTGAAGTAAATTGGAAATTTGATGGAATAAGGATGAGATTAGATGAAAAAAATTGGAAGAGGCGACTTGGGTTCTGTTGTGGAGAGGAGAGAAAGTGTTTTTTAAAGTGCAGACTGCTCTTCGGTGCCCTATTTTTTTTTCAAAATTTTCTCTCGCTCGATCGATCGGAAAAAATTTTCGATCGATCGAGCGAGGCAGTACTCAAATCCCAATTTAAAAGCTTTGGGCGATCGATCGAGGTTTTGTCTCGATCGATCGCCAACACCAGAAGACAAAATTTGATATTTTCTCAACAACTTTCTCTCGGGTTGCCTCGCCTACATCCTTATTGCTCTTGCTTCTACACCTGCAACAAAATTTAACGAATTCATTCCCAGACAAACTAAAAACAAAAATAATAACAAAATGTGATATCCCCGAAATGATTAATTGCAATTGGGCATTAATTGTGTTTATATGATTAATTATGGTGGTAATTAAGTATGTGTTGGATTTATTAATCTTATGGAAATGCTTAGTCACATGATAGAGTGACCCGGGAGGGCATTTCAGGGTACATGTTGTATATGTTGGAGAAATTGTTATTAGCATGCTTTAATTGCCATGGTTAGCAATTAATTGGAAATCATGAGTTTACTTGATATTTGGTGCATTTTGGATTAATGCTTTTAAAAATATCATGTTGGGGTGTTTTATACACCATGAGTTGTGGGATGCATTTTAATTTATTAACCCACTTTATTACCCCAAAACCCCCCACCATACATTTCACTATCACTTTTCAACTTTCCCAAATAACACCACCCAAACCCTTCTTTGCTCTCATTTTCGTTCTTGAACTTAAGGGTGGAGAGAAATCCTTGCAAAAAGTGGATTTGTGGAGTTTATTGGGAGATTTGAGATCCCCAAGAGGTATGGATACCTCATTGTTGATTTTGTAAGGTTTTGTTTAAGTTTGGTATGTTTTTGAAGGGTTTTAAAATGGGTTTGTATGAGTTGGTGTTATTTTTGGGTGAGTGTTAGATTTATGGTTGTATGATGTTGTTTATTGAAGATTTGTAGTGATTTGGTATGGTTGGTGTTTGAATATTTGAGGTTGTTTGAGTTTGGGAAGGAGAAGGGTGAATAGTGCCCGAAAATCGCATGTGCGAGACTCGGCGATCGATCGGCGCCTCCAGCGATCGATCGCGAGTTGCAGGGCTGAAGGCAGTGGCCTTCAGCGATTGATCGCGAGTTTGGCGCGATCGATCGGCGAGGTCGCGATCGATCGGCGCAAACTTGGCGATCGATCGCGAGTTGAAAATTTTTGTTGGGCGAGGCAGTGTGGTCTCGCGATCGATCGGGGCTATATGGCGATCGATCGCGAGACACCAAATTGGGTGTTTTTGGATATTTTGTGGGATTTTTGGTATTGGACTATTATTGGGTTCTAATATTGATTTGTGTGAATGTGTAGAACCATCCCAGGTGGCAACACAGCCAAGGAACTGAAGTCCTACCATATCCTACATTTTGGAAAGGTACGTAGAGGACGTACGGGCACCCAACGGTACATGTATCTAATATACTCATTGTTTATGCATTGTGGATGCGAGTATATATGTGATTATGCATTGTGGATGCAAATACATGTTGAATTATGCATGATGATTGTAGATGCATATGATTATTGGTGCACATCCCATGAGTCGTGGTCATCCCTTGATGATTTTAATGCTTGCCGCTATTTGTTTTGGTTCCGCTAAATGTGAAGCGAGGGGTGGGAGCGCCGCATGTCACATTTGAGCGTGGTTATCATATAGGGCTAGGAAAGGATATTTGCCGCTCAATGTGAGGCGAGGGGTGGGAGTACCGCTTGTCCATTGAAGCGAGGTTATTGTATGCCGCCTATATGTAAATAAGCGAGGGGCATTAAAATACATTGTGATGGACAGACTAGGGAATGGTGATCGGTATTTGATATTGATGAGATGGTATTGTATCATGACATGTCTAGACCATTAAAAATAATCTATTGATTATACTCATGAGTTATGGTATAGGGACAACCAAACTGGAAGCGTTTTGAAATGCATGGGAAAACAGGAAGTGTTTTAATTGTGTTTTATGCATTTACGCTTTATATTCATATTGTGTTGAATATGAATGATATTATTGCTCATGTTTGGGGGTTGTCCTTGTAGGTACACTTTTGGCATGATAGAAGGGCTAAGCGGGTTGAGGTGGTGAGCTTGTGGAGAATTCTTTTGAGACAGGAAGGACAGGATTAAATTTTTGTATAGTGTCTACTCTAGGAGTAGTGTAAAACTATAGTTGATAACATTCTTTTGATGGGGAATGTAATTAATCCATTGATAGTCCTCATTTTGGCATGTAATTCTTAAAGCTCATAGACTCAACACGATTAATTCACTCTGATCTTTTATATTAGCTCTATTTATGCCTTTGATCCGCACTTAAGGATTAGGGTCCTTACATTAGTGGTATCAGAGCCAGGTTAGAGAACCCGGGAACGAGTGAAGGGTAGCCTTAGCATGATTGGCTAGGTGCTTACATTTGAAGCATGTTTATGCATGTGGTGCATATTGATGTATATTCTGTTATACTAACATGCTTATTATAATTCCTGTTATCTAACGGCATAACATGTATATTTGTTTTGGAATTGTTGTTAACCTTTGTGTTACAGCATGGCTGCTATGAATGCGGGGAACCTTAACGAAGAAGTTGGCGATGTGGGCAGTGTTAACGCTAGCGTTGGACAAGTGAACCCTCTACCCCACCAGCAGTAGGCTTGGAGCCAGTGGCTCAGTTATTACTACCCGGTGAGATTAACTTGACTCAGTTTCTGTCTTACCACCCGCCCCGGTTTGAGGGAACAGAATCAGGGGAGGAAGCTGAGGAGTGGCTGGAAAGACTTGAGCAGATATTTGTGTCGGCTCCTTGTGCTGTTACAGCGTGGCTGAGGCTAGCGGAGTTCCAGTTAGCTAAGAAACCTCTAATGTCGTGGAGGGGCACTCTATTGGAGCTAAGAGCACTAGGTACTGTGATTGATTGGACACTCTTCAGGACCCGGTTTCTGAACCGGTACTTCTCCGCAGCGGCGAGACAGACAAAGGAGGACAAGTTTACAAGTTTGAAACAGGGGAACATGACAGTGTCAGACTATGCCACGCGGTACTCTTCGTTGCTGAGGTATGTTCCCCACATTGCCACCAATGGGCACGCAAAGATGAGGAGTTTTATGAAGGGGTTGCGACCGGAGCTCTATGACCGGGTTATCACCAATAACCCAACTTCGTTTGATGATGCTCTCACAAGGGCGGAGCTTGCCGAGCTTGGAGTGGGAGCTTATCCTAGTGCTATGCCACCACCAGTACCACAACAAAGGCAGACTAATGACAGCTTGAGGCCCCGGGGAGAGCCATTTAAACCTCGTGGTGCCTCTTCATCTTCACGGTTTGGTGGAAAGAAGTACTTTGGTCAGAAACAGGAGAACAAGAAGAGCAATTGGTCCGCCAATCGAGGGTCTTCACAAGGGAATAGACCAGGAGAGCCGAGGTGCGACAATTGTGGAGGGCCACATTCTTCAAGTAAGTGCCCTGCCTGTTATAGCTGTGGCAAGATGGGCCACATCTCTCGGTATTGCCCCACCCGGGGAGGACAGTCAGAGTTTCAGGGCAACAGGCCAAGGTTTGACGACAGGACTGTACACCAGAGGCAGCAGTTTGGGCCTCGACCATCGGAGGTCAGACAGTGGGACCGTCCTAGGGACAGGTGTATGCACTGACCAGAGAGCAAGCCCAGGCAGCCCCATAGGAGGTGATCGCCGGTACGTGTCATTTATTTACGTACCCTGCTTTTATTTTAATAGATACAGGTGTCTCCCACTCTTTTGTATCTGTTGGCTTTGTGGAGAGACACCATATGCGCACGTCTTCTCTACCCACGCCTCTCCTTGTCTCGACACCCACTGGAAGAAATGTCGTTGCTGATCAGTTCATGGCAGATTGCCTCATTTATTTTGAGGGCAACGAGTTAAAGACAGACTTGATTGTGTTGGGCATGTCGGACTTCAACTGCATCTTGGGCATTGATATTCTGAACAGATATCAGGCAGTGGTAGATTGCCGGCAGAAGACAGTGAAGTTCAGACCTGATTTGGGTAGTCAGTGGACTTTCTTTGGCAACGGTTCTCGTGCGAAGATTCCGTTGATTTCAGCGATCAAGATGACTCAGCTGTTGGAACGTGGCCACACGGGCTATCTCATCTATGCCATGGACACGTCTGGGAAGAATAAGGAATTAAGAGTTGAGGATGTACCAGTAGTAGCAGAGTTTGCTGATGTGTTCCCAGAAGAGATCCCAGGATTCCCACCTGCTAGGGAAGTTGAGTTTGGGATCGAGTTGTTACCGGAGACATCCGCTCTCTCTCGTGCACCTTACAGGATGGCACCGGCAGAGTTGAGAGAGTTGAAGGAACAGTTGCAGGATCTCCTTGACAAGGGATATATACGCCCGAGCGTATCGCCATGGGGCGCACAGGTTCTCTTTGTGAAGAAGAAGGACGGTTCGATGCGGTTGTGCATCGATTACCGGCAACTGAATAAGGCTACAGTAAAGAAAAAATATCCTCTCCCAAGGATTGATGATTTGTTTGATCAGTTGCAAGGTACCAGATTATATAGCAAGATTGATTTGAGATCCGGGTACCACCAGATTCGAGTCAGAGAGGAAGATGTACAGAAGACAGCGTTTCGGACTCGATATGGACATTATGAGTTCCTAGTGATGCCGTTCGGTGTGACGAATGCTCCAGCGGTCTTTATGAGCTTGATGAACAGAGTGTTTCAGCCGTATCTTGACCAGTTCGTCATCGTGTTCATCGACGACATTCTCATCTATTCCCGGAGTGAGGAAGAGCACGTGAAACACTTGAGGACAGTACTCCAGATTCTTCGAGATCACCAGTTGTATGCCAAGCTCAGTAAGTGTGAGTTCTGGTTGAGCAGTGTAGTATTTCTGGGGCATGTCATTTCTAGCAGTGGGATATCAGTGGATCCCAGGAAGATCGAAGCTGTGATGGAGTGGGCTGCCCCCACTTCTGTGCCTGAGATTCGGAGCTTCCTTGGTTTGGCCGGATATTATCGACGCTTTGTCGAGGGCTTTTCAAAGATTGCCAAGCCGTTGACACAGTTGACCCAGAAAGGAGTACCTTTCTTTTGGTCAGAAGCTTGTGAGGAGAGCTTCCAGGAGTTAAAGCATCGTTTGACGACGGCGCCAGTGTTAGTGATCCCTACGGAGAACTCCAGATTTGTTTTGTATACCGATGCGTCGCTCCAGGGCCTTGGGTGTGTACTGATGCAAGATAAGCATGTGGTAGCTTATGCATCGAGGCAGTTGAAGCCGCATGAGACTAGATACCCAGTCCATGACTTGGAATTGGCGGCTATCATCTTCGCCCTGAAGATTTGGCGACATTATTTGTATGGTACTTCATTTACCATATTCACGGATCACAAGAGCCTCAAGTTTTTATTCACTCAGGCGGAACTGAACATGAGGCAGAGAAGGTGGATAGACTTACTCAAGGACTATGATTGTGAGATTGAGTACCATCCCGGAAAAGCTAATTTGACAACAGACGATTTGAGCCGGAAAGTGAGGAGTTCTGCTGAGGACGTCATCCATTTGTCTGCCATGATGACCTCCTATTGCCATCTGGGCTATGACTTTGACATTAATGCATCACCTGTGTATGTAATGACCTTGTTAGCTGAGCCAGATATCTATGAGAACATCAGGAGAGCTCGGAGGTCAGATGATGAGGTTCAGAGGTGGTTATCTTTAGTACATCTTGGTCAGCCAACGAAATTCAGAGTGGCCGATGACGGATCTTTGAGATTGGGTGACCGTTGGGTGGTTCCGAGTACGCCGGAGTTGCGTA
Organism: Haberlea rhodopensis; assembly: GCA_907163345.1. Lineage (NCBI taxonomy): Eukaryota > Viridiplantae > Streptophyta > Magnoliopsida > Lamiales > Gesneriaceae > Haberlea > Haberlea rhodopensis. The sequence goes on along the minus strand of CAJQUN010000142.1, from coordinate 360,384 downwards.
GAGGGATCTTGGAGCGAGCTCATAGTAGCAGACTTAGCATCCACCCAGGCGGAAAGAAGATGTATAAAGATCTACGTGGTCAGTTTTGGTGAAAAGGATGAAATCTGATGTCGTCGCTTTTGTTAAGAGGTGTTTGATCTGCCAGCAGGTTAAGGCAGAGAGACAGAGACCTGGCGGCGAGTTGAGAAGCTTGGAGATACCGAAGTGGAAGTGGGAACACATTTCCATGGACTTCGTGACTCACCTGCCGAGGAGTGCTTCAGGCTTTGATGCTATTTGGGTGATTGTGGATCGATTGACTAAGATAGCTCATTTCATCCCCTATAGCATGACTTTCACCTTTTTGAGGATGGCGCAGTTGTACATTCGAGATGTGGTGAGATTGCATGGAATCCCCATTTCCATAGTGTCGGATCGAGATCCGCGATTCACATCTCATTTTTGGGAAGGTCTTCAGTCAGCCTTGGGAACTGAAGTCAGATTGAGCACTGCTTATCATCCACAGACGGATGGCCAGACCGAGCGTACTATCCAGACGCTCGAGGACATGCTAAGATCTTGTGTTTTGGAGTTCGATGTTTCTTGGCAAGATTCAGTGCCTTTGGTAGAGTTCTCTTATAATAACAGCTACCAGGCGAGTATTCAGATGGCTCCTTTTGAAGCTCTTTATGGTAGACGGTGTAGATCACCCTTGTGTTGGGATGATTTGGACCGCAAATCGGTCGGAGGACCGGAATTGATTCGGGAGATGGAAGAGAAGATAAAGATGATAAGGCAGAAAATGAAAGCAGCCCAGGACAGACAGTCAGCTTATGTGAACAAACGGCGGAGACCGTTGGAATTTCAGTTGGGAGATAAGGTCTTTTTGAAGATCTCGCCTTTCAGAGGTGTTGTGCGATTTGGGATGCGCGGGAAACTGTCTCCGAGGTATGTTGGACCGTACGAGATTTTGCAGCGCATTGGCACCTTAGCTTACCGACTAGCTCTGCCGCCTTCTTTATCTGGTATACATGATGTGTTTCATGTATCGATGTTGCGGAAGTATGAGCCGATCCGTCGCATGTTTTACAGCCTTCCGAAGTTCAATTAGAGTCCGATGTGTCTTATGTGGAACGGCCTGTCAGAATTCTGGATCGAGCAGACCGTAGACTTCGGAACAAAGTGATACCTATGATCAAGGTTCAGTGGGATCGCAGGGGTGTCGAGGAGGCTACGTGGGAGACGGAGCGGCATATGGTGCAGCACTACCCGGAACTATTCTCTGGTATGTGATTATGTTTAGTTTCTTTTGGGGGTAAGTGCATGTGATTTCGAGGACGAAATCTTATAAGTAGGGGAGTATTGTGATATCCCCGAAATGATTAATTGCAATTGGGCATTAATTGTGTTTATATGATTAATTATGGTGGTAATTAATTATGTGTTGGATTTATTAATCTTATGGAAATGCTTAGTCACATGATAGAGTGACCCGGGAGGGCATTTCAGGGTACATGTTGTATATGTTGGAGAAATTGTTATTAGCATGCTTTAATTGCCATGGTTAGCAATTAATTGGAAATCATGAGTTTACTTGATATTTGGTGCATTTTGGATTAATGCTTTTAAAAATATCATGTTGGGGTGTTTTATACACCATGAGTTGTGGGATGCATTTTAATTTATTAACCCACTTTATTACCCCAAAACCCCCCACCATACATTTCACTATCACTTTTCAACTTTCCCAAATAACACCACCCAAACCCTTCTTTGCTCTCATTTTCGTTCTTGAACTTAAGGGTGGAGAGAAATCCTTGCAAAAAGTGGATTTGTGGAGTTTATTGGGAGATTTGAGATCCCCAAGAGGTATGGATACCTCATTGTTGATTTTGTAAGGTTTTGTTTAAGTTTGGTATGTTTTTGAAGGGTTTTAAAATGGGTTTGTATGAGTTGGTGTTATTTTTGGGTGAGTGTTAGATTTATGGTTGTATGATGTTGTTTATTGAAGATTTGTAGTGATTTGGTATGGTTGGTGTTTGAATATTTGAGGTTGTTTGAGTTTGGGAAGGAGAAGGGTGAATAGTGCCCGAAAATCGCATGTGCGAGACTCGGCGATCGATCGGCGCCTCCAGCGATCGATCGCGAGTTGCAGGGCTGAAGGCAGTGGCCTTCAGCGATTGATCGCGAGTTTGGCGCGATCGATCGGCGAGGTCGCGATCGATCGGCGCAAACTTGGCGATCGATCGCGAGTTGAAAATTTTTGTTGGGCGAGGCAGTGTGGTCTCGCGATCGATCGGGGCTATATGGCGATCGATCGCGAGACACCAAATTGGGTGTTTTTGGATATTTTTGTGGGATTTTTGGTATTGGACTATTATTGGGTTCTAATATTGATTTGTGTGAATGTGTAGAACCATCCCAGGTGGCAACACAGCCAAGGAACTGAAGTCCTACCATATCCTACATTTTGGAAAGGTACGTAGAGGACGTACGGGCACCCAACGGTACATGTATCTAATATACTCATTGTTTATGCATTGTGGATGCGAGTATATATGTGATTATGCATTCTGGATGCAAATACATGTTGAATTATGCATGATGATTGTAGATGCATATGATTATTGGTGCACATCCCATGAGTCGTGGTCATCCCTTGATGATTTTAATGCTTGCCGCTATTTGTTTTGGTTCCGCTAAATGTGAAGCGAGGGGTGGGAGCGCCGCATGTCACATTTGAGCGTGGTTATCATATAGGGTGAGGAAAGGATATTTGCCGCTCAATGTGAGGCGAGGGGTGGGAGTACCGCTTGTCCATTGAAGCGAGGTTATTCTATGCCGCCTATATGTAAATAAGCGAGGGGCATTAAAATACATTGTGATGGACAGACTAGGGAATGGTGACCTGGTTCGATCGATCGAGAAATATTCTCGATCGATCGAGACTCCGAAAATCCAACTTCCTCAATTTCAACTCTTTCTTGCCTCGATTTCGCCATTTTTCTTCAGTTTAGCTCATTTCTTCCATTTCCAACAAATTTTCCTGAAATAGACAAATAAACACCAAAAAGCATAATATCATCCAGGAAAAAGTATGAAAAATGGGAAGAAATTACAGCTAAAAACACTTAAAATCTAATTCTATCACTCGCATCGAGGTATGTTCTTGTCTTTGGGGTTTTATGTGGTTTGGGGGTTTGCTCTATTTTAAAGCATGGTGTGAGATTAGTGTACTCGCGGTTGGTAATTCGATTCGGATGTGGTCAAGAATCGAGGTCGTGGTTTTATTTTGGTTGGTGAAGCCTTGGTGTTACGTGGAGTACACCGGTACAATTTCGAGGACGAAATTTTTATTAGTGGGGGATAATGTGGTTTTATTTTGGTTGGTGTAGCCTTGGTGTTACGTGGAGTACACCGGTGCAATTTCGAGGACGAAATTTGTGATGACCAGAGATTAGGGATGTTAATCCCGGAGTGTTAATAACCCCTAAAGTTGTTTTACGTGGCGACTTGGAGTTTAATCGCGGTGTTGGGCCTTCTGGGCTCATTTATTTGGGTAGTTGGGATTGTTGGATCCCGAGGTTGAGATTGTATTCTCATTACGGTGAAAAATCTAAGAGTTGAGTTGTTGAAGTGTCTCGGAATCTCGGGTGCTTGTGTGAGCACCGGTAGGGGGTTTTGGAGTTAGAGAGAGAGTTTTTGAAAACAGATGATTTTTAATGAATCATGATGTATTTGTGGGGCTATTAGTATTTCGGGGTATTTTTGCTATAAATACCAGTTGAACCGAGATTTTAATAAAAATTTCATTTCAGCACCTTATCTCTCTCTCCCTCCCGCGTCGCCCATTCCCGATTTCCCCAACCCCCGCGGCTTCAGGCCGTGCGCCCGCCGCCGTCCGGCCGCCGTTCGGCGCGTGCGACCCGCCACCGGCTTCGTCTCGTCGAGGCGCAGCTATCCCCTTCGGCAATTGAGAGTTTCGTCGCGTTTTGAAGTCGGATTTTGCAGGAAAGCGCCGATCCCCAATTCCTAGGGTTCATTGATTTCGAACGATTTACTTCCGATTTTCGATTGGGTAACCTCCCTTACCCGTTTTTCGTCATTATCGTGTATTTCCCTGCTATTTTTGGGTGGATTTGGTTCGAATTTCTTGCTGTTGGGCGTGAGGTTTTGGTTCGAAAATTTGTTGCTTTAATGGTTCGAATTTGAATGTTGTTTGAGGGGTTTATGTTCGAATTTTTGGGGGTTTTTGGCAAGGGGTGATGGTTCTTGCTATTGATAGATTTATTACATATTTTAGATGTATTACGGTGTTTAGTTTGGGTTCGATTTGTGTTGTGAAGGTTCGAAAATTTGTGGGGTGTTCTTGAGCAATTTTCGATAATGGTTAATTGTCGTGTGTTGACAATATTTTTGAGGGTTATGGGTGTGCTTGAGCATGGGTTGCATGTTCGTAAATAATTGTGAATTATTTATCGTGTTAGCACATCGTTCCTCGGGGCATAGAACTCGAGCAAGGTTTGGCTCGGACTTCGGAAATTTAAGGTACGTGCGACGTACGAGCATTACTTTATATAAGAGCATTTGTGAAATGCATAATGTGTTTTAATTGCATTAGATGGATGTGGGCATGGCTATATATATATGTGTTGAAATGACTATGGAACGACCTAGTCTTGACATCGCTGCCACAAGTGTGCGTAATACTAGAGTAGTATAACCTTACATGAGATATGGGGTACTGGGTTTATATGACTATTGTAGGGCATTTGAGATGCCTGAGAATGATCGTGGAATCATGTATTCATTATAAGACATGTGAGATGTCTAAGTATAAATGAGAATTTGTAAAATAAATGCTAGGCATTTGAGCTATCTGTGATTGGTAGCAAAGTTGAAAATCAATATTAGATATCGAGATAACTATATTTGTGTGTATAATGAATTTGGAATCATTAATTATTGATACTTGAGAATCAGGCATGCTATGAGTTAAATCAATTTGTTGATTTACTGATTTTTGAGATTTGATGAGTTTGATGATTGTGAGAACAGGGACAGTACACGGAATCCCGGATGAGGACGTTGCCATCCAGGGAGTATCGTTTAAAATTCATTAGTGTTTACTTTTGTTGTAAATTATGAATTTCATTATTGTGATAATGGGATTTTGTGTATTGGTATGCTCACCCCGTTGGGGGCTGTCTCTGTTGGGGCAGGTGAACAGGTACATCGATGGCTGTGGAGCTGAGCTCGAGCTGTTGATTGGATGTACTCACAGGATCGTGGTACCAGGGCTTGATGGAGCACGGTATCGTATAGAGTACTTATATACACCCGAGGTTTATATACACATTTATGATGCTCGCATGTGAGCACGGATATTATTGTATATGGGTTGTATATAAAGGCATGATCCTTTCTCTCTTTCATCATATGTTTGCATGCAATTAGTGGTAGAATTGCTAAATGATTTGAGAGCCATTAGTGTATTATGCGGGTGTTGAAAACCCACTTTAGTTGTCTTATTGTGTGGTGTCTTCCCTGGCTGGGAATTTACTTAGTGTTCTGTATTTCTGTTGAGTATTGTGTTTTCCCTGGCCGGGAATTATATTATGTGATGTGCTTTTGTTTTGGGATAGCTCAATTTATGGGGAGACTCTGCCCAAATTTTATAAAAGTCCACAATGTAAAAAGTGGCAAAAAGGGGATGGTAATGGGCGAACTTGATGAGTCTATATGTTGTTAGGATGATGATCTTATAACATTGAGTATTAAAGAAATTTTGTAGTTGCCATTCAATGGTAAAGTATCATCTGAGTTTCCCCATTGATTTTATTGAAAGCATGTGCCACACATAATGATTAATACACTAATTAAGGGTTAAGGGCTTGGGGTCCTTACAAAATTTTTATTAGTGGGGGATAATTGTGATGTCCTGGGATTATTAGTGTTAATCCCAGAGGGTTATTAATCCTTAATGGATTTTTTTTATATAGTGGCAATTAGGAATTATTTATGGTTTTGGTCTCCCGAGTTTGTTAAATCGGGCATTTAGGATCGTTGGATCCAAAGGTCGAGATTGTATTCTCAATTTGGTGAAAAACCTATGATTTAGGTTTTTGGTGAGAGTCGGGATCCGGGATGCATTCGTTGCATGTTGGGAATTTTGGTTATTGGTATGATTTGATCGGAGTGGGTTTTAATTATTTAATTAAAACATGACTAATGTGAGTCTTAATGCATAATTGGAAGAGGGGTTTTGAAATGTCATGTTGGACATAATTTTCATACCATACAATTATCTAATAAATGTTAGAAAAATATTAAAAGAACCATCCCCCTCCTTTACATCCCATCCACATCATTCTATCACCTTTATCTTGACCTTGCCATCACCTCATCCAAACCCACCATTTTCGTTCCTCAACATGAAAGGAAGGAGAAAGCTTTGGAAAAGAGCCATTTTCATGATTTCTTGCTAGAATCTTGAAGCTCAAAGGGTAAGCTACCAACCTAGCAAAGTTTTGTTGTATATTGGTTGGTTTTGGTGTTGTATCTTGGGGTTCAAGGGGTAGATCTTGTTCTAACATTGTTGTATGTGTTGGGGGTTAGGTTTTGTAGTGTTTAGATTGTTTTTGGTTGGTTTTATGTTGTAAATTGAAGTGGGTTTGAGTTATAGGTGATTTGGTGTTGCAACATTATGATTATTGGATTGGTGGTATTGGTATGCTCACCCCGTGTGGGGGCTGTCTCTGTTAGGGCAGGTGTTACAGGTGTAGCAGCAGCTTTGGAGTTGAGCCCGGGCTGTTGATTAGAGGTACTTCCAGGATTGAGGTACTAGAGCTGGTTGGATAGGCACATAGATCCAGAGTTGAGATCGAGTTGCGCTTGGAATGTGCTCCCAGGGTCGAAGCACTAGTGACGGTATCCAGTAGAGTGTTTTATACATTAGATACACGCGTGTTCATTGGGTGCTCTTACATGAGTACATTTTACGTGTATATGGAATGTATAAATGGGCTACGGCTCTTCTCTTTTCATTCATGGTTTGCATGCAATTAAATACGGAATTGCCAAATGAACTGAGAGCATGTTAGTGTATTTTAAAGGTTCATGTTATATAAATAATCTTGGTTGGGGAATTTGAATATTATGCGGATAGAATGCAAGAAATTTTCTGGATAGCATATGGTGTTGCACTTGTACATGGCTTTTCCCCATGATAACATGATTATATGCACTAATGGTATGGATTAATACACTAATAACGGGTTAAGGGCACGGGGGTCCTTACAGCTTTAGTGTAGAAGTATGTGGCTTAGACTTAACAAGGACTTTCTTGTTCTTCTTGTAGCCTTTAGCTTTAGTCTTTCATTTGCTCTTATTCACAATAAGAACATTTGTAGGCTTAGACTTCTTGCTGTTAGCTTCAAAAGTTCTTAGCATGCCAAGCAACTGTGGTAGAGTCTTTTTCAATTTCAATCATATTGTAATTCAAGACAAATTGACTGAAGCTTTCAGGCAACGATTGCAAGATCACGTCAGTGGCCAACTCTTGGTCCATTGGAAAACCCAGCTTCTACAGATTCTCAATGTACCCAATCATCTTGAGTACATGAGTTCCAACTAGGCTTCCTTCTACTATTCTACACTGGAATAACGCTTTAGAGACGTCATACCTCTCTTGTCTTGCTTGTTGTTGGTACAGTTGCTTTAGGTGCTCGATCATATCGAACGACTCCATTTCCTCATGTTGCTTTTGAAGCTCAGAGTTCATGGTGGCAAGCATAAGGCACCCAACATCAAGTGCGTCATTTTGATGCTTCTTGTAAGCGTCTCTATCGGTTTTAGCAGCCGTCAAGGGAGGTTCCTCAGCAGATAAGGGTTCCTCTAGGACATATTGCTTTTTCTCTTGTTTGAGGACAATCCTCAAATTCCTATACCAGTCTAGGAAATTAGTCCCATTAAGTTTGTCCTTCTCAAGGACCGATCGCAATGATAGTGTGCTTGTAACGTTGTTGGTTGCCATGGATATCTACAATATAAATATGCAAAATAAGTTTATGCTTTTAATCATTTAATATGGTCTTATATTAAATGACACTCCCACTATTTTGTTTAAAATTATCAACCCTCGAAAACTTTAGTGGGCCAAGATCCATATTTCACTTAATCTTGAGTTAGCTTTGGCTAATCGCCCAAGACTCGGTTATTTAGGTAGACAACTCTTTGTCAATTACACTCACACGCAATTCTTGGATGGTTGGACGAACAACGCTTTTTTCAAATTCATCTAATGAATTATTTTCCAACCCCATGCCTCTACGTTCTCGATCCTATTGAGATAACGCTAGTTAAGTCGAACCCAATTTTAAAATAACACGGATATCACTTTTATCCTTTTGCGCCTTACTAAGATTGTCATGGTTCTTTGCTTTGGCAAACCCACACATGTTCAATCGAAGTCTTGACGAGTATTTTTAATTGGAAGGCATCTTGAGAGGGATTTATTGATCTCATGATTTTATTAATATTGAAAATATGTCTGCTACATATATGAATATATACATATCTACATATATGTATATCAAGCATCAATATTAAATAAAACATTAAACATGCATTTCATACATGTGAGACCCCGATATCTCAATATACTAATAGGTGCGATTAAGAGAACTAAACATTCATATGAATAAATCAGAGTAAAGAGTCATGTTGATTTTCCTGAGCTTAAGGAATACAGTAGCAAAAGTTTCAAAAGGGATTCACAATATTCCTACAAAAGGTGCTACATTATAGTCTTATTCTACCACAAGTAGAAGCTATATAAAATTTTCTCAAATCTTGTAGCTAATCCCGTAACTCTCCTTATAGCTCAGCTTCTACTTGTGGTAGAATAAGACTATAATGTAGCACCTTTTGTAGGAATATTGTGAATCCCTTTTGAAACTTTTGCTACTGTATTCCTTAAGCTCAGGAAAATCAACATGACTCTTTACTCTGATTTATTCATATGAATGTTTAGTTCTCTTAATCGCACCTATTAGTATATTGAGATATCGGGGTCTCACATTTAGTGGTATCAGAGCAGTGGTTAGATAACCAGGGAAGAGTGAAGGGTAGCCTTTAGAGACAAGTTGGCTAGGTATTCATTGTTGGGCATGTTATGCATGTGATGCATATTGTTGTATAAGTATTATACTAACATGCTTTTGGATATGATACTCTTGTTATCTAACGGCTTATACTATGAACTGCTTTTGGTATTGTTGTTAACTCTTGTGTTGCAGCATGACGGCTATTAACCCGGAGAACCTCAATGAAGAGGTAGGGGATATGGGCAGTATGAATGCTAGTGTTGCTCATGTGAATCCTTTACCGCCACCTGCTGTGGGAGTAGAGCCCAGTGCACAGATGTTATTACCCGGGGAGCTCAGTTTGACACAGTTTCTGAATTTCCGTCCACCCATGTTTGAGGGGACCGAATCTGGAGAAGGGGCCGAAGAGTGGCTAGAACGGATAGAGCAGATACTTGTGACTGCGCCCTGTGCACGTACCGCATGGCTGAGGTTAGCCGAGTTTCAGATGGCGAAGAAGCCTTCTATGTGGTGGAAGACCACTGTGGTGGAGCTGAGAGCTCAGGGCATGGTAGTAGACTGGACTGTATTCAGGACCCGGTTTCTTAACCGGTATTTTTCTGCCGCTGCTAGACAAGTCAAAGAGGACGAATTCACTAACTTGAAGCAGGGAAACATGTCAGTTTCAGACTTTGCCTTGCAGTATTCCTCACTGTTGAGGTATGTCCCCCATATTGCTGTGAGCAGCCATGCAAAGATGAGGCATTTCATGAAAGGACTCAGGCCAGAACTATTTGACCGGGTTATCTCCAACAACCCTAGCTCTTTTGATGACGCCCTGACACGGGCAGAGTTAGCGGAAATTGCAGTGGGAGCATACAAGGATGTTGTACCCCCTCCAGTACCATCACAGAGGCCTGTTGCTGATAGTTTGAAACCACGAGGAGATCAGTTCAAGACTCGTGGAGCCTCATCATCTTCCAGATTTAGCGGGAAGAAATCTCAGAGTCAGAAACAGAGCAATCGAGGACCTACACAGGGGAGTAAGGCAGGAGGGGACAGGTGTGACCGCTGTGGAGGATTTCACTTGTCACGTGACTGCCGAGGCTGTTATGTTTGTGGCAAGGTGGGCCACTTAGCTAGGAACTGTCCCAATCGGGCAAGTCAGACAGACTCAGGGCCGAATAGGCCAAGATTTGATGCTGGGAGGGCACCACCGAGACAGCAGTTTGCGCCTCGACCGCAAGGAGGTCAGGCGGCAGGACCACCGCAGGGTCAGGTGTACGCACTGACTAGGGAGCAAGCTGAGGCAGCCCCAGAGGAGGTCATTGCTGGTACGTGTCATTTATTTACGTACCCTGCATTTATTTTGGTAGATACAGGTGCTTCTCATTCTTTTGTATCTGTTGCCTTTGTGGAGAGACACCACTTGTGCTCGTCTCTGTTACCCACGCCTCTCATGGTCTCGACACCCACGGGGAAGCATGTGATTGCGGATCGGCTGTTGTCTGATTGCCTCATTTATTTTGAGGGCAATGATCTGAGGGCTGATCTGATTCAGTTAGAAATGGCAGACTTTGACTGTATTATCGGCATTGATGTGTTGAGCAGATACCGAGCTGTGGTAGACTGTCGGCAGAGGACTGTTCGTTTTCTATCTGATCAGGGGTTCCAGTGGACTTTTTATGGGGACGGCTCTCGTCCAAGGATTCCAGTGATCTCAGCGGTTAAGATGTCGCGGTTATTGGAGCGCGGCCACACCGGTTACATCATTTATGCGGTGGATGTATCTGAGGAAAAAGAAGTGAGAGCCGAGGACATTCCAGTTGTGGCGGAGTTCATTGATGTGTTCCCAGATGAGATTCCGGGATTTCCGCCTGTCAGGGATGTTGAGTTTGCTATTGAGCTGTTACCGGGGACATCAGCCATTTCTCGTGCCCCATACAGGATGGCACCGGCAGAGCTGAGGGAACTAAAGGTACAGTTACAAGAGCTCCTTGACAAGGGATACATTCGTCCTAGTGTATCGCCTTGGGGTGCACCAGTCTTGTTCGTGAAAAAGAAGGATGGATCAATGCGTCTGTGCATTGACTACAGGCAATTGAACAAGGCTACAGTGAAGAACAGATATCCACTCCCGAGGATTGATGATCTGTTCGACCAACTTCAGGGTACAGAGGTGTACTCGAAGATAGACTTGAGGTCAGGTTATCATCAGGTACGGGTTAGAGCTGGTGATGTTCAAAAGACGGCTTTTAGAACTCGATACGGACACTATGAGTTCTTGGTGATGCCTTTCGGTGTAACAAATGCACCTGCAGTTTTTATGAGCCTGATGAACAGAGTATTTCAGGAGTACCTCGATCAGTTTGTGATCGTATTCATTGATGACATCCTCGTCTATTCAAGGAGTGAGGAGAATCATGCCAATCATCTGAGGATAGTGCTCCAGATCCTCAGAGATCATCAGTTGTACGCTAAACTCAGCAAGTGTGAGTTTTGGCTGAGCAGTGTTGCATTCTTGGGCCATATTATATCACGAGAAGGGATTTCAGTAGACCCGAGGAAGATAGAGGCAGTTATGGATTGGTCTACCCCTACTTCAGTCAGTGAGATTCGGAGTTTTCTTGGGTTGGCTGGCTATTATCGACGTTTCGTCGAGGGTTTCTCAAAGATCGCCAAACCACTTACACAGCTGACTCAGAAGGGAGTCTCTTTTTGTTGGTCAGAGGCTTGTGAGCAGAGTTTCCGGGAATTGAAACACAGACTGACTACTGCACCAGTTCTTGTGATTCCCAAGGAGAACAAAGGATTTGTTCTTTATACCGACGCATCGCTACAGGGCTTAGGATGCGTACTGATGCAGGACAGACATGTTGTGGCTTATGCTTCGAGACAGTTGAAGCCACATGAGACGAGGTATCCAGTCCATGATTTGGAGTTGGCAGCTATAGTTTTCGCCTTGAAGATATGGCGACACTACTTATACGGTACCTCATTCACCATCTTCACTGATCACAAGAGCCTGAAGTTCTTGTTTACACAGGCTGAGCTGAACATGAGACAGAGGAGATGGATGGATCTATTGAAGGATTATGATTGTGAAATCCTATACCATCCCGGGAAAGCAAACTTGACAGCCGACGCCTTGAGTCGGAAGGTGAGGAGCACAGCAGAGGATGCCATGTACCTATCAGCTATGTTGGGCTCCTACTGCCATTTGGGATTCGATTACGATGTATCTACTTCACCAGTACAGGTTTTGACCTTGCTAGCTGAGCCGGTTATTTATGATCACATCAGGAAGGCTCAGGGGACCGATGTAGAGATTCAGAGATGGATGTCAGTGGTCCATTCAGATCAGCCATCGAGATTCAGAGTGGCTGAGGACGGTTCTTTGAGACTTGGCGATAGATGGGTGGTTCCAAATACACCCGAGTTGCGCCAGGGTATCTTACAGCGAGCTCATTGCAGTAGGATGAGTGTTCACCCAGGCGGGAAGAAGATGTATAAGGATCTACGCAACCAGTTCTGGTGGAGGCGTATGAAACAAGATGTCACCTCATTTGTCAAGCGCTGTTTGATTTGTCAACAGGTGAAGGCTGAGAGGCAGAGGCCTGGAGGTGAACTAAGGAGTTTGGAGATACCCGAGTGGAAGTGGCAGCACGTGTCGATGGACTTCGTGACCCACTTACCGAGGACTGTTTCGGGTTTTGATGCCATCTGGGTAGTCGTGGACAGATTGACTAAAGTGGCTCATTTCATTCCTTACTGTATGACATATACGCACTTGAGGATGGCACAGTTATATGTCAGAGATATAGTGAGACTACACGGGATTCCTGTTTCGATAGTGTCTGATCGAGATCCACGGTTCACATCTCACTTTTGGGAAGGTCTGCAGAAAGCTCTAGGTACGGAGTTGAGGCTGAGCACAGCCTATCACCCTCAGACAGACGGACAGACTGAGCGTACGATACAGACGCTCGAGGATATGTTGAGAGCTTGTGTGTTAGAGTTCGACATATCATGGCAGGACTTGATAGCCTTGGTAGAGTTCTCTTACAACAACAGCTACCAGGCAAGTATACAGATGGCTCCTTTCGAGGCCCTCTATGGTAGGCGTTGTAGGTCACCCTTGTGTTGGGATGACTTGGACCGTAAGTCGGTTGGAGGACCAGAGTTGGTTCAGGAAATGGAAGAGAAAGTTAAGGTTATCAGACGAAAGATGAAGGCAGCTCAGGATAGACAGGCAGCATATGCCAATCAGCGGCGGAGACCGTTGGAGTTTCAGTTGGGCGACAGAGTTTTTCTGAAGATCTCACCCTTCAGGGGTGTGGTACGGTTTGGTATGCGGGGGAAGTTGTCTCCTAGATACGTGGGGCCGTATGAGATCTTACAGCGTGTGGGTACTCTGGCGTACCGTTTGGCCTTACCGCCTTCTCTGTCGGGTATACACGATGTATTCCATGTGTCTATGCTGAGGAAGTATGAGCCGAATCCTTCACATGTGTTACAGCCTTCTGAGGTTCAGATTGAGTCCGATGTTTCCTATGTGGAGCGGCCTATCAGGATTTTGGATAGGGCAGATCGCAGACTGAGAAACAAAGTTATACCTATGGTCAAAGTTCAGTGGGATCGTAGGGGTGTCGAGGAGGCCACGTGGGAGACGGAGCGACACATGGTGCAGCACTACCCAGAACTGTTTTCTGGTATGTGATTTACGTTTCATTTTATTTTGGGTAAGTGCATGCTGATTTCGAGGGCGAAATCCTATAAGTAGGGGAGTATTGTGATATCCCCGAAATGATTATGTGTTATTTAAACATTAATCATTGTTGTGAAATTTATGGTACTAATTCTTGTGATGAATTAATAATATTGGGAGATGCATGTAAGGGTGCATGTGTTACATGTTGGGATTTTGGGGATTGTGGCATGTTTAATTTGGGGTGTGTGTTAATCGTTTTGGTAAAGTATATTTTAAATAGGAATTGAAGTATTTTAATGAGAAAATACTATAAAATATCATGTGAGGATATTTTAATACATCGTGCGAAATACCGGGACCAAAACATAACACATAACATAAACCCACCACAAACCACCCCCCCTTGACCCATACCCTGCTGCCAGCTGCAGCTTGCCCATACCTCTTTCCTCATCTCCCACTCCACCTTGTCATAGCTGAAATCACTCCATTCTCTCCAACTTTTTCGTCCAACATCTGGTAAGGGAAAACAAGAGGAGATCCACCATTTTTCTTGCTTGGAAAGCTTGCAAAAATCGGAGCCAAAAGGGGTGAGGAACCATTTCTGGGTTTGAAGTTTTTGTTGTTGAGTTCATACTTTGTTTAGTGTGAAAAATGGCATGTTAGGTTAGGTTTTGTTAAACCTTCGATTCATGTTCATTTATGGTGTGTTTATGAAGCTTCCAGTATTTTTCCTTGAGCACATTACATGTTTTATGTGGTAGATTTAAGCATGTAAAGTATGGTGTTCGAAAATCTGGGTAGATATTTTCCCCTGTTTTTCTGGAAATATGTGATCTGGGAGTGATATTGAAGGGGTGGTAATATGCATGTTAGAAGGGTTTTTGAATGAACCTTCGATGTGAAAATATGCATGGTAGTTTGATGAAACCCTTAACATTTTTATTCGAGCAAATTGCATGACTTATGTGGTAGATTTCGTTGCTTGAAAGTGTGTACTCAAAAATCTGGGCAGGAAGACAATGCCCTGTTTTCAGAAAATGTTGAATGAGTACTGATGTTCATGGGTGATTTTAATGCATGTGGGTTTGTGGTTGGGGTACAATCTTGATGTAAATACACTCAGAGTAATGTGTTTTAAATACTAGCATGTTAGTATTGGCATGTTGTATGTCTTACATGTTAGAAGGAAAGGTGTGATTATCGGTGTTGAACATGCTGGAAAAATTATCGCGCACAGACCAGGTGGCGATCGATCGCCACAAATGGCGCGATCGATCGCCGAGGTCCAGTAGCCAAAATCAAAGCCACGCGATCGATCGCCATGAAAGGCGCGATCGATCGCCATGGGACAGTGGAGTTTGGCGATCGATCGCCAAGGGGTAGCGATCGATCGCCAGAAGCAAAATCTTGAAATATTGTTTTTTTGTTGGATTTTTGATTTTGGATCATATATTGGCATCTAATATTGTGTTGTACACTGCTGTAGAGCCTTCACAGACGGCTACACAACGCAGGGGATAGAGTCCCACCACACACTACTTTTTGGAAAGGTACGTAAGCGACGTACGGGCATCCCAACGGTAACATGTATTTATGTTTTGTCTGCATGACACATGATGAATGCAATGTGATGCATTATTGAGTTGATACATGTTATTATGCATTGTTGTTGCATATTATGCATTGTTGTTGCATATTGTGATGTGGGATAAAGAGATGTATTCCACGAGTCAGGGCGATCACGGTTAAGGTGTTAATGCTTACGCTTTACCGCTAAAAATGTGGAGCGGGAGGGGGGAGGCTCGCTTGCACATGGAGGCGGGTATATACTATACTGAGCGAGGATGAGATACCGCTAGTATAAAGAAGCGAGGATGAGATACCGCTTGTTTTGAGATTATAAAAGCGGAGAAGTATTAAAATAACCGATGATGACTGACTCAAGAAAAAGAGGAAATGTCATGACATTCATTTGTGAAACCATACATTCATATAATGTGTTATATTATGAATCATGGTACAGGGACAACCAGTGGGCATTGTAAATGAGATGGAAATACAGGAAGTGATTTGTATTTTATGATTGTGCATTTACGCCTTATTTTCATATTATGTTGAATATGAATTGTGATATGCTCATGTGTTGGGGGTTGTCTTTGTAGGTGCTTTTGATGTTGAGAACCAGGGTCGGGGTTGAGAAGCTGAGCTATAAGGAGAGTTACGGGATTAGCTACAAGATTTGAGAAAATTTTATATAGCTTCTACTTGTGGTAGAATAAGACTATAATGTAGCACCTTTTGTAGGAATATTGTGAATCCCTTTTGAAACTTTTGCTACTGTATTCCTTAAGCTCAGGAAAATCAACATGACTCTTTACTCTGATTTATTCATATGAATGTTTAGTTCTCTTAATCGCACCTATTAGTATATTGAGATATCGGGGTCTCACAATACATCAACATAAAATAAACGTGACATGGTTATAGCCCCAACTAATGATTTTCTCAAGCCAATGAGAAAACACTATAAGGTCAACCTAAGGTAACTTCTCCAAGCACCTCTATTTCTCCCTTTTGTGAATGGCCTCATCTTTCCGGCACCTTGGTCCATCTTCATTGATCTCCATCAATAAAATAAACTATACTATATAACATTTACAAGATATAGAGAATTTCTCGAGTCACATTCGAGGGGAACATAGGGGAGGGATAACATTTAGGAAAAATAGAGAAGGTACGACTCGCAGGCCTTAATAAATTACAAACATTCACAAAATCCTATCTAATAGGTCATAGGGCTATAACCATGCACCATGCTCAAACAACACATAAAACATGCTATAACATTTAATTAATTAAATTCTAAACATTTTAAAATTTAATTCTAATTAAAACTGTAAAATAAAATTTTATGAAAATTATCGTACGCTCGGGATATCACATGCCACGAATACTTGGCGCGTCACAAGCCATGGACCATATGGGCTCTAAGACCATAACCACATGGCTGGACCATTGGTAGCGCTTATCGCGTACGCCCAAATTAACCCTTCTTCAGTTAATAGCAACAATATGTAGTATCGGAAGTAGGGATCGATCCCACAGGAAAGGTGAATTTATTTCGTGCCAATTATCAAACAAATAGTGACAATGGGAGTTTGGATTGGATTACTACTACTTAGCGAATATCAAACTAATAAACGAGTTTAACTAAAACGATTAAAACTTATGGGATTAAAGCGATTCTTGATTTTCAGGTAACCGTACTTTTGGAAAATTATCTTTTAGCCATCAAATCAAAACATTCGAATTCTTTCGATTATCTATCGACTGGAAATTCAATTCCTACTCATCTTATTCTTAGTCAAAGAGAAAACAGCATTCAATTCGACCCTGACCAAATCTATAATCACCACTACAGCCATTAATGATTAAATCAATGATAGTTTTCAAAACTAATGAGTTCGATAAATCTAATCAATGAAAACTACAGCCGTTAAAATTAATTACTCAACCGTTTCTCCTAAGAATTCAATAATACCTACATCCGGTTAATTATTGATCTTAGTTGTATCTTAACAAACTATCGATTATGTACTTGAATATTAGGTGATCGGTCTAATACACAAACACAACAATCATGGAATTCGAAATTTGAGAAACAAATTGAAATCCAAATCTAATTCAACAATCAAACCGAATTCTCATAAAGGTTCAAATCCAAAAGTAGGTATCCCTTCAACCAAGAATCAAAGGGTTTTAGCCTAGCATAATTGAATCTAAAATCAACAAAATATCATTCGAAAACATTAAATAAATAAAGGAGAAGAAATTACTAATAATAGTCACGATTCCGGATTGTCGATTCCGGTCCCGTTCTTCGTTGTTCTTGACAAAACTTCAAAGAAAATTAATCTAAAATCTCCAATTATTCTCAAAGTAAGAAAAACTATCAAAAACTGCTGCTAATGAGGCTTAGTCTCGAGTTTTAGGGTATGGGAGTGATAAAAATGGGATACAATCTTTTAAACATGGTAAAAGACTCAATTTCCTAATTTCCGGACTCTTCGGCGATCGATCGCCTGATGTGTGGCGATCGATCGCTAGTTTATTTTTTTTTCAGCGAATTTCTTGAGGCGATCGATTGCCACTTTCTCGGGATCGATCGCTGGGCTCCAGTAGACTTTGGCGATCGATCGCCTGGCATTCACGATCGATCGCTGACCCGTGAGTTTTGTTGCAAAAGTTTCTGTCCATAGGCGATCGATTTCCTCTTCCAGGCGATCGATTGCCACCTCCAAAATTACATTTTTGCCCTTTTCTTGATCAACTTTGAGTCCTTGTCATATCCATGTCTCTTCTTGGTCTTTACACATCATTTTTAGCTCGTTTTCTTCGATTGTACCTACAATTACACAAATATACGATTAGGTAGCATACGTATCAAATTATCTATCAAAACCTACCAAATCGTAGACAATTAAGCACTAAAGATGAGTCTATTTCTAGTCACATCAAACTCCCACATACTCTTTACTCGACCTCGAGTAAACAAATAAAACTACAATATTTTTGGTTGGCTCATAGGTTCATAACAAAGCAACTTGTCCTCACTTTAATGCCTCAACAATTTTAACATGCATAATAATGAACGGCGGTGAAAAGTTAACAGTGGAACAAGTTCAATCCCTAAACATTTCGTACCCAACGAAGTAGTGAACGTGTGTGTGTGGTCATAAACAAGTGTTGTGTACAAATTATAGATCCAAAATATGCAAAGCCATAATAGTTCAAGTCATACACTAACACAAGTATAAGCTCACTTGCACACTCTTCTCCACTAGCTTAGCCACTTTGCAAACATGAATCAAGTAGGTCTTTATTAGCTTGTATCTTGGCCTAGGTATTGGCTTACGAAAGAAAGGATAAAGATATATCAAACAAGAGAGTATGATGATATGCGCACTAAGACTTCTCTTCTTGCATGAATTTTTCAAACCTTGTTCAATTTTTTCAAGGTTTATTTCAACATTTTTTTCTTCTTTTGTGCCTTGGCTCCCCTTGGTGCCATATTTTTATCTATTTTTTCAAGGCATCCCTCTTTCTTTCATGCATTCCATTCTTTTGACAATTAAGCTCACAAATATACTTCAATGAATCCCAAGTGCATTTGAATGAAAAACATCATACTCCCTTAAAAGGTATGGATTAAAATCACATTTAGGCTTAAAGGGTAGGATGATAAGCTAGTCAAGAAATGTTGAATGAGGGTCTTTAGTATGCTTAGCATACTACCATTCTTTTACATTTAAGGCTCAAAATAGGTACTAGAGAATGATTTTGTTTACATGGTAGGCTTGAAAGGCACAAACGCATCAAAGATCGCCTATATCACTTTCATGTTTGCAAGTAGTCTAGACATACGCCTCAAAGAGCATGTAGTTAAGTTCTAGCATGTATTAGAGACTTCTTAAGACTATTACAAAGTTCACACAATCTTCACTAAGCTATGCACACTTCACAAGCCATGACAATAATGTGCTCAAAATATTCAACTACTAAGTTAAAGTAAACTTTGCATTTCAAAGTGTTCCAAGGTTAACAATTCACCTATGTTCAAAAGCATGCATGATATCAATTAGGTTTCATCATGGGCTAGTGATTCTAAGCATGTGTTCATTACTAGCTATGAGCTCAAAATTTTCAAAATTTTCGATTTTTTTGTATTTTTGTAATAAGAAAAAACAATAACACACTACTAATCCCTCCCCCATACTTAAATCTTACATTGTCCCCAATGTAAGGCAAAAAGACAAGAGAAAAGAAAAGTCCAACTATGAAAGCAATAAAAATAAAAGGGAGAAAAGAAATTAACTCCCCTTGGGTTGCCTCCCAAGCAGCGCCTCTGTTTAACGTCGGTGGCCCGACGCCAGTCCTCTATCAAGGTGGTTGATGCAGTGTTGCTCTATCCTTCCTTAACCACCTCAATATCTTCTTCACTCCTCGATATCTCGGCTTGTTGCTCTTTGAGTGGTCGCCCCCAGTCTTTGCTCCTTCGTCACTTGATTGACATGGTGGATACGGAGGGTGCTTCTTTTCAACGGTACGATCCTGCAAGTGAGAAATAAGAGGGTCAGCAGTATCGTGAGTAGATAACGCAGCAATAGTATGAACAATATGCACTAAGTTAGAATCCATACCTCTCTTCTCGTCAAGGCCATCAGTAGCCTTTCCCATTTCCCACAACTCATCATTATCAAAATCAGAATCATAATTATCATGTACATCAATAGCGTAACTAGAATGTTCAAGAAGTTTAATGGGTTCATACATGTTGAATTTTGCAACTTTACCATTAAACTCCAATGTTATCATACCGCTATTCATATTGATTACTGATTTTGATGTTTTCAAGAATGGTCTCCCTAAAATAATTAAATTGGAAGGATCATCATTTCTCATGTCTAAGACATAGAAATCGGCTGTGAAGACCAAGTTCTTTACATGCACAACTACGTCCTCTACTATCCCCTTAGGTATGACCGTGGATTTATCAGCTAAGTTAATAACTGCGCTATTTCTTTTTAAAGGTCCCATTTTCAGTTGAGAGTACATTGAGTAAGGCATGACATTTATGGATGATCCTAAATCGAGCATAGCCTTGTCAATCCTAATAGCACTAATCTCACATGGGATAAAGAACATACCTGGGTCCTTGCATTTAATGGGGATGCTTCTTCGGTTGTCCGCCGAAACATTGTCATTGAGCTCGACCTTGGGCTGCCCTTTGTGTTCCTTGCTTTGATCCTCTTTCACGGTCTCCTATAAGGAGTTAGCATGTTGCGGTTTCTTCTTCATGGTCTCATGCAATGGGGCTTGCTCTTTGCAGCGTGGACTCATCTCGTAGAGGCCTTTGAGTCCGGCACCTTTCCTATTGTCCTACAATGCTTGGGGGAAAGGGGGTGGTATTTTATATTCAGAAAGTTTAGGGAACTCACCTCGTGGTTCCTCCCCTTGCATTGGCTCTTCAACATCTGTCGCTGTCTCCGTCATTTCTTCTTTCTGGGGTGACGTTAGTACCACCTTCTCTTCAGCTGCATCTTCATTCACATTCACTGTGATAGCACTCACATTTTCCCGGGGGTTCATCTCTGGTTGTGACGGCAGTCCATTTGAAATACTTGCTTCGATCTTGCTGATTGAAGTTGCCAATTGTCCCATTTGCGTGGTCAGGCTCTGGATGCTTGCCCCCATCTCCTGTTGAAATTGTAAGCTATGTTTAGCAATAATTTTGATGCTATGTTCTAACCTGTCAGAAGGAGGGTGCACTGGAGGTGGTGGAGGTCGCTGATATGGCGGTCTGTAGGGTGGAGGTTGGTGCATCTGTGGGTTCCCATAGCCTTGGTTCGGATGGTCCCTCCACCCTTGATTGTAGTTGTTTGGTGGATGGTCATAATTCCTTTGTGGTGGCCCTGGGAATCCTCCCGCTGCATTCACGTTCTCAGCGGCTGTCTCCTGTAGCGAGGGGCATGCATCCGTAGGATGGTTCGCAGCCAGACAGATTCCACATGGTTTTGTCTTTCCTACATTTCCACCTGCCATACCACGCACAAGAAAAGTGAGGTCTATCAGTTGTGGTTCTAGGTTTGATACGTTTACCTCTTTTCTTTGCGGTTGTCCATGGCGCACAGATCCGAATTGTTGGGAGTTGGCCGCCATGTTAGCTATCAAGCTTCTAGCTTCCTCCGCTGTTTTATCTATGAATGCTCATCCGCTTGCCGCATCCACCAAGTTCCTGTCAGAAGAAAGTAAACCTTCATAAAAGTATTGGATGAGAAGGTGTTCATTTATCTGGTGTTGTGGACAAATTGCGCACAACTTCTTAAATCTCTCCCAGTACTCGTGTAGTGATTCCTCGTAGAGCTGCTTCACACCATATATCTCTTTCCTCAAGTTCGTTGCCCTTGAAGCTGGGAAGTACTTTTCTAGGAATACTCTTTGTAAGTCAGTCCATGTGGTGATCGATCCGGATGGTAAGTAGAAGAGCCAGTCTTTTGCAGCGTCCTTTAGAGAAAACGGGAAGGCTCTTAACTTTATCTGATCCTCAATGATTCCGGTCGGCTTCATGGTAGTGCACACCACGTGGAACTCCATCAGATGCTTATGCGGGTTTTCTCCTGTAAGACCATGAAAAGATGGCAATAAGTGAATTAAACCAGACTTAAGTTCGAAGTTTACGTTATTGGCCAGAGCAGGGAAACTGATGCAGAGCGGTTGTTGATCCAAGTTAGGATTCGCCAACTGCCTTAAGCTTTGATTCGCCGCCATGTTGTTCCTTTCCTCCTCTTCGTGTTCTATAATCCTTCGTGCTTCTCGTCTCCTCTGATGTAGTGTCCTCTCAATCTCAGGATCGTAGTGAAAGTTATCTTTGTGATTGAACGATCCACCTGTACTCATTAACAAACCAAAGTAGTAATGCGGGATAAAAATAAAAAAAAAAAAAATCGACCCAAAATAATACCAATGCCTTCCCCGGCAACGGCGCCAAAATTTGGTAGCGCTTATCGCGTACGCCCAAATTAACCCTTCTTCAGTTAATAGCAAAAATATGTAGTATCGGAAGTAGGGATCGATCCCACAGGGAAGGTGAATTTATTTCGTGCCAATTATCAAACAAATAGTGACAATGGGAGTTTGGATTGGATTACTACTACTTAGCGAATATCAAACTAATAAACGAGTTTAACTAAAACGATTAAAACTTATGGGATTAAAGCGATTCTTGGTTTTCAGGTAACCGTACTTTTGGAAAATTATCTTTTAGTCATCAAATCAAAACATTCGAATTCTTTCGATTATCTATCGACTGGAAATTCAATTCCTACTCATCTTATTTGTAGTCAAAGAGAAAACAACATTCAATTCGACCCTTACCAAATCTCTAATCACTACTACAGCCGTTAATGATTAAATCAATGATAGTTTTCAAAACTAATGAGTTCGATAAATCTAATCAATGAAAACTACAGCCGTTAAAATTAATTACTCAACCGTTTCTCCTAAGAATTAAATAATACCTACAGCCGGTTAATTATTGATCTTAGTTGTTTCTTAACAAACTATCGATTATGTACTTGAATATTAGGTGATCGGTCTAATACACAAACACAACAATCATGGAATTCGAAATTTGAGAAACAAATTGAAATCCAAATCTAATTCAACAATCAAACCGAATTCTCATAAAAGGTTCAAATCCAAAAGTAGGTATCCCTTCAACCAAGAATCAAAGGGTTTTAGCCTAGCATAATTGAATCTAAAATCAACAAAATATCATTCGAAAACATTAAATAAATAAAGGAGAAGAAATTACTAATAATAGTCACGATTCCGGCTTGTCGATTCCGGTCCCGTTCTTCGTTGTTCTTGACAAAACTTCAAAGAAAATTAATCTAAAATCTCCAATTATTCTCAAAGTAAGAAAAACTATAAAAAACTGCTGCTAATGAGGCTTAGTCTCGAGTTTTAGGGTATGGGAGTGATAAAAATGGGATACAATCTTTTAAACATGGTAAAAGACTCAATTTCCTAATTTCCGGACTCTTCGGCGATCGATCGCCTGATGTGTGGCGATCTATCGCTAGTTTATTTTTTTTTCAGCGAATTTCTTGAGGCGATCGATCGCCACTTTCTCGCGATCGATCGCTGGGCTCCAGTAGACTTTGGCGATAGATCGCCTGGCATTCGCGATCGATCGCTGACCCGTGAGTTTTGTTGCAAAAGTTTCTGTCCATAGGCGATCGATTTCCTCTTCCAGGCGATCGATTGCCACCTACAAAATTACATTTTTGCCCTTTTCTTGATCAACTTTGAGTCCTTGTCATATCCATGTCTCTTCTTGGTCTTTACACATCATTTTTAGCTCGTTTTCTTCGATTGTACCTACAATTACACAAATATACGATTAGGTAGCATACGTATCAAATTATCTATCAAAACCTACCAAATCGTAGACAATTAAGCACTAAAGTGTGTCTATTTCTAGTCACATCAACCATGCATGAGCCTAGGGTTCGAAACCCTAGTCCAAGACACGGTCCAAGCCCATGTGTCCATGCGGCGGCCGCTAGGGTTCAAAACCCTAGCAGTCTCGAGCCACAAGGTTCGAAACCTTGTCATAACGCTTGGCCTTTCATTGCACGATTCATGACGGTGGCGGCTCGACCATCTCGAGCCAAGGGGTTCGAAAAACCCTAGCTCTCACGTGGAGGTAGCCGCCAACCTTTTAATCGAGCCAAAATGGGTTCTAAACCCTAGCCATGTTTCGACACCTCCATGCACAACCATGAGCCACAACGGCTAGACCATCTCGAGCCAAGGGTTCGAAAACCCTAGCCCTCATGTGGCAGCCGTGGGTCAAGTATTATGGTTGTGGCCGAACCATCAAGAGCCATGGGCTCGGCTTTTCGCCTTCGTGTATCGTATACATAAATTGTCAATTATATCATATATAATTTTATGATGATTTTCACAAACTCGATTTACTCGTATCATATATGATTATACAGTTTTAAAGCATGCAATATAATTCTAAATATGATTAAAC
Source organism: Haberlea rhodopensis (assembly GCA_907163345.1). Lineage (NCBI taxonomy): Eukaryota > Viridiplantae > Streptophyta > Magnoliopsida > Lamiales > Gesneriaceae > Haberlea > Haberlea rhodopensis. Next base: position 335,999 of record CAJQUN010000142.1, on the reverse strand, counting down.
GATTAACCACATAATTCCGATATGAGCTTTGTACACGACTCTGATACCATTGAAAGGAATCCAACACACAAGTGTGCTGCGGAAATTAAAACTATGGATTCCTAACCGAGGACCTATACAGAGTATTCATATCGGAATGATTAAAAGAGTCTCACCCTTGTAGCGTGTTTGAAACATATTCCACGTTGTAGCACCACGAGTCACAAACAAAAGTTTGCACCTTTGTCTCTACGGTATCCACACGATCAAATCGAAAGGGATAGTTCAAGAACAAGTTGCTAGAATCGTTCTTAAACCGGAACAATAACCACACACGATTCTAAATCGAATGAAGATGGCCGGAAAACCAAACGAGATCAAAGCGGCGGCCGTGATGTCTCGGTTTTTGGGTGGTGGCCGAGAGCTTCTTTTAGGTGGCTACTAGGTTTTGAGACAAATTAACACTTAATACCACTCAAAACCTTATTAGATTAAATATATATTAGATTTAATTAAAGGTTCAAGACTTTCTTAAAGTCTCATGGGCCCAAACCCATGATTTAATTAAATCCTCATAATCTTATAATTAAGACTCTTCTTAATTAATTAATTCTTCCAATGAATTTAATTCCTCTTTTCGATTTAATCTTTTGTGAGAGCCGATAGGATCTTGCAATGTTGGCAGTGACATAAAATCTCATTTTATGCCACAAGATGAGCGGTATCTAGCAATACATCAAGGCTACCCAAATTACAAGAATGTCATTGACTCGACATAACCTAAGAACTTGTGATAATATTAACCATGTAACTTAATCCCTTTGTCCAATGTGTTTAGATTGAACACGAGTCATGTAATAGTCATAATCGTATATTCAATCTTTATTTCTTGATCCCCAAGTAGAACTAGAATAAACGAATAAGCTCGATATCACATATCAACTCATTCGAGCATGGCCATGCATTTTAGTCTTACTTGATCAAGGGCCCAAACACTTCTCCTGATATATAGGAGGGACAAATCCTATCTTGATCAATCAACATCTCTCTACATAATTCGTAGTGTATCCAATATTTTCCTTTATAGTTTACCCTGCTACAGGTAACGTTTGACAATATCAAGATACATAACTCCTTATGTTGGGATCTCTGATGATCTCAAGTCGTAAGGATTACATACATTATTATCACTATGAGAATTGCTTATGACACTCATATAACTATCCATGTAGCATTCTCATGGTGGGTCTGTCCAGTACATTGTTCTCTAACATGTACCCATGTGTTGGTTTGATATCTCATATCCATGAACAATTCATCAATCAAAACATACTAGTCTCAATGCATTATCATTATCCCGATTCATGATAATACTTGACTAGGGACAATCTTTAAGAACAATACAATATTATTCTAAGGATATTAACTTATATATCAATTCATATTGCACAAATATTCGAATAAGATTTAATAATGATTTGCCATTTATAAAATCATAATACAGTATATGTCATAAACAATCATCTAATGATTTGTCTTAGGGCATATCCCAACAGAACTTGTGGGGGTTCAACATCTGTGTAAGCAGTGATTCCTATCTCCGCTAGTTCCGCTCAAGTAAGAGCATCATCAAAAGAGTTGGGGTTGTTGGAGATAACCCGATCAAATAGCTCCGGTCTCAAGCCTTTCAGGAAGTGCCTCATCTTGGCATGTCCATTGGTAGCAATGTGGGGGACATACCTTAACAGCGATGAGTATGCATGACATAGTCCGAGAGTCATATTGCCTTGCTTCAAGTTGGTGAATTCATCCTAGTTCATCTGCCTAGCAGCAGCAGAAAAGTATCGGTTCAGAAACCGGGTCCTGAATAAAGTCCAGTCCACCAACATACACTGAGTCCTCAACTCCATCACTGTCGTCTTCCACCACATGGAAGACTTCTTTGCCAACTGAAACTCCGCTAGGCTCGGCCAAGCAGCCCTAGCACAGGGTGCAGATACAAATATCTGCTCAATCCTTTCCAGCAATTCCTCTACTTCCTCCCCTGACTCAGTCCCCTCAAATCTAAGCGGATGGAAGGTCAAGAATTGTGTTAGACTCAATTCACCAGGCAATAACGGCTGTGCAATAGGTTCAACACCCATAGCTGGTGGTGGTAGGGGATTAGTCTGTGCAATACTAGCATCCACACTCCCCACATCACCAACCTCCACATTTAGGTGTTCCACATTTCTGGCTGCCATGCTGTAATACAAGGGTTAACAACAATATCGGAAACAATACATATGTTACACCGTTAGATAACATGAATAACAATAAGCATGTAAGTATAACAATTATATACATCAATATGCGCCACATGCATAACCATGCTCATAAGTAAACACCTAGCCAACTTGTTGCTAAGGCTATCATTCACTCATTCCCGGGTTCTCTAACCACTGCTCTGATACCACTAATGTAAGGACCCTGATACCTTAAGTGTAGATTTAAGTGCAATAAGAGCTAAGCATGCATAAATCAGAGTATAAAGTTCGTGTTGATGCCCCGAGCTATTAGGATTACAGTTACAAAATAAAATTCCAAAAGGATTAATTACATTCCCAACCAAATGAATGTTAATCCTATAGCTTTACACTACTCCTAGAGTAGAGACTATACAAAAGAATCTATTCTTCTATACCAAAAGCACTCCTCACAAGCTCACCGCATCAACCCGCCTTAGCCCTTCATGCCCAACGTGTACCTACAGGAACAACCCCCAAAACCATGAGCATGTAACAAACCATATCCACAATAATACAGATTGTAATATAAAAATGCATAAACCGTAAATACAAATCACTTCCTGTATTTAATACATTTAAATGCTCCCTTTGATTGTCCCTGTATCACAATCATAATCAATAGATTATAATGCCAATAATGTATGTCATGACATGCATCCATTCCATCAATACCTATATCCAATTCCCATGTCTTATTATATCAGTGGCTTAATACCCCTCGCTTTAACATGACAGCGGCATTAATACCCCTCGCTTAGACAATACCAGCGGCAAATAATATCCCTCGCTATAATATGACAGCGGCGTGTTCTTCGCTCCTACATATTAGCAGCAACTATTCTCTCATCGCTATGGTATGACAGCGGCAAGTATTCTATCATCGCTACGCCATAACATCGGCAAGTACTCTTCAACACTGGAATATAATCTCGACTTACAATCACACCAATGCATCCAATGAGTGTATGCAACCCTAATGCATAACCGAAACCATGTATACAACCATAATGCATAACCAATGTATGTATGCAACCATAATGCATAGCCCAACATGTAAACACATTTTACTGTCCGATGCCCGTACGTCTCACTACGTACCTTTGTTCCAAAAGTGGAGATGTCGTAGGACTTTATCTCCTTGGTTGTGTTGCCACCTGGGATGGTTCTACACATTCACACAAACCCATATTATAAGCCAATAATAGTCCAATATCAAAACTCCCACAAAATAACCGAATTACCCATTTTTGGTGACTCGCGATCGATCGCTACACAGCCCCGATCGATCGCGAGATCACACTGCCAAAGCCAACAAAAATCTGCCTTCGGTGATCGATCGCCAAGTTTGGCACGATCGATCGCGAGACCCACCGATCGATCGCCCAAACTTGGCGATCGATTGCTGATAGGGATGATTATTACGCGTTTTTATGCTATGATTTGTATATGTTTTCATGTTGATTCTTGAATTATTTTACGTTTTATGGTATATATTTCTATATTTCAGGAATCAATGTTGAAATTCATAAAAGGGTAAGAAATCAAGCTAAAATGATGAAAAAATGAATAAAGTTGAAGAAAAGAGGAAAAAACCAGAATCCAAGACACATGTTGCTCCTTTCTCCTCAAATTACTATATGTTCGAGCCATGTTTTGGAAATGTGGTCCATATAAAATTTGTAGAACATTCTCTTATCTTCGCGTGGACAGCTGATTCATCAAATTCGGAGTTTGTATGAGAAAGTTACAGCAAAAATACGAAACTTGCCAGAAGCTGAAAAAGGCGAAGAAAACATACTGTGAAGCTCGAGCGATCGAGCAAGCATTTCCGATCGATCGAGAAGGGCAGAAAAAGCCACGAAATTCTTACTGGAAGGCTCGATCGATCGGCCAATTCGTCCGGATCGATCGGTGGAAGGAATTTTCATTAAAATAACTTCCTTATAGAGTTTGTTTCCAACAAGGAAGTCCTTGATTCCCTTCCCCTATATATTACAAACGAAAATTACAACCCAAAAATCAGATTTTTAACCTAGATACAGCCTCCATCTCAGCCTCCCTTTCCTTCACCATCTCATCTCACATCCCCTTTCCTTCAATTCCACAAAACCACACGTCCCTTTCTTCCACATCTCATGCCATCTTCTATTCCTTCCATTAACCCAATCACCACATCAACACTCTACACCCATTCTCCACTAACACCATCTCACGCCTCCTTCCATATAATTCACGTCCATCATCCCCTTTCCTTGACTTCATGTCCAGCCTCCATCCTTCTACCATTCAACCTTCATCCATCTTCACCTATTCATCCTAGGAATTGGAACAACCCAACAAGGCGATAAAAAGAGACGATCGAGAAGGAAGCAAGAGAAGGAGCGAGGATCTACAACCGAAGTCGACATCGGGAGTTTATTCTTGTCTTTTAATATTAGTTTTGATTTGTTTTGATTTACTATGTTGAACTAATTTATTTATCGAGGCTAGGCGAATCCTTTGTTATGAACCTTCGATTTGATGATTTAATGATTGAATTCTTATAGTTCTTTGCGTATGTTTTATTTTCTTCATGCTTTTAGAGGATTGATCACCTTTGAATGATATTAGTATCGTAATTGAGATCGAGAGATGATTTTATGATACTGAATTAATAACTCATACCATGGATTTAAGACCGAGATCGAGAGATGACGTCAAATACATGTGTGATAGCAATAGATTCTAGTAATTGAAAGCTAGGAGTTTTCATGGATCTTATGCAACATTGAATTGTTAAATAAGTGAACGAGAGTTACTTACTACAATTCGGTGTTAGGTTTAATATAGCTCGAGAGAGTGTATTAGATAAATTGGGAGAACTCGTCACCTTAGAAATAGTTGAATATTCAATCGAGAATTGTAGGGAATTGCATTGGTGAGCCAAAGTCTCGATGATTTTATCTAGTGGATTTTTCTCATTTACTTTTATTGACTTGGTTGGATTAGTAGTTTATTTTAATTAATTAGTCATTAATTATAAATTAATTTCGTAGGTTAAATATAGTTAAAAGTGTCTTATTTGGTACTTACTTGTTAGTCCCTGTGGGTTCGACAATCCGTATCTTCCTATCTATACTAAAACTTGACATCGTGCACTTGCGGTCTAAAATCGCTAGATTGGAAATAATTGTTTAAAAAATAAGCGATCAAGTTTTTGGCGCCGTTGCTGGGGACTAACTTTAGTAATATCATACTAGGTTCTTTGATTGTAATTTAACCATTTTGTTTATTTATTTCGAAGAGAAAAAAAAATATTATATATTTTTATTTTGTTTTTGTTTTGTTTGTTTTGTGAGGTACTTGAAGATGCTACATCAACATGCCTTCACAAGCTTTGCCCAACAACGTTCCGAGCCGTTCTACGCTGTTTGGGAGAGATTCAATGAATTGGCCAACACATTCCGGTATCACAACTTTTCGAACTATACTCTCTTGCAATATTTCTTCAACGGGTTGGATGCACACACACGAGAATGGGTATTGAGTGGAGCACTGGTGACTGGGAGTCCCTTGGTTGATAGAGATGAGGACAGTGTGGTGCACCTGTTCAATGATATGGCGGACTTCGATCTTCACTGGCATTGTGATCCTTTACTACAAGGTTGGAGTCACCAATACCCACCGGAGCCTCACTACCCTATTGATACGCCACAACCATTTGAACATCGCGAAGAGAGGAGAGATAGTTCTGCACATATCACAACTCAGTTAGAGGATACCTTAGTAAGATTCATGGCATCAACCGATAATAGTTTGGAGTGCCAAACCAACTCTACGCGTCACCTGGAGCAGCAAATGGCGGTCCTCATGGAAACAATTTCAACTAGCTACCAAGAGGAAGAGATGAGGGCTACAAATCAAGAGGCGACAAATCGAGTTTGGTTATATGATGACGATCACTCAACCAACCAAGTTTGGGGGAGTGATCCTACTAGTGTGGAAAAGTCAAGGGAACTTGAGCCTCTTCAAGAGATTGAGACTACTTCAAAGATGTCATCCGAGGAGTTCCCAAGTGAAGATGAGTCGAGTGTGATGTTGGAGAAAGAAGAGACTTTCGAAGATTCCGATTTGAGCCCATCGATGGAGACATGTTCTATGCCATATATGGATCCATATTTTCCGTCGATGCCAACTTCACCGCACTACATCCTCCAAGATAAGAAGCCGAGTCAAGAATTATTCTCCCATTCCTACCACTTCAAGATGAATGTTGTTGGAGCGACGAGCGTACACTACTACAATCTTGCCAATCTTGAGGGCATACTGAATGAAGCCCCATTAGTGGTATCATACGATACTTACTATGGGCGGCAGCCGCTCTTTGATGGTTGCTTCTGATGGTCAAGCCGAAGACTAAAAATCAGCGCTTCTTGGGAGGCAACCCAAGCGTATTCTTTTGCTATTTAGTTTTGTTTATTTTTAGTTTTTACATTTAGTTTGTTTATCTCTCGTGTCGACTATTTTATTTGCATTCTTCTTTTGTTAGGTACTTGGTTGGAGAGATGAACCCCTACAACAGTGGAGCTTTCAAAAGCAAATCTTCCTCAACCCTCATGCAAGCGTATTGATCAGGGGAGTTCACTTTTTCCCTTTTGATTCCTTTAAACATTGAGGGCAATGTTTGATTTAAGTTTGGGGGAGTAGTAGCTTGCATGTTTTATTTTTTTAACCACATGTTGTGTGCTTAAATGACACTTGAATCGTCCGATTATTATGAGCTAAATTTTTTTTTATGAGTTCAAACTTGAGAAAAGAATGAATTATAGTAGTGACTATTCAATGAGGATTTTGATCTCACTATGCATATGAACTTGATTTGTGATTGGACTTGTACATGAATATCCTAATTTGAGTTAGCATGTCAAGAATGAGGAATAATTTGTGCACAATGAGTCATGATCTTGTGGATTGCATGTTGAATAGTGATAATTGTTGTGAACTTGACGATTTGTCTTGAGCATCTTAGAGTTATCCTAGAACTTATTTGATGATGACACTTTGAGGTGAAATTTTATAGTTACAAACTTGACTTGGAAATGATCTAGGCGATCTTTGAAACGTTTGAACCTTTCAAGCTTACCTAGTCTATATCAATCCCTAGTGTCCCATTTGAGCTTTATTGAAAAAAGAATGGTATATGCATTGCATATAATTAGACCCCATTCGACATTCTTGGCAAACTCATTATACTTACCCTTATTTGAGCCTAAATGAAAACAAAGTTATCCTTACCCTAAGAGAGTATAATGAATTCCATTCGATGCACGTAAATTGTTATATCCTGATGAGCTTATTGAAAAATATTGATGAATGAGAAAAGAAAAAGATAGACAAAGCCTTGAGAAAAAAGATTGACTAAATAAGACCCAAAGTGGCCAAGGCTATAAAAGAAAAAGAAGAGAATCTTGATGTGTGCGAAAAATTTGAATTGTAAATGATTATACTCTCTTCTTTGCGCTTATCCTATCTTTTCTTTGAAGCCAAAGTCCTTTTGATCCAAGTCTAGGGCGTAACTATCATTAGTGGAGAAGTTGTTTGAAAATAGGCCTATGGGATGCTTGATGATAATCTTGACTTTGAGTTGATTAACATGATTTGATATTGAATATGTGCATGAAACTTTGAGATTGACTATAGCACACACACACGTTCCAATTTTGAGATATGTTGCTTGAATTAGGAGAAAACATGTCTTATCAACTTTTGTATATGTGCATGAGATTATGAGAATAAGCAAGTCATGAAATAATTGTTTCAAATATCAAGAATGAACTCTACCTTATGATTTTAATGCTTAATCGAGGACGATTAAGTGATAAGTTTGGGGGAGTTGATAGGGTTGATTATTACGCGTTTTTATGCTATGATTTGTATATGTTTTCGTGTTGATTCTTGAATTATTTTACGTTTTATGGTATATATTTCTATATTTCAGGAATCAATGTTGAAATTCATAAAAGGGGAAGAAATCAAGCTAAAATGATGAAAAAATGAATAAAGTTGAAGAAAAGAGGAAAAAAACCAGAATCCAAGACAAATGTTGCTCCTTTCTCCTCAAATTACTATATGTTCGAGCCATGTTTTGGAAATGTGGTCCATATAAAATTTGTAGAACATTCTCTTATCTTCGCGTAGACAGCTGATTCATCAAATTCGGAGTTTGTATGAGAAAGTTACAGCCAAAATACGAAACTCGCCAGAAGCTGAAAAAGGCGAAGAAAACTTACTGTGAAGCTCGATCGATCGAGCAAGCATTTCCGATCGATCGCGAAGGGCAGAAAAAGCCACGAAATTCTTACTGGAAGGCTCGATCGATCGGCCAATTCGTCCGGATCGATCGGTGGAAGGAATTTTCATTAAAATAACTTCCTTATAGAGTTTGTTTCCAACAAGGAAGTCCTTGATTCCCTTCCCCTATATATTACAAACGAAAATTACAACCCAAAAATCAGATTTTTAACCTAGATACAGCCTCCATCTCAGCCTCCCTTTCCTTCACCATCTCATCTCACATCCCCTTTCCTTCAATTCCACAAAACCACACGTCCCTTTCTTCCACATCTCATGCCATCTTCTATTCCTTCCATTAACCCAATCACCACATCAACACTCTACACCCATTCTCCACTAACACCATCTCACGCCTCCTTCCATATAATTCACGTCCATCATCCCCTTTCCTTGACTTCATGTCCAGCCTCCATCCTTCTACCATTCAACCTTCATCCATCTTCACCTATTCATCCTAGGAATTGGAACAACCCAACAAGGCGATAAAAAGAGACGATCGAGAAGGAAGCAAGAGAAGGAGCGAGGATCTACAACCGAAGTCGACATCGGGAGTTTATTCTTGTCTTTTAATATTAGTTTTGTAGGGTCTTCCTACCTTAACTTCATATAGTACACATAAATGGGATAGGACATGCATTTATAACCTCTTAAGGGTTCCGGTTGTAGTTTGAGCTAGGGAGATTACAGGCCAAAAATAAAGTTTTCAAAGCTATTTAATTACATTCCCAACAAAGAATGTTAAAGCTATAGATTTACACTACTCCTAGAGTAGAGACTATCAAAAATCCTGCATCCTATGTTCATCATGCTCCCTTTAGCTCACTTCCTCAACCCGACCCTAGGCCCTTGGTCCAAAAGTGTACCTACAGGGATAACACATCATGAGCATTCATAAATTTACTTAACATTATATAAAAGCATACATATGCATAACATCTTAGTTAAGTAAAAGTCGTTGGTCGTCCTCCGACCTCCTTAGTTATCCCTGACTCTTATTCATATATTGGGGCGTCTTACCCCATTGTATGGCATCTTACCATATCATAATCATTGCGTGGCATCTTACCACGTGGGCATCGTACCCAATCATATGGCGTCTTACCATATTATAAACATTGCTTGGCATCTTACCATGTGGGCATCTTACCCAATCATATGGCGTCTTACCATATCATAAACATTGCGTGGCATCTTACCACGAATAACCTCGCATGGCCTCTTACCATGTGGGGCATCTTACCCCGTGGCATCTTACCACAAATAACATCGCATGGCCTCTTACCATGTGGGGCGTCTTACCCCGTGGCATCTTACCACATATAACATCGCATAAGCATCATCATCATAACATCATCATAAGCATCATCGTTATAAATATCATCATAGATATCATCATCATAACATCATCTTAAACGTCATCATCGTAAACATCATCTTAAATATCATCATAATATGTAAGGGCATGGTTTACCGTCCGATGCTCGTACGTCTCTTACGTACCTTAATTCCCAAAAGTGGAGAATTTGGAGAGCTTTATCTCCTGGATGTTGTGGGCACCTGGGATGGTTCTACACAACCATACAAATTGATATTAGAAGCTAAACATAGTCCAATATCCAAAAATCCCACAAAAAAATCAAAAATCCACTTTTCTTCAGCTCGCGATCGATCGCCACCCAGGCGCGATCGATCGCGAGATCGCACTGGACGAGGGGCCAAAATCTTCTTCTTGGCGATCGATCGCCACCTTTGGCGCGATCGATCGCCAGGCCCGCCGATCGATCGCCCAAAAGTGGCGATCGATCGCCAAATGCTTCTGGCTGGTACTGGACGCTCGCGATCGATCGCCAAGAACGGGCGATCGATCGCCGAGTGCTGTACATCGAATTTTCGCCATTAATGCTCATTTTTCAAGCTCCTTCACATACCACCCCAAAACCAAACTTCCATAAAACATCAATAACATCATAACCCACCAAAACCAACATAAAACACTTCAAAAATCATACCCCAACCATACACAACACATACCCAAACAAACCCACATAAATCATCAAAAACTTAACCCATTTCAACACCAAACATCATAAAACTTATAGGAATGGTTCCATACCTCTTGTAGGCTCCAAATCCTAGCAAAGATCACACAACCAAAGTTTTTGTGGGACTTTCCTTCTTCCTTTTTGGTGGATTTCGAAAATGGGGTAGGGTTTGGGGTTGGGAAGTGATTTGGGGATTTTTAAAAGGTGAGAGTAAAGTGGGGGGTTTAAAGTGATGGGTATGGGATTAAAAAGGGGTTGTAATGACTTAATAAAAAGTATACCCCAAACTTAACATGATGTATAAAATACCCAACTTGGTATTTTTAAAAGCACTTTACAACAATGCTCTATACTTCATTTAAAATCATATCTTCCTCATAATTGATAATTTAACACAATTAATCATGTTAACATCTTAATACCCAACACATAAATCTATCAATACATGATACATCATATAAACATAATTAATGTCCAAGTTACCATTAATTAATTTCGGGGCATCACATTACTCCCCTACTTACAAGATTTCGTCCTCGAAATCGCATGCACTTACCCAAAAGAAACTAAACATAAATCATACCAGAAAATAGTTCGGGGTAATGCTGCATCATATGCCGCTCCGTCTCCCACGTAGCCTCCTCGACACCCCGACGATCCCACTGAACTTTGACCATTGGTATAACTTTACTTCGTAGTCTGCGATCCTCACGATCCAGAATTCTGACCGGTCGTTCAACGTAGGATACATCTGAGTCTAACTGCACTTCAGTAGGCTGTAATACATGAGACGGATCTGGCTCATACTTTCTCAACATAGAAACATGGAAGACATCATGAATTCCAGATAAGGACGGCGGTAAAGCCAATCGGTAAGCCAAAGTGCCGATACGCTGTAATACCTCATACGGTCCAACATACCTCGGGGATAACTTCCCCCGCATACCAAATCGAACAACACCCCTGAAGGGTGAGATTTTCAAGAAGACCTTGTCTCCCACTTGAAATTCTAGCGGTCGTCGCCGCTTATTGGCATAGGCTGCTTGCCTATCTTGGGCCGCTTTCATCTTTAAGCGTATCATCTTAATCTTTTCCTCCATGTCCTTAATCATATCCGGTCCTCCGACCGCTTTACTCGTCAAGTCCTCCCAATACAGCGGTGATCTACATCGTCGTCCGTACAGAGCTTCAAAAGGGGCCATTTGAATGCTCGCCTGATAGCTGTTATTGTAGGAGAACTCTACCAGAGGTATAGACTCTTGCCACGGAGTATCAAACTCCAAAACACATGCCCTCAATATATCTTCGAGCGTTTGTATAGTACGCTCCGTTTGGCCATCAGTCTGAGGGTGATAAGCTGTACTTAGTCTCACCTCGGTGCCCAAAGCTGTCTGGAGACCCTCCCAGAAATGAGAAGTAAACCTTGGGTCTCTGTCAGACACGATCGAGACTGGAATCCCATGCAACCTCACTACATCCCGTACATATAATTGGGCCATCTTTAAATACGTGAAAGTCATACTGTAAGGGATGAAATGAGCTACCTTCGTCAGCCTATCCACGATCACCCAGATCGCATCAAATCCAGAGGCCGACCTTGGCAAGTGGGTCACGAAGTCCATAGATATATGCTCCCACTTCCACTTAGGTACCTCCAAGCTCTTCAGCTCGCCACCAGGCCTCTGCCTTTCTGCCTTTACTTGTTGGCAGATCAAACATCTCTTAACGAAGCTGATCACATCACGCTTCATGCGTCTCCACCAGAATTGACCACTTAGGTCCTTATACATCTTTCTTCCACCGGGGTGGATACTGAACCGGCTACTATGAGCCCGTTCTAAAATTCCTTTACGCAATCCTGGCGCATCTGGGACCACCCATCGGTTGCCCAATCTTAAAGAGTCATCTTCAGCCACACTAAACTTTGTTGGCTGGCCTCGAAGTGCTATTGATGACCATCTCTGCACTTCATCATCCGACCTCTGGGCTTTCCTGATTGCCTCAAATACGTCTGGCTCGGCTAATAAGGTCGACACTCGCACCGGCGACGTGTCTACATCGAAATCATAGCCCAGATGGCAATAAGAAATCATCAAAGCTGATAAACACATAACATCCTCAGCGGTGCTCTTCACCTTCCGACTTAAGGCGTCTGCTATCAAATTTGCCTTACCAGGATGGTACTCAATTTCACAGTCATAATCCTTGAGTAAATCCATCCACCTCCTTTGCCTCATATTCAACTCTGCCTGAGTGAACAAGAACTTCAGGCTCTTATGGTCCGTAAAAATGGTAAACGTAGTACCATAAAGATAATGACGCCAAATCTTCAAGGCGAAAATGATAGCTGCCAGTTCCAGATCATGGACTGGGTACCTGGTCTCATGAGGCTTCAACTGTCTCGAAGCATAGGCTACCACTTGTCTGTCTTGCATCAATACGCAGCCCAAACCCTGCAGTGACGCATCCGTGTACAAGGCAAACCTCTTATCCTCAGACGGAATCACCAATACAGGCGCTGTCGTCAAACGACGCTTCAATTCTTGGAAGCTTTCCTCACAAGCTTCGGACCAAAAGAATGGGACTCCTTTCTGAGTCAGCTGTGTCAATGGCTTAGCGATCTTGGAAAACCCCTCGACAAAACGTCGGTAATAACCTGCTAAGCCCAGAAAACTCCGTATCTCGGGTACAGAAGTGGGTGCTGCCCACTCCATCACAGCTTCAATCTTCCTCGGATCCACAGATATCCCTTGGCTAGATATGACATGGCCTAGGAACACCACGCTGTCTAACCAGAATTCGCACTTGCTAAGCTTAGCATACAACTGATGATCCCTAAGGATCTGAAGTACTGTCCTCAAGTGCCGTACATGATCTTCTTCAGTCCTAGAGTAGATGAGTATGTCGTCAATGAAAACTATGACGAATTGGTCCAAATATGGCTGGAATACCTTGTTCATCAAACTCATGAAAACAGCCGGGGCATTTGTCACCCCAAAAGGCATGACTAGGAATTCATAATGCCCATACCTAGTCCTGAAGGCTGTCTTCTGGACATCCTCTCCTCTTACTCGAATCTGATGGTACCCCGACCTCAGATCGATCTTACTGTAGAGCCTCGTACCCTGCAACTGATCAAACAAATCATCGATCCTCGGGAGTGGGTACTTATTCTTCACCGTAGCTTTGTTCAGTTGTCTGTAATCGATGCACAAACGCATCGAACCATCTTTCTTCTTCACAAATAAAACTGGTGCTCCCCAGGGCGATACGCTAGGGCGTATATAGCCCTTATCAAGGAGCTCCTGCAACTGAATCTTTAGTTCCCTTAACTCCGCTGGTGCCATCCTATAAGGGGCACGAGAAATGGCAGACGTCCCTGGTAATAACTCAATCCCAAACTCGACCTCTCTCGTCGGTGGGAATCCGGGAATCTCCTCCGGAAAGACATCAGGGAACTCCGCCACTACGGGCACATCCTCAACTTTCACTTCTCCTTTCTTTTCCGTGACATCGACGGCATAAATGAGATATCCTGAATGACCTCGTTCCAACAACTGCGCCATCTTGACAGCAGATATCAACGGAATCTTAGAGCGAGAACCATCCCCATAGAACGTCCATGGAACTCCCATATCGGATTTAAACCGTACAGTTCTCTGCCTGCAGTTCACAACTGCCTGATACCTGTTCAGAACATCAATGCCCAGAATGCAATCAAAATCTGACATTCCCAGAACAATCAAGTCTGACCTTAGTTCCTTATCCTCAAAATAAATGAGGCCATTGTAGACGATCCGATCAGTAATCATACTTCTTCCAGCGGGGGTCGAGACTATAAGAGGCGTGGGCGACGGAGAAGTGCATACGTGGTGCCTTTCCACAAAACTTGTCGACACAAAAGAGTGTGACGCACCTGTGTCGATCAATATAAAAGCAGGGTGCGTAAATAAAAGACACGTACCCGCTATAACCTCCTCCGGAGCCGCTGAAGCCTGCTCCCTTGTCAGTGCATAGACCTGTCCTTGAGGTGGCCCCATGGGCTGACCTCCATGCTGACGCGGCACAAATGGTGGTCGGTGTTGCGCTGTCCTATCTGCAGGCCTCCCCGCAGAACCCTGTTGGCTCCCCCTGTTGGGACACTGTCTAGCAAAGTGGCCCTTGTCGCCACAAACATAGCACCCTATACAGTCTTTCGCCAGATGTGGTTGCCCACAAAGAGTGCATTGGATCCTTCCGGATCTGTCTCCCTGAGACTGCCCCCTTCCAGATGGGGCATCACCTCTTCGGTTTCCTTTCCACCTATTGTCGGACTTCTTACCACTAAACCTTGACGCTGAGGAGTTCCCCCTTGACTTGAACTGATCATTCCTCGGCTTCAAATTATCCGGAGTGGATTTCTGAGAGGGTGCCGACGGTGGTACAACATCAGGGTATGCACCCACTCCTAGTTCGGCTAGCTCAGCCCTTGAGAGTGCATCATCAAAACAAGTAGGGCCATAAGTGATCACCCTATCGTATAGCTCCGGCCTCAATCCTTTCATGAAATTCCTCATCTTTGCTTGTGTGCTCGTAGCAATGTGAGGCACATATCTGAGCAAGGAGCAGAACTGAAGAGCATAATCTGATACTGACATATTACCTTGCTTGAGGTGAGTGAATTCATCTTCCTTAGCCTGTCGTGCTGCAGCCGAGAAATAACGGTTCAGGAAGCGAGTTCGAAACATTTTCCAGTTCACTTCATGACCTTGAGCCTCTTGCTCCACCACAGTGGTCTTCCACCACATTAGCGCCTTCTTGGCCAACTGGAACTCTGCTAACCGTATCCATGCTGTCTTCGCACATGGGGCTGCCACAAAGATCTGCTCTATTCTTTCCAACCATTCCTCAGCTCGTTCCCCAGTTTCAGTTCCTTCAAAGGTTGGGGGTCGGTAAGCAAGAAACTGAGTTAAGCTTAGCTCCCCTGGCAATAACCGCTGTTCGGCCGGTTCATCATCAAAAGCTGGCGGGGGTAGGGGATTCGTACGCCCCGCACTTGCATTGACGCTCACTGCGTCACCTACCTCCACATTTGCTGCCATACTGCAACACAAGGATTAACAACAAGATCCAAAAGCAGTTCGTATAATACTTCGTTAGATAAACAAAACATGTTAGCATAACATCATATACTTCATATGCAACTTATGCACAAAACATGTCGAAAGTAAGCACCTAGCTAACTTATTGCTAATGCTACCCTTCACTCATCCCGGGTTATCTAACCACTGCTCTGATACCACTAATGTAGGGTCTTCCTACCTTAACTTCATATAGTACACATAAATGGGATAGGACATGCATTTATAACCTCTTAAGGGTTCCGGTTGTAGTTTGAGCTAGGGAGATTACAGGCCAAAAATAAAGTTTTCAAAGCTATTTAATTACATTCCCAACAAAGAATGTTAAAGCTATAGATTTACACTACTCCTAGAGTAGAGACTATCAAAAATCCTGCATCCTATGTTCATCATGCTCCCTTTAGCTCACTTCCTCAACCCGACCCTAGGCCCTTGGTCCAAAAGTGTACCTACAGGGATAACACATCATGAGCATTCATAAATTTACTTAACATTATATAAAAGCATACATATGCATAACATCTTAGTTAAGTAAAAGTCGTTGGTCGTCCTCCGACCTCCTTAGTTATCCCTGACTCTTATTCATATATTGGGGCGTCTTACCCCATTGTATGGCATCTTACCATATCATAATCATTGCGTGGCATCTTACCACGTGGGCATCGTACCCAATCATATGGCGTCTTACCATATTATAAACATTGCTTGGCATCTTACCATGTGGGCATCTTACCCAATCATATGGCGTCTTACCATATCATAAACATTGCGTGGCATCTTACCACGAATAACCTCGCATGGCCTCTTACCATGTGGGGCATCTTACCCCGTGGCATCTTACCACAAATAACATCGCATGGCCTCTTACCATGTGGGGCGTCTTACCCCGTGGCATCTTACCACATATAACATCGCATAAGCATCATCATCATAACATCATCATAAGCATCATCGTTATAAATATCATCATAGATATCATCATCATAACATCATCTTAAACGTCATCATCGTAAACATCATCTTAAATATCATCATAATATGTAAGGGCATGGTTTACCGTCCGATGCTCGTACGTCTCTTACGTACCTTAATTCCCAAAAGTGGAGAATTTGGAGAGCTTTATCTCCTGGATGTTGTGGGCACCTGGGATGGTTCTACACAACCATACAAATTGATATTAGAAGCTAAACATAGTCCAATATCCAAAAATCCCACAAAAAAATCAAAAATCCACTTTTCTTCAGCTCGCGATCGATCGCCACCCAGGCGCGATCGATCGCGAGATCGCACTGGACGAGGGGCCAAAATCTTCTTCTTGGCGATCGATCGCCACCTTTGGCGCGATCGATCGCCAGGCCCGCCGATCGATCGCCCAAAAGTGGCGATCGATCGCCAAATGCTTCTGGCTGGTACTGGACGCTCGCGATCGATCGCCAAGAACGGGCGATCGATCGCCGAGTGCTGTACATCGAATTTTCGCCATTAATGCTCATTTTTCAAGCTCCTTCACATACCACCCCAAAACCAAACTTCCATAAAACATCAATAACATCATAACCCACCAAAACCAACATAAAACACTTCAAAAATCATACCCCAACCATACACAACACATACCCAAACAAACCCACATAAATCATCAAAAACTTAACCCATTTCAACACCAAACATCATAAAACTTATAGGAATGGTTCCATACCTCTTGTAGGCTCCAAATCCTAGCAAAGATCACACAACCAAAGTTTTTGTGGGACTTTCCTTCTTCCTTTTTGGTGGATTTCGAAAATGGGGTAGGGTTTGGGGTTGGGAAGTGATTTGGGGATTTTTAAAAGGTGAGAGTAAAGTGGGGGGTTTAAAGTGATGGGTATGGGATTAAAAAGGGGTTGTAATGACTTAATAAAAAGTATACCCCAAACTTAACATGATGTATAAAATACCCAACTTGGTATTTTTAAAAGCACTTTACAACAATGCTCTATACTTCATTTAAAATCATATCTTCCTCATAATTGATAATTTAACACAATTAATCATGTTAACATCTTAATACCCAACACATAAATCTATCAATACATGATACATCATATAAACATAATTAATGTCCAAGTTACCATTAATTAATTTCGGGGCATCACAAGTTTTGATTTGTTTTGATTTACTATGTTGAACTAATTTATTTATCGAGGCTAGGCGAATCCTTTGTTATGAACCTTCGATTTGATGATTTAATGATTGAATTCTTATAGTTCTTTGCGTATGTTTTATTTTCTTCATGCTTTTAGAGGATTGATCACCTTTGAATGATATTAGTATCGTAATTGAGATCGAGAGATGATTTTATGATACTGAATTAATAACTCATACCATGGATTTAAGACCGAGATCGAGAGATGACGTCAAATACATGTGTGTTAGCAATAGATTCTAGTAATTGAAAGCTAGGAGTTTTCATGGATCTTATGCAACATTGAATTGTTAAATAACTGAACGAGAGTTACTTACTACAATTCGGTGTTAGGTTTAATATAGCTCGAGAGAGTGTATTAGATAAATTGGGAGAACTCGTCACCTTAGAAATATTTGAATATTCAATCGAGAATTGTAGGGAATTGCATTGGTGAGCCAAAGTCTCGATGATTTTATCTAGTGGATTTTTCTCATTTACTTTTATTGACTTGGTTGGATTAGTAGTTTATTTTAATTAATTAGTCATTAATTATAAATTAATTTCGTAGGTTAAATATAGTTAAAAGTGTCTTATTTGGTACTTACTTGTTAGTCCCTGTGGGTTCGACAATCCGTATCTTCCTATCTATACTAAAACTTGACATCGTGCACTTGCGGTCTAAAATCACTAGATTGGAAATAATTGTTTAAAAAATAAGCGATCAAGTTTTTGGCGCCGTTGCCGGGGACTAACTTTAGTAATATCATACTAGGTTCTTTGATTGTAATTTAACCATTTTGTTTATTTATTTCGAAGAGAAAAAAAAATATTATATATTTTTATTTTGTTTTTGTTTTGTTTGTTTTGTGAGGTACTTGAAGATGCTACATCAACATGCCTTCACAAGCTTTGCCCAACAACGTTCCGAGCCGTTCTACGCTGTTTGGGAGAGATTCAATGAATTGGCCAACACATTCCGGTATCACAACTTTTCGAACTATACTCTCTTGCAATATTTCTTCAACGGGTTGGATGCACACACACGAGAATGGGTATTGAGTGGAGCACTGGTGACTGGGAGTCCCTTGGTTGATAGAGATGGGGACAGTGTCGTGCACCTGTTCAATGATATGGCGGACTTCGATCTTCACTGGCATTGTGATCCTTTACTACAAGGTTGGAGTCACCAATACCCACCGGAGCCTCACTACCCTATTGATACGCCACAACCATTTGAACATTGCGAAGAGAGGAGAGATAGTTCTGCAGATATCACAACTCAGTTAGAGGATACCTTAGTAAGATTCATGGCATCAACCGATAATAGTTTGGAGTGCCAAACCAACTCTACGCGTCACCTGGAGCAGCAAATGGCGGTCCTCATGGAAACAATTTCAACTAGCTACCAAGAGGAAGAGATGAGGGCTACAAATCAAGAGGCGACAAATCGAGTTTGGTTATATGATGACGATCACTCAACCAACCAAGTTTGGGGGAGTGATCCTACTAGTGTGGAAAAGTCAAGGGAACTTGAGCCTCTTCAAGAGATTGAGACTACTTCAAAGATGTCATCCGAGGAGTTCCCAAGTGAAGATGAGTCGAGTGTGATGTTGGAGAAAGAAGAGACTTTCGAAGATTCCGATTTGAGCCCATCGATGGAGACATGTTCTATGCCATATATGGATCCATATTTTCCGTCGATGCCAACTTCACCGCACTACATCCTCCAAGATAAGAAGCCGAGTCAAGAATTATTCTCCCATTCCTACCACTTCAAGATGAATGTTGTTGGAGCGACGAGCGTACACTACTACAATCTTGCCAATCTTGAGGGCATACTGAATGAAGCCCCATTAGTGGTATCATACGATACTTACTATGGGCGGCAGCCGCTCTTTGATGGTTGCTTCTGATGGTCAAGCCGAAGACTAAAAATCAGCGCTTCTTGGGAGGCAACCCAAGCGTATTCTTTTGCTATTTAGTTTTGTTTATTTTTAGTTTTTACATTTAGTTTGTTTATCTCTCGTGTCGACTATTTTATTTGCATTCTTCTTTTGTTAGGTACTTGGTTGGAGAGATGAACCCCTACAACAGTGGAGCTTTCAAAAGCAAATCTTCCTCAACCCTCATGCAAGCGTATTGATCAGGGGAGTTCACTTTTTCCCTTTTGATTCCTTTAAACATTGAGGGCAATGTTTGATTTAAGTTTGGGGGAGTAGTAGCTTGCATGTTTTATTTTTTTAACCACATGTTGTGTGCTTAAATGACACTTGAATCGTCCGATTATTATGAGCTAATTTTTTTTTTATGAGTTCAAACTTGAGAAAAGAATGAATTATAGTAGTGACTATTCAATGAGGATTTTGATCTCACTATGCATATGAACTTGATTTGTGATTGGACTTGTACATGAATATCCTAATTTGAGTTAGCATGTCAAGAATGAGGAATAATTTGTGCACAATGAGTCATGATCTTGTGGATTGCATGTTGAATAGTGATAATTGTTGTGAACTTGACGATTTGTCTTGAGCATCTTAGAGTTATCCTAGAACTTATTTGATGATGAAACTTTGAGGTGAAATTTTATAGTTACAAACTTGACTTGGAAATGATCTAGGCGATCTTTGAAACGTTTGAGCCTTTCAAGCTTACCTAGTCTATATCAATCCCTAGTGTCCCATTTGAGCTTTATTGAAAAAAGAATGGTATATGCATTGCATATAATTAGACCCCATTCGACATTCTTGGCAAACTCATTATACTTACCCTTATTTGAGCCTAAATGAAAACAAAGTTATCCTTACCCTAAGAGAGTATAATGAATTCCATTCGATGCACGTAAATTGTTATATCCTGATGAGCTTATTGAAAAATATTGATGAATGAGAAAAGAAAAAGATAGACAAAGCCTTGAGAAAAAAGATTGACTAAATAAGACCCAAAGTGGCCAAGGCTATAAAAGAAAAAGAAGAGAATCTTGATGTGTGCGAAAAATTTGAATTGTAAATGATTATACTCTCTTCTTTGCGCTTATCCTATCTTTTCTTTGAAGCCAAAGTCCTTTTGATCCAAGTCTAGGGCGTAACAATCATTAGTGGAGAAGTTGTTTGAAAATAGGCCTATGGGATGCTTGATGATAATCTTGACTTTGAGTTGATTAACATGATTTGATATTGAATATGTGCATGAAACTTTGAGATTGACTATAGCACACACACACGTTCCAATTTTGAGATATGTTGCTTGAATTAGGAGAAAACATGTCTTATCAACTTTTGTATATGTGCATGAGATTATGAGAATAAGCAAGTCATGAAATAATTGTTTCAAATATCAAGAATGAACTCTACCTTATGATTTTAATGCTTAATCGAGGACGATTAAGTGATAAGTTTGGGGGAGTTGATAGGGTTGATTATTACGCGTTTTTATGCTATGATTTGTATATGTTTTCGTGTTGATTCTTGAATTATTTTACGTTTTATGGTATATATTTCTATATTTCAGGAATCAATGTTGAAATTCATAAAAGGGGAAGAAATCAAGCTAAAATGATGAAAAAATGAATAAAGTTGAAGAAAAGAGGAAAAAACCAGAATCCAAGACAAATGTTGCTCCTTTCTCCTCATATTACTATATGTTCGAGCCATGTTTTGGAAATGTGGTCCATATAAAATTTGTAGACATTCTCTTATCTTCGCGTAGACAGCTGATTCATCAAATTCGGAGTTTGTATGAGAAAGTTACAGCCAAAATACGAAACTCGCCAGAAGCTGAAAAAGGCGAAGAAAACTTACTATGAAGCTCGATCGATCGAGCAAGCATTTCCGATCGATCGCGAAGGGCAGAAAAAGCCACGAAATTCTTACTGGAAGGCTCGATCGATCGGCCAATTCGTCCGGATCGATCGGTGGAAGGAATTTTCATTAAAATAACTTCCTTATAGAGTTTGTTTCCAACAAGGAAGTCCTTGATTCCCTTCCCCTATATATTACAAACGAAAATTACAACCCAAAAATCAGATTTTTAACCTAGATACAGCCTCCATCTCAGCCTCCCTTTCCTTCACCATCTCATCTCACATCCCCTTTCCTTCAATTCCACAAAACCACACGTCCCTTTCTTCCACATCTCATGCCATCTTCTATTCCTTCCATTAACCCAATCAACACATCAACACTCTACACCCATTCTCCACTAACACCATCTCACGCCTCCTTCCATATAATTCACGTCCATCATCCCCTTTCCTTGACTTCATGTCCAGCCTCCATCCTTCTACCATTCAACCTTCATCCATCTTCACCTATTCATCCTAGGAATTGGAACAACCCAACAAGGCGATAAAAAGAGACGATCGAGAAGGAAGCAAGAGAAGGAGCGAGGATCTACAACCGAAGTCGACATCGGGAGTTTATTCTTGTCTTTTAATATTAGTTTTGATTTGTTTTGATTTACTATGTTGAACTAATTTATTTATCGAGGCTATGCGAATCCTTTGTTATGAACCTTCGATTTGATGATTTAATGATTGAATTCTTATAGTTCTTTGCGTATGTTTTATGTTCTTCATGCTTTTAGAGGATTGATCACCTTTGAATGATATTAGTATCGTAATTGAGATCGAGAGATGATTTTATGATACTGAATTAATAACTCATACCATGGATTTAAGACCGAGATCGAGAGATGACGTCAAATACATGCGTGATAGCCATAGATTCTAGTAATTGAAAGCCAGGAGTTTTCATGGATCTTATACAACATTGAATTGTTAAATAAGTGAACGAGAGTTACTTACTACAATTCGGTGTTAGGTTTAATATAGCTCGAGAGAGTGTATTAGATAAATTGGGAGAACTCGTCACCTTAGAAATATTTGAATATTCAGTCGAGAATTGTAGTGAATTGCATTGGTGAGCCAAAGTCTCGATAATTTTATCTAGTGGATTTTTCTCGTTTACTTTTATTGACTTGGTTGGATTAGTAGTTTATTTTAATTAATTAGTCGTTAATTATAAATTAATTATCGTAGGTTAAATATAGTTAAAAGACATCTTATTTGATACTTACTTGTTAGTCCCTGTGGGTTCGACAATCCGTATCTTCCTATCTATACTAAAACTTGACACCGTGCACTTGCGGTCTAAAATCGCTAGATTGGAAATAATTGTTTAAAATTAAAGCGATCAATCGCCAAACGTTGATGTTCGCTACTGGTTGCGCGCGATCTAGCGCCAAAAATGGGCGATCGATCAACGCGACCTGCAACCCAAAAATTCACCATTTTTACACATTAAACTTTCCCCAATCCATACCAACTCAAATACCAACAAACCAACAACATCAAAACACTATAAACCTTCAATATTGTGATATCCCCAAAATAATTAATTGCAATTAGGGCATTAATTATGTTTATGTGATATTTTTGGCGATAATTAGATTATGTGTTGGGACTAATTATCTTGGTAAAATGCTTGTCACATGGTAGGCGTGACCCGGTAGAGCATTTCAGGGTGCATGTTATACATGTTGGGAAATTGGGTGTTATAATGGTTTAAATGTGTTGGTTTGTAATTTTTGGTAAAGCATGATTTTAATGGTGATTTTGGTGCATTGTAGTAAAATGCTTTAAAAATATCATGATGGGATATTCTATATACCATGCTTATGTTTTGGCTACACATTTAAATCTCATGTGAGTTGGCAAAGGAGCCACTTGCATCTTTACATCCCATCACCCCCTCCCTATCAGCTTTTGTCCCCAAAACCTCATCCTTTCACCTAAGAACTCCCATTTTCGTTTCTGAAACAAGAGGAGAGGAGAAAACTTGGAAAAAGGAATCTTTTTGTGTTTTCTTGCTTGAAACTTGGAGCTCAAGTGAACCATCCCAGGTAGTCACACATCAAAGGAGATAAAGTTCCACGACATCTCCACTTTTGGAACTAAGGTACGTAGTGAGACGTACGAGCATCGGACGGTAAAACGTATTTATTACGCTTTGAATTGGTTATGCATTATGGTTGCATACATGGTCTTAATTATGCATTATGGTTGCATACATGATTGGATATGCATTATGGTTGCATGTAATTGTGAGTCGAGGTTATATCACAGTGATGAAGAATACTTGCCGCCTTCATGTCGAGGCGATGATAGAATACTTGCCACTGTCATATTTAGCGATGAAGAATATTTGCCGCAAACATGTCGAAGCGAAGGATTATGCCGCTGTCATGTTGATGCGAGGGATATTATGCCGCTAATATGTCGAAGCGAGGGGTATTAATGCCGCTGTCATGTAACGCGAGGGGTATTATGCCACTGATATAATAAGACTGGGATTGGCCATTGGTATACATGGAACGGATGCATGTCATGACATATATTATTGGTGTTATAATCAATTAATTGTGATTATGGTACAGGGACAACCAAGGGAGCTTTTGTATGTGTTAAGTACAGGAAGTGATTTGCATTTATGGTTTATGCATTGAATTATGATAATATTATTGTGAATATGATTTATATACATGCTCATGGTTTGGGGTTGTTCCTGTAGGTACTTTTGGGCGGACGGGCTAAGGCGGGTTGATGCAGTGAGCCAGTGAGGAGTGCTTTTGGCATAGCAGGCTAAATTTTTGTATAGTCTCTACTCTAGGAGTAGTGTAAAGCTATAGGATTAGCATTCATTGGTTGAAAATGTAACTAATCCCTTTTGGAACTTTATTTTTTTGGCACTCTAATTTAATAGCTCAGGGCATCAACACAACCTTTATACTCTGTTATGCATGGAAATTTTTATTTACGCCTTTAATCCGCACTTAAGGAACTAGGGTCCTTACAAATATACACCTTAATAACACCAAAAATCCAACACCCAACCAAAAACAACATATACCCAAAACAAACCCATTTTCCCCCAAATATTTCAACCCATTTCAAAACAAAACTTCATAAAACCAACTAGGAGGGATCCATACCTCTTTTAGGCTTCAATTCCTACCAAGAATCCAACAAATGAAGATTTTGCAAAGGTTTCTCCTCCTCCCTTATGGTTTGGACGATTTTTGGGGGTTGGGGGTAGGGTTGAGAGTGATTGGTAAGGAATGGTGGGTTAAAGAGGGGTAATGGGGGTGTAAGTGTTGGGGTTTAAAATAATATGGTACCCCATTAATTAGCATGGTGTATAAAATATCCCCAACATGATATTTTAAAAGCATTTTCCGAAAATGCATCCTAACCTCAATTAAAACATGCTTTACCAAAATAATCATTATCCACCACAAATAAACCCTGCCTACACCCAATTTCCCAACATGCATCACATGCACCCTGAAATGCATTACCAGGTCACGCCCATCGCATGACTAAGCATTTCACCATATTAATTAATTCAACACTAAATTAATTAACACCATAAATATCATATAAGCATAATTAATGCCCAAATGCACATAATTATTTCGGGGATATCACAATACCAAAACACGTAATATTGTCTAGGAATCTTTAGAAAAACGCCTCTAATCTTATAGCAAATTAAGTGTAAAAATCACACTTATCAACTCCCCCCAAACATAAAATTGATCGTCTCGAGCAAGAAATAAGATCAAAAAGTAGAGTTCAATATTGAAGATTCAAATGAACCAATTCGTAGTTAATCATGTACCTCTGACATCTCACTTACAGACAAACAAGCGTCAATCACACAATTTAACAAATCGTGTTTTCTCCCATATCAAGCAACATGTCTCCAAATCAGAACGTGCGTGTGTGCTATTATCACTTTCAAGTTTCATGCAATTTTCATAAATCAAACATGTTAGTCAATGAAAGTTAAGATTATCTTTGAGCACTCCATAGTCCTATTTTCAAACACTTCTCCACTAATGTAGTCACTCCCTAAACTTGGATCAAAAGGTCTTTTTTAGCTTGAAAAGTTAGGCTAGGTCTTGGCTTCAAAGAAAAGATAGGATAGCATAAAGAAGAGAGTATAATCATGTAATGTTCATAATTTAGCAAAAAATTGAGCTTTTCTTCTTTTTCTTTTCTAGCCTTGTCTACTTTGGGTCTTAGTTAGATACTTTTTCTTAAGGCTTTTTCTATTCTTTTCTTTTCTCATTCATCAAATTTTTCACCAATAAGCTCATCAAAATATAGCAATTCATGTGCATATAATGAGATTCATTATACTCTGTTAGTTTTGGATTTTAAAGATGACAAAACAGACCAGACCGATATAGTCAATGTCAAAACAGACCGGATCGATGTCAACCAGACTGATACAGACTAGATCTATGTCAACAAGATCAGAACAGACCAGATCGACGCAGATAAATATTAACCAGATCAGACCAGATCAGATCGACCCAGGTCGATGCAGAACAGATCAGAAAAGACTAAGCTAGTAAGCTTCGTTCTTCAGTTCGAATAATCAACGGCTATTTATTGAAGCATTTAATGCTGAAAAAGACCAAGGACTGAAGATTACCTTAAATGGTAAATAGACAAAGGAGAGTCTATCTGACAAGCGCCAAAAGAACAGACCAGAAGGGAAAGTGTCTAAAATAGCAGACTACAGCTTGTTCAGATATTGACCAAAGTATGGAGTTGCACACAAAAGGAAATATTGTCGTTGGCAGAGATGCTTATATATAGGTGCAACTTAAAATGCTCGAGTATCGGAATCGGACACAAGAGATTTAAAAAATGCATTCAAGATCAATCAACTTAATCGATCATTCAGTTGAGCAGAACGCTATCATCGAAAGATTTCATCTTCACCACCATGAGAATACAATCTCAACCTTTAGATCCAACGATCCCAAATACCCGATTTAACATCCTCTGTGTTCCAATACCGTAATTAATTCATAATTGCCACAATTAAAATCCATTAAGGATCATTAACACTCCGGGATTAGCACCCTTAATTCCCGGGTATCACAAGTATCCCCCACTAATAAAATTTCGTCCTCGACATTTGCACAGGCGTACCCACGTACTGCCAAGACTACACAAGGTAATCGAGTCCACATCGCAGAATCATGAACTCATCATGAACGACACACCAACTGCGAGGACACCGACCACGCACCAATTCTGGAATGGAGTAAATCTCCCAAACCATCACAAATCTTACAAGACGTCAACATACCTCGACATGAGCTAACCCAGTAGTCGGTCGGCCTTAACTGCAAATCAAACGAATCATCCTTGATTCTGACATAGATATCATTCCATGATATCTTCAACAGTTAGTTTACGATGTCCAACACATGCTACGAAAGAAACCACTAGTATACAACAGTATACTCACACTAAACCCGGTTTCCGCTTTCCAAATCCATCTCCATCAAAGGAGTAATTGCACCTCTTTGCAACACGGATCGGGCAACTCATGGCCACCGATCAACACAAAGCACATCTCCAAAGATGTCTACATCCGTATGTTCTAAGAAATCCCATCTTGGTTCAAACATACCATCGAGACTCCACAAGGTCTCAAGTTCCCAAAAAAAAAGGACATGCAAGAAAAATCAATTGCATTCTCGCCACACGTGTCAACCACGACACCTAACAAATCCAAATCCGGCCATCCCTTTTTTACCCTAGGATCCTACAATCCTAACACAGGGAGGCTATAGAATTATCCAGTAACGATTACCATGTCCCAAAATACGACAATCCCTCCTCAGGGGAATCAACCGGACCCCACTATTAATCTTCAGAATACATCGTGTCGTTCAGATTACCAATCTCAAGACGCCACAATCTCTCATCAGAGGTTCATTCATCCAAGCATACTAATCCGATGCCCGACAAGTTCTAAAATGCTGGCATTTGTATACACACACCGGTATACATGCCTAAGCACCAACACCACATGCATACTCAATGCAATCGACTCGGGTATCACCAATCATACCCAAAAGCCCCAAATACTACTGTCAATACTCAGTTATTCTCGCCCATCGGAGAATGATGATTGACGAACCAACGACCAATGGTGTGATTCCAACATCAACACCACACAAACCGACTCATCGAATCTCTTAAAGATTCTCAATAGGTATATCAATACCGCCTTCCTCACAAGGAAAGTGTCATGAACCCATGACCTTCGACCTCGAACCACTGTTCGGAAAACTTGGTTATGTTCATACCAAAACATAAACTGGAACCCAGAAATATACAACTGGTTCGAAATAGTGCATCCCTGCCACTATTACCAGTGCAAAACTCGTATACTGTAAGGACCCTAGTTCCTTAAATGCGGATTAAAGGCGTAAATAAAATTTTCATGCATAAACGGAGTATAAACGTTGTGTTGGTGCCTTGAGCTATTAGATTACAGTGCCAAAATAAGGTTCAAAAAGGGATTAATTACATTCCCAATCAATGAATGTTAATCCTATAGCTTTACACCACTCCTAGAGTAGATACTATACAAGAATGTGCCTGCTACCAATAACACTCCTCACTAGCTCACCGCACCAACTCGCCTTAGCCCGTCCGCCAAAAAGTACCTACAGGAACAACCCCAAAACCATGAGCATGTATATAAATCATATTCACAACAATATGATAGCAATTCAAATGCATAAATCGTAAATGCGATTCACTTCCTGTATGTAATACATTTAAAATCTCCCTTTGGCTGTCCCTGTACCACAATCATAATCAATGGATTATAATACCAATAATTTATGTCATGACATGCACTCATTCCATGTATACCAATGGCCAGTTCCAGTCTTATTATATCAGTGGCATAATACCCCTCGCGTTTACATGGCAGCGGCATTAATACCCCTCGCTTCGACATATTAGCGGCATAATATCCCTCGCATCAACATGACAGCGGCATTATCCTTCGCTTCGACATGTTTGCGGCAAATATTCTTCATCGCTATAATATGACAGCGGCAAGTATTCTATCATCGCTTCGACATGAAGGCGGCAAGTATTCTTCATCACTGTAATATAATCTCGACTCACAATTACATGCAACCATAATGCATATCCAACCATGTATGCAACCATAATGCTTAAACAAGACCATATGTGCAACCATAATGCATAACCAATTCAAAGTGTAATAAATACGTTTTACCGTCCGATGCTCGTACATCTCACTACGTACCTTAGTTCCAAAAGTGGAGATATCGTGGACTTTATCTCCTAAGCTGTGTGGCCACCTGGGATGGTTCTACAAATTCACACAAATCAATATTAGGAGCCAATAATAGTCCAATATCAAAAATTCCACAAAAATATCCAAAAACACCAAATTTCGCCTTTCGCGATTGATCGCCTGGGGCGGGCGATCGATCGCGAGACCCTACTGCCCGATTCTGAAATTTCCTTGCTTTGGCGATCGATCGCCACAAATGGCGCGATCGATCGCCAGCCTCGGCGATCGATCGCCCAAGAGTGGCGATCGATCGCCATGCGCTCCAAAAGCGCACTGCCAGCGCGCGATCGATCGCCAATGTCTGTAACCCGAAAAACCACCATTTTTGCTCCAAAATTCTTTTCCGATCCATACCAACTCTCCTACCTTCAAACCAACAACATCAAACACATAATAACCTTCAAAATACACTTTAAACATCCCAAAAATCCATCATTCAACCAAAATAATACCAACCCATAAAACCCATTTCAAAACCATACAAATCCACAACAAATCCAATCCAAACACAACGAAAACAACAAGGAGGTACCCATACCTCTTGGGGACTCCAAATCTCCCAACAAACTTCACAAATCAAGCTTTTGGAAGGATTTCTCTTCACCTCTTTGCCCAATTTCGAAAATTTAAGGAGGAGAAGGGTTTTGGATGAGTTATTTGGGAAAGTAGAAAAGTGATGGTAAATTGGGGATTGGGGGGGGGGGGGGGGGGGGGGGGGGGGGGGTGTATAAAGTGGGTTGTTTTAAAATAAATTGCACTCCACAATTTCCATGGTGTATAAAACACCCTAACATGATATTTTAAAAGCATTTTCCAAAATGCATCAAAACCATAAATAATACATGTTTCACCAAAAATTTCAAACCAACACATTTAAACCATTATAACACCCAATTTCCCAACATGCATAACATGCACCCCGAAATGCACCACCGGGTCACGCATACCATGTGACTAAGCATTTCACCAAGATAATTAATTCCAACACATATATTAATTATCATCATAAAAATCACATAAACATAATTAATGCCCAAATTGCATATAATTATTTCGGGGATATCACATATACACAACGTATACCCAATTAACGATGCTCTGTACTAATACCATAGTACTCCATATATTGAGCATCTCCCCAGAGACGTCTCCTCGTACGTCTCACCGGAAATATAAATTCATTACTTAGTCCAACACAAGTAATGCTTACCGTGGCTGATTCACAATCAACCTCGATCAACATCGGCTGTCCCCATGACAGTATGTTCCAAATCTCTCCAAGATATAAAATCAATATAGTAGTGTCACTCCACTAACTATACTCCACAAATCCGACCGTGACTCCCAATGCCTCCCAAATGCAAGGATTCTCAACCAGAGCTAACAACGACTTGTTGACACTCACGTTGGTACTCCCAAAAAAATTGAGCTGTCCTAGTACAAGTCCCTCAAAGTATTCAACGTATAAACATTCTCGTGAGGTATTCCATGCCTCAAACCTCATGCCACGTAGTGACTACAAGAGTCCACTAAAAAAACCTCATCGTAACATCATACGATTCGCCAAACTCGGTTCCAACGAGCAGTATAATGGCTACAACAAGCACACTATATCACTGCAACACTACCTGGCTAGCAAATCGATGCCTCCTTAGGTTTATACCAAACCACCAACGTATCATACTTTCCACCCGGTATACCATACCGTACCATCCATTAGAGTAGTGGGTCATCACCCACTATTTCTCTAAAACACCAAAGTACAATGGGCATCCCAATGTCCTCATTCAACCACAATACAATCCTATCCATTAGGATTTATTTAACACCTTCATGTGTGGGTGTGATCATATCCACCACATGTCATGTAAGACCCCGTTATCTCAACATACAATAAGGTGCATTAAGAGAACTAATCATATCAAATCAGAGTTGTAAGTCGTGTTGACAATTGAGCTTAAGGTTTACATGTATGTATGACATGCCAAAAGAAATTTGTTACATTCTTTAACAAATTTGGGTAAGGCTACTTCTACTGCACTCCTAGTAGAAACTATACAAAATAAGTCTTTATCTTGCTATCTTGTAGCACTCCTTACATCTCATCTTATCAACCTGACCCTGGTTCTCCTTAGCAAAAGCACCTACAAGGACAACCCCC
The DNA here is from genome assembly GCA_907163345.1 of Haberlea rhodopensis. Taxonomy (NCBI): domain Eukaryota; kingdom Viridiplantae; phylum Streptophyta; class Magnoliopsida; order Lamiales; family Gesneriaceae; genus Haberlea; species Haberlea rhodopensis. Next base: position 304,702 of record CAJQUN010000142.1, on the reverse strand, counting down.
ATCACATGAGCATATCGTAATTCATATCAAACATAATATGAATGTAAGGCATTAATGCATAATCATCGTCATAAAATACTTCCTGTATTTCCAATGCATTTAAAACGCCCATTAGTTGTCCCTGTACCATAACTCATGATAAAAACATTATATGATATTATGGTTCCTTAATAATGTCATGACATATCTTTACTTCTTAAATCCTTACTTCGATCTTGAGTCATTTTATCATTAGTGTATTGCAATGCTTCTTACTTTTCCACATAAGCGGAATTCTTCCTCGCTTCTTATGGAATTCCACGTAAGCGGTATTCTTCCTCGCTTCTTATGGAAATTCACGCCTCCATGTGCGAACGGTCCTCTACCTCTCGCTCCACATTTTCAGCGGAATTATAGTGTAAGCATTAAAATCCTCACTGGGATAACCTTGACTCGTGGAATACACCTCTTATATTCCACAGCATTCACATGCAGAAACAATGCATGTCAACATGTATCATATCATAATGCACCATCTTATGCATACTTTACTTTACCTTGTGTTAAATAAATAAACACGAATACATGTTACCGTTGGGATGCTCGTACGTCGCTTACGTACCTTTCAAAAGATAGAGGAGTCAACCGACTTTATCTCCTCGACTGTGCTGGTACCTGCGATGGTTCTACATAACCACATAACACCATCTTAGGCACCCAATAATAATTCAATACCAAAAACTAAACAAAATTCAACATTTGTCCCAATATGTCATCTAGCGATCGATCGCCCCTTAGCCCCGATCGATCGCGAGATGTTACTGCCTCGTATACCAAAAATATACAATCAGCGATCGATCGCCTCTTATTGGCGATCGATCACCAAAACCCACTGGAACGTCGCGATCGATCGCGCCTTCTTGGCGATCGATCGCCAACTCTATTCCTTTGCGCGATTTCCAGAATTTCCGAGCACCTCGTTTCATACACTTAAAACCACATCATAACACATATAAAATGCAGAATAAAAATGCTAGGGACTTCACCATACTTCCATGAAAGGGCTTAAACCAAAGTTTCAATAAAAAACTTAGCTTAGCATGCATCATAGTAACCCCAAAAGTTCAACACTCAACCCAAAATTCCCCAGAAACAGGGCATAAAACTCAGCCCAGAATTCTCGAGCATGCATCTTCACAACACCAAAACTACCACATAACCCGTAACCCATGCTCAAGGAAACATGCTAGTAACATCACAAAACTACCATGTATGTGTTCATGTCAAAGGTTTATTCAAAACCTAAGCTAACATGCTTCAAATCTTCATGATAAAACCCCTACTCAACATAAAAACAGGGTACTTCCCCTGCACAGATGTTCGAGGAACACTTTTCACAACTCGAAATCTAACACATAAGTCATGTAAGTTACTTAACAAAGTATGCTAGGGGCTTCATAAAAATCACATGCAAGCACTCATAGCAAGATTTCATCGAACCTAAAATAGCATGCCGAATCTGCTATGAAGAACACACATACATAAGAACAAAAAAACTGGTAAACCAGCATGATTCCTCACCACTTTTACTCCTCGATTTTCATCAAACTCCGATCAACAAAACACCAAAAATCTTCTCCTATATTTAGTTCATATGTTGGACGAAAGTTTTCTGGAAAGAAGGAGGAGAAAACCGAGAGAAGAGAGTGGGAAAGAAGTGATGGAAGAGGCATGGTTGATCAATCTGCTTTCCAGAAAACAGGGGCAAGTGGCATGATTCAGCTGATTGGGGTGGGGGGGGGGGTGGTTGCTTGTAGGGTGGCCTTGTGGTGTTTAATTGTGTCCCGGTATTTCGTACGATGTATAAAAATATCCCTCCTTGATATTTTATAATTTTACCCCATCAATACATCATTCAAAAAAAATACCTAACATGCCTCCTAAACCATATCATCAAAATAAATATAACACCAACCACATACATTAATTCCCCAACTTAATTACATGCTTGTACCACATAAAGCATAACCCATAAACCCCAAATTAAATCATGCCTTTAACACATAATAAAATTAGCACATCAAAGCATGTTTACTCATAATCCTTTCGGGGATATCACAATACTCCCCTACTTATAAGATTTCGTCCCCGAAATCACACTTACTTACCAAAATAAAATAAAACATAAAACACATACCAGAGAACAGTTCTGGATAGTGCTGCACCATGTGTCGCTCTGTCTCCCACGTGGCCTCCTCGACACCCCTACGATCCCACTGAACCTTGATCATAGGAATAACTTTGTTCCGAATCCTACGGTCTGCCCTATCCAAAATCCTGATAGGCCGCTCCACATAGGAAACATCGGACTCAAACTGCACCTCTGAAGGCTACAACACATGCGAAGGATCTGGCTCGTACTTCATCAGCATAGACACATGGAATACATCGTGTATACCAGACAGAGAGGGCGGTAAAGCCAAACGGTATGCCAGAGTACCAACACGCTGCAAGATCTCATACGGCCCTACATATCTTGGGGATAACTTTCCCCGCATCCCAAACCGTACCACACCTCTGAAAGGTGAGATCTTCAGAAAGACTATGTCGCCTAACTGAAACTCCAACGGCCTTCGCCGCTGATTGGCATACGCTGCATGTCTGTCCTGAGTTGCCTTCATCTTTCTCTTGATGACCTTTACCTTTTCTTCCATATCCTGGACCAACTCCGGTCCTCCGACCGATTTATGGTCCACATCATCCCAACACAAAGGCGACCTACAACGCCTGCCATATAGGGCTTCAAATGGGGCCATCTGTATGCTAGCCTAGTAACTGTTATTATAAGAAAATTCCACCAAGGCTACTGAGTCCTACCAAGAAGTGTCGAACTCCAGTACACAAGCCCTCAACATATCTTCGAGCGACTGTATCGTGCGCTCAGTCTGTCCGTCCGTCTGGGGATGATATGCTGTGCTCAACCTTAACTCTGTGCCCTGGGCTGACTGAAGACCCTCCCAGAAGTGAGATGTGAACCGCGGATCTCGATCAGACACAATCGAAACAGGGATCCCGTGCAGTCTCACCACATCTCTGATATATAACTGAGCCATCCTTAGGTATGTGAAGGTCATACAGTAGGGAATGAAATGAGCACTCTTAGTCAATCTGTCAACGACTACCCATATGGCATCAAAACCCGAAACAGTCCTCGGTAAGTGGGTCACGAAATCCATAGACACGTGCTTCCATTTCCACTCGGGTATCTCCATACTCCGTAGCTCACCACCGGGCCTCTGCCTCTCAGCCTTCACCTGCTGACAAATCAAACAGCGCTTGACGAATGAGGTAACATCCTGTTTCCTTCGCCTCCACCAGAACTGGCTGCATAAATCCTTATACATCTTCTTCTCGCCCGGGTGGATACTCATCCTGCTGCAATGAGCTCGCTGTAATATACCACATCGTAACTTGGGTGTATCTGGAACCACCCATCTGTCACCAAGCCTCAGAGAACCGCCTTCAGCCATTCTGAATCTCGATGGCTGACCTGAATGAATCACTGACATCCATCTCTGAACCTCTACGTCGGTCCCCTGAGCCTTCCGGATGTGTTCATAAATGATCGGCTCAGCTAGCAAGGTCAACACCTTTACCGAAGAAGAAGATACATCATAATCAAACCCCAACTGACAGTAGGAGCCCATCATAGCTGATACATGCATGACATCCTCTGTCGTGCTCCTCACTTTCCGACTCAAAGCGTCGGCTGTCAAGTTTGCTTTTCCCGGATGGTGTTCGATTTCACAGTCATAGTCCTTCAGCAGGTCCATCCATCTCCTCTGCCTCATATTCAGCTCAGCCTGTGTAAACAAGAACTTCAGGCTCTTGTGATCAGTGAAAATAGTAAATGAGGTACCATATAAGTAGTGTCACCATATCTTCAAGGCAAACACTATAGCTGTTAACTCCAAATCATGGACTGGATACCTCGTCTCGTGTGGCTTCAACTGCCTAGAAGCATAAGCCACTACATGTCTTTCCTGCATCAGTACGAATCCTAGGCCCTGTAGCGATGCGTCAGTATAAAGAACAAATCCTTTGTTCTCCCTGGAATCACCAAAACTAGTGCAGTAGTCAGTCTGTGCTTTAATTCCTGGAAACTCTGCTCACAAGCCTCTGACCAACAGAATGGGACTCCCTTCTGAGTCAGTTGTGTAAGTGGCTTGGCGATCTTTGAGAAACCCTCGACGAAACGTCGATAATAGCCAGCCAAACCAAGAAAACTTCGAATCTCACTGACTGAAGTAGGGGCGGACCAATCCATAACTGCCTCAATCTTCCTGGGATCTACTGATATCCCCTCTCGAGAGATAATGTGACCAAAGAATGATACACTGCTCAGCCAAAACTCACACTTGCTGAGTTTGGCGTACGACTGGTGATCTCTGAGGATTTGAAGCACTGTCCTCAAATGACTAGCATGTTCCTCTTCATTTCTTGAATAGACAAGGATGTCATCAATGAATATGTGATATCCCCGAAATGGTTAATTGCATTTGGGCAATAATTGTGCTTAAATGATTAATTATGTGGTTATTAATTATGCATTGGATTTATTTATTATGTGGAAATGCATGGTCATGTGGATAGGGTGACCCGGGGTTGCATTTCGGGGTGCATGTGGTGCATGTTGGGTAAATATTATTGAAAGCATGATTTATTTGCCATTGGTAGCAACTGATTAGAAATCATGTGTTTAATTGGTATTTGGTGCATTTTGAGTAAATGCTTTGAAAAATATCATGTTGGGGTGTTTTATACACCATGGAATTATTTTGGTATGCATTTTAATTAAACCAACACCTTTTATTACACCAACCCCACCATCCACTCTCACTTTTTAACTTTACCAAAACAACACCCAAACCCTTCCTTTCCCTTCCCATTTTCGAGCTTGAGCTCAAGGGTGAAGAGGAGTCTTTGCAAAATCTTGATTTGTGGAGTTTGTTGGGTGATTTGAGGTCCCCAAGAGGTATGTATGCCTCATGGTTAATTTTATTGTGTTTTGTTTGAGTTTGGGTTGGTTTTGAATGATTTTGAAATGGGTTTTGTTGGGTTGTTGTGGGTTTGGTTATATGTTGGATTTATCCTTGTTTTGAAGTATATTTTGGTTGGATGTTGTATACATGGGTATTTAATGATGTTTATTGTTGGTTTTGAGTAGTTGGGTATGGATGTTGTTGAGTTATTTAAGGTTGTTTGAGTTTGGGAAGGAGAAGGGTGAATAGTGCCCGATTCTCGCTTGCCCAGAGCTCGGCGATCGATCGGCGTTTTTCTCGCGATCGATCGCGAGCCACAGAGCTGAGGCAGAGAGCTTCAGCGATCGATCGCGAGATGGGCGCGATCGATCGGCGAGGCCGCGATCGATCGGCGCTAGCTCCGCGATCGATCGCGGATTGTTGGATTTTGTTGCCCGAGACAGTGAGGTCTCGCGATCGATCGGGGCCTTATGGCGATCGATCGCGAGACACCAAAAATGGTGTTTTTGGTTATTTTTGTGGGATTTTTGGTATTGGACTATTATTGGGTTCTAATATTGGTATTTGTGAATATGTAGAACCAACCCAGGTGGCAACGCAGCCAAGGAATTGAAGTCCTACCATATCCTACATTTTTGGAAAGGTACGTAGTGGACGTACGGGCACCCCAACGGTACATGTATCTTATATACTTATTGTTTATGCATTGTGGATGCAAGTATATATGTGGTATTGCATAGTGGATGCAAATACATGTTATGCATGATGTTTATAGATGCATATGATTATTGGTGCATATCCCATGAGTCGTGGTCATCCCTTGATGATTTTAATGCTTGCCGCTATTTGGTTTGGTTCCGCTAAATGTGAAGCGAGGGGTGGGAGCGCCGCATGTCACATTTGAGCGTGGTTATCATATAGGACGAGGAAAGGGTATTTGCCGCTCAATGAGAGGCGAGGGGTGGGAGTCCCGCAGTCCATTGAAGCGAGGTTATCCTATGCCGTCTATATGTAAATAAGCGAGGGGCATTAAAATACATTGTGATGAACAGACTAGGGATTGGTGATCAGTATTTGGTATTGATGAAATGGTATATGTTCATGACATGTTTAGACCATTAAAAATAATCTATTGATTATACTCATGAGTTATGGTACAGGGACAACCAAACGGGAAGCGTTTGAAATGCATGGGGAAAACAGGAAGTGTTTTATTATGATTATGCATTTACGCTTTATCTTCATATTGTGTTGAATATGAATGATTATTATTGCTCATGTTTGGGGGTTGTCCTTGTAGGTACACGTTTGGCATGATAGAAGGGCTAGACGGGTTGAGATGGTGAGCTTTTGAGGATGCTTTTGGGACTTGAAGGACGGGATTATTTGGATAGTATCTACTCTAGGAGTAGTATAAAACTATAATTGAACATTCATTGATTGGAATGTAATTAATCCTTTTTGGTAGTCCTTATTTTTGGCATGTAATGCTTAAGCTCATAGACTCAACACGTTCTTTTCTCACTCTGATTATTTATTTAGCTCTATTATGCCTTGTTTCCACACTTAAGGATTAGGGTCCTTACATTAGTGGTATCAGAGCCAGGTTAGAGAACCCGGGAACAAGTGAAGGGTAGCCTTAGCATGATAGGCTAGGTGCTTACATTTGAAGCATGTTTATGCATGTGGTGCATATTAATGTATATCCTGCTATACTAACGTGCTTATTCTCATTCCTGTTATCTAACGGCATAACATATATACTGCTTTGGAATTGTTGTTAACATTTGTATTACAGCATGGCTGCTAATGAGGAAGTTGGAGATGTTGGTAGTGTGAACGCAAGCGTCGGTCAAGTGAACCCTCTACCTCCACCGGCCGTAGGCATGGAACCAATGGTTCAGTTATTGCTACCGGGTGAGATTAGCTTGACTCAGTTTCTATCTTATCATCCGCCCCGGTTTGAGGGGACAGAGTCCGGAGAAGAGGCTGAAGAGTGGTTGGAAAGACTCGAGCAGATCTTTGTATCGGCTCCTTGTGCTGTGACAGCTTGGCTGAGGCTGGCGGAATTTCAATTAGCCAAGAAACCTCTGATGTGGTGGAGGAGCACAGTAATGGAAATGAGAGCACTGGGTGCTGTGATTGATTGGACACTCTTCAGGACTAGGTTTTTGAACCGGTATTTCTCCGCTGCGGCGAGACAGACAACGGAGGATGAATTTATAAGTCTGAAGCAGGGGAACATGACAGTGGCAGACTATGCCACACGGTACTCTTCGTTGCTGAGGTACGTTCCCCACATTGCCACCAGTGGGCACGCTAAGATGAGGAACTTTATGAAGGGATTGCGACCGGAGCTCTATGACCGGGTTATCACCAATAACCCAACTTCTTTTGATGACGCTCTCACAAGAGCGGAGCTTGCTGAGCTAGGAGTGGGAGCTTACGCTATGCCACCACCAGTACCGCAACAGAGGCAGACTAGTGATAGCTTGAGGCCTCGGGGTGAGCCATTTAAACCCCGTGGTGCCTCTTCATCTTCACGGTATGGTGGAAAGAAACATTTTGGTCAGAAACAGGATGGCAAGAAGGGCAAATGGACGGCCAATAGAGGATCTTCACAAGGGGATAGGCCGGGAGAGCCGAGGTGCAACAATTGTGGAGGGCCACATTCTTCAAACAAGTGTCCTGCATGTTATATCTGTGGCAAGATGGGCCACATCGCTCGGTATTGCCCCACACGGGGAGGACAGTCTGAGTATCAGGGCAGCAGGCCGAGGTTTGAGGATAGGACAGTGCAGCAGAGGCAGCAGTTTGGGCCTCGACCATCGGGAGGTCAGACAGTAGGACCGCCCCAGGGACAAGTGTATGCACTGACCAGGGAGCAGGCTTAGGCAGCCCCAGAGGAGGTGATCGCCGGTACGTGTCATTTATTTACGTACCCTGCTTTTATTTTGATCGATACAGGTGCCTCCCATTCTTTTGTATCGGTGGGTTTTGTGGAAAGACACCATATGCGCACGTCTTCTTTACCCACGCCTCTCCTTGTCTCGACACCCACTGGAAGAAATGTCGTTGCTGATCAGTTTATGGCAGACTTCCTCATTTATTTTGAGGACAATGAGTTGAAGGCAGACTTGATCGTATTGGGCATGTCATACTTCGACTGCATCTTGGGTATTGATATTCTGAACAGATATCAGGCAGTGGTAGATTGCCGTCAGAGGACAGTGAAGTTCAGACCTGAGTTGGGCAGTCAGTGGACCTTCTATGGCAACGGTTCTCGTGCGAAGATTCCGTTGATTTCAGCGATCAAGATGACTCAACTGTTGGAACGTGGACACACGGGTTATCTCATTTATGCCGTGGACACGTCTGGGAAGGATAAAGAACTCAGAGTTGAGGATGTACCAGTGGTAGCAGAGTTTGCTGATGTATTCCCAGAAGAGATCCCAGGATTCCCACCGGCTAGGGAAGTCGAGTTTGGGATCGAGCTGTTGCCAGGGACATCCGCTATCTCTCGTGCACCTTATAGGATGGCACCGGCTGAGTTGAGAGAGTTGAAAGAACAGTTGCAGGATCTCTTGGACAAGGGATATATACGCCCGAGCGTGTCGCCATGGGGCGCACCAGTTCTCTTTGTGAAGAAGAAGGACGGTTCGATGCGGTTGTGTATCAATTACCGGCAACTGAATAAGGCTACAGTGAAGAACAAGTATCCTCTCCCAAGGATAGATGACTTGTTTGATCAGTTGCAAGGTACCAGGGTGTATAGCAAGATTGACTTGAGATCTGGGTATCATCAGATTCGGGTCAGAGAGGAAGATGTGCAGAAGACAGCTTTCCGGACCCGATATGGACATTATGAGTTCCTAGTGATGCCGTTCGGCGTGACGAATGCTCCAGCAGTCTTCATGAGTCTGATGAACAGAGTGTTTCAGCCGTATCTTGATCAGTTCGTCATTGTGTTTATTGACGATATTCTTATCTACTCCCGGAGCGAGGAGGAGCATGTGAAACACTTGAGGACAGTGCTTCAGATTCTCAGAGAGCATCAGTTATATGCTAAGCTCAGTAAGTGTGAATTTTGGCTGAGCAGTGTAGTGTTTCTGGGGCATGTCATATCGAGCAGCGGGATATCAGTAGATCCCAAGAAGATTGAGGCTGTGATGGAGTGGGCTGCCCCCACTTCTGTGCCTGAGATTCGGAGTTTTCTTGGTTTGGCCGGGTATTATCGACGCTTCGTCGAGGGCTTTTCGAAGATTGCCAAGCCGCTGACTCAGTTGACCCAGAAGGGAGTGCCTTTCTTTTGGTCAGAAGCTTGTGAGGAGAGCTTCCAGGAATTGAAGCACCGGTTGACGACGGCGCCAGTGTTAGTGATCCCTACGGAGAACTCCAGATTTGTTTTGTATACTGACGCATCACTGCAGGGCCTTGGGTGTGTTCTGATGCAAGATAAGCATGTGGTAGCTTATGCACCGAGGCAGTTGATGTGATGACCTGAGATTAGGGATGTTGTGATGTCCGGGAATTAATGGTGTTAATCCCGGTGTAGTATTAATCCTGGATGGATTTTTAATTGTGGCAATTAGGAATTAATTGCGGTTCGGCATCTCCCGAGGTTGGTAAATCGGGCCTTCTGGGCTCGTCTAATTGATTAGTTGGGATCGTTGGATCCCGAGGTTGAGATCGTATTCTCATTCCGGTGAAAACCTGCGAGTTGGGTTTTTAGTGTGACTCAGAATTTCGGTGCTGTGTGTGGGCACCGGTAGGGGGTTTTTGAGTTAGAGAGAGAGTTTTTGAAAACAGATGATTTTTAATGAATCATGATGTATTGGTGAAGGTATTGGTATTTTGGGGCATTTTTGCTATATATACCAGTTGGACTCGGGATTCCGTCATTTGGAATCCATTTCTCTCTCTCTCCCTCCCCTCTCCTGCGATAAACCCTTCTCCCCCATTTCCCTTTTCTCCCTTGGAGGAGAAATCGCGGGTAGCTTGGCTTGGAGGCCGGTTTTCTCGAAGATAATCAGGTATTAATCTCCCCCTCGTCATTAGCTTCGGTTTGATAGTAGTATGGTAGCTTTTGGTTGAGGTTTTGGTTGGCTTTGGGTTTTGGGAATTTTGGGTTTAAATCTAATATGTTGATTTCAGTGTTTTCATGGAGTTTAATTGTTGTATTTGAGGTGTTGAGGTTGTATGGGGTGCTGGTTTGGAGTTTGGGTGTTAAAAACACCATTAAAGCTCGAGTTTTCGGAAAATTGCAGTCCGCGATCGATCTTGGCGAGGCGCCGATCGATCGCGACATGCTACTGGATTTGGGAAGGCGATGAGCAGTAGCGGCGATCGATCGCGAGAAGTGGGCGATCGATCGCGAGGGTCTTGGCGATCGATCGCGAGATGTGGCGATCGATCGCGGCTTGTTTATTTTCGGACAGTAGGGTATGGCGATCGATCGCGGCTTGGCGCCGATCGATCGCGGCCCTGTTCCCTTGGTTTTTTTTTTTTCAAATTTTGGAAAATGTTGGGATTTTGGAATCGGGGTTTTAAGGGGGCCGTTTCCGGGGCAATGTCTACATTCCAATGTGAATGCTATACTTTTAAAATGGATTGGTTGAGGCCAAAGTTCAATAAAACGGAATTCCCGGTTGAATTCTTGGTTATCTTTTAAACTTGTTAATGGTATATTTTGGGTATTATGCATGTTTAGCCGGGGGGGGCTTTTATTTTGGTAATCGTCATGGATTGACGATATGACTGGGAGTCTTGAACGTGCTTGGACACGTAATCGCATGCTTATTCTTGATTGTGAGTTGTTTATGTGTTTTAGCACATATTCCTCGGAGCATGGAACTCGAGCAAGGTTTGGCTCGGACTTCGGAAATTAAGGTACGTGGGACGTACGAGCATAGCCTATTATAGTATTGCAACTGTAATATGCATGGTTTGTGATAATGGTATTAAATGGGCATTGGAATACATGGTGTATGGTAATTGTATTATATGGACATTACAATATCTGGCATGTGGTCTGGCATGTAGTAATTACATTGGATAAATATTGAGATGCATGGTGCACTATATTTACTTCAAATGGATAATGATATGCATGGTAAACGGTCTTTGCCTTCAATGGATATATATATATATATATATTGGGAATCATACAGTGCCGCCTTCGAGCGAGCAATGATTCGGGATGCGGTCGCCATTGGACGACCATCGGTTATGACGCCGCTATTGTTGAGCGTGCGCGAGGTTTAGTATGCCGCTATTGTGGAGCGAGCAATGAAATAAGAACATGGAATTGTTGGTTAGATATATGCGATATCTATAGTCTTTTCCATTATGTTCTTATCCCTTTGATTATGGAACTGGTATAACAGAACGGTATTAGTTAATCTATGTGACGATTAACCGGCTTTGGGAATTTGATGAGTTTGGTTATTTTGAGAACAGGGACAATACAGGGGGATCCCGGATGAGGGTATTGTCATCCAGGGAGTATCATTTAAATTATGGCGTTTACATTCTGTAAATTATGAATTGCAATATTATTATTTTGTGATTGGTGGTATTGGTATGCTCACCCCGTGTGGGGGCTGTCTCTGTTGGGGCAGGTAACACAGGTGTAGCGGCTTTGGAGTCGAGCTCGGGCTTTTGGTTAGAGGTACTTCCAGGATCGAGGTACCAGAGCTGGCTGGATGGACGCTCAGATCCAGTGTTGAGATCGAGTTGTGCTTGGAAGGTGCTTCCAGGATAGAAGTACCAGTAGCGGTATCCGGTATAGTGTTTTATGCATCAAATACACGTTTATTCATTGAGTACACCTTACGTGTATATGGGATGTATAAATGGGCTATGGCCTCTTTCTGTTCATTATGGTTGCATGCAATTAATTATGGAAATTGCTAAATGAACTAAGAGCATATTAGTGTATTATGTGGGTGCATGTTATGTGAATAATAATGGTAGGGGGAATTTGAATATTGGGAATTGAATGCAAGAAATTTTCTGGGTAGCATACGGTGTTGCACTTGCATAGGGTTTTTCCTCTGATGGTATGATTATATGCACTCATGGTATGGCTTAATGCACTAATTACGGGTTAAGGGCACGGGGGTCCTTACATTAGTGGTATCAGAGCAGTGGTTAGCTCTTTGGGGCTGTTGAGGGCCTAGGAACATGTTATTGGGAATGAGAAGCACATACTTATGCATGATTGCTTATGTGCGTTTATGATATGTGTTCATCATTGGCATATGTGTTGCTAACCATGGTGGTTGCAGGGTCTTATGAGACATGGACTATGCATTACGGTTGCATAGGTATACATCGGAGTGATGATTTTAATGCTTTGCCGCTACATGTTGGAGCGAGGTGCATTAAAATACACTCATAGCGATGTTTATGGGAATACGGATTATGCATTACGGTTGCATGCACGTCGAAGCGATGATGCCGCTGTCGTGTCAAAGCGATGGTAAATGCCGCTGTCACGTCGAAGCGATGATGCCGCTGTCGTGCCGAAACAATTATTGAAATACGGGTTATGCATTACGGTTGCATGCATGGCGTAACGATATGAATACTTGCCGCTGTCGTATTATAGCGATGAAGAATATTTGCCGCAAATATGTCGAAGCGAAGGAAAATGCCGCTGTCATATTATTATTGCGAGGGATATTATGCCGCTAATACGTCGAAGCGAAGGGTATTTCCGCTGTCATGCCGGAATGATGGTAAATGCCGCTGTCGTGTCGAAGCGATGGTAAATGCCGCTGTCACGTCGAAGCGATGGTACCACCGTCATGTCGAAACGATGATGCCGCTGTCGTGTCGAAGCGATGATACATGCCGCTGTCACGTCGAAGCGATGATGCCGTTGTCATGACGTAGCGATGTGATCGGGAACAAAGTACTACATGAGTGTGAGTACCTCTTGAGTCCGCGATTATCCGGGTATTTTATTGGCGATGGTTACGCCGGGTATTTTATTGGCGATGGTTACGCCGGGTATTTTGTTGGCGATGGTTACGCCGGGTATTTTGTTGGCGATGGTTACGCCGGGTATTTTATTGGCGATGGTTACGCCGGGTATTTTGTTGGCGATGGTTACGCCGGGTATTTTGTTGGCGATGGTTACGCCGGGTATTTTGTTGGCGATGGTTACGCCGGGTATTTTATTGGCGACGGTTACGCCGGGTATTCTATTGGCGATGGTTTATACCGCCGGATATCTATAGCGACATTTTATGCCGCTGACTCCATGGCGAGGGATCATGCCGCTGATTCGATAGCGATGGGTTATACCGCTATGTGTGTAGCACTGGATTATGCCGCCTACGAGCGATGGGCGCTGCTTATGTACCGCTGGTGGACGATGGATACAGGTATTCCGCTATCTCGATAGCGATGAGGTATGGCATATTACTTTTGTTATCAGTATGGTGATTATGGTGTATTATTATTTACCGTCATGTGTTTGACGATGAGATTATGGATGTCGTGTATCGACAGGTACCGTCATATGTTCGACGATGTTATTTGGGATAACTATGTGGACGCTTGGCGTCATTTTGGTGATTTATACATTCATGTTTATGTATATGGTTGTATGGTTTGAGTGCCGATGGTGGGCACATGGTAGGGTCTGGGTATTTAGTTGACGAGACCTTTTGCCGAGCAGGTTTGCTCGATGGATCATTGATGCATTGTACCGGTGAGAGTACGCATCGTATTATGGAGGTATATTATTTGTCGAGCAATGATACCCTTGGGTATGCTCGCTGGGATGGCTAAGGCCAAGTGAATGGTGGTAAGAGTAGTCATTGAGGAAACGACTCGCTTGTTATGGTGATGAGGAGTAAACATGGTTACACCCACCCTAAGGGCGTGGAAGAAGTCCTAATGGATTAGGATTGCATGATATTTGAGCGTTGACGCCGGGTTGTCCAGTGTGCTTTGGTGTTTTAGAGATATGTTGGGCAATGACCCACAACTCTAATGGTTTGGGCGGTATGGTATACCGGGATGGAATGTGTGTCACGTTGATAGGTTGGTATGAGCCTATGGGGCCAGCGAATCGCTAGCCAGGTATTGTTGCAGTACTTTGGTGTGCTTGTGTTAGCTATTATAATGCTCGTTGGACTCGAGTTTGGTGAATCGTATGGTGATACGATGAGGGTTATGGTAGACTCTTGTAGTCTCTATGTGGCATGGTATTTGAGGTAGGGAATACCTCACGGGGACGTTATACGTCATTGTTTTGAAGGACTTGTGCTGGGACAGCTCAAGTTTGTTGGTATTACCAACGTGAGTGTCAACAAGTCGTGGTTAGCTCTAGTTGAGCATCCTTGCATATGGCATGCAATGGGAGTCACAATGGTTTGTGAGATATAGTTAGTGGGGTGACACTACTATATTGATTTTTTTATCTCTTGGAGAGATTTGGATTGTACTGTCTTGGAGACAGCTTGCATCGGTCGTGGTTTGATTGTAAGTCAGCCATGGTAAGCATTACTGATGTTGGACCGAGTAATGGATTTCTTACCTCGGTGAGACGTTTGAGGAGACGTCTTCGGGGAGATGCTCGATTTTGGAGTACTATGGTATTAGTACAGAGCATCGTTGGAAGGTGTATACATGGCGTACACGGATTTTTGGATCGGGTAATGGTAGTATTGATGCACTACTCTAACCAATTGTATATTTCTGGGTTCCGGGATATGTTTTGGTATTAATATACCAGGTTTTCCGAACGGTAATTCGAGGATTGGAGGATCATGGATTCATGACTTCTTCCTTGAGAGGAAGACGGTATTGTGATTCCTACCGGTTGAATCTTTTGGGGAGATTCGTTATTTTGGTTCGTGTGGTGGTGATGTTGAAATCACACCCTTTGGTTTTGGTTTGTCAACCATCATTCTCCGTGGGGCGAGAATAATCGGGGTTTGACAGTTGGTTTTGGGATTTGGGTGTGATTGGAGACACCCGAGTCTATTGCATTGCGTATGCATGTTGTGTGGTGTATGGGCATGTATGCCGTGTGTGTATACGAATGCCAACCTTATTTCGTTCATTGTGGAACGCCGAGTGTGTATAATTGGTTTAGTGGATCTCCGGTGTGAGATTGTGGAACCTCGAGATCGGTAATCTCGATGGCACGATGCATTCTAATGAATGATCGTGAGGGTTGTTTGATTCCCCGAGGAGGGATCGATGTGATTTGGAATCATGGTGGTTCTTGTTGGATAATTCGATAGCCTTCCTATTTTAGGATTGTTAGATCCAAGGATAAATGAGGGATGGCCGAGATTCGGATTTGTTTAGTGTCATGGTTGACACTTGTGTAGGAATGCAATTGGTTGCCTTCCATGTCCCCTATGGAACTTGAGACTTGGTGGAGTCTTGATGGTGTGTCGGGACCAAGATATGATTTCTTGGAACACACCGGTGTAAACATCCTCGGTGATGTATTTTTGTGTGGATCAGTGACCGTGGGTAACCCGGTCCGGGTTGCAAGTGGTGCAACTACTCCTTTGGAGGAGATGGGCTGGGAAGCGAAAACTGGTTTTTCTGTGAGTATACTGTTGTATACTAGTGGTCCCCACCATGACAATATGTGTCATGCATCGTGGGAAGGTGGTGAATATCACGGGATGATGTCTATGTCAGAACTAATGGTGATTTGGTTGGGTTGCAGTTTTGGTGGACTGACTTGTGGGACGATTCACGTCGAGGTATGTTGTTATCTTTCGGGTTTGTATTGGTTTTGGCGTTGCGCTATTTTGGGGCTTGGTGCAAGACTGGTATTCTCGCAGTTGTTAATTCGATTCTAAGGTGATTCAGAATCAGGGTCTTGGCCTTGTTTTGTTGGTGTAGTCCTGGTGTTACGAGGAGTACACCGGTGCAATTTCGAGGACGAAATTTTATTAGTAGGGGATAATTGTGATGTCCGGGAATTAATGGTGTTAATCCCGGTGTAGTATTAATCCTGGATGGATTTTTAATTGTGGCAATTAGGAATTAATTGCGGTTCGGCATCTCCCGAGGTTGGTAAATCGGGCCTTCTGGGCTCGTCTAATTGATTAGTTGGGATCGTTGGATCCCGAGGTTGAGATCGTATTCTCATTCCGGTGAAAACCTGCGAGTTGGGTTTTTAGTGTGACTCAGAATTTCGGTGCTGTGTGTGGGCACCGGTAGGGGGTTTTTGAGTTAGAGAGAGAGTTTTTGAAAACAGATGATTTTTAATGAATCATGATGTATTGGTGAAGGTATTGGTATTTTGGGGCATTTTTGCTATATATACCAGTTGGACTCGGGATTCCGTCATTTGGAATCCATTTCTCTCTCTCTCCCTCCCCTCTCCTGCGATAAACCCTTCTCCCCCATTTCCCTTTTCTCCCTTGGAGGAGAAATCGCGGGTAGCTTGGCTTGGAGGCCGGTTTTCTCGAAGATAATCAGGTATTAATCTCCCCCTCGTCATTAGCTTCGGTTTGATAGTAGTATGGTAGCTTTTGGTTGAGGTTTTGGTTGGCTTTGGGTTTTGGGAATTTTGGGTTTAAATCTAATATGTTGATTTCAGTGTTTTCATGGAGTTTAATTGTTGTATTTGAGGTGTTGAGGTTGTATGGGGTGCTGGTTTGGAGTTTGGGTGTTAAAAACACCATTAAAGCTCGAGTTTTCGGAAAATTGCAGTCCGCGATCGATCTTGGCGAGGCGCCGATCGATCGCGACATGCTACTGGATTTGGGAAGGCGATGAGCAGTAGCGGCGATCGATCGCGAGAAGTGGGCGATCGATCGCGAGGGTCTTGGCGATCGATCGCGAGATGTGGCGATCGATCGCGGCTTGTTTATTTTCGGACAGTAGGGTATGGCGATCGATCGCGGCTTGGCGCCGATCGATCGCGGCCCTGTTCCCTTGGTTTTTTTTTTTTCAAATTTTGGAAAATGTTGGGATTTTGGAATCGGGGTTTTAAGGGGGCCGTTTCCGGGGCAATGTCTACATTCCAATGTGAATGCTATACTTTTAAAATGGATTGGTTGAGGCCAAAGTTCAATAAAACGGAATTCCCGGTTGAATTCTTGGTTATCTTTTAAACTTGTTAATGGTATATTTTGGGTATTATGCATGTTTAGCCGGGGGGGGCTTTTATTTTGGTAATCGTCATGGATTGACGATATGACTGGGAGTCTTGAACGTGCTTGGACACGTAATCGCATGCTTATTCTTGATTGTGAGTTGTTTATGTGTTTTAGCACATATTCCTCGGAGCATGGAACTCGAGCAAGGTTTGGCTCGGACTTCGGAAATTAAGGTACGTGGGACGTACGAGCATAGCCTATTATAGTATTGCAACTGTAATATGCATGGTTTGTGATAATGGTATTAAATGGGCATTGGAATACATGGTGTATGGTAATTGTATTATATGGACATTACAATATCTGGCATGTGGTCTGGCATGTAGTAATTACATTGGATAAATATTGAGATGCATGGTGCACTATATTTACTTCAAATGGATAATGATATGCATGGTAAACGGTCTTTGCCTTCAATGGATATATATATATATATATATTGGGAATCATACAGTGCCGCCTTCGAGCGAGCAATGATTCGGGATGCGGTCGCCATTGGACGACCATCGGTTATGACGCCGCTATTGTTGAGCGTGCGCGAGGTTTAGTATGCCGCTATTGTGGAGCGAGCAATGAAATAAGAACATGGAATTGTTGGTTAGATATATGCGATATCTATAGTCTTTTCCATTATGTTCTTATCCCTTTGATTATGGAACTGGTATAACAGAACGGTATTAGTTAATCTATGTGACGATTAACCGGCTTTGGGAATTTGATGAGTTTGGTTATTTTGAGAACAGGGACAATACAGGGGGATCCCGGATGAGGGTATTGTCATCCAGGGAGTATCATTTAAATTATGGCGTTTACATTCTGTAAATTATGAATTGCAATATTATTATTTTGTGATTGGTGGTATTGGTATGCTCACCCCGTGTGGGGGCTGTCTCTGTTGGGGCAGGTAACACAGGTGTAGCGGCTTTGGAGTCGAGCTCGGGCTTTTGGTTAGAGGTACTTCCAGGATCGAGGTACCAGAGCTGGCTGGATGGACGCTCAGATCCAGTGTTGAGATCGAGTTGTGCTTGGAAGGTGCTTCCAGGATAGAAGTACCAGTAGCGGTATCCGGTATAGTGTTTTATGCATCAAATACACGTTTATTCATTGAGTACACCTTACGTGTATATGGGATGTATAAATGGGCTATGGCCTCTTTCTGTTCATTATGGTTGCATGCAATTAATTATGGAAATTGCTAAATGAACTAAGAGCATATTAGTGTATTATGTGGGTGCATGTTATGTGAATAATAATGGTAGGGGGAATTTGAATATTGGGAATTGAATGCAAGAAATTTTCTGGGTAGCATACGGTGTTGCACTTGCATAGGGTTTTTCCTCTGATGGTATGATTATATGCACTCATGGTATGGCTTAATGCACTAATTACGGGTTAAGGGCACGGGGGTCCTTACAGATGTTAATCCCGGAGTGTTAATAACCCGTAAAGTTGTTTTACATGGCAATTGGAGTTTAATCGAGGTGTTGGGCCTTCTGGGCTCGTCTATTTGAGTAGTTGGGATCGCGGGATCCCGAGGTTGAGATCGTATTCTCATTTCGGTGAAAACCTGTGAGCTGGGTTTTTAGTGTGACTCAGAATCTCGGGTGCTTGGTGTGGGCACCGGTAGGGGGTTTTTGAGTTAGAGAGAGAATTTTTGAAAACAGATGATTTTTAATGAATCATGATGTATTTGTGGGGCTATTAGTATTTTGGGGTATTTTTGCTATAAATACCAATTGAACCCGGGATTTTAATTACCGGAACCATTTCAGCACCTCATTTCTCTCTCCCCGTACCCACCGATTCTCGATCCCCTTTCGACCACCGCGCAGAAAAAGCCTCCGCCCGCCGCCGTCCGGCCCCCGTTCGGTGCGTCCGACCCGCCGCCGTGTTCGTCTCTTCCAGGCGGTCCTATCCATACCACCAATTTGAAGTTTGGTCGAGAATCGAGCTCGGATTTCTGCAGAAAGCGTAGGGTTCAGATCTGGATTTCTGTCCGATTTTTGGGACGCGATTTTGGTATGTTTTTGGCACGATTTTTCTGGTGTTTTTGGGGCGTTTTTATGGTGTTGTTGGGTCGTTCATTTCAGACTTTAATGGTTCGAAAAATTGTTGCTTATAGTTCGAATTTTGGATGCTGTTGCGTGGGGGTTCTTGTTCGAAAATTGGGGGTTTGGCTTGGGGATGATTATTGTTGTTGTTAATTGATTAATTCATGTGTTAGATGAATTATGGTGATTATTTGGGTTTGATTGGTGTTGTTAGGGTTCGAATTTAGGGGTGGTTCTTGAGCGATTTTGATATTGTCTCATTCGATTTTCCCTCCCTGTGTATGCCCTGCCCCGGGTCTTGTAAATGGTAAATTGTCGTGGGTTGACAATAATTTTCTATATAAGGATTATGGGTGTGCTTGAGCATGGGTTGCATGTTCGTAATTAATTGTGAATTAATTTATCGTGTTAGCACATCGTTCCTCGGAGCATGGAACTCGAGCAAGGTTTGGCTCGGACTTCGGAGATTTAAGGTAGGTGCGACGTACGAGCATTACTTTACGTGATAGCAATTGTGAAATGCATAATGTGTTGTAATTGCATTAGATGGTTGTGGGTATGGCTATATGCATATATGTGTTGATATATATGGGGTACTGAGTCTATATGACTATTGTACGGCATTTGAGATGCCTGAGAATGATTGTGGGATCATGTGCTCATTATAAGACATGTGAGATGTCTAAGTATAATGGGAAATTGGTAAAATAAATGCTAGGCATTTGAGCTATCTATGATTGATAGTGAAATTGAGAAATCAGTACTAGATATTGAGATATCTATATTTGTATGTATAATGAACTTGGAATCATTGATTATTGATACTTGAGAATCAGGCATGCTATGAGTTAAATCAATGTGTTGATTTACTGATTTATGAGATTTGATGAGTTTGATGATTGTGAGAACAGGGACAGTACACGGAATCCCGGATGAGGATGTTGCCATCCAGGGAGTATCATTTAAAATTCATTAATATTTACTTGTGTTGTAAATTATGAATTTCATTATTGTGATTATGAGATTTCGTGTATTGGTATGCTCACCCCGTTGGGGGCTGTCTCTGTTGGGGCAGGTGAACAGGTACATCGATGGCTTTGGAGTTGAGCTCGAGCTGTTGATTGGATGTACTCCCAGGATTGTGGTACCAGGGCTTGATGGAGCACGGTATCGTATAGAGTACATATATACACCCGAGGGTTATATACATATTTATGATGCTCGCATGTGAGCACGGTTATGCTTGTATATGGGTTGTATATAAAGGCATGAGCCTTTCTCTCTTTCATTCTATGTTGCATGCAATTAAGAGTAGAATTGCTAATGATATGAGAGTCATGGGTGTATTGTGTGGGTGTTGAAACCCATCTATGTTGTCTTATGTGTGGTGTCTTCCCTGGCTGGGAATTTACTTAGCGTTGCTGTGTTCTGTTGAGTATGTGTTTTCCCTGGCCGGGAACTATATATTGTGTTGTGCTTTTATTTCGGGATAGCCCTACTTATGGGGAGACTCTGCCCAAATTTTTATAAAAGTCCACAATGTGAAAAGTGGCAAAATGGGGATGGTAATGGGCAACTCTATGAGTCTATATGTTAGTAGAGATGATCTTATAACGTTGAATGTTAAGGGAATTTTGTAAGCATCATCTAAGTTTCCCGATTGATTTGTATAGAAGCATGTACCACACATAGTGGTTAATACACTAATCAAGGGTTAAGGGCTTGGGGTCCTTACATTAGTGGTATCAGAGCAGTGGTTAGCTCTTTGGGGCTGTTGAGGGCCTGGAACATGCTGATAGGGATGAGTAGCACATATTTATGCATGATAGTAGCTAGTGTTATGTGACACAACTGTTTTGCTTATGTGCATTTGTGATATGTGATCATAGTGAAACGATTATATGTCATGACATCTATGGAATCATAATATAACCTGTTGATTATGATTGTGAGTTGTGACACAGGGACAACCAGGTGGAGCATATCGAAATGCATTGGGATTCAGGAAGTACTTTGTACTCATAGTTTATGCATTTACTCATTATAATCATATTGTGGGAATATGGATTATTGTATGCTCATGGGTTGTGATTGTTCCTGTAGGAACACTATGATGCGAAAGGCTAAGGCCATGGTTGAAAGACACGAAACGGTAACCTGCATTTTATATACATCATGGATTTATACATTGTGGATGTATGTGTACATGTAGTGATGATTTTAATGCTTTGCCGCCATTTGTTGAAGCGAGGGGTGGGAGCGCCGCATGTCACATTTGTGCGAGGTGCATTAAAATACACTCATGTTGATGTATATTGGATATGGCATATGTTTTGTGATTGCAGGTGTAAATGGAATACTTGGTGAATATCCCATGAGTCATTGTTATGGATGAGTGATGATTTTAAATGCTTGCCGCTATTTATTATTTTGTGCCGCTAAAATGTGAAGCGAGGGGTGGGAGCGCCGCATGTCACATTGAAGCGTGGTTAGCATATGAGGCGAGGAAAGAATATTTGCCGCTAAAATGTGAGGCGAGGGGTGGGAGTACCGCATGTCCATTTAAGCGAGGTTATTCTATGCCGCCTATATGTGAAGCGAGGGGTGGGAGTACCGCATGTTTTTTTACTTGAGCGAGGGGCATTAAAATACACTACCGTGACAATGACTAGGGATCAGCTATATTGACTGGCGATGGTTCATGCCGCCATGTATATTGATAGCGATGGTTCATGCCGCTATATTGACTGGCGATGGTTCTTGCCGCCATGGATATTGATAGCGATGGTTCATGCCGCTATATTGATTGGCGATGATTCTTGCCGCCATGTATATTGATAGCGATGGTTCATGCCGTTATATTGACTGGCGATGGTTCATGCCGCCATGGATATTGATAGCGATGGTTTATGCCGCTATATTGACTGGCGATGATTCTTGCCGCCATGGATATTGATAGCGATGGTTTATGCTGCTATATTGACTGGCGATGATTCTTGCCGCCATGTATATTGATAGCGATGGTTCATGCCGCTATATTGACTGGCGATGATTCTTGCCGCCATGTATATTGATAGCGATGGTTCATGCCGCTATATTGACTGGCGATGGTTCTTGCCGCCATGTGTATTGATAGCGATGCCTCTTTCCGCTATTATGTGGACGATTTTCATGCTCAGGTGTATAGCGAGGTTTCATACCACTTATTATATGACAAGGTATCATGCCGTCGATTCTATAGCGATGGATTGTGCCGCTATGTACTCAGCACAGGATTTTGCCGCCTTCGAGCGATGGGTGCTGACTACGTACTATTATCGAGCGACGGATACAGGTATTCCGCTATCTTGATAGCGATGAGGTATGGCATATTACTTGTGTTAGCATTATTGTGGATACTATGTGTTGCTATATATATGCCATGTGTTTGACGATGAGATTATGGATGTCGTGTATTGACATGTACCGTTGTATGTTTGACGATGTTAGTTGGATGTCATATGTTGACATATGCCGTCACGAGATGACGATGACATAGTTGATGTTCTATGTAGACGTGTGACGTCGTTTTGATGATTAATACATTTATGTTATGTATTTGGTTATATGGTTTGAGTGCCTTGGTGGCACATGGTAGTGTCTAAGTCACTAGTTGACGAGACCATTATGCCGAGCAAGTTGCTCGAGGAACTATTGGGTGCGCCATATAGGAATTATACCGCAGCACATATTCGAAGTATTTATTTGTCGAGCAATGATACCCTTGGGTATGCTCGTTGGTTTGGCTAGGGCCAAGTGATTGGTGGTAAGAGTAGTCATTGAGGAAACTACTCGTTTGTTGTTGTGATCTACGGTAGGCGTGGTCACGCCCACCCTGAAGGTGTGGGATATGTCCTAATGAATTAAGATGGCTCCGTGGTTGAGCAAGGACACCGGGATGTCCATTATGCTTTGGTTTTAGAGAGATTTTGGGTGATGACCCACTACTCTAAATGGATGTTACGGTATGGCGTACCGGGATGGGACATATCGTTTGTTGGTGGGCTTGATATAAGCCTATGGAGACAGCGCTTTGCTAGCCAGATATCGTGGTGATGACATAGTGTATTGTTGGAGTACCAACAAGAGAGTCATCAGGTCGTTATTGACTCGATCTGAGGGAACCTGTGTATTTGGGATGCAATGGGGGTTATTGTATCCAGTTTTTCCGAACGGTGGTTCGAGACTTGTGGATCTCGAGTTCGATGGCACTTCCCTTGTAGGGAAGGAGGTAGTATTAGACCTATTTGGGAATCTTTGAAAGATTCGGTGAGTTGGTACGTGTGGTGTTGATTTTGGGAATCACACCGTGTTGTTAATCGTCGATTATCGTCCTCCACTGGATAGGGAATGACTCAGAATTGACGGTCGTGTTTGGGGCTTAGGGGTATGTTGTAGATACCCGAGCCAAGTGCATTGAGTATGCATGTGATGTCAGTGCTTAGGCAGGTATACCGGTGAGTATACGGATGCCAATTAATGATTTCCTTTTTTTGTCAAGCATAGAGTATGCTAATTTGGATGGCTAAATCTCTGATGAGAGATATTGAACACCTTGAGATTGGGAATCTCCATGGCACGATAAGTTAGGAGAAACAATCGTGAAGTTAGTTGACTCCCTTTGAGGAGGGAATTATCTTGTGTGGGTTGAGGTGTTCCATTGTTGGTGTTTCCTTCGAGTTATGTGATAGCCTTCCCAAGTTGGATTGTTAAATCCTAGGATTGTCAAGGGATGGCAGGAATTCAGATTTATTGGGTGTCGTTGTCGACACAAGCGTTGAG
This sequence comes from Haberlea rhodopensis, assembly GCA_907163345.1. NCBI lineage: Eukaryota > Viridiplantae > Streptophyta > Magnoliopsida > Lamiales > Gesneriaceae > Haberlea > Haberlea rhodopensis. The sequence continues at coordinate 280,660 of CAJQUN010000142.1, read as the reverse complement.
GATGCAATGTGTTTATTGCATGTCCTTCCAGGATTTGAACTCTGTGAAGTCTCGATGGTTTATTTATGATCAGGATGTGATCCTTGGAATATCCGGAGGTGGACATCTTGTGAGATGTCTTTTGTGTGAATCTGTGGCCGTGAGTTGCCCAAATTGAGTTGCAATGATGCGACTGCTCCTTCGATGGAAAAGGTTTGAAAGTGGAAACCAGGTTTGGTATGTGTACACCGTGGTATCCTAGTGTTTCCCTCGTAACGATGTATGTTAGACATCGTGAGTCTTGATAGAGATGTCATTGGATGATATCTACGATAGAATCGGGAGCGATTTGAATCCTTGCAGTTTCAGTCGACTAACTGCTTTTGGACTGTTAGCGTTGAGTTGTGCTGACGATCTTTGACGTTATGATGGATTTGGGAGTTTATTCCACTCCAGAGTTTGACACGAGGTCAACGTTCTCACGGTTGAGGTGTCATCCAGGATGCGTTCTTACTGGTTGTATTAGAACTAAGGATGACTGTCCGATCTACGGTCGTAAGTATTGGTTGTTTTGCAGTCATGAGGGACTGACTTTTGGGATGAACCGCATCGAGGTACATTTGCCTCTTGGGTATGTTGGTTTTGGTAAAGTCGCTCTGTTTCAGAGTTTGATGTGAGATAAGTATCCTCGCGTTTATTGAGACGATTCTGATATGGTCAAGAATCGAGGTTATGACTTCATGTTGTTGTGTAGCCTGGGTGTTATGTGATACACCGGTGCTAATTTCGAGGACGAAATTCTTTTAGTGGGGGATATTGTGATGACCTGAGATTAGGGATGTTAATCCCGGAGTGTTAATAACCCGTAAAGTTGTTTACGTGGCAATTGGAGTTTAATCGAGGTGTTGGGCCTTCTGGGCTCGTCTATTTGAGTAGTTGGGATCGCGGGATCCCGAGGTTGAGATCGTATTCTCATTTCGGTGAAAACCTGTGAGCTGGGTTTTTAGTGTGACTCAGAATCTCGGGTGCTTGGTGTGGGCACCGGTAGGGGGTTTTTGAGTTAGAGAGAGAATTTTTGAAAACAGATGATTTTTAATGAATCATGATGTATTTGTGGGGCTATTAGTATTTTGGGGTATTTTTGCTATAAATACCAATTGAACCCGGGATTTTAATTACCGGAACCATTTCAGCACCTCATTTCTCTCTCCCCGTACCCGCCGATTCTCGATCCCCTTTCGACCACCGCACAGAAAAAGCCTCCGCCCGCAGCCGTCCGGCCGCCGTTCGGCGCGTCCGACCCGCCGCCGTGTTCTTCTCTTCCAGGCGGTCCTATCCATACCACCAATTTGAAGTTTGGTCGAGAATCGAGCTCGGATTTCTGCAGAAAGCGTAGGGTTCAGATCTGGATTTCTGTCCGATTTTTGGGACGCGATTTTGGTATGTTTTTGGCACGATTTTTCTGGTGTTTTTGGGGTGTTTTTATGGTGTTGTTGGGTCGTTCATTTCAGACTTTAATGGTTCGAAAAATTGTTGCTTATAGTTCGAATTTTGGATGCTGTTGCGTGGGGGTTCTTGCTCGAAAATTGGGGGTTTGGCTTGGGGATGATTATTGTTGTTGTTAATTGATTAATTCATGTGTTAGATGAATTATGGTGATTATTTGGGTTTGATTGGTGTTGTTAGGGTTCGAATTTAGGGGTGGTTCTTGAGCGATTTTGATATTGTCTCATTCGATTTTCCCTCCCTGTGTATGCCCTGCCCCGGGTCTTGTAAATGGTAAATTGTCGTGGGTTGACAATAATTTTCTATATAAGGATTATGGGTGTGCTTGAGCATGGGTTGCATGTTCGTAATTAATTGTGAATTAATTTATCGTGTTAGCACATCGTTCCTCGGAGCATGGAACTCGAGCAAGGTTTGGCTCGGACTTCGGAGATTTAAGGTACGTGCGACGTACGAGCATTACTTTACGTGATAGCAATTGTGAAATGCATAATGTGTTGTAATTGCATTAGATGGTTGTGGGTATGGCTATATGCATATATGTGTTGATATATATGGGGTACTGAGTCTATATGACTATTGTACGGCATTTGAGATGCCTGAGAATGATTGTGGGATCATGTGCTCATTATAAGACATGTGAGATGTCTAAGTATAATGGGAAATTGGTAAAATAAATGCTAGGCATTTGAGCTATCTATGATTGATAGTGAAATTGAGAAATCAGTACTAGATATTGAGATATCTATATTTGTATGTATAATGAACTTGGAATCATTGATTATTGATACTTGAGAATCAGGCATGCTATGAGTTAAATCAATGTGTTGATTTACTGATTTATGAGATTTGATGAGTTTGATGATTGTGAGAACAGGGACAGTACACGGAATCCCGGATGAGGATGTTGCCATCCAGGGAGTATCATTTAAAATTCATTAATATTTACTTGTGTTGTAAATTATGAATTTCATTATTGTGATTATGAGATTTCGTGTATTGGTATGCTCACCCCGTTGGGGGCTGTCTCTGTTGGGGCAGGTGAACAGGTACATCGATGGCTTTGGAGTTGAGCTCGAGCTGTTGATTGGATGTACTCCCAGGATTGTGGTACCAGGGCTTGATGGAGCACGGTATCGTATAGAGTACATATATACACCCGAGGGTTATATACATATTTATGATGCTCGCATGTGAGCACGGTTATGCTTGTATATGGGTTGTATATAAAGGCATGAGCCTTTCTCTCTTTCATTCTATGTTGCATGCAATTAAGAGTAGAATTGCTAATGATATGAGAGTCATGGGTGTATTGTGTGGGTGTTGAAACCCATCTATGTTGTCTTATGTGTGGTGTCTTCCCTGGCTGGGAATTTACTTAGCGTTGCTGTGTTCTGTTGAGTATGTGTTTTCCCTGGCCGGGAACTATATATTGTGTTGTGCTTTTATTTCGGGATAGCCCTACTTATGGGGAGACTCTGCCCAAATTTTTATAAAAGTCCACAATGTGAAAAGTGGCAAAATGGGGATGGTAATGGGCAACTCTATGAGTCTATATGTTAGTAGAGATGATCTTATAAAGTTGAATGTTAAGGGAATTTTGTAAGCATCATCTAAGTTTCCCGATTGATTTGTATAGAAGCATGTACCACACATAGTGGTTAATACACTAATCAAGGGTTAAGGGCTTGTGGTCCTTACAGTTGAAGCCGCATGAGAACAGATATCCAGTTCATGACTTGGAATTGGCGGCTATCATCTTCGCCCTGAAGATCTGGAGGCATTATTTGTATGGTACTTCGTTTACCATTTACACGGATCACAAGAGCCTCAAATTTTTATTCACTCAGGCAGAGCTGAACATGAGGCAGAGAAGGTGGATGGACCTACTCAAGGACTATGATTGCGAGATAGAGTACCATCCGGGGAAAGCTAATTTGACTGCAGACGCTTTGAGCCGGAAAGTGAGGAGTTCTGCTGAGGACGTCATTCATCTGTCGGCTATGATGACCTCTTATTGCCATCTGGGCTATGACTTTGACATTGATGCATCGCCTGTGTATGTGTCGACTTTGCTAGCCGAGCCAGATATCTATGAGAACATCAGGAGAGCTCAGAGGTCAGACGATGAGGTTCAGAGGTGGTTATCTTTAGTACATCTTGGTCAGCCAACGAAGTTCAGAGTGGCCGATGACGGGTCTTTGAGATTGGGTGACCGATGGGTGGTTCCGAGTACGCCGGAGCTGCGTAAAGGGATCTTGGAGCGAGCTCACAGTAGCAGACTTAGCATCCACCCAGGCGGGAAGAAGATGTACAGAGATTTGCGTGGTCAGTTTTGGTGGAAGAGAATGAAGTCTGATGTCGCCGCTTTTGTAAAGAGGTGTTTGATCTGCCAGCAGGTTAAGGCAGAGAGACAGAGACCTGGCGGCGAGTTGAGAAGCTTGGAGATACCGAAGTGGAAGTGGGAGCACATTTCCATGGACTTCGTGACTCATTTGCCGAGGAGTGCTTCAGGCTTCGATGCTATTTGGGTGATCGTGGATCGTTTGACTAAGGTAGCCCACTTTATCCCCTATAGCATGACTTTCACATTTTTGAGGATGGCGCAGATATATATTAGAGATGTGGTGAGATTGCATGGGATCCCCGTTCCCATAGTGTCAGATCGAGATCCGCGATTAACATCTCATTTCTGGGAAGGTCTTCAGTCAGCTTTGGGAACTGAAGTCAGATTGAGTACTGGTTATCATCCTCAGACGGATGGCCAGACCGAGCGCACTATCCAGACGCTCGAGGACATGTTAAGAGCTTGTGTTTTGGAGTTCGATGCCTCTTGGCAGGATTCAGTGCCTTTGGTAGAGTTTTCGTATAACAATAGCTACCAGGCGAGTATTCAGATGGCTCCGTTTGAAGCTCTTTATGGCAGACGGTGTAGATCACCCTTGTGTTGGGATGAATTGGACCGCAAATCGGTCGGAGGACCGGAGTTGATTCGGGAGATGGAAGAAAAGATAAAGACGATAAGGCAGAAAATGAAAGCGGCCCAGGACAGACAGGCAGCTTATGCAAATAAACGGCGGAGACCGTTGGAATTTCAGTTGGGAGATAAGGTCTTTTTGAAGATCTCGCCTTTCAGAGGCGTTGTGCGATTTGGGATGCGCGGGAAACTGTCTCCGAGGTATGTTGGACCGTACGAGATTTTGCAGCGCATTGGCACCTTAGCTTACCGACTGGCTTTGCCGCCTTCTTTATCTGGTATACATGATGTGTTTCATGTGTCGATGCTGCGGAAGTATGAGCCGGATCCGTCTCACGTGTTACAGCCTTCCAAAGTTCAGTTAGAATCAGATGTATCTTATGTGGAACGGCCTGTTAGAATTCTGGACAGAGCAGACCGTAGACTTCGGAACAAAGTGATACCGATGATCAAGGTTCAGTGGGATCGCAGGGGTGTCGAGGAGGCTACGTGGGAGACGGAGCAGCATATGGTGCAGCACTACCCGAAACTATTCTCTGGTATGTGTTTATGTTTAGTTTCCTTTTGGGGTAAGTGCATGTGATTTCGAGGACGAAATCTTATAAGTAGGGGAGTATTGTGATATCCCCGAAATGGTTAATTGCATTTGGGCAATAATTGTGCTTATATGATTAATTATGTGGTAATTAATTATGCATTGGATTTATTTATTATGTGGAAATGCATGGTCATGTGGATAGGGTGACCCGGGGTTGCATTTCGGGGTGCATGTGGTGCATGTTGGGTAAATATTATTGGAAGCATGATTTATTTGCCATTGGTAGCAATTGATTAGAAATCATGTGTTTAATTGGTATTTGGTGCATTTTGAGTAAATGCTTTGAAAAATATCATGTTGGGGTGTTTTATACACCATGGAATTATTTTGGTATGCATTTTAATTAAACCAACACCTTTTATTACCCCAACCCCACCATCCACTCTCACTTTTTAACTTTACCAAAACAACACCCAAACCCTTCCTTTCCCTTCCCATTTTCGAGCTTGAGCTCAAGGGTGAAGAGGAGTCTTTGCAAAATCTTGATTTGTGGAGTTTGTTGGGTGATTTGAGGTCCCAAGAGGTATGGATGCCTCATGATTAATTTTATTGTGTTTTGTTTGAGTTTGGGTTGGTTTGAATGATTTTGAAATGGGTTTTGTTGGGTTGTTGTGGGTTTGGTTATATGTTGGATTTATCCTTGTTTTGAAGTATATTTTGGTTGGATGTTGTATACATGGGTATTTAATGATGTTTATTGTTGGTTTTGAGTAGTTGGGTATGGATGTTGTTGAGTTATTTAAGGTTGTTTGAGTTTGGGAAGGAGAAGGGTGAATAGTGCCCGATTCTCGCTTGCCCAGAGCTCGGCGATCGATCGGCGTTTTTCTCGCGATCGATCGCGAGCCACAGAGCTGAGGCAGAGAGCTTCAGCGATCGATCGCGAGATGGGCGCGATCGATCGGCGAGGCCGCGATCGATCGGCGCTAGCTCCGCGATCGATCGCGGATTGTTGGATTTTGTTGCCCGAGACAGTGAGGTCTCGCGATCGATCGGGGCCTTATGGCGATCGATCGCGAGACACCAAAAATGGTGTTTTTGGTTATTTTTGTGGGATTTTTGGTATTGGACTATTATTGGGTTCTAATATTGGTATTTGTGAATATGTAGAACCAACCCAGGTGGCAACGCAGCCAAGGAATTGAAGTCCTACCATATCCTACATTTTTGGAAAGGTACGTAGTGGACGTACGGGCACCCCAACGGTACATGTATCTTATATACTTATTGTTTATGCATTGTGGATGCAAGTATATATGTGGTATTGCATAGTGGATGCAAATACATGTTATGCATGATGTTTATAGATGCATATGATTATTGGTGCATATCCCATGAGTCGTGGTCATCCCTTGATGATTTTAATGCTTGCCGCTATTTGGTTTGGTTCCGCTAAATGTGAAGCGAGGGGTGGGAGCGCCGCATGTCACATTTGAGCGTGGTTATCATATAGGACGAGGAAAGGGTATTTGCCGCTCAATGAGAGGCGAGGGGTTGGAGTCCCGCAGTCCATTGAAGCGAGGTTATCCTATGCCGTCTATATGTAAATAAGCGAGGGGCATTAAAATACATTGTGATGAACAGACTAGGGATTGGTGATCAGTATTTGGTATTGATGAAATGGTATATGTTCATGACATGTTTAGACCATTAAAAATAATCTATTGATTATACTCATGAGTTATGGTACAGGGACAACCAAACGGGAAGCGTTTGAAATGCATGGGGAAAACAGGAAGTGTTTTATTATGATTATGTATTTACGCTTTATCTTCATATTGTGTTGAATATGAATGATTATTATTGCTCATGTTTGGGGGTTGTCCTTGTAGGTACACGTTTGGCATGATAGAAGGGCTAGACGGGTTGAGATGGTGAGCTTTTGAGGATGCTTTTGGGACTTGAAGGACGGGATTATTTGGATAGTATCTACTCTAGGAGTAGTATAAAACTATAATTGAACATTCATTGATTGGAATGTAATTAATCCTTTTTGGTAGTCCTTATTTTTGGCATGTAATGCTTAAGCTCATAGACTCAACACGTTCTTTTCTCACTCTGATTATTTATTTAGCTCTATTATGCCTTGTTTTCGCACTTAAGGATTAGGGTCCTTACAGAATACGATCACAAACTGATCAAGGTACTCCTGAAATACTCGGTTCATCAGGCTCATAAAGACAGCCGGGGCATTCGTCACCCCAAATGGCATCACCAAGAACTCGTAGTGTCCATACCGAGTTGTAAAAGCTATCTTTTGGATATCATCAGCTCTAACCCGTATCTGGTGGTAGCCTGACCTCAAGTCAATCTTTGAGTAGATCTTTGTGCCCTGAAGCTGATCAAACAGATCATCAATCCTTGGAAGTGGATACCTGTTCTTTATTGTGGCCTTATTAAGTTGCCCATAGTCAATGCACAGACGCATTGAACCATCCTTCTTCTTTACGAACAAAACTGGCGCACCCCAAGGCGATACGCTAGGACGAATGTATCCCTTGTCGAGGAGTTCCTGTATCTGCACCTTCAGCTCCCTCAGCTCTGCCGGTGCCATCCTGTATGGGGCACGAGAAATGGCTGATGTCCCCGGCAGTAGCTCAATGGCAAACTCCACATCTCTGATCGGCGGAAACCCTGGAATCTCATCCGGGAATACATCAATGAACTCCGCCACGACCGGAATGTCCTCGGCTCTCACTTCCTTCTCTTCTGATGCATCCACGGCATAAATAAGGTAGCCCATGTGGTCGCGTTCCAAAAACAGCGACATCTTAACCGCTGAGATCACTGGAATCTTTGGACGAGAGCCGTCCCCATAAAACGTCCACTGGAACCCCTGATCAGACAGAAAACGTACCATCCTCTGTCGGTAATCTACCACAGCTCGGTATCTGCTCAACACATCAATGCCGACAATGCTGTCAAAATCTGACATCTCTAACTGAATCAGATCGGCCCTCAGATCATTGCCCTCAAAATAAATGAGGCAATCAGATAACAGTCGATCTGCAGTCACATACTTTCCCGTGGGTGTCGAGACCATGAGAGGCGTGGGTAACAGAGACGAGCACAAGCGGTGTCTCTCCACAAAAGCAGCAGACACAAAAGAGTGGGAAGCACCTGTATCTATCAATAAAAATGCAGGGTACGTAAATAAATGACACGTACCAGCAATGACCTCCTCCGGGGCTGCCTCAGCCTGCTCCCACGTCAATGCATACACCTGACCCTGCGGCTGTCCCGCCGCCTGACCTCCCTGCGGTCGTGGTGCAAAATGCTGCCTCTGTGGTGTTCTTCCTGCGTCAAATCTTGGCTATTCGGCCCAGAGTCTTCCTGACCTCCCCGATTGGGGCAACCTCGAGCCAAGTGGTCCATCTTGCCACAAATATAGCAACCCTGACAGTCACGTTACAAGTGCCATCCTCCACAGTTGTTACATCGGTTTCCTCCTGTCTTACTTCCCTGGGATGGCCCTCGGTTACTTTGCTTCTGACCCTGAGATTTCTTTCCACTGAATCTAGAAGATGATGAGGCCCCATGAGGCTTAAACTGGTCCCCTCGTGGCCTCAGACGGTCACCAACAGGTCTCTGCGGTGGTGGGAAAGGGGGTACAACTTCCTTGTACACGCCCACTGCAATCTCTGCCAACTCTGCCCGGCTCAGGGCGTCATCAAAAGAGCTGGGGTTGTTGGAGACAACCTGTGATATCCCCAAAATGATTATGTGATGTTAATCATTTATTTAAATTATGATGATTTTTGGCGTTAATTCATGGCGTTGAATTAATATTATTGAGGAGATACATTTCAGGGTGCATGTGATATATGTTGGGATTTTGGGGTTGCGGCATGTTTATTTGCGGTGTGTGTTATTTGTTTTGGTGAAGCATGTTAAATAGGAATTGAAGTATTTTATTGAGAAAATACTATAAATATCATGTGAGGATATTTTAATACATCGTGCTAAATACCAGGACCAAAACATAACACATCATACCACCCAACACCCAACCACCCCCCCCCCCCCCCCCAACCCATACCAATCAACTATGCATAAGCTGATTAATCACCCCACTTGGCACAATCATTCAGCCTTCTCCCCCATTTCCAAATCTCGATCCTTCTCTCCCAAATAAACTCCAGCATATGCTAAGCATAATCTTGAGGAGCCTTGCCTTTTTCATTCCTTGGAAGCCTCTCAAAAATCGGAGCAAAGTAGGAGCCTTCACAGACAGCTACACAGCGCAGGGGATAGAGTCCCACAACACACTACATTTTGGAAAGGTACGTAAGCGACGTACGGGCATCCCAACGGTAACATGTACTTTATGTTTGTCTATTTGACACATGATGAATGCAATGTGATGCATTAAGAGTATGATACATGTTATTATGCATTGTTGTTGCATATTGTGATGTGGAATAAAGAGGTGTATTCCACGAGTCAGGGGTGATCACAGTGAAGGTTTTAATGCTTACGCTTTACCGCTAAAAATGTGGAGCGGGAGGGGGGAGGCTCGCTTGCACATGGAGGCGGGGTATACCATACTAAGCGAGGATGAGATACCGCTAGTATGAAGAAGCGAGGATGAGATACCGCTTGTTTTGATATTATGAAGCGAAGAAGCATTAAAATAACTGATGATGACTGACTCAAGAAAAAGAGATGATATGTCATGACATTTATTTGTGAAGCCATATATTCATATAGTGTTTTATTATGAGTTATGGTACAGGGACAACCAATGGGCGTTATAAATGCTGGAAATACAGGAAGTGTTTTGTATTATGATTATGCATTTACGTCTTACATTCATATTATATTGAATATGAATTATGTTATGCTCATGTGTTGGGGGTTGTCTTTGTAAGTGCTTTTGATGATGAGAACCAGGGTCGGGGTTGAAATGCTGAGCTGTAAGGAGTGCTACAGGATTAGCATGTTAGGAAATTTTCTTGTATAGCTTCTACAAGATGTAGAGTAAGACTAATGTAGTACCTTTTGTAGGAATATGTGAAATTCCTTTTTGAAATTTTGGTACTGTAATCTCTTAAGTTCGGGTTAATCAACATGACTTACTACTCTGATTTATACATATGAATGTTTAGTTCTCTTAATTGCACCTATTAATATCTTGATTTGATAACGGGGTCTCACATTTAGTGGTATCAGAGCAGTGGTTAGATAACCAGGGAAGAGTGAAGGGTAGCCTTTAGAGACAAGTTGGCTAGTATTCATTGTTGGGCATGTTATGCATGTGATGCATATTGTTGTATAAGTGTTATACTAACATGCTTTTGAATATGATACTCTTGTTATCTAACGGCTTATATTATGAACTGTTTTTGGTATTGTTGTTAACTTTTGTGTTGCAGCATGGCTGCTATTAACCCTGAGATCCTCAATGAAGAGGTAGGGGATATGGGCAGTATGAACGCTAGTATTGCTCAGACGAATCCGTTACCGCCACATGCAGTAGGCTTGGAGCCTATAGCACAGATACTGCTACCAGGGGAGATAAGTCTGACCTAGTTCTTGAGCTACCATCCACCGCTATTTGAAGGGACAGAGACTGGGGAAGCAGCCGAGGAATGGCTTGAGAGACTGGAACAGATATTCGTATCGGCACCCTGTGCACGGACTGCCTGGCTGAGGTTGGCAGAGTTCCAGTTAGCAAAGAAGTCTTCCATGTGGTGGAAGACGACAGTCATGGAGCTGAGAGCTCAGGGTATGACGGTTGATTGGAATGTATTCAGGACCCGGTTCCTGAACCGGTACTTTTCTGCAGCTGCCAGACAATTGAAGGAAGATGAGTTCAATAGAAGCAAGGCAGCCTGTCAGTATCAGACTACGCTATGCAGTATTCCTCACTGCTGAGGTATGTACCTCATATTGCTGTCAGCAGTCATGCCAAGATGAGAAATTTTCTGAAGGGTCTGAGGCCAGAGCTATTTGATCGGGTTGTCTCCAACAACCCCAGCTCTTTTGATGACGCCCTGACACGGGCAGAGTTGGCAGAGATTGCAGTGGGCGCGTACAAGGACGTTGTACCCCCTTTTGTACCACCTCAGAGACCAGCTGTTGATAGCCTGAGGCCACGAGGGGACCAGTTCAAGCCTCGTGGGGCCTCATCATCTTATAGATTTGGTGGGAAAATGTCTCAAGGTCAGAAGCAAAACAATCGGGGACCTACACAGGGGAGTAAGGCAGGAGGGGACAGGTGTGACCGCTGTGGAGGACTTCACTTGTCACGTGACTTCCGAGGTTGTTATGTTTGTGGCAGGGTGGGCCACCTAGCTCGGAATTGCACCAATCGGGCAGGTCAGGCAGACTCAGGGCCGAATAGGCCAAGATTTGATGCCAGGACGGCACCACAGAGACAGCAATTTGCACCACGACCACAGGGAGGTCAGACGGCAGGACCGCCGCAGGGACAGGTGTATGCACTGACTCGGGAGCAGGCTGAGGCAGCCCTGGAGGAGGTCATTGCTGGTACGTGTCATTTACTTACGTACCCTGCACTTATATTGATAGATACAGGTGCTTCCCATTCTTTTGTATCTGCTGCTTTTGTGGAGAAGCACCGTTTGTGCTCGTCTCTGTTACCCACGCCTCTCATGGTCTCGACACCCACGGGGAAGCATGTGATTGCTGACCGATTGTTATCTGATTGCCTCATTTATTTTGAGGGCAACGACTTGAGGGCCGATCTGATTCAGTTAGAGATGGCAGATTTTGACTGCATTATCGGCATTGACGTGTTGAGCAGATACCGAGCTGTGGTAGATTGCCAACAGAATATTGTTCGTTTTCTATCTGATCAGGGGTTCAGTGGAATTTTTATGGGGACGGCTCTCATCCAAAGATTCCAGTAATCTCAGCGGTTAAGATGTCGCGATTATTGGAACGCGGCAACACGGGCTACCTTATTTATGCCGTGGATGCTTCAGAAGAGAAGGAAGTGAGAGCCGAGGACATTCCGGGTGTGGCGGAGTTCATTGATGTGTTCCCAGATGAGATTCCGGGATTTCCGCCTGTCAGGGATGTTGAGTTTGCCATTGAGCTGCTGCCAAGGACTTCTGCTATTTCCCGTGCTCCTTATAGGATGGCAACGGCAGAGCTGAGGGAGCTGAAGGTACAGTTACAGGAGCTCCTTGACAAGGGATACATTCATCCTAGTGTATCGCCTTGGGGTGCACCAGTCTTGTTCGTGAAAAAGAAGGATGGTTCAATGCGTCTGTGCATTGACAATAGGCAACTGAACAAGGCCACAGTGAGGAACAGGTATCCACTTCCGAGGATTGATGACCTGTTCGATCAGCTTCAGGGTACAGAGGTTTACTCAAAGATAGATTTGAGGTCAGGCTATCACCAGGTGCGGGTTAGAGCTGACGATGTCCAAAAGACGGCTTTTAGAACTCGGTATGGGCACTACGAGTTCTTAGTGATGCCATTCGGGGTGACGAATGCCCCTGCTGTATTTATGAGCCTGATGAACAGAGTATTTCAGGAGTACCTCGATCAGTTTGTGATCGTATTCATTGACGACATCCTTGTCTATTCAAGGAGTGAGGAGGATCATGCCGATCATCTGAGGATAGTGCTCCAGATCCTCAGAGATCATCAGTTGTACGCCAAACTCAGCAAGTGTGAATTCTGGCTGAGCAGTGTATCATTCTTGGGCCATATCATATCACGAGAGGGGATATCAGTAGACCCGAGGAAGATAGAGGCAGTTATGGATTGGTCTGCCCCTACTTCAGTCAGTGAGATTCGGAGTTTTCTTGGGTTGGCTGGCTATTATCGACGTTTCGTCGAGGGTTTCTCAAAGATCGCCAAGCCACTTACACAGCTGACTCAGAAGGGAGTCCCATTTTGTTGGACAGAGGCTTGTGAGCAGAGCTTTAGGGAATTAAAGCAAAGACTGACTACGGCACCAGTTCTAGTGATTCCCAGGGAGAACAAAGGATTTGTTCTTTATACTGACGCATCGCTACAGGGCCTAGGGATGCGTACTGATGCAGGACAGACATGTAGTGGCTTATGCTTCGAGACAGTTGAAGCCACACGAGACGAGGTATCCAGTCCATGATCTGTAGTTAGCAGCTATAGTGTTCACCTTGAAGATATGGCGACACTACTTATATGGTACCTCATTTACCATCTTCACTGATCACAAGAGCCTGAAGTTCTTGTTTACACAGGCTGAGCTGAATATGAGACAGAGGAGATGGATGGATCTGCTGAAGGATTATGATTGTGAAATCCTATACCATCCCGGGAAAGCAAATCTGAATGCTGACGCTTTGAGTCGGAAGGTGAGGAGCACAACAGAGGATGTGTGATATCCCCGAAATAATTAATTGCAATTAGGGCATTAATTTTGTTTATGTGATATTATGGCGATAATTAGATTATGTGTTGGGACTAATTATCTTGGTAAAATGCTTGTCACATGGTAGGCGTGACCTGGTAGAGCATTTCCGGGTACATGTTATACATGTTGGGATTTGGGTGTTATAATGTTTAAATGATATGGGTTGTGTCTATTTGGTAATGCATGATTTTAATAGAGATCTTATTGCATTGTGGTAAAATACTTTTAAAATATCATGTTGGGGTATTCTACATACCATGCTTGTGTCTTGGAATACAATTAAAACCCCATATCATGGCTTGGGAGCCACTTGCATGCTTTATATCCCATCACCCTCTCCATCAACTTTTTGGTCCCTAAACCCCATCCACTCATCCAGAAGCTGCCATTTTCGTTTTTGAAACTAGAGAGGAGGAGAAAGCTTGAAAAAAAGGAGTCTTTGGTGTTTTCTTGCTTGAAACTTGGAGCTCAAGTGGTAAGCTAGTTTTATTGAGTTTGGTTGGGTTATAACTTGTTTTTGGGGTTAAAAAGGGGTAGATCTTGTTCCAACATCTTGTTTATGTTTGGGGGTTGTATTTTAAGGTTGTTTTGTGGTTTTATGTTGAGCATGTGAGTTGTTCTTGGTTGTAGATGAGTTTAAGTGTTGTTGGAAGCTCATACATGGAAGTTCCTCGCTGGAACAGGGATGCTCGATCGATCGAGATTAGGGTCCGATCGATCGAGCAAAGCAGAGCCTGAACAAGGCATGAAATGAGCTTACCGATCGATCGGTAATATTTCCCGATCGATCGGTGCGATGTCTCGATCGGTCGGTAAAATGGTTCGATCGATCGGTAGAGGCAGTGCTTGGATGCCTATTTTCTCTTCACTTGGCGATCGATCGGGGCTTAGATGGCGATCGATCGCAAGGCATAAAATGTGGATTTTGGGATTTTGTTTTAAATGATGTTATTTTTGGTAATGGTTCATTTATTGGCTTCTAATATGGATTCATGTGATTGTGTAGAACCATCTCAGGTAGCCACACATCAAAGGAGATAAAGTCCCACGACATCTCCACTTTTGGAACTAAGGTACGTAGTGAGACGTACGAGCATCGGACGGTAAAACGTATTTATTACGCTTTGAATTGGCTATGCATTATGGTTGCACATGTGGTCTTATTTATGCATTATTGTTGCATATATGTTTGGAACATGCATTATGGTTGCATGTAATTGTGAGTCGAGGTTATATCACAGTGATGAAGAATACTTGCCGCCTTCATGTCGAGGCGATGATAGAATACTTGCCGTTGTCATATTTAGCGATGAAGAATATTTGCCGCAAACATGTCGAAGCGAAGGAACATGCCGCTGTCATGTTGATGCGAGGGATATTATGCCGCTAATATGTCGAAGCGAGGGGTATTAATGCCGCTGTCATGTAACGCGAGGGGTATTATGCCACTGATATAATAAGACTGGGATTGGCCATTGGTATACATGGAACGGATGCATGTCATGACATATATTATTGGTGTTATAATCAATTAATTGTGATTATGGTACAGGGACAACCAAGGGAGCTTTTATATGTGTTATGTACAGGAAGTGATTTGCATTTTGGTTTATGCATTGAATTATGATCATATTATTGTGAATGTGATTTATATAGATGCTCAAGGTTTGGGGTTGTTCCTGTAGGTACTTTTGGGCGGACGGGCTAAGGCGGGTTGATGCAGTAAGCCAGTGAGGAGTGCTTTTGGATAGCAGGCTAAATTTTTGTATAGTCTCTACTCTAGGAGTAGTGTAAAACTATAGGATTAGCATTCATTGGTTGTGAATGTAACTAATCCCTTTTGGAACATCATTTTGGCACTGTAATTTAATAGCTCAGGGCATCAACACAACCTTTATACTCTGTTATGCATGGAAATTTTTATTTATGCCTTTAATCCGCACTTAAGGAACTAGGGTCCTTACATTAGTGGTATCAGAGCAGTGGAGAACCCGGGAAAGAGTGAAGGGTAGCCTTAGTATGGTTGGCTAGGTGTTTACATTTGGGGCATGTTTATGCATGTGGTGCATATTTATGTATACAATTGGCATACTAATATGCTTGTCATTCATATTGTCTAACGGTTTAGCATATATATTGTTTGGAATTGTGTTAACATTTGTGTTACTGCATGCGGCTATAAATGCGGGGAACCTCAACGAGGAGGTGGGTGATATTGGGAGCGTGAATGCTAGCATCGGGCAGGCAAATCCTTTACCCCCACCTGCTGTGGGCATGGAACCGGTTGCTCAACTACTGTTACCAGGGGAGCTTAGCCTGACTCAATTTCTAACATTCCACCCACCCATGTTTGAAGGAACAGAGACAGGAGAAGAGGCCGAAGAGTGGCTGGAGAGACTAGAACAGATTTTTGTATCTGCGCCGTGTGCTAGGACGGCTTGGTGAAGACTGGCAGAATTCCAACTGGCAAAGAAGTCTTCCATGTGGTGGAAGACGACTGTAATGGAATTGAGGGCACAGGGCATGGTAATCGACTGGACTTTATTTCGGACTCGGTTTCTAAACCGATACTTCTCTGTCGCGGCTAGGCAAACTAAGGAGGATGAATTTACGAATCTGAAGCAAGGGAACCTGACGGTTTCGGACTACGCCATGCACTACTCATCCTTATTGAGGTATGTTCCACACATTGCTACAAATGGGCATGCCAAGATGAGGCACTTTTTGAAGGGGCTGCGACCGGAATTATTTGATCGGGTCATTTCTAACAACCCGACATCCTTTGATGAGGCACTGGTTAGAGCGGAGTTAGCGGAGATGGGGGTGAGTGCTTATCCTGAGGCCATACCCTCACCAGCTCCATCACAAAGATCAACATCTGAAAATCTGAGGCCCCGAGGAGGATCTTTTAAGTCACGAGGGACTTCTTCTTCTACTCGGTTTGGCGGAAGGAGGCCGGAGGGCCGGAAGCAAGGAGATCGGAGGAGTGGTACATCTACTTATGGGGGACCGACTCAAGCTAGTAGAGCTGGAGATGTCAAGTGCCACTTTTGTGGAGGGCCACATTTGATGCGAGATTGTTCTGCGTGCTACATTTGTGGCAAGTCGGGCCACATTGCTAACTTAAAACCAAAGTTTCATTAAAAAACTTAGCTTAGCATGCATCATAGTAACCCCAAAAGTTCAACAGTCAACCCAAAATTCCCCAGAAACAGGGCATAAAACTCAGCCCAGAATTCTCGAGCATGCATCTTCACAACACCAAAACTACAACATAACCCGTAACCCATGCTCAAGGAAACATGCTAGTAACATCACAAAACTACCATGTATGTGTTCACGTCAAAGGTTTATTCAAAACCTAAGCTATCATGCTTCAAATCTTCATGATAAAACCCCTACTCAACATAAAAACAGGGTACTTCCCCTGCCCAGATTTTCGAGGAACACTTTTCACAACTCGAAATCTAACACATAAGTCATGTAAGTTACTTAGTATGCTAGGGGCTTCATAAAAATCACATGCAAGCACTCATAGCAAGATTTCATCGAACCTAAAACTAGCATGCCAAATCTGCTATGAAGAACACACATACATAAGAACAAAAAAACTGGTAAACCAGCATGATTCCTCACCACTTTTACTCCTCGATTTTCGTCAAACTCCGATCAACAAAACACCAAAAATCTTCTCCTATATTTAGTTCATATGTTGGACGAAAGTTTTCTGGAAAGAAGGAGGAGAAAACCGAGAGAAGAGAGTGGGAAAGAAGTGATGGAAGAGGCATGGTTGATCAATCTGCTTTCCAGAAAACAGGGGCAAGTGGCATGATTCAGCTGATTGGGGGGGGTGGTTACTTGTAGGGTGGCCTTGTGGTGTTTAATTGTGTCCCGGTATTTCGTACGATGTATAAAAATATCCCTCCTTGATATTTTATAATTTTACCCCATCAATACATCATTCAAAAAAAATACCTAACATGCCTCCTAAACCATATCATCAAAATAAATATAACACCAACCACATACATTAATTCCCCAACTTAATTACATGCTTTTACCACATAAAGCATAACCCATAAACCCCAAATTAAATCATGCCTTTAACACATAATAAAATTAGCACATCAAAGCATGTTTACACATAATCCTTTCGGGGATATCACATGTCACATCGGTATAAGCAAGTAGTTTCCTCAATAACTGTGGGGTCTTCCCACCTTAACAGTGATTAAAAGACATAAGAAGGACTAATCATGCATTAAGGTAACATCTTAAGGTTTTGGTTGTTACACAGCTAACAGGATTACAGGCCAAAATACAAAACTTCAAAAATAATTCATTATATTCTAAAAGAATATCATTTAGATCTACACTACTCCTAGAGTAGATACTAATCAAAACTTGAATCCTATGCATTCCTGTGTCCCTAGTAGCTCACTGCCTCAACCCGACCCTTAGTCCTTTCGTCCAAAAGTGTACCTACAGGGATAACACATCATGAGCATATATAATCTTACTTAACATCATAAAACATCATAGGAAATGCATGAAACATTGGTTAAGTAAATATGCTGGTTATTCATTCACTTCTTATTGTTGTCCCTGATTTAGAATCATGCATATGGGGCATCTTACCCCCCGTGGCATCTTACCACAATATCATCGTATGGCCTCTTACCATATGGGGCATCTTACCCCGTGGCATCTTACCACAATACATCGCATGGCCTCTTACCATGTGGGGCATCTTACCCCGTGGCATCTTACCACAATACATCGCATGGCCTCTTACCATGTGGGGCATCTTACCCCGTGGCATCTTACCACAATACATCGCATGGCCTCTTACCATGTGGGGCATCTTACCCCGTGGCATCTTACCACAATACATCACATAAATGTCATCATATAAGCATCGTATAAACAATAAACATCATATGAACTTCATCGTATAAACATCATATAAACATCATCGTGTAAACATCGTATAAACACCGTCATTTCATCGTGAATACTCATGCAATAAAAGCATAGTCGTAGTATAGAGATGTGTGTTACCGTCCGATGCCCGTACGCTTCTTACGTACCTTTTCAAAAGGAGGAGGAGTCAACAGACTTTATCTCCTAGATGGTGCAGGTACCTGGGATGGTTCTACAAGACCACATAATACCATATTAGATGCCTCAAAACCATCTTACATCATAAACTTAACAAAATAAAACATCATCGTATTTTTCAACTTTCTGCCTCTCTCGATCGATCGGCCCTATGTCTCGATCGATCGAGACACTGTGCACAAAAAGTACCTTAGCTTCCTGCCTCGCTCGATCGATCGAACATTTTACCGATCGATCGAGGAGCTTCACCGATCGATCGAGAAATCCTTCGATCGATCGGCACCAAAATTTTGAAAACATGCTTAGACCTTCTGTCTCGCTCGATCGATCGAAACCAAATCTCGATCGATCGAGAGCTCTGAAAATCGGGATTTTCCCCAGATTTTTGAGCACCTCTTTTCACACCATCTTTTCTACTTCCTAACACATCTATCATGCTGAAACAAACATGTGAAGAACTTCATAAAATATCCATGTAAGCTCTTAAATCGAAGGTTTAACAAAACCTAAGCTAACATGCATCATAACATCATCATAATCTTCATCCTTAACCAACTTTTACAGAAACAGAGCATGTATCCCTTTGCCCAGATTTTCGAGCATATAGTTTCATAACTAGAAATCTATCACATAAGACATGTAAATGCTCAAACATCCATGCTAGTAGTTACATAAAACTACCTTGTAAGTATCTCTACCAAGGTTCCACCCAAACCTGTACTTAACATGCTTTAAAATCAACCCACCAAACCCAAGCCCAAGCACAAACCCAGAAAAACAGGGTACCCACTTACCCCTCTCTTTTGCTCCTCTTTTTGCAAGGATTTGAACACCTTCTTACCAAGCTTTTCTTCCCTTCCCCAGCAGCTTACAGGCACGATTTTGGGAGAGAAAGAGAGAGGAGGAGAGAAGGAGATGATTTGGCTGCGAAGTGGAAGCATGGGCATCACCAAGTGGGAGGCATGGGCTTTGACAAGTGGGGGTGTAGGGTGCAATTGGGGGAGGGTGGTGACCGAGTGGGTGGGGGGTGGTGTGGGTATGGTGGTCATGTGGTGTTTAATTGTGTCCCGGTATTTAGTACGATGTATTAGAATATCCTCACTCGATATTTTATAACTTCGCTAAATTAATACATCCCTTTAAAACACCCAACATGCCCCCTAAATCATATCATCATAACAAAAATCGTGGCCCCCAATTTAAATACACCACAACCCTTAAACACATCATAATTTATTATCGTAAAACATAATTATATATCATTTCAACATCGTAACATATAATCATATAACATTTCGGGGGTATTACAATAACTACTCATATCACCAATTACTTGGCCATAGCCATCTCAACGAGTATACCCAAGGGCACCATTACTCGTAAAATATTTACCTCAAATACATGATGTGGTACACTCACATGTACAATGCATCCATTATTCATCGAGCAAACCTGCTCGGCATAATTGTCTCGTCAACCGGTGACGCAGACACCACCTTGTGCTCACCATCGGCACTCAAACCATTCGACTAAATACGCACACTCAGATGTATTATTGATTGAAACGATGATACGCGTCTACATAGAACATACACTATGTCATCATCATCCCGTGACGGTACATGTCAACATATGACATCCAAAATAACATAGTCAACTCGTGACGGTACATGTCAACGCATGACACCCAAAATAACTCTAACAAAATAGTAATACACCTCAATTCATCGCTAAAAAGATAGCGGCATACCCGTCTCCGTCGCCCAACAGTGGTACGCAATCAGCACACATCGCTCGAAGGTGGCATAATCTCGTGCTGTGTACATAGGGGTATAATCCATCGCTATAGAATCAGCGACATGGACCCTCACTAGAGGATCAGCAGAATAGATCATCGCTATATATATCCAGTGGTATGAACCATCGCATAAGAACTAGCGGAATGAACCTTCGCTATATAGATACCTGGTGGCATGAACCATCGCCAATAGAATAGCGGAATGAACCATCGCTATATATACCCGGCGGCATGAACCATCGCCAACGGACTAGCGGACTCAACCATCGCTATATATACCAGGCGACATGAACCATCGCCAACAGAATAATGGAATGAACCATCGCTATAGAATACATGAATCATTGCCAATAGAATAGTTGAATGAACCATCACTATATAATATCCGGTGGCATTAACCATCGCTAATAGAATAGCGGAATGAACCATCGCTAATAGAATAGCGGAATGAACCATCGCTATATATACCAGGCGGCATGAACCATCACCAACAGAATAGCGGAATGAACCATCGTTATATAATACCCGGCGGCATGAACCATCGCCAATAGAATAGCGGAATGAACCATCGCTATATAATACCCGGCTGCATGAACCATCGCCAATAGAATAGCGGAATGAACCATCGCTATATATACCCGGCGGCACGAACCATCACCATTAGAATAGCCAATCCCTAGCCTTGTTATAGCAGTGTATTTTATTGCACCTCGCTTGTCATGACCGCAGCACTAATACCCCTTGATTTGACATATCAGCGGCATCGAATAACCTCGCTTCAAATGTGACATGCGGCATTTACCCGCGCTTCAACATTTAGCGGCAAATATTCTTTCCTTGCTACGATATGACAGCGGCAAGTATTCTATCATCGCTTCAAATGACAGTGGCAAATCATTAAAATCATCACTCGCATATAACAACGATTCATGGGGGTATGCACCAAGCATCCATCTATACCTGCAACCACAATGCATAATCCAATATGTATACAAAGTACATGTGAATCACCAATGATAGTCTTGTTATAACAGTGTATTTTAATGCACATCGCTAGTCATGACCGCGGCACTAATACCCCTCGCTTTGACATATTATCGGTATCGAATAACCTCGCTTCAAATGCGACATGCGGAATTTTACCATCGCTTCAACATTTAGCGACAAACATTCTTTCCTACCTACGATATGACAGCGGCAAGTACTCTATCATCGCTTCAAATGACGGCGGCAAAGCATTAAAGTCATCACTTGAGTATAACAACGACTATACATGCCACGCACCAAACATCCAATACGTATATGCAACCACAATGTATAATCCAAGATGTATATAAAATACATGTTACCGTTTGGTGCCCGTCAACCCTGGCCTTAGCCCTCCATGCTCAGACGTACCTATAGGAACAACCCCAAACCATGAGCATATAATAATTCATATTCACCACAATATGATTATATTGAGTAACTGCATAATCCATAAATACAAAGTACTTCATGTATTCCAATGCATTTAAAAATGCTCCCCTTGGTTGTCCCTGTACCACAACTCATAATCATAATCAACGGTATATTACGGTTCCATAAATGTCATGACATATAACCATTCCATTTATGACCACATATCATAAACGCACATAAGCAAAATAGTTGTGTCACACAACACAAACTATTATCATGCATATATATGTGATACACGTTTCCATCAACATGTTCCTAGGCCCTCAACAGCCCCAAAGAACAAACCACTGCTCTGATATCACTAATGTAAGAACCCCCGTGCCCTTAACCCATTATTAGTGTATTACCCCATGCAATTAGTGCATACATTCATGTTATTAGGGGGAAAGACTACATGCAACCATTGCATAAAATATGATCTATAAAATTTCTTTCATTAAACCACTTAATGTTCAAATCCCCCATACCACTCGCACCATAAGTATGCAAACACCATAATACACTAACACGTTTTGCAATTCCTAATTAATTGCATGCAACACATAAATGAAAAGAGAAAGGCCTTTGCCTTTTTATACAAGCCATATACACATAATAGTGCTCACATGCGAGCATCGGATAAGTATATGTGTATCTAATGTATAAATATCATACTCAATACCAGCTCTGGTACTTTGATCCTGGAAGTACCTCCAATCAACAGCTTGAGCTCAACTCCAAATCCATCGATGTAACTGTTCACTTGTCCCAACAGAGACAGCCCCCACATGGGGTGAGCATACCAATACCACCAATCCAATAATCATAATATTACAGGTCATAATTTATAGAATTTAAATGCCACGAATTTTAAATGATACTCCCTGGATGGTATCATCCTCATCCGGGATCCCCTGTGCTGTTCTTTTTCTCAAAATAACCGAAACCATCAAATCCCCAAAAGCCATTTAATCATCTCATTGATTAACTAAATCCATTCCTGCCATGCCGGTTTCATAATCAAATATGATTAAATCATTAAACAAATGACCATAGATATCACATATATCTAATCAATGATTCCATAGTTCTATTTCATCTCTCGCTCCACAATAGCGGCGTCTTAATCTCACGCACGCTCAACCGCGGCGGCGTCACAACCGATGCTCGCAGCATCCAAATCATTGCTCGCTCAAAAGCGGCACTATAAAATTTCCAATGTATATTCATTTATTGCGAATATAATATACCATGCATTTCACAGTTGCAATAATATAGAAGGCAATGTTCGTACATTATATGTACCTTATAATTGTGTAGTCCGAACCAAACCTCGACTGAGTCCCGCGACCCGATGAATTATGCGCTAACACATCAATAACTCATAATTAATTACAAGCATGCAACCACGTGCCCAAGCATGTTCACAACCTCCAAACCTATCTTCAATCCATGACGATTAACCATTCTAAAAGACTCGGGGCTAAGCATGCATAATACCCAAAATATTCCATTTCATGTGTACAAAGGTTAACCAATTACTCAATCGAGTATTCCATTTTTTTTATTAAAATTTGGCTCCAACCATTCCATTTTAAAAATATAGCATTCTCATTGGAATGTAGACATTGCCCCAAAAATTGGCTACTTAAACTTCGAGTCCAAAATCCTGACATTTTCCAAAATTTTGAAAAATCAAAGGAAACAGGGTCGCGATCGATCGGCGCCAAGACGCGATCGATCTCCAGATCCCACTGCCCGAAAAATTAAAGCAGTGTTTGATCGCCAGATCTCGCAATCGATCGGCAAAACCTCCGCGATTGATCGCCCATTCTTCGCGATCGATCACCGCGACTGTTCATCGTCTCCCCAAAATCAGTACAAAGTCGCGATCGATCAGCGCCAAGCCGCGATCTATCGTGACCTGCTAGTTTCTAAAAAACTCGAGCTTTAATGGTGTTTTCCACACCCAAACTAAAAACCAACACCCCTTACTCCTTCAACACCTCAAATACTCCATTTACAACCAATAAAAACACCAAAACACAACTTTGGATTTTAACCAAAAATCCTCAAATTCCAAATCCAACCCAAAACCTAACCAAAATCCACAATACTATCATCAAATCGAAGATAAGGACGAGTGGAAGAATAAAGCATGATTATCTTCGAGAAATCAGGCTCCCGAGCCGAGTTTCCAGCCATTTTTTTCCGGGTTTTGGGGGGGATGGGGCGAGAAGAGAGAGCGAAGGAGGAGAGAGAAGAGATTCCGTGCAATGACGGAACACCGAGTCTCTTTGGTATATATAGCACCAAAGTTCCAAAATACCAATTCCTCCACAAATACATCATGACTCATTAAAAATCATCTATTTTCAATAATTATCTCTCCAATCTCAATTTCTAATATCAGCCCCAATACAAAGTACCCCGGACCCCAGATACCACAAAAAACCCAATTCCAAGGTTTTTCACCATGATAAGAATACAATCTCAACCTTTGGATCCAACGATCCCAAATACCTGATTTAACATCCTTGGGTGTCCCAATACCGTAATTAATTCATAATTGCCACAATTAAAATCCATTAAGGATCATTAACACTTCGGGATTAGCACCCACCCTTAATTCCCGGGTATCACAGGCACCCTTTGCGGTCTTTGCTCTTATCCACTTTCCATACCTCTTTCATGAATCTCGCCCAGCGAGGTATTTTCATCATGGCATCATGTAGTGGGGTGTTTGCCTCACAGCGTCGGAAAGTCTTTTATAGTCCTTTGATGCCCTCGTCCTTCCTATTCTCCTTACAAGCAAGGGGGATGGGGTTCAATTTTATATGCAGAAAATTGAGGGAACTTACCTCGTGGTTTCTCCTCTTGCATAAGCTCCTCGTCCTCCTTCTCTTCCTTTTCATCTTCTTGTCCGGGTGGTGTCAGTACCACCTTCTCCTCAGCTTCATCGTCACTCCTCTTCAAAGTGTTGGCGCTCACATTTTCTCTTGGGTTCACCACTGGTTGTGAAGGTAGTCCATTTGATATTCTCGCTTCACTCTTGTTGAGCAAAGTCACCAATTGCCCCATTTACGTAGTCAAGTTTTGGATGCTCGCCCTCGTTTTCTGTTGAAATTGCAGGCTATTTTCAGCAATAACTTTAACAATATTCTCTAACCTGTCTGAAGGAGCATGCACTGGCGGTGGTGGAGGTCTCTGATATGGCGGTCTATAGGGTGGAGGTTGGTTCATTTGTTGATTCCCATACCCCTCGTTCGGATGGTCCCTCCAACCTTGGTTGTAGTTATTCGATGGATGGTCATAGCCCCTTTGTGGTGGACCTGGGAATCCTCCCACTGCATTCATGTAAGGACCCCCGTGCCCTTAACCCGTTATTAGTGTATTAACCCATGCCATTAGTGCATACAATCATATTATCATGGGGGAAAAGCCATATGCAAGTATAACATCATATACTGTCCAGAAAATTTCATGCATTTGATCCACGTAATATTCAAATTCCCCAACCAAGATCACTTACATAGCATGCACCCTTATAATACACTAACATGCTCTCAGTTCATTTAGCAATTCAGTATCTAATCGCATGCAAACAATAAATGAAGAGAGAAAGTCATTGCCCATTTATACATTCCATATACACGTAAAAACGTACTCAAATGAGAGCACCCAATGAATAAACGTGTATCTAATGTATAAGATACTCTACTGAAGGCGGTTATTGGTACTTCGATCCGGGAAGCACCGCCCATGCACCGTTCAATCTCAACTCTGGGTCTACGTACTTATTAAACCAGCTCTGGTACCTCAATCCTGGAAGTACCTCAAATCAACAACCCGAGCTCAACTCCAAAGCCAATGCTGCACCTGTATCACCTGTCCCAACAGAGACAGCCCCCACACGGGGTGAGCATACCAATACCACCAATTCAATAATCATAATATTGCAGTTCATAATTTACAGAATGTAAATGCTATGAATTTAAATGATACTCCCTGGATGGTATCATCCTCATCCGGGATCCCCTGTATTGTCCCTGTTCGCAAAATAACCAAACCATTAAATTCTCAAAAGCCAGTTGATCATCTCATTGATCAACTAAAACCAATCCTACTATACCAGTTTCACAATCAAATAATGATAAATCATCAAATAGAGTACCATAGATATCACATATATCTAGCCATTGATTCCATAGTTCCATTTCATAGCTCGCTCTGCAATAGCGGCATTTTAACGCCACGCACGCTCAACAATAGTGGCGTTACAACCGATGGTCGCTCAATGGCGACAACATCCCCATCATTGCTCGCTCAAAAGCGGCGCCATATGATTCCCAATGTATGTCCATTTATCGCAATTATCATATACCATGCATTTCACTATCCATTTATAGCAAGTATCATATACCATGCACTTCATTATCCATCTATTGCAAGTAACACATACCATACATTCCACAATTGCAATATAATAACAGGCTATGCTCGTACGTTATACGTACCTTATAATTCCGTAGTCTGAATCAAACCTTGCCTTAGTCCCGTGACCCGATTAATTATGTGCTAACACACGAAAATAACTCACAGTCATTTATGAGCACACAACACATACCCAAGCATGAATCAAACTCCCAAATACATCATCATGTACCCATACAATCTCCTAAAAATTTAAGGAGAATTTTTTTTTATAAAAGTTACTGTTCATCCCTACCGATCGATCGGTAACTTCTACGGATCGATCGGTAGAACCCAGATTTTTCATATTTCGCTACGGCATTCGACCGATCGATCGGTAACTCCTACCGATCGATCGGTAGAACCCTGAAACCCGAAAATCACCATTTTTAAGAGCTTGAAACCTCCACCAACCATAACCCAACTCCTCCCAACCCAAAACCACAACAAATCCACACCCAAGGACCTCCAACAAGGGTGTTAAACTCAAATTAAACAAACCCAAAAGATTTTATGATTTTCACCAAAATCACCCAAACCAAATCAAACCCAAAACTCAACCAAATTCATCAAAATTACTATCAAATCAACGCTACAAGAGAGGAGAAAGAGATTACCAGCTTTTCTTCAAGAAATCCGGCCCCTAAATCGTGTTCCCAACGATTTCCATTGAAGGGGAAAGAGGGGAAGATGAATACCTTATTATCATCGAGAAATCCGGCCCACGAGCTACGCTTCTAGCCATTTCTTCAAGAGAAGAGAGGGGGGTTTGGGGGAAAAGGGGTGGGAGGCGAGGAGAGAGGGGAGAGAAGAGAGAGGGAGGATATTTCGCGTAATGACGAAATATCGAGTCCACTTGGTATATATAGTACCAAAACTCCAAAATACCAATACCTCCACAATTACATCATGATTCATTAAAAATCATCTGTTTTCAAAAACCATCTCTCCAACTCTATTTCCATTAACAGCCCCAGTACAAAGTACTCCGGACCCCAAGTCCCACCAAGGTCCAAATTCCAAGGTTATCACCACGATGAGAATACAATCTCATCCCTTGGATCCAATTACTCCAAAAAACAGGATTTAAAATCCCCGGTAGCCCCGAAACCGCAGTTAAACACAAATGCCACAATTAAAATCCATTAAGGATTATTACCATACCGGGATTAACACCATTAATCCCCGGGCATCACAATTATCCCCCACTAATAAAATTCCGTCCTCGAAATTTGCAGGGCATACTTCACGTAACGCCGAAACCACACAATCCAAGATCTACATCATCGAGTCATGAACATATCATGAACGACATACCAACCGCGAGGACACCGACCTCGCACTAAAATCTGGAATGGAGTAAGTCTCCCAAACCATCGTCAACTCAAAAGGACATCAGCATACCCCGATGCTAACCACCCTGTAATGCCTCGATTTGTTTTATACACATATGATATGCTTATGGTGTAATTAGATCAAATGGCGGTATGATAATGGGGGTTCGGGTGGAACCAAGAATGAATTAATACATGTATGAAATGATATATGGCAAGGAATGAAACATGGTGTACAATGATTTGAATAGTAACATATCAAGCAACATGAACTAGTAGGCATTTGAATATGCATGTGAATTTCATTTGAATTAATGTTGCATTTGAATTTGAATTTCATCTTCATGTACATGTTACTTAACATGTCATTAACTCCACATGGTATGATAGCAAGTGATTTAGGGAGCTAATGACCTTATATCAAGTGATTTAGGGAGGAGAATCACATAGTTTCTCATCTTTCACCTACTAAAACACTACACAAGCTCCACTCCATCTCTTTCAAGTTCTTTTTGGTTTGAGCTTGGGATTCACTTGTGAATTGAGCTAGGAAGTTGTGTGAAGTGAAATTGTACAATCTTGGTAAGGAATTCATGGTCTTACACTTGAATTATGTAATTGGTGTTTATGTATGTGAGGTGGAATATCAAAGTTCATGTGAAGAATCATATCATGGTTATATGCTAGTAATTGGATTCTATGATGATAGAAATATGATAATAAGTTATGAGAGAGTGCATGAAACTTGTTTACATGTTGAATTTTGAGTTATAGGAGAAGAACCATGGAGATAAGCTTGAAAATCGCCATGCTCTAAACTTTCTGGGCATCGGCGATCGATCGGTGCTTGTATGGCGACCGATCGCCTAGGACAGCCAAAATATAAGGCGGTGAAATTATGTGGCGATCGATCGGTGAGTTTGTAGCGATCGATCGCTATGAACAGGGCATTTTGGCGACCGATCGCCAAGTTGTTGCGATCGATTGCGAGGCGGCAGAACAGTATGGCGATCGATCGGTGAGAAGTAGCGATCGATAGCCAGAGTCATAATGTTGAAAAATGTTATATTTTTGTAGAATTTGATTTTAATTCCTATGATAACATGATATATTGTTGGCATTGTTGTAGCATCATCTCAGGGGACGGGACGACGAGGCAATTAGCCAGTGACGCCGAATTTAAATCGTTTGTGTCGCAGTACAGGTACGTGTTGACGTACGGAGTATAGATATTGTATGATGATGTTATGAGATTGATATCATAAGAATTGTGTTATGTTAGTATCATATGATGGGTAGTATCATATGCATGTACATTCATGGATATCATGTGTTTGAGATATACGCCTGGTTTGGGTATATGCTCGGTTATGTTACATAGAGATATACGCCTGGTTTGGGTATATGCTCGGTTATGTTCCATAGAGATATACGCCTGGTTTGGGTATATGCTCGGTTATGCTATATAGAGATATACGCCGGTTTTTGGGTATATGCTCTGGCTATTATCATTTGAGGACGGTACTATGATATGTGCTGCTAATATGAAGATGTGAGGTGGTTCCACTGACATATTGAGCTGAATAGGCATATCATATTGGTCTCGTGATAATAGGGTAATTGTTGAGACATGTCATGACATGGTGCATTTGTTGATGCATGATACAGAACATTCACATTAGATGATTTATTGTGCTTTATCATAGATATTGATATTGTGTTTTGATATCGCACTGAAGTATTTATTATCTATACTCACGTTGTGTGAATGTTTCTGTAGGGACTCATAGACGTGGGAGGACGGGATGTGAGTCATTTTCCACTGCGAGCTGAACCACTGCCTAGGAGTTATCTTGTAGTAGGTTGTTGTTTGTACATATGATGTGTAGTTGAGAGGTTTTTATAAACCCTGTAACAACTTAACTAGTAAGATACTCTTAATCAGTGCATGTTATTACTTAATTCAGACTCACATATGTATGTTAACATGATACATAATGGATTAAGTAACGAGGACCCCACATTAGTGGTATCAGAGCAGTGGTTCGAGAACGGGATGAACATGTGTAGAGGAAGTGTATTAGGGAGTTACCTAAACACTTGAAAACATGTTGGGAATGATAATATCCTGTTAGGATTTGTCATGTAATGTTCTTCTAACATGTTTTATCATTTTGAATGTTATTGTTAACCCTTGATATACAGTTATGACTGACAGAGGGTATCATGAGGATGTTGGGGATGCCATGAGTGGCAATGCTAGTGTGAGGATGGTGTCTGTGCCACCACCACCAATTGAGCAAGGGCCAATGGAACAGGTATTGTTGCCTGGGGAATTGACGTTGACGCAGTTTCTGAGTTATCAGCCACCCAGGTTTGAGGGGACTGAATCAGGGGAACTGGCGGAGGAATGGCTGGAACGTGTGGAACAGATATTTGTATCAGCACCGTGTGCCAAGACTGCGTGGTTACGCTTAGCTGAATTCCAGTTAGCTAAGAAAGCTATGATGTGGTGGAAATCCACAGTGCTTGAGCTGAGGGCTCAAGGACAGACAGTTAACTGGGATGTGTTTAGAACGAAGTTCCTTGAGCATTATTTCTCTGTTGCTGCAAGGCATAGGAAAGAGGATGAATTTACAAACTTGAGACAGGGATCAATGACAGTATCGGACTATGCGGTACAATATTCTTCCTTACTCCGGTATGTACCACATATTGCTGTTAACACAAAGGCAAAGATCAGACAATTTGTGAAAGGTTAGATGCCTGAATTGTTTGATAGGGTCATGTCCAATAACCCTACATCATATGAAGAAGCATTGACTAGGGCTGAGATGGTTGAGATTGCTGTAGGGGTATACAAAGATGTTGGACAAGCCCAACCACCTACATCTGAAAGTATGAGACCTAGAGGAGAACCATTTAAATCACCACACGGTGGTGCATCTTCCTCTAGATTTAGTGGGAAGCGGTTTACAATGCGGAAGGGTAGTGAACGAGGTTCAAAGGGACAGTTCCAAGGTAGTAGTAGTGGTAGTGGTGTACAATGCTTTAAATGTGGCGGACCACATTTGAAACGATATTGTCCTCAATTGACTCCAGTAGTTTGTTTCCGTTGTGGGAGACCAGGACATGTGATTTGTGATTGTCCTCAAGTGGGTGGACAATAGAGGAGAGGACCAATGTCAGAAAATACAGTGCAGCAGAGACCACAGGGTGTACCACAGTCTGGTGGAGGACAGAGGACAGGACCACCTCAGGCTCAGGTGTATGCACTGAACAGAGAGGAAGCAGAGGCAGTTCCTGATGATGTGATAGCGGGTAAGTGTACTTTGTTTACTTATCCAGCTTTACTTTTGATTGATACTGGTGCATCACATTATTTTATTGTACAAGCTTTTATTGATCAGTATCTTATATGCTCGTCTCCACTGTTGATGTCTCTTTATGTTTCGACACCCATGGGAACTACTGTGATGACTTGTCAGAGTGTGTCTGATTGTGATATTCAGTTTGAGACTGAGTATGGACTGCAAGCTGATTTGATTGTGTTAGATATGACAGATTTTGATTGCATCCTTGGAATCGATGTGTTGAGTAAATATCAGTCTGTTGTGGATTGTTGTCAGAAGATTGTGAGATTTCAGTCTGATACTGGAACTCAATAGTATTTCTATGGTCAGGGATCGAGGGCAAGGATTCCTTTGATATCAGCAATCCGAATGTCGCGTTTGTTAGAACGTGGACATGCGGGTTATTTGATTTATGCCTTGGATGTAACTGAACAGAAAAGAGAAAGGAAAGTGGAGGAGATACCAGTGGTTGCAGAATATGCGGATGTGTTCCAGATGAGATACCTGGATTTCCACCGAGTCGAGAAGTGGAATTTGGTATTGATTTGATACCTGGTACTTCGGCAATTTCACGAGCTCCTTATTGGATGGCACCAACTGAATTGAAAGAATTGAAAACTCAATTGCAAGACTTATTGGACAAGGGGTACATACGTCCTAGTGTATCGCCTTGGGGTGCTCCGGTCTTATTTGTTAAGAAGAAGGATGGGACAATGCGACTATGTATTGACTATCGGCAATTGAACAAGGTAACAATAAAGAATAAATATCCTCTTCCTCGTATTGATGATTTGTTTGATCAGTTGCAGGGATCAAGGATTTATTCTAAGATTGATTTGAGGTCAGGATATCATCAAATACGTGTGAGGGAAGGAGATATACAGAAGACAGCATTCAGAACTCGTTATGGGCATTATGAGTTTTTAGTAATGCCATTTGGAGTAACAAATGCTCCAGCTGCCTTTATGAGTTTAATGAATCGGGTTTTCCAGGAATACCTTGATCGATTTGTCATTGTCTTTATCGATGATATACTGATCTATTCGCAGAGTGATGCAGAACATGTTCAACATTTGCATATGGTATTGCAATTGTTGAGAACACAACAGTTATATGCTAAACTCAGTAAGTGTGAGTTTTGGTTGACAAGTGTCGGCTTTTTGAGGCATGTAATTTCAGAAGAAGGTATATCAGTTGATCCGAAGAAAGTCGAAACAGTGTTGAATTGGTCAGCACCTACTTCTGTGCCAGAGATTCGTAGTTTCTTAGGTTTGGCTGGCTATTATAGACGATTTGTTGAAGGATTTTCAACAATTGCCAAACCATTGACACAATTGACACAGAAAGGAGTACCGTTTCGATGGTCGGAGGCATGTGAGCTTAGTTTTCAGGAATTGAAACATCGATTAACTACAGCTCCAGTTTTGATTATTCCATCGGAGCATAACAGGTTTGCCATATATACTGATGCATCATTACTAGGTTTGGGTTGTGTATTGATGCAGGATAAACATGTTGTGGCTTATGCATCACGACATTTGAAGCCACATGAAATGCGATATACAGTGCATGATTTTGAATTGGCTGCCATTGTCTTTGCCTTGAAGATATGGCGACATTATTTATATGGTACGTCGTTTACCATATACACAGATCATAAGAGTTTAAAGTTTTTATTCACTCAAGCAGAGTTGAATATGAGACAAAGAAGATGGATGGATCTATTGAAAGATTATGATTGTGAGATTGAATATCATCCAGGAAAGGCTAATCTTACAGCAGATGCCTTGAGTCGAAAAGTACATCATACGGCGGATGAGATGATTCATTTAGCAGCGTTGATGACTTCTTGTCGTACTTTGGGTTATGATTTTGATGTGGAAACAGTACCAGTACAGGTATCAACATTATTGGTTGAACCTGACATTTTTGACAAAATCAGAAAGGCACAATTGACTGATGATGAGGTACAACATTGGAAAGAAATGATAAGTCAAGGACAAACATCGCAGTTTGTACTTGCAAATGATGGAATTCTGAAATACAGAAACTGTTGAGTATACCTGCTTCATTGGGACTATGCCAAGAACTACTACAACGTGCTCATTGTAGTAGATACAGTATACATCCTGGAGGAAAGAAAATGTATCATGATTTACGTACCCAATTTTGGTGGAAACGTATGATACAGGATGTGTTGAGCTTTGTGAAACGGTGTTTGATCTGTCAACAAGTGAAAGCGGAAAGACAAAAACCAGGAGGTGAATTACACAGTTTGGAAATTCCTCAGTGGAAATGGGAACATATCACGATGGATTTTGTGACTCATTTGCCACGGACGTCTTCTGGTTGCGATGCTATTTGGGTGATCGTTGACCGACTCACCAAAGTATCTTATTTCGTGCCATATTGTATGACATTTACATATCTGAGAATGGCACAGTTGTACATTCAACATGTGGTGTGACTACATGGTATACCAGTTTCCATTGTATCGGATAGGGATCCGAGATTTACTTCTCATTTTTTGGGAAGGGTTACAGACAGCGTTGGGAACTGAAGTACGGTTGAGTACAGCATATCATCCTCAGACAGATGGACAAACAGAGCGTACGATACAGACACTTGAGGATATGTTGCGTGCCTGTGTATTAGAGTTTGATAACTCGTGGCAAGAGTCATTGCCATTAGTAGAATTTTCATATAACAACAGTTATCAGTCTAGTATACAGATGGCACCATTTGAGGCTTTGTATGGGCGACGATGTAGATCGCCATTGTATTGGGATGATGTAGATCAGTCTTTCTTACATGGACCGGATATGATTCATGAAATGGAAGAAAAAGTAAAGTTAATTCGATTGAAACTTAAAGCTGCTCAGGACAGACAGACTGTTTATGACAATAAGCGACGTAGACCACTTGAATTTCAAGTTGGTGACCGTGTGTTCTTGAAAATCTCACCTTTTAAAGGTGTAGTACGGTTTGGTAAGCGTGGAAAATTGTCTCCACGATACGTTGGTCCGTATGAGGTATTGCAACGTATTGGTACGTTGGCATATCGATTGGCACTACCACCAGCCTTGAGTAGTAATCATGATGTCTTTCATGTTTCACTGTTGAGGAAGTATGAACCAGATCCGAGTCATGTATTACAGTTACCTGAGGTACAGTTGGATACAGATGTGTCGTATGAGGAACGACCGGTTATGATCTTGGATCGAGCTGAACGCAGGTTGGGTAATAAAGTGATTCCTATGGTTAAGGTATAGTGGGACAGACGGGGTGTCGAAGAGGCAACGTGGGAGACGGAGCAGCATATGATGCAACGGTATCCGGATTTATTTTCTGGTATGTTGATATGTTAGTTATACATGTTTCTTATGTTCCATATCTCATATATGTTTTTTATGTGAAGCATGTATTATGTTTGTATATGCAATTTCGAGGACGAAATTCAATAAGTGGGGGAGAATTGTAATGCCTCGATTTGTTTTATACACATATGATATGCTTATGGTGTAATTAGATCAAATGGCCGTATGATAATGGGGGTTCGGGTGGAACCAAGAATGAATTAATACATGTATGAAATGATATATGGCAAGGAATGAAACATGGTGTACAATGATTTGAATAGTAACATATCAAGTAACATGAACTAGTAGGCATTTGAATATGCATGTGAATTTCATTTGAATTGGAGTTGCATTTGAATTTGAATTTCATCTTCATGTACATGTTACTTAACATCTCATTAACTCCACATGGTATGATAGCAAGTGATTTAGGGAGCTAATGACCTTATATCAAGTGATTTAGGGAGGAGAATCACATAGTTTCTCATCTTTCACCTACTAAAACACTACACAAGCTCCTCTCTATCTCTTTAAGTTCCTTTTGGTTTGAGCTTGGGATTCACTTGTGAATTGAGCTAGGAAGTTGTGTGAAGTGAAATTGTACAATCTTGGTAAGGAATTCATGGTTTTACACTTGAATTACGTAATTGGTGTTGATGTATGTGAGGTGGAATATCAAAGTTCATGTGAAATCATATCATGGTTATATGCTAGTAATTGGATTCTACGATGATAGAAATATGTTAATAAGTTATGAGAGAGTGCATGAAACTTGTTTACATGTTGAATTTTGAGTTATAGGAGAAGAACCATGGAGATAAGCTTGAAAATCGCAATGCTCTAAACTTTTTGGGCATCAGCGATCGATCGGTGCTTGTAATGGCGATCGATCGCCGAGGACAGCCAAAATATAAGGCGGTGAAATTATGTGGCAATCGATCGGTGAGTTTGTAGCGATCGATCTCTATGAACTGGGCATTTTGGCGACCGATCGCCAAGTTGTTGCGATCGATCGCGAGGGGGCAGAACAGTATGGCGATCGATCGGTGAGAAGTAGCGATCGATCGCCAGAGTCAGAATGTTAAAAAATGTTATATTTTTGTAGAATTTGATTTTAATGGTAAATTGGCTATGGAGATTTCGTGCGGTCAGAAATTAATACAGACACAAAGGTCTTTCTGTAAGGAAAGCAACTCTTTTCTTTGCCGCTTGAGTTCTTACATCTGATTCCCGACGTCACATCCCTTCTAGCCTCATTCTATAGAGATTCAGAATCTTTGGAGCAACTTCTAAATATTTAGAAAAATTTGACGGAAGAGAAGATACAAAGCGCCGAATTTCTCCAAGTTGTAGCTATGATAACATGATATATTGTTGGCATTGTTGTAGCATCATCTCAGGGGACGGGACAACGAGGCAATTAGCCAGTGACGCCGAATTTAAATCGTTTGTGTCGCAGTACAGGTACGTGTTGACGTACGGAGTATAGATATTGTGTGATGATGTTATGAGATTGATATCATATGAATTGTGTTATGTTAGTATCATATGATGGGTAGTATCATATGCATGTACAATCATGGATATCATGTGTTTGAGATATACGCCTGGTTTGGGTATATGCTCGGTTATGTTACATAGAGATATACGCCTGGTTTGGGTATATGCTCGGTTATGTTCCATAGAGATATACTGTAAGGACCCCCTTAGCCCTTAACCCCTGATTAGTGTATTAACCACTATGTGTGGCACATGCTTTCAATAAAAAGTCAATCGGGAAGCTCAGATGATACTTTACCATTGAATGTCAATTACAAAATTTCTTTTAATACTCAATGTTATAAGATCATCATCCTAACAATAAAAGACTCATATGTTTGCCCTTTTACCAACCCCTTGGTGCCACTTTTCACATTGTGAACTTTTATAAAAATTTGGGCAGAGTCTCCCCATAAATAGAGCTATCCCAAAAAAAGCAAAACACATAACATAATTCCCGGCCAGGGAACACATAATACTCATCAGAAAGCAGTAATACAAGTAAATTCCCAGCCAGGGAAGACACCACACATATGACGACAAAAGTGGGTTTCAACACCCACATAATACACCAATGACTCTCATATCATCAGCAATTCTACCCTTAATTGCATGCAACATAGAATGAAAGAGAGAAAGGCTCATGCATTTATATACAACCCATATACAAGTAAAATCGTGCTCACATGCGAGCATCATGAATATGTATATAATCCTCAGGTGTATATAAGTACTCTATACGATACTGTGATCCATCAAGCCCTGGTACCACGATCCTGGGAGTACCTCCAATCAACAGCTCGAGCTCAGCTCCACAGCCATCGATGTACCTGTTCACCTGTCCCAACAGAGACAGCCCCCATCGGGGTGAGCATACCAATACACAAAATCCCATAATCACAATAATGAAATTCATAATTTACAACAAAGGTAAATACTAATGAATTTAAATGATACTCCCTGGATGGCAACCTCATCCGGGATTCCGTGTACTATCCCTGTCCTCAAAATCATCAAACTCATCAAATCTCAAAAATCAGTAAATCAACACATTGATTAACTCATCGCATGCCTAATCCTCGAATATCAACAGATAGTGATTGTAAATTCATTAAACATGCAATTATAGATATCTCAATATCTAATACTGATTTCACAACCTCGCTATCAATCACAGATAGCTCAAATGCCTAGCATTTATTTTACCAATCCTTCATTATACCTAGACATCTCAAATGTCTTATAATGAATACATGATTCTATGAACCTAGACATCTCAAATGTCTTACAATGAATACATGATTCTATGATCCTAGACATCTCAAATGTCTTACAATGAAATACATGATTCTATGAACCTAGACATCTCAAATGTCTTACAATAGTCATATAAACCCAGTACCCCTTATATCTTGTAAGAGTTATCCTACTCTAGTGTCACGCACGCTACAAGCGACGATATCAAGATTGGTCGTTCCTTGGCTATATCAACATATATATATATAACCATACGCACAATATTCAATGCAATCAAAATTACCTTATGCATTTCACAATGCTCTATATATATATAGAAATGCTCGTACGTCGCACGTACCTTAAATCTCCGAAGTCCGAGCCAAACCTTGCTCGAGTTCTATGCCTCGAGGGATGATGTGCTAACACGATAAATAATTCACAATTAATTAAGAACATGCAACCCATGCTCAAGCACACCCATATCCCTCAAAATATTGTCAACACACGACAATTAACCTTATAAAAGACCCGGGGCAGGGTACAGGCAGGGAGGGGAACGAATGAGACAATATCGAAATTTGTTCAAGAATACCGTACAAAAATCGAACCTTAATCTCACAAATTCGAACCCAATTAAACACCAATATACATCAAAAACATGCAATAATCGATCAATTGCAAGAAACAACACCCCTGCCAAAAACCCCCAATTTTTCGAACCTAAACCCTACGAAATTCGAAAATTATTTCGAACCAAAACCACACAAAATAGTAGGGAATAACATGAGAGGGACGAAAAAGAGGTAAGGGAGGTTACCCAAACGAAAATCGGAAGCAAAACGGTCGAAATCCGATGAACCCTAGAAATTGGGGATCGACGCATTCCTGCTAAATCCGACTTCAAAATGCGACGAAGCTTCGAATTGACGGAGGGATAGCTGCGCCTCGACGAGACGAAGCCGGTGGTAGGTCGCACGCGCCGAACGGCGGCGGGACGACGGCGGGCGAAGCGTTTGAAGCCGCGGGGGTGCAGGGGCAGACGGGAGGGGCGCGACGGGAAGAGAGAGAAAAGATAAGGGCTGAAATGAAAATTTTCTTAAAATCTCGGGTTCAACTGGTATTTATAGCAAAAATACCCCAAAATATTAATAGTCCCACAAATACATCATGATTCCTTAAAAATCATCTGTTTTCAAAAACTCTCTCTCTAACTCCAAAACCCCCTACCGGTGCTCACACAGCACCCGAGATTCCGAGACACATCAAAAACCCAACTCTTAGGTTTTACACCGTAATGTGAATACAATCTCAACCTCTGGATCCAACGATCCCAACTACCCAAATAAACGAGCCCAGAAGGCCCAACACCTCCATTAAACTCCAAATCGCCACGTAAAACCACTTTAGGGATTATTAACACTACGGGATTAACATCTATAATCCCTGGTCATCACAATATCCCCCACTAAAAGAATTTCGTCCTCGATATTAGCACCGGTGTATCACATAACACCCAGGCTACACAACAATATGAAGCTATAACCTCGATTCTTGACCATATCAGAATCGTATTAATAAACGCGAGGATACTTACCTCACATCAAACTCTGAAACAGAGCGACTTACCAAAACCAACATATCACCCAAGAGGCAAAACGTACCTCGATGCGGTTCATCCCAAAAGTCAGTCTCTCATGACTGCAAAACAACCTATACTTACGACCGTAGATCGGACAGTCATCCTTAGTTCTAATACAACTAGTAAGAACGCATCCTGAATGACACCTCAACCGTGAGAACGTTGACCTCGTGTCAAACTCTGGAGTGGAATAGACTTCCAAACCCATCATAACGTCAAAGAGCGTCAGCACAGCTCAACGCTAATAATCCAAAAGCAGTTAGTCAACTGAAACTGTAAGGATTCGAATCGCTCCTGATTCTATCGTAGATATCATTCCATGACATCTCTATCAAGACTCACGATGTCTAACATACATCGTTACGAGGGAAACACTAGTATACATACCAAACCTGGTTTCCACTCTCAAACCTCCTCCATCGAAGGAGCAGTCGCATCATTGCAACTCAATTGGGCAACTCACGGCCACCGATTCACACAAAAGACATCTCACAAGATGTCCACCTCTGGATGTTCCATGAATCACGTCCTGATCATAAATAACAACCGAGACTCCACAGAGTTTAAAATTCTGAAAGGACATGCAATAAACCCATTGCATCCTCAACGCTTGTGTCGACAGTGACACCCAACCAATCCGAATTCCTGCCATCCCTTGATAATCCTAGGATTTAACAATCCAAACTTGGGGAGGCTATCGAAAACTCGAAAGAAAATACCAACAAGGAAATACCTTAACCCACACAAGATAATTCCTCCTCAAGGGAAGTCAACTAACTTCACGATTATCCCTCATAATCATCGTGCCATGGAGATTCCCAATCTCAAGGTGTTCCATATCTCTCATCAGAGATTTAACCATCCAAAAATAGCATGACTCTATGCTTGACAAAAGGAAATCAACAACTGGCATCTGTATTGTAATACCCCCGAAATGTAATATGATTATGTTCTACGATGATGATTTATGATGTGTTTAAGGGTAGTGGTGTATTTAAAATTTGGGGATTATGTTTATGATGTAATGATATGTTTAAGGGGGCATGTTGGGTGTTTTAAAAGGTGTATTAATTAAACGAAGTTAGAGAAATATCGAGTGAGGATATTTTAATACATCATACGATATACCGGGACACGATTAAACACCAGATGACCACCCAACCCACACCACCCATCCCTATCACTCGGCCCCACCCCACCCCCCCCACCCCACTTGGCAGCCCATGCCCCATCACTTCCTTGACCCATGCTTCACTCATTGTCTCCAAACACTCCTTCCTCCTCCTCCTCCTTCCCAAAAATCGCCCAGGAAGAGCTGCAGACAAGAGGAGATTTGGCTTGTTGATGTGTTGAGAAATCCTTACCAAAAAGGGAGCAAAAAGGGTGAGGTAATCCATGACTTTGTTTTCTGGAAGCTTGGTTAAGCTAGGGTTTGGTTGAGTGATTTTCAGCATACTAGTGTAAGGGTTGGTCGAAACTTTGATATGGGTGCTCATATGTTAGTGTCATGTAACTAATAGCATGATAGATAGAACACCTTACACGTTTTATATGATAGAATGCTGGCCTTGAAAATAGGTGTTCGAAAATCTGGGTAATGCCATGATGCCCTGTTTTTCTGTAAGTTGGTTGAAGTCTAAGTTTCTGATGATGTTATGATGCATGTTAGCTTAGGTTTTGTTAAACCTTTGATTTAAGAGCTTACATGGATATTTTATGAAGTTCTTCACATGTTTGTTTCAGCATGAAAGATGTATTATGAAGTAGAAAAGATGGTATGAAAAGAGGTGCTCAAAAATCTGGGGAAAATCCCGATTTTTCAGAGCTCTCGATCGATCGAGATTTGGTTCCGATCGATCGAGCGAGACAGTGGGTCTAATGTATGTTTTAAATTTGTGATGCCGATCGATCGAAGGATTTCTCGATCGATCGGTGAAGCTTCTCGATCGATCGGTAAAATACTTCGATCGATCGAGCGAGGCAGGAAGCTAAGGCACTGTTAGTGCACAGTGTCTCGATCGATCGAGACTTTGGGCCGATCGATCGAGATAGGCAGAAAGTTGAAAAATATAATGATGTTTTATTTTGTTAAGTTTATGATGTAAGATGGTTTTGAGGCATCTAATATGGTATTATGTGGTCTTGTAGAACCATCCCAGGTACCGGCACCATCAAGGAGATAAAGTATGTTGACTCCTCCTCCTTTTGAAAAGGTACGTAAGAGGCGTACGGGCATCGGACGGTAACACACATCTTCTTACTACGACTATGCTTTTATTACATGAGTATCCACGATGAAATGACGATGTTTATACGATGTTTACACGATGATGTCTATACGATGTTTATACGATGAAGTTCATATGATGTTTATTGCTTATACGATGCTTATATGATGACGTTTATACGAAGTAATTGTGGTAAGACGCCACGGGGTAAGATGCCCCACATGGTAAGAGGCCATGCGATGTATTGTGGTAAGATGCCACGGGGTAAGATGCCCCACATGGTAAGAGGCCATGCGATGTATTGTGGTAAGATGCCACAGGGTAAGATGCCCCATATGGTAAGTGGCCATACGATGATATTGTGGTAAGATACCACGGGGGTAAGATGCCCCATATGCATGATTTTAAATCAGGGACAACAATAAGAAGTGAATGAATAACCAGCATGTTTACTTAACCAATGTTTCATGCATTTACTATGATGTTTTATGATGTCAAGTAAGATTATATATATGCTCATGATGTGTTGTCCCTGTAGGTACACTTTTGGACGGAAGGACTAAGGGTCGGGTTGAGGCAGTGAGCTACGAGGGACACAGGAATGTATAGGAATCAAGTTATGATTAGTAACTACTCTAGGAGTAGTGTAAATCTAAATGACATTCTTTTAGAATGTAACGAATTATTTTTGAAGTTTGGTATTTTGGCCTGTAATCCTGTTAGCTCGTGTAACAACCAAAACCTTAAGATGTTACCTTAATGCATGATTAGTCCTTCTTATGTCTTTTAATCACTGTTAAGGTGGGAAGACCCCACATTAGTGGTATCAGAGCAGTGGTTAGATAACTCGGGAATGAGCGAAGGGTAGCCTTAGCAATAAGTTAGCTAGGTGCTTACTTTCGAACATGTTTATATGTATGTTATTACATAAGGAAGAGGATGTTATACTAACATGTTCAATTATCTAACAATGAGTTTTATGAATTGCTTTTGGTGTTGTTATTAACCCTTGTGTTGCAGCATGGCAGCAAACATAGAAGTGGGTGACGCCATTAGTGTAAATGCAAGTGCTGGGCGTACGAATCCATTGCCACCACCAGCCTTGGGAGAGGAACCCTCTGAACAGCAGTTGCTACCTGGGGAATTGAGCTTGGCTCAGTTTATGATGTATCGACCTCCGATGTTCGAGGGAACTGAATCAGGAGAGAAAGCTGAGGAATGGTTAGAGAGGATCGAACAGATATTTGTGGCAGCGCCTTGTGCAAAGACGGCCTGGATCAGATTAGCAGAATTTCAGCTGTCCAAGAAGGCACTGATGTGGTGGAAAACCACAGTGATTGAGCAAGAGGCTCAGGGACAAGAGGTGAATTGGAAGATGTTCCGAACGCGGTTTCTGAACCGCTATTTCTCAGCCGCTGCAAGACAGGCCAAGGAGGATGAGTTTACCAGTTTAAGACAAGGTACCATGCCTGTATCTGACTATGCTCTACATTACTGTTCCTTACTACGATATGTGCCACACATAGCTGCAAACACTCAAGCGAAGATGCGGAATTTCATGAAGGGCTTGAGGCCTGAACTGTATGACAGGGTGATCACTTATGGCCCTGCCTGTTTTGATGATGCACTCTCACGAGCTGAGCTAGCTGAACTGGGAGTCGGTGCATATCCTGATGCTGTGCCACCTCCGGCACCCCCTCAAAGATCCACTTCTGACAATTTGAAGCCCAGAGGTGATCAGTTTAAGCCTAGGGGGAACACTTCAGCATCGAGATTCAGTGGTAAGAGGCCCGAGAATCGATGGAAAGGGAAAGGTAGGAATGATGCTCCATCTGGGAGAGGACAGTCTCAGGGAGACAGATCTGGAAGAGTTCAGTGCACTCTTTGTGGGCAACCACATTTGGCAAAGGACTGCGTAGGATGTTATGTCTGTGGCGACAGAGGCCACTTTGCTCGACGGTGTCCCAACAGGGGAAGACAGCAGAGCTCTACGGGGAGACCTGCGGACAGAACGGCACAACACCGGCCACCTTTTGTGCCAAGACAGTATGGAGGTCAGCCCGCGGGGCCACCTCAGGGACAGGTGTATGCTTTGACGAGGGAGCAGGCTACGGCGGCCCCGGAGGAAGTTATAGCGGGTACGTGTCTTTTATTTACGCACCCTGCTCTTATATTGATAGACACAGGTGCGTCACACTCTTTTGTGTCGACGAGTTTTGTTGAAAGGCACCACATATGCACTTCTCCGTCCCCCATGCCTCTTATGGTCTCGACCCCCGCTGGAAGAAGTTTGACTACAGATCAGATTGTCTATGATGGCCTCATTTATTTTGAGGATAATGAGCTAAAATCAGATTTGATTGTGCTGGGAATGACAGACTTCGATTGCATTGTGGGCATCGATGTTCTGAACAAGTATCAGGCAGTGGTAGACTGCAGGCAGAGGACTGTCCGATTTAGATCTGTATTGGGAGTCCAGTGGACATTTTATGGAGATGGTTCCCGTCCGAAGATTCCGTTAGTATCTGTTGTCAAGATGACACAGCTATTGGAACGAGGTCATGAAGGATATCTTATCTATGCTGTTGATATGACGGATAAGAGGAAGGAATTAAAGGTTGAGGATGTGCCCGTAGTGGCAGAGTTTCCTGATGTCTTTCCGTAGGAGATTCCCGGATTCCCACCGACGAGAGAGGTCGAGTTTGGGATTGAGTTGCTACCAGGGACGTCTGCAATTTCTCGTGCCCCGTATAGGATGGCACCAGCGGAGCTAAGAGAGCTAAAGATTCAATTGCAAGAGCTCCTAGACAAAAACTACATACGCCCTAGCGTATCGCCATGGGGTGCGCCTGTCTTATTTGTTAAGAAGAAAGATAAATCGATGCGTCTATGCATTGACTATAGGCAACTGAACAAAGCTACAGTAAAGAACAAGTATCCACTTCCGAGGATCGATGACTTGTTCGATCAGTTGCAGGGTACGAGGCTCTACAGTAAGATCGATCTGAGGTCGGGGTACCATCAGATTCGAGTAAGAGAAGATGATGTTCAGAAGACGGCTTTCAGGACTAGATATGGGCACTATGAATTCCTGGTCATGCCTTTTGGGGTGACGAATGCCCCAGCTGTCTTCATGAGTTTGATGAACAGGGTGTTCCAGCCATATTTGGATCAGTTCGTCATAGTCTTCATTGACGACATACTTATTTACTCTCGGACTGAAGAAGAGCATGTAAGGCACTGAGGACAGTGCTTCAGATCCTTAGGGATCATCAGCTGTATGCAAAGCTTAGCAAGTGCGAGTTCTGGTTGGACAGCATAGTATTCTTAGGCCATGTCATATCTAGCCATGGGATATCTGTGGATCCCAAGAAGATTGAAGCTGTGATGGAGTGGGCTGCACCCACTTCTGTACCTGAGATAAGGAGTTTTCTCGGTTTGGCAGGATATTACCGACGTTTCGTCGAGGGTTTTTCGAAGATTGCCAAACCCCTGACACAGCTGACTCAGAAAGAAGTCCCCTTCTT
This sequence comes from Haberlea rhodopensis, assembly GCA_907163345.1. Lineage (NCBI taxonomy): Eukaryota > Viridiplantae > Streptophyta > Magnoliopsida > Lamiales > Gesneriaceae > Haberlea > Haberlea rhodopensis. The sequence goes on along the minus strand of CAJQUN010000142.1, from coordinate 236,176 downwards.
TTGGTCTGAAGCTTGTGAGGAAAGCTTCCAAGAGCTGAAGCGTCGTTTGACTACAGCGCCTGTGCTGGTGATTCCGTCGGAAGATAAGAGATTCGCCTTGTATACGGATGCGTCATTACAGGGCTTGGGCTGTGTGTTGATGCAAGATAAGCATGTAGTGGCTTATGCCTCGAGGCAACTGAAGCCACGCGAAGCCAGGTATCCAGTGCATGATTTGGAACTGGCGGCCATCATATTTGCCTTGAAGATCTGGAGGCATTACTTGTATGGCACGTCCTTCACTATATATACGGATCATAAGAGCCTGAAGTTCTTATTCACTCAGGCAGAGTTGAATATGAGGCAAAGAAGGTGGATGGATTTGCTCAAAGACTATGATTGTGAAATTGAGTACCATCCAGGTAAAGCGAACCTGATAGCAGATGCCTTAAGTCGGAAGGTGAAGAGTACTGCGGAGGATGTCATGTGTTTGTCAGCTTTGATGACTTCTTACTGCCATCTGGGCTATGACTTCGATGTAGACACGTCGCCTGTGCGAGTGTCGACCTTATTGGCGGAGCCAGATATATTTGAGGCGATCAAGAAGGCCCAGAAGTCAGATAGTGAAGTTCAGAGATGGACATCATTGATACTTCAGGGTCAGCCATCCAAGTTCAGAGTGGCTGAAGATGATTCTTTGAGACTGGGCAACCGATGGGTAGTCCCAGATGCACCAGGGCTGCGTAGAGGAATATTGGAGCGGGCTCACAGTAGTCGTTTCAGTATCCACCCAGGGGGAAAGAAGATGTACAAAGATCTATGCGATCAATTCTGGTGGAGACGCATGAAGCGTGAGGTAATCATTTTTGTTAAAAGATGTTTGATCTGCCAGCAGGTAAAGGCAGAGAGACAGAGGCCTGATGGAGAACTGAAGAGCTTAGAGGTACTTGAATGGAAGTGGGAGCATATATCTATGGACTTCGTGACCCACTTACCGAGGACGGCCTCAGGATTTGACGCGATCTGGGTGTTCGTGGATAGGCTGACGAAGACGGCTCATTTCATCCCTTACAGTATGTCTTATACATACTTGAAGATGGCCCAGATGTATATACGGGATGTTGTGAGATTGCATGGTATTCCAGTCTCGATAGTGTCTGACAGAGACCCGAGGTTCACTTCACATTTCTGGGAGGGTCTCCAGACAGCTTTGGGCACAGAGGTGAGACTGAGTACGACCTATCACCCTCAGACAGACGGCCAGACGGAGCGTACCATTCAGACGCTCGAGGACATGTTGAGGGCATGTATTTTGGAGTTTGATACTCCGTGGCAGGATTCAGTGCCGCTGGTAGAATTCTCCTATAATAACAGTTATCAAGCGAGCATTCAAATGGCCCCTTTTGAAGCTCTGTATGGACGACGATGTAGATCACCACTGTATTGGGAAGACTTGACTAGCAAAGCGGTCGGAGGACCGGATATGATTAAAGATATGGAAGGTAAGATTAAGATGATACGCCAAAAGATGAAAGCGGCCCAAGATAGGCAAGCGGCCTATGCCAATAAGCGGCGACGACCACTAGAATTCCAGTTAGGAGACAAGGTCTTCTTAAAGATCTCGCCCTTCAGGGGTGTGGTTCGTTTTGGGATGCGGGGAAAGTTATCTCCGAGGTATGTTGGGCCATATGAAGTTTTACAGCGTATCGGTACTTTAGCTTATCGTTTGGCTCTACCGCCGTCTTTATCTGGAATTCATGATGTCTTCCATGTTTCTATGTTGAGAAAGTATGAGCCAGACCCGTCTCATGTCTTACAGCCTACTGAAGTACAGTTAGACTCAGATGTGTCCTATGTTGAAGGACCAATCAGAATTCTGGATCGAGAGGATCGCAGACTACGAAGCAAAGTAATACCGATGGTCAAAGTTCAGTGGGATCGTCGGGGCGTCGAGGAGGCTACGTGGGAGACGGAACGGCATATGGTGCAGCACTATCCGGAACTATTCTCTGGTATGTTTTTATGTTTAGTTTCGGTATGATGATGCATGTGGATTTCGAGGACGAAATCTTATAAGTAGGGGAGTAATGTAATACCCCCGAAATGTAATATGATTATGTTCGACGATGATGATTTATGATGTGTTTAAGGGTAGTGGTGTATTTAAAATTTGGGGATTATGTTTATGATGTAATGATATGTTTAAGGGGGCATGGGTGTTTTAAAAGGTGTATTAATTAAACGAAGTTAGAGAAATATCGAGTGAGGATATTTTAATACATCATACGATATACCGGGACACGATTAAACACCACATGACCACCCAACCCACACCACCCATCCCTACCACTCGGCCCCACCCCCCCACCCCCCCCCCCACTTGGCAGCCCATGCCCCATCACTTCCTTGACCCATGCTTCACTCATTGTCTCCAAACACTCCTTCCTCCTCCTCCTCCTTCCCAAAAATCGCCCAGGAAGAGCTGCAGACAAGAGGAGATTTGGCTTGTTGATGTGTTGAGAAATCCTTGCCAAAAAGGGAGCAAAAAGGGTGAGGTAATCCATGACTTTGTTTTCTGGAAGCTTGGTTAAGCTAGGGTTTGGTTGAGTGATTTTCAGCATACTAGTGTAAGGGTTGGTCGAAACTTTGATATGGGTGCTCATATGTTAGTGTCATGTAACTAATAGCATGATAGATAGAACACCTTACACGTTTTATATGATAGAATGCTGGCCTTGAAAATTGGTGTTCGAAAATCTGGGTAATGCCATGATGCCCTGTTTTTCTGTAAGTTGGTTGAACTCTAAGTTTATGATGATGTTATGATGCGTGTTAGCTTAGGTTTTGTTAAACCTTTGATTTAAGAGCTTACATGGATATTTTATGAAGTTCTTCACATGTTTATTTCAGCATGAAAGATGTATTACGAAGTAGAAAAGATGGTATGAAAAGAGGTGCTCAAAAATCTGGGGAAAATCCCGATTTTTCAGAGCTCTCGATCGATCGAGATTTGGTTCCGATCGATCGAGCGAGACAGTGGGTCTAATGTATGTTTTAAATTTGTGATGCCGATTGATCGAAGGATTTCTCGATCGATCGGTGAAGCTTCTCGATCGATCGGTAAAATACTTCGATCGATCGAGCGAGGCAGGAAGCTAAGGCACTGTTAGTGCACAGTGTCTCGATCGATCGAGACTTTGGGCCGATCGATCGAGACAGGCAGAAAGTTGAAAAATATAATGATGTTTTATTTTGTTAAGTTTATGATGTAAGATGGTTTTGAGGCATCTAATATGGTATTATGTGGTCTTGTAGAACCATCCCAGGTACCGGCACCATCAAGGAGATAAAGTATGTTGACTCCTCCTCCTTTTGAAAAGGTACGTAAGAGGCGTACGGGCATCGGACGGTAACACACATCTTCTTACTACGACTATGCTTTTATTACATGAGTATCCACGATGAAATGACGATGTTTATACGATGTTTACACGATGATGTCTATATGATGTTTATACGATGAAGTTCATATGATGTTTATTGCTTATACGATGCTTATATGATGACGTTTATACGAAGTAATTGTGGTAAGACGCCACGGGGTAAGATGCCCCACATGGTAAGAGGCCATGCGATGTATTGTGGTAAGATGCCACGGGGTAAGATGCCCCACATGGTAAGAGGCCATGCGATGTATTGTGGTAAGATGCCATGGGTAAGATGCCCCATATGGTAAGAGGCCATACGATGATATTGTGGTAAGATACCACGGGGGTAAGATGCCCCATATGCATGATTTTAAATCAGGGACAACAATAAGAAGTGAATGAATAACCAGCATGTTTACTTAACCAATGTTTCATGTATTTACTATGATGTTTTATGATGTCAAGTAAGATTATATATATGCTCATGATGTGTTGTCCCTGTAGGTACACTTTTGGACGGAAGGACTAAGGGTCGGGTTGAGGCAGTGAGCTACGAGGGACACAGGAATGTATAGGAATCAAGTTATGATTAGTAACTACTCTAGGAGTAGTGTAAATCTAAATGACATTCTTTTAGAATGCAACGAATTATTTTTGAAGTTTGGTATTTTGGCCTGTAATCCTGTTAGCTCGTGTAACAACCAAAACCTTAAGATGTTACCTTAATGCATGATTAGTCCTTCTTATGTCTTTTAATCATTGTTAAGGTGTGAAGACCCCACATTAGTGGTATCAGAGCAGTGGTTAGATAACTCGGGAATGAGCGAAGGGTAGCCTTAGCAATAAGTTAGCTAGGTGCTTACTTTCGAACATGTTTATATGTATGTTATTACATAAGGAAGAGGATGTTATACTAACATGTTCAATTATCTAACGATGAGTTTTATGAATTGCTTTTGGTGTTGTTATTAACCCTTGTGTTGCAGCATGGCAGCAAACATAGAAGTGGGTGACGCCATTAGTGTAAATGCAAGTGCTGGGCGTACGAATCCATTGCCACCACCAGCCTTGGGAGAGGAACCCTCTGAACAGCAGTTGCTACCTGGGGAATTGAGCTTGGCTCAGTTTATGATGTATCGACCTCCGATGTTCGAGGGAACTGAATCAGGAGAGAAAGCTGAGGAATGGTTAGAGAGGATCGAACAGATATTTGTGGCAGCGCCTTGTGCAAAGACGGCCTGGATCAGATTAGCAGAATATCAGCTGTCCAAGAAGGCACTGATGTGGTGGAAAACCACAGTGATTGAGCAAGAGGCTCAGGGACAAGAGGTGAATTGGAAGATGTTCCGAACGCGGTTTCTGAACCGCTATTTCTCAGCCGCTGCAAGACAGGCCAAGGAGGATGAGTTTACCAGTTTAAGACAAGGTACCATGCCTGTATCTGACTATGCTCTACATTACTGTTCCTTACTACGATATGTGCCACACATAGCTGCAAACACTCAAGCGAAGATGCGGAATTTCATGAAGGGCTTGAGGCCTGAACTGTATGACAGGGTGATCACTTATGGCCCTGCCTGTTTTGATGATGCACTCTCACGAGCTGAGCTAGCTGAACTGGGAGTCGGTGCATATCCTGATGCTGTGCCACCTCCGGCACCCCCTCAAAGATCCACTTCTGACAATTTGAAGCCCATAGGTGATCAGTTTAAGCCTAGGGGGAACACTTCAGCATCGAGATTCAGTGGTAAGAGGCCCGAGAATCGATGGAAAGGGAAAGGTAGGAATGATGCTCCATCTGGGAGAGGACAGTCTCAGGGAGACAGATCTGGAAGAGTTCAGTGCACTCTTTGTGGGCAACCACATTTGGCAAAGGACTGCGTAGGATGTTATGTCTGTGGCGACAGAGGCCACTTTGCTCGACGGTGTCCCAACAGGGGAAGACAGCAGAGCTCTACGGGGAGACCTGCGGACAGAACGGCACAACACCGGCCACCTTTTGTGCCAAGACAGTATGGAGGTCAGCCCGCGGGGCCACCTCAGGGACAGGTGTATGCTTTGACGAGGGAGCAGGCTACGGCGGCCCCGGAGGAAGTTATAGCGGGTACGTGTCTTTTATTTACGCACCCTGCTCTTATATTGATAGACACAGGTGCGTCACACTCTTTTGTGTCGACGAGTTTTGTTGAAAGGCACCACATATGCACTTCTCCGTCCCCCATGCCTCTTATGGTCTCGACCCCCGCTGGAAGAAGTTTGACTACAGATCAGATTGTCTATGATGGCCTCATTTATTTTGAGGATAATGAGCTAAAATCAGATTTGATTGTGCTGGGAATGACAGACTTCGATTGCATTGTGGGCATCGATGTTCTGAACAAGTATCAGGCAGTGGTAGACTGCAGGCAGAGGACTGTCCGATTTAGATCTGTATTGGGAGTCCAGTGGACATTTTATGGAGATGGTTCCCGTCCGAAGATTCCGTTAGTATCTGTTGTCAAGATGACACAGCTATTGGAACGAGGTCATGAAGGATATCTTATCTATGCTGTTGATATGACGGATAAGAGGAAGGAATTAAAGGTTGAGGATGTGCCCGTAGTGGCAGAGTTTCCTGATGTCTTTCCGTAGGAGATTCCCGGATTCCCACCGACGAGAGAGGTCGAGTTTGGGATTGAGTTGCTACCAGGGACGTCTGCAATTTCTCGTGCCCCGTATAGGATGGCACCAGCGGAGCTAAGAGAGCTAAAGATTCAATTGCAAGAGCTCCTAGACAAAAACTACATACGCCCTAGCGTATCGCCATGGGGTGCGCCTGTCTTATTTGTTAAGAAGAAAGATAAATCGATGCGTCTATGCATTGACTATAGGCAACTGAACAAAGCTACAGTAAAGAACAAGTATCCACTTCCGAGGATCGATGACTTGTTCGATCAGTTGCAGGGTACGAGGCTCTACAGTAAGATCGATCTGAGGTCGGGGTACCATCAGATTCGAGTAAGAGAAGATGATGTTCAGAAGACGGCTTTCAGGACTAGATATGGGCACTATGAATTCCTGGTCATGCCTTTTGGGGTGACGAATGCCCCAGCTGTCTTCATGAGTTTGATGAACAGGGTGTTCCAGCCATATTTGGATCAGTTCGTCATAGTCTTCATTGACGACATACTTATTTACTCTCGGACTGAAGAAGAGCATGTAAGGCACTGAGGACAGTGCTTCAGATCCTTAGGGATCATCAGCTGTATGCAAAGCTTAGCAAGTGCGAGTTCTGGTTGGACAGCATAGTATTCTTAGGCCATGTCATATCTAGCCATGGGATATCTGTGGATCCCAAGAAGATTGAAGCTGTGATGGAGTGGGCTGCACCCACTTCTGTACCTGAGATAAGGAGTTTTCTCGGTTTGGCAGGATATTACCGACGTTTCGTCGAGGGTTTTTCGAAGATTGCCAAACCCCTGACACAGCTGACTCAGAAAGAAGTCCCCTTCTTTTGGTCTGAAGCTTGTGAGGAAAGCTTCCAAGAGCTGAAGCGTCGTTTGACTACAGCGCCTGTGCTGGTGATTTGGAACTGGCGGCCATCATATTTGCCTTGAAGATCTGGAGGCATTACTTGTATGGCACGTCCTTCACTATATATACGGATCATAAGAGCCTGAAGTTCTTATTCACTCAGGCAGAGTTGAATATGAGGCAAAGAAGGTGGATGGATTTGCTCAAAGACTATGATTGTGAAATTGAGTACCATCTAGGTAAAGCGAACCTGATAGCAGATGCCTTAAGTCGGAAGGTGAAGAGTACTGCGGAGGATGTCATGTGTTTGTCAGCTTTGATGACTTCTTACTGCCATCTGGGCTATGACTTCGATGTAGACACGTCGCCTGTGCGAGTGTCGGCCTTATTGGCGGAGCCAGATATATTTGAGGCGATCAAGAAGGCCCAGAAGTCAGATAGTGAAGTTCAGAGATGGACATCATTGATACTTCAGGGTCAGCCATCCAAGTTCAGAGTGGCTGAAGATGATTCTTTGAGACTGGGCAACCGATGGGTAGTCCCAGATGCACCAGGGCTGCGTAGAGGAATATTGGAGCGGGCTCACAGTAGTCGTTTCAGTATCCACCCAGGGGGAAAGAAGATGTACAAAGATCTATGCGATCAATTCTGGTGGAGACGCATGAAGCGTGAGGTAATCATGTTTGTTAAAAGATGTTTGATCAGTGGGTCTTTATCCAACATTCCTCTAATGCCGATACACCATGGACACTCCAATGTCCCTATGTACTTAACATAACCTGATCCTACTCCCTTAGGACCCATCCTACACCCTCAAGGGTGGTGTGAGCATGTCTACCACATGTCACATCGACAGAAAGCGAGTAATTTCCTCCATGATTACTCCTGTCGTCAAATCACATGGCCAAAAGCCATTCCAACGAGCATACCTCAAGGGTATCACCACTCGTAATATGATCACCCCAAACGTAAGCTGCGGTACAATCACATGTACAGTGCATCCAACCATTCCTCGAGCAACCCGCTCGGTATAAGGGTCACGTCAATCGGTGCCGCACACACCACCTTGTGCTCGGTACCGGCACCCAAGGCATACCACTGAATATGTATACTCAACACATTGTTCATCGTAACGATGATGCATGTCTAATAAGACATCTCCTACACCATCGTCATCGTCATCGTCATCCTGTGACGACACATGCCAACTCATGGCATCTAAGACATTGTCAACTAGTGACGATACGTGTACATCAGCGTATGTCATCCACTATCATGCTAGTAAAATAGGCATAATAAAACATGTATATCAACGCATGCCAGCTACAATAAAGCTAATAGAATAGCAATATCTCATACCTCATCGCTAACAATATAGCGGCATACCTGTCTCCGTCGCTCAATAATAGTGCGTAATCAGCACCCATCGCTCGAAGGCGGCAAAATCCTGTGCTGAGTACATAGCGGCAAAATCCCTCACTATAGAATCGACGGCATGACACCTCGTCATATAATAAGTGGCATGAAACCTCGCTATACACCTGAGCATGAATCATCGTCCACATAGTAGCGGAAAGAGGCATCGCTATCAATACACCTGGCGGAATGAACCATCGCCAATCAATATAGCGGAATGAACAATCGCTATAAATACACCTGGCGGAATGAACCATCGCCTATCAATATAGCGGAATGAACCATCGCTATAAATACACCTGGCGGAATGAACCATCGCCAATCAATATAGCGGAATGAACCATCGCTATAAATACACCTGGCGGAATGAACCATCGCCAATCAATATAGCGGAATGAACCATCGCTATAAACCGTGACCTCATAGAGAAATGAATATAAATCGACGCATGAAATTATGGTTCCTCCTTCCTTTTCCACGTAAGCGGAATTTTTCCTCGCTTCCTACGGAATCCACTAAGCAGAATTCTTGCTCCTTATGGAAATCCAAGTAAGCGGAATTTTTCCTCGCTTCCTATGGAATCCATGTCAGCAGAATTCTTGCTTCTTATGGAATTGAGTCACTTATCAGTAGTGCATTTCAATGCTTCTTACTACTCCACATAAGCGGAATTTTTCCTCGCTTCATATGGACCTTAGCGTAAGCATTGAAATCCTCCCTAGGATAACCTGGACTCGTGAAATATCAATAGTGCATTTCAATGCTTCTTACTACTCCATATAAGAGGAATTCTTCCTCGCTCATATGGACCTTAGTGTAAGCATTGAAATCCTCACTTTATATTTCACAATATACATATGCAAAACTATGTGTATCAACATGTATCATATCATAATGCACTATATTATGCATACCTTGATTTACCTTGTGTTAAATGACTAAACACATAATACATGTTGCCCTTGGGATGCCCGTACATATGTATAATCATCATTCCTTTTCGTACTCCATATTTCCTGTAACCTGCAACCATCAGGGTTAACAGCAATAGCCATATACGCTATGCATCAGCATTCAATACATATATGCAACCACTTGCATGTCAATACGTATACCAAGACATGTTACCTCGGAAATATCCCTTTACCTGATTTTCTTAAAAACCAGCTTCCTTGGCACATAACACACGGAGTGCCAGACATCACTATTAATGCCATCCTATCGTGTTCCACACGATTCCTGCAACCACAATGGTTAGCAATACCACTTTTCATATCATAATAGCACATAAACAATTTGTTATGTCATACAACATTAATGCCATCATGCATAAATATGTGCTATCAATAACTTCCTAGGCCCTTAACAGCCCCAATGAGCAACCACTGCTCTGATACCACTAATGTAAGGACCCCCTTAGCCCTTAACCCCTGATTAGTGTATTAACCACTATGTGTGGCACATGCTTTCAATAAACAGTCAATCGGGAAGCTCAGATGATACTTTACCATTGAATGTCAATTACAAAATTTCCTTTAATACTCAATGTTATAAGATCATCATCCTAACAATAAAAGACTCATATGTTTGCCCTTTACCAACCCCTTGGTGCCACTTTTCAGATTGTGAACTTTTATAAAAATTTGGGCAGAGTCTCCCCATAAATAGAGCTATCCCGAAAAAAAGGCACAACACATAACATAATTCCCGGCCAGGGAACACATAATACTCATCAGAAAGCAGTAATACAAGTAAATTCCCAGCCAGGGAAGACACCACACATATGACGACAAAAGTGGGTTTCAACACCCACATAATACACCAATGACTCTCATATCATCAGCAATTCTACCCTTAATTGCATGCAACATAGAATGAAAGAGAGAAAGGCTCATGCCTTTATATACAACCCATATACAAGTAAAATCGTGCTCACATGCGAGCATCGTGAATATGTATATAATCCTCAGGTGTATATAAGTACTCTATACGATACCGTGCTCCATCAAGCCCTGGTACCACGATCCTGGGAGTACCTCCAATCAACAGCTCGAGCTCAGCTCCACAGCCATCGATGTACCTGTTCACCTGTCCCAACAGAGACAGCCCCCAACGGGGTGAGCATACCAATACACAAAATCCCATAATCACAATAATGAAATTCATAATTTACAACAAAGGTAAATACTAATGAATTTAAATGATACTCCCTGGATGGCAACCTCATCCGGGATTCCGTGTACTGTCCCTGTCCTCAAAATCATCAAACTCATCAAATCTCAAAAATCAGTAAATCAACACATTGATTAACTCATCGCATGCCTAATCCTCGAATATCAACAGATAGTGATTGTAAATTCATTAAACATGCAATTATAGATATCTCAATATCTAATACTGATTTCACAACCTCGCTATCAATCACAGATAGCTCAAATGCCTAGCATTTATTTTACCAATCCTTCATTATACCTAGACATCTCAAATGTCTTATAATGAATACATGATTCTATGAACCTAGACATCTCAAATGTCTTGCAATGAATACATGATTCTATGAACCTAGACATCTCAAATGTCTTACAATGAATACATGATTCTATGAACCTAGACATCTCAAATGTCTTACAATAGTCATATAAACCCAGTACCCCTTATATCTTGTAAGAGTTATCCTACTCTAGTGTCACGCACGCTACAAGCGGCGATATCAAGATTGGTCGTTCCTTGGCTATATCAACATATATATATATAACCATACGCACAATATTCAATGCAATCAAAATTACCTTATGCATTTCACAATGCTCTATATATATATAGAAATGCTCGTACGTCGCACGTACCTTAAATCTCCGAAGTCCGAGCCAAACCTTGCTCGAGTTCTATGCCCCGAGGGATGATGTGCTAACACGATAAATAATTCACAATTAATTACGAACATGCAACCCATGCTCAAGCACACCCATATCCCTCAAAATATTGTCAACACACGACAATTAACCTTATAAAAGACCCGGGGTAGGGTACAGGCAGGGAGGGGAACGAATGAGACAATATCGAAATTTGTTCAAGAATACCCTACAAAAATCGAACCTTAATCTCACAAATTCGAACCCAATTAAACACCAATATACATCAAAAACATGCAATAATCGATCAATTGCAAGAAACAACACCCCTGCCAAAAACCCCCAATTTTTCGAACCTAAACCCTACAAAATTCGAAAATTATTTCGAACCAAAACCACACAAAATAGTAGGGAATAACATGAGAGGGACGAAAAAGAGGTAAGGGAGGTTACCCAAACGAAAATCGGAAGCAAAACGGTCGAAATCCGATGAACCCTAGAAATTGGGGATCGACGCATTCCTGCTAAATCCGACTTCAAAACGCGACGAAACTTCGAATTGACGGAGGGGATAGCTGCGCCTCGACGAGACGAAGCCGGTGGTAGGTCGCACGCGCCGAACGGCGGCGGGACGACGGCGGGCGAAGCGTTTGAAGCCGCGGGGGTGCAGGGGCAGACGGGAGGGGCGCGGCGGGAAGAGAGAGAAAAGATAAGGGCTGAAATGAAAATTTTCTTAAAATCTCGGGTTCAACTGGTATTTATAGCAAAAATACCCCAAAATATTAATAGTCCCACAAATACATCATGATTCCTTAAAAATCATCTGTTTTCAAAAACTCTCTCTCTAACTCCAAAACCCCCTACCGGTGCTCACACAGCACCCGAGATTCCGAGACACATCAAAAACCCAACTCTTAGGTTTTACACCGTAATGTGAATACAATCTCAACCTCTGGATCCAACGATCCCAACTACCCAAATAAACGATCCCAGAAGGCCCAACACCTCCATTAAACTCCAAATCGCCACGTAAAACCACTTTAGGGATTATTAACACTACGGGATTAACATCTATAATCCCTGGTCATCACATATACGCCTGGTTTGGGTATATGCTCGGTTATGCTATATAGAGATATACGCCGGTTTTTGGGTATATGCTCTGGCTATTATCATTTGAGGACGGTACTATGATATGTGCTGCTAATATGAATATGTGAGGTGGTTCCACTGACATATTGAGCTGAATAGGCATAACATATTGGTCTCGTGATAATAGGGTAATTGTTGAGACATGTCCTGACATGGTGCATTTGTTGATGCATGATACAGAACATTCACATTAGATGATTTATTGTGCTTTATCATAGATATTGATATTGTGTTTTGATATCGCACTGAAGTATTTATTATCTATACTCACGTTGTGTGAATGTTTCTGTAGGGACTCATAGACGTGGGAGGACGGGATGTGAGTCATTTTCCGCTGCGAGCTGAACCACTGCCTATGAGTTATCTTGTAGTAGGTTATTGTTTGTACATATGATGTGTAGTTGAGAGGTTTTTATAAACCCTGTAACAACTTAACTAGAAAGATACTCTTAATCAGTGCATGTTATTACTTAATTCAGACTCACATAACATGATACATAATGGATTAAGTAACGAGGACCCCACACACCCAAAAGCAGTTAGTCAACCGTAACTGCTAACCAAAGGAATCATTCGTGATTCCAACATAGATATCGCCTCAATGATATCTCTACGATTTAGCCTACGATGTTAAATCTACATCGTTTCCAAGGAAAACACCGGTACACAACCGTGTACCTAAACTACATCCGTTCCCATTTTCCAGATACATCTCCAACAAAGGAGTAGTTGTACCACATTGCCACGCGGATTGGGCAACCACACGGCTACCGACCAACACTAAACACATCTCTAAAGATGTTCACATCCGGGTGTTCCAAGAAGATCACATCTTGGTCCAAACACACCATCGAGACTCCACAAGGTCTCAAGTTCACGAAAGGACATGCCAGAACAATCAATTGCATTCCCACCACACGTGTCAATCCACGACACTAAACAAATCCGAATCCTGGTTATCCCTCGTTTATCCTGGGATTTAACAATCCTAAAATAGGAAGGCTATCGAATTATCCAACAAGAACTACCATGGTCCCAAAACACGACAATCCCACCTCAGGGGAAGCAACCGGACCTCACGATCATTCTTCAGAATATATCGTGCCATCGAGATTACCAATCTCAGGGTGAAACAATCTCTCACCGGAGATTCGCCAAACCAAGCATACTAATCCGACGTTCAACAAGGAATAAAATAGAGTTGGCATTCGTTTACACACACAGCATACATGCCTATACCCCAACACAACATGCATACTCAATGCAATAGACTCGGGTATCTCCAATCATACCCAAATCCCAAAACCAACTATCAAACCCCGATTATTCTCACCCCACGGAGAATGATGGTTGACAAACCAAAACCAAAGGGTGTGATTTCAACATCAACACCACACGAACCAAAACAACAAATCTCCCCAAAAGATTCAACCGGTAGGTATAATAATACGGCCTTCCTCTCAAGGAAAATGTCATGAATCCATGATCCTCCAATCATCGAACCACCGTTCGGAAACGTGGATATATCTACCAAAATATATCACGGAACCAAAAGTACGCAATTGGTTCAAATAGTGCATCAAAGCAACTATTACCAAAACGAAACCCGTATACGCCATGTATACTCAAACTAAAGATGCTCTGTACTGATGCTATAGTACTCCACAATCTCGAGCATTTCCCTGGAGAGGTCTCCTCGAACGTCTCGCCGAAAGGTAAGAAATCCATTACTCGGTCCAACACCAGAAATGTTTACGATGGCTGATTTACAATCAACCCACAATCGATACCAGCTGTCTCCATGACAGTGGCATCCAAATTTCTCCAAGAGATAAAATCGGTATAGTAGTGTTACCCCACTAGTTATATCCTACAATTCCAATCGTGACTCCCGTTGCATTCCATATGCAAGGATGCTCAACCAGAGCTAACAACGACTTGTTGACACTCACGTTGGTATTTCCAACCAAATTGAGCTGCCCCAAAACAAGTCTCTCAAAACATTTGACGTATAAACGTCTCCGTGAGGTACTCCCTGCCTCAAATATCTTACCACAAGGAGGCTACAAAAGTCTACCATACCCCTCATCGTATCACCATACGATTCACCCAGCTCAAACCCAACGAGCAGTATAATGGCTATCACAAGCACACTAAAACATTGCAACCATACCTGGCTAGCGATCCGCTGGCCCCATAGGCTCATACCAACCTACCAACGCGACACACGTCACAACCCGGTATACCATACCGTACAAACCATTAGAGTTGTGGGTCATCACCCAACATATCTCTAAAACACCAAAGCACAATGGACAACCCGGTGTCCTTGCTCAACTATGATGCAATCCTAATCCATTAAGACTTATTCCACACCCTCAGGGTGGATGTGCCCATGCCTAACACACATCACAACAACAAGCGAGTAGTTTCCTCAATGACTACTCTTACCACCAATCACTTGGCCAGTCAATCCAGTGAGTATACCCAAAGGATATTATTACTCGAAATGTTTACCTCTATAACATGATGCGGTGCACTCACTGGTACAATGCATCCAAAGCTCCATCGAGCAAACCTGCTCGTAAAAGGGTCTCGTCAATTAGTGACCCAGACTCTACCATGTGCTCACCATCAGCACTCAAACCATACAACCAAATTCATAAACAGACGACGCCACATGCCCACATAGACATCCCAAATAACATCGTCAAACATATGACGGTACCTGTCGATACACGACACTCATAATCCCGTCGTCAAACACATGACGGTATAAAAACAATACATAATATTCACAATAATGATAACAAAAGTAATATGCCATACCTCATCGCTATCAAGATAGCGGAATACCTGTATCCATCGTCCACCAGCGGTACACAAGCAGCATCCATCGCTCATAGGCGGCATAATCCAGTGCTACGCACATAGCGGTATAACCCATCGCTATAGAATCAGCGGCATGATCCCTCACCATAGAGTCAGCGGCATGGAACATCGCTATAGATATTCGGCGGTATGAACCATCGCCATAGATGTAGCGGAATGTACCATTGCTATATGATACCTGGCGGCATAAACCATCGCCATAAAATACCCGGCAGTATGAACCATCGCCAATAGAATACCCGGCGGCATGAACCATCGCCAATAGAAACCCGGCGGCATGAACCATCGCCAATAGAATAGCTGCATAATCGCGGACTCAAGAGGTACTCACACTCATGTAGTACTTTGTTCCCGATCGCATCGCTGCATCATGGCAGCGGCATCATCGCTTCGACGTGACAGCGGCATGTATCATCGCTTCGGCACGACAGCGGCATCATCGCTTCGACATGACGGTGGTACCATCGCTTCGACGTGACAGCGGCATTTACCATCACTTCGACACGACAGCGGCATTTACCATCGTTTCGGCATGACAGCGGAAATACCCCTCGCTTCGACATATTCCTCGCGATAGTAATATGACAGCGGCATTATCCTTCGCTTCGACATATTTGCGGCAAATATTCTTCATCGCTATAATATGACAGCGACAAGTATTCACATCGCTACGCCATGCATGCAACCGTAATGCATAACCCGTATTCCAATAAACATCGCCATGAGTGTATTTTAATGCACCTCGCTTCAAATGTGACATGTGGAATTTTACCATCGCTCCAACATTTAGCTGCAAAGCATTAGAATCATCACTCCGATGTATATCTATGCAACCGTAATGCATAGTCCATGTCTCATATGACCGTGCAACCACCATGGTTAGCAACCACACATTCCAATGATAAACACATATCATAAACGCACATAAGCAATATAGTTGTGCCACACAACACTAACTACCATCATGCACAAGTATGTGTTTCTCATTCCCATTAACAATTTCCTAGGCCCTCAACAGCCACAAAGAGCTAACCACTGCTCTGATGCCACTAATGTAAGGACCCCCGTGCCCTTAACCCGTTATTAGTGTATTAACCCATGCCATTAGTGCATACAATCATATTATCATGGGGGAAAAGCCATATGCAAGTATAACATCATATACTGTCCAGAACATTTCTTGCATTTGATCCACGTAATATTCAAATTCCCCAACCAAGATCACTTACATAGCATGCACCCTTATAATACACTAACATGCTCTAAGTTCATTTAGCAATTCCGTATCTAATCGCATGCAAACAATAAATGAAGAGAGAAAGTCATTGCCCATTTATATATTCCATATACACGTAAAAACGTACTCACATGAGAGCACCCAATGAATAAACGTGTATCTAATGTATAAGATACTCTACCGAGATCCGGGAAGCACCGCCCATGCACCGCTCGATATCAACTATTGCTCTACGTACTTATTAAACCAGCTCTGGTACCTCAATCCTGGAAAGTACCTCAAATCAACAACCCGAGCTCAACTCCAAAGCCAATGATGCACCTGTATCACCTGTCCCAACAGAGACAGCCCCCACACGGGGTGAGCATACCAATACCACCAATTCAATAATCATAATATTGCAGTTCATAATTTACAGAATGTAAATGCTATGAATTTAAATGATACTCCCTGGATGGTATCATCCTCATCTGGGATCCCCTGTATTGTCCCTGTTCTCAAAATAACCAAACCATTAAATTCTCAAAAGCCAGTTGATCATCTCATTGATCAACTAAAACCAATCCTACTATACCATTTTCACAATCAAATATGGATAAATCGTCAAATAGAGTACCATAGATATCACATATATCTAGCCATTGATTCCATAGTTCCATTTCATAGCTTGCTCTGCAATAGCGGCATTTTAACCCCACGCACGCTCAACAATAGCGGCTTTATAACCGATGGTCGCTCAATGGCGACAACATCCCCATCATTGCTCGCTCAAAAGCGGCGCCATATGATTCCCAATGTATGTCCATTTATCGCAATTATCATATACCATGCATTTCACTATCCATTTATAGCAAGTATCATATACCATGCACTTCACTATCCATCTATTGCAAGTAACACATACCATACATTCCACAATTCCAATATTATAACAGGCTATGCTCGTACGTTATACGTACCTTATAATTTCGTAGTCTGAATCAAACCTTGCCTTAGTCCCGTGACCCGATTAATTATGTGCTAACACACGAAAATAACCCACAATCATTTATGAGCACACAACACATACCCAAGCTGTGATGACCAGGGATTATAGGTGTTAATCCCGTAGTGTTAATAATCCCTAAAGTTGTTTTACGTGGCGATTTGGAATTTAATCGAGGGGTTGGGCCTTTTGGGCTCGTTTAATTGGGTAGTTGGGATCGTTGGATCCAGAGGTTGAGATTGTATTCTCATTTGGGTGAAAAACCTAAGAGTTGGGTTTTTGGTGTGTCTCGGGATCTCGGGTGCTGTGTGAGCACCGGTAGGGGGTTTTGGAGTTAGAGAGAGAGTTTTTGAAAACAGATGATTTTTAAGGAATCATGATGTATTTGTGGGGCTATTATTTTTTCGGGGTATTTTTGCTATATATAGCAGTTGAACCCAAAATTTTAAGGAAAAATATCATTTCAGCCCCAAATCTTTTCTTTCTCCTCCCCTGCGCGCGATTCCCGTCTGCCCTGCGCCCTCGCCGCTTCAGGCGCTTCGCCCGCCGCCGTCCGGCCGCCGTTCGGCGCGTCCGACCTACCCACGGCTTCGTCTCGTCCAGGCGCTCCTTTCCCCTCCGGCAATTCGAAGTTTCATCGCGATTTGAAGTCGGATTTTTCAGAAAGGCGTCGATCCCCAAAAGTTAGGGTTCATCGATTTCGAACGATTTTGCTTCCGATTTTCGTTGGGTAACCTCCCTTACCCCTTGTTCGTCTTTTTCATGTTTTTCCATGCCTTTATTGTGTTCGAATTTGAAGGATTTTAAGGGTTCGAATTTAAGGGCTTGTTTGGGTTCGAATTTAAGGGTGTTGAGTTCGAAAATTGGGGGTTTTTGTCAAGGGATGTTGATTCTTGCTTGGATAGCTTAATTCACATTTTAGATGAATTATGGTATTTAATTGGGTTCAAAATTTGTGAGATTAGGGTTCGATTTTTGTATGGTATTCTTGAACAAATTTCGATATTGTCTCATTTATTTCCCTCCCTGCATGTACCCTGCCCCGGGTCTTTTGAGAGGTTAATTGTCGTGTGTTGACAATATTTTGAGGGTTATGGGTGTGCTTGAGCATAGGTTACATGTTCGTAAATAATTGTGAATTATTTATCGTGTTAGCACATCATTCCTCGGGGCATGGAACTCGAGCAAGGTTTGGCTCGGACTTCGGAGATTTAAGGTACGTGCGACGTACGAGCATTTCTATACATTAGGGCATTTGTGAATGCATAATGAAATTTGATTTCATTGAATAATCGCGCGTGAGGATTATATATATATATGTTGATATAGCCAAGGAATGACCCAAATCTTGATATCGCCGCTTGTAGCGTGCGTGACACTAGAGTAGGATGACTCTTACATGATATATGGGGTACTGGGTTATATGACCATTGTAGGGCCTTTGAGATGCCTCAGAATGATCGTGGGATCATGTATTCATTATAAGACATTTGAGATGTCTAGGTATAATGAAGAATTGGTAAAATAAATGCTAGGCATTTGAGCTATCTGTGATTGATAGCGAGGTTGTGAAATCAGTATTAGATATTGAGATATCTATAATTGCATGTTTAATGAATTTTCAATCACTATCTGTTGATATTCGAGGATTAGGCATGCGATGAGTTAATCAATGTGTTGATTTACTGATTTTTGAGATTTGATGAGTTTGATGATTATGAGGACATGGACAGTACACGGAATCCCGGATGAGGTTGCCATCCAGGGAGTATCATTTAAATTCATTTGTATTTACCTTTGTTGTAAATTATGAATTTCATTACTGTGATTATGGGATTTTGTGTATTGGTATGCTCACCCCGTTGGGGGCTGTCTCTGTTGGGGCAGGTGAACAGGTGCATCGATGGCTGTGGAGCTGAGCTCGAGCTGTTGATTGGATGTACTCACAGGATCGTGGTACCAGGGCTTGATGGAGCACGGTATCGTATAGAGTACTTATATACACCCGAGGTTTATATACACATTTATGATGCTCGTATGTGAGCACGGACATTCTTATATATGGGTTGTATATAAAGGCATGAGCCTTCCTCTCTTTCATTATATGTTGCATGCAATTGTGGTAGAATTGCTAATGATATGAGAGTCATTGGTGTATTATGTGGGTGTTGAAACCCACTGTTGTCGTCATATGTGTGGTGTCTTCCCTGGCTGGGAATTTACTTGTATTACTGCATTATGATGAGTATTATGTGTTCCCTGGCCGGGAATTATGTTATGTGTTGTGCTTTTTTTGGGATAGCTCTATTTATGGGGAGACTCTGCCCAAATTTTTATAAAAGTTCACAATGTGAAAAGTGGCACCAAGGGGTTGGTAAAGGGCAAACATATGAGTCTTTTATTGTTAGGATGATGATCTTATAACATTGAGTATTAAAGGGAATTTTGTAATTGCCATGCAATGATAAAGTATCATCAGAGCTTCCCGATTGACTTTTTATAGAAAGCATGCACCACACATAGTGGTTAATACACTAATCAAGGGTTAAGGGCTTGGGGTCCTTACATTAGTGGTATCAGAGCAGTGGTTGCTCATTGGGGCTGTTAAGGGCCTAGGAAGTTATTGATAGCACATATTTATGCATGATGGCATCAATGTTGTATGACATAACAAATTGTTTATGTGCTATTATGATATGAAAAGTGGTATTGCTAACCATTGTGGTTGCAGGAATCGTGTGGAACACGATAGGATGACATTAATAGGGATGTCTGGCACTCCGTGTGTTATGTGCCAAGGAAGCTGGTTTTTAAGAAAATCATGTAAAGGGATATTTCCGAGGTAACATGTCTTGATATACGTATTGACTTGCAAGTGGTTGCATTTATGCATTGGATGATTGATGCATAGCGTATATGGCTATTGTTGCTAACCATGATGGTTGCAGGTTACAGGAAATATGGAGTACGTAAGCGACGTACGGGTATCCCAACGGTAACATGTATTATGTTTGTCTGTGTGACACATGATGAATGCAATGTGATGCATTACGGTTATGATACATGTTATTATGCATTGTTGTTGCATATTATGCATTGTTGTTGCATATGTGATGTGGAATAAAGAGGTGTATTCCACGAGTCAAGAGAGATCACAGTGTATGTTTGATGCTCTTGCTTGTTTTTGTAGTAATGAAGCGGGGAGGATTGTACCGCTCATTATGAGTTTTTGTAGTAATGAAGCGGGGAGGATTGTACCGCTCATTATGAGTTTTTGTAGTAATGAAGCGGGGAGGATTGTACCGCTCATTATGAGTTTTTGTAGTAATGAAGCGGGGAGGATTGTACCCCTCATTATGAGTTTTTGTTGTAATGAGGGGGGAATCATTAAAATAACTGATGATGACTGACTCAAGAAAGGATGATGATTCATTCCTTTGTGATGACACGGATGATAGCGGTGATATGTCCCGCTGTGTCTATTTATATTCATTTCATTGTGATGACACGGATGATAGCGGTGATGTGTTCCGCTGTGTCGATTTGTATTTATAGCGATGGTTCATTCCGCTATATTGATTGGCGATGGTTCATTCCGCCAGGTGTATTTATAGCGATGGTTCATTCCGCTATATTGATTGGCGATGGTTCATTCCGCCAGGTGTATTTATAGCGACGGTTCATTCCGCTATATTGATTGGCGATGGTTCATTCCGCCAGGTGTATTTATAGCGACGGTTCATTCCGCTATATTGATTGGCGATGGTTCATTCCGCCAGGTGTATTTATAGCGACGGTTCATTCCGCTATATTGATTGGCGATGGTTTATACCGCCAGACACGGATGATAGCGGTGATGTGTCCCGCTGTGTCAATGATGATGATTCACCTCTTTGTGATTATTGGCGACGATTCGTGCCGCCGTATATATAGATAGCGATGCCTTTTTCCGCTATTATGTGGACGATGATTCATGCTCAGGTGTATAGCGAGGTGTCATGCCGTCGATTCTATAGCGAGGGATTGTGCCGCTATGTGCTCAGCACAGGATTTGCCGCCTTCGAGCGATGGGTGCTGATTACACACTATTATTGAGCGACGGAGACAGGTATGCCGCTATATTGTTAGCGATGAGGTATGAGATATTGCTATTCTATTAGCTTTATTGTATCTGGCATGTGTCGTCACAGGATGACGATGACGATGGTGTAGGAGATGTCTTATTAGACATGCATCATCGTTGCGATAATCAATGCGTTGTGTATACGTATTCAGTGGTATGCCTTGGGTGCCAGTACCGAGCACAAGGTGGTGTGTGCGTCACCGATTGACATGACCCTTATACCGAGCGGGTTGCTCGAGGAAATGGATGCGCTGTACATGTGATTGTACCGCAGCTTATGTTTGGGGTAATCATATTACGAGTGGTGATACCCTTGAGGTATGCTCGTTGGAATGACTTTTAGCCATGTGACCTGACGACAGGAGTAATCATGGAAGAAATTACTCGCTTTCTGTCGAAGCAACATGTGGTGGACATGGTCACACCACCCTTGAGGGTGTAGGATGGGTCCTAAGGGAGTAGGATCAGGTTATGTTACGTACATAAGGACATTGGAGTGTCCAGGGTGTATCGGCATTAGAGGAATGTTGGGTAGGGACCCACTACTCTATTGATTTTTTCCTTCCCACGGTATGGTGTGCCGTGCGGAAACGTCCGTCTTGTGGGTAGGTTTGAGGTAAACCTAAAGAGGCAGAGACTAGGTTGTCTGCTGCGTGTGTGTAGCACCATGAGGGGCTTGCTAGAGCCGTTATACTGCTCGTTGGAACCAAGTTGGCAAATCGTAAGGTGATACGATGTGGATTCTGGTGGACTCTAGTAGTCACCATATCATTTGAGGTTGAGGCTGAGGTTGTGCATGCCTCACTGAAACGTGTATACGTTTATGTTTAATCCTGGTGAGACTTGTCTGGGACAGCTCATGATGTTGGAGTACCAACAAGAGAGTCATCAAGTCGTTGTTGACTCGATCTGAAGGAATTCGTGTATTTGGGATGCAATGGGTGTTATTGTATCCAGTTTTTCCGAACAGTGGTTCGTGACTTGTGGATCTCGAGTTCGATGGCACTTCCCTTGTGAGGAAGGAGGTAGTATTATACCTATTTGGAAATCTTTGAAAGATTCGGTGAGTTGGTACGTGTGGTGTTGATTTTGAGAATCACGCCGTGTTGTTGATCGTCGATTTTCATTCTCCTTTGGATGTGAATGACTCAGGATTGACGGTTATGTTTGGGGCTTGGGGGTATGTTGCAGATACCCGAGCATAGTGCATTGAGTATGCATGAGGTATTCGTGCTTAGGCAGGTATACCGGTGAGTATACGGATGCCAGTTATTGATTTCCTATCTGTCAAAGCATAGAGTTATGCTATTTTAGGATGGTTAAATCTCTGATGAGAGATATGGAACACCTAGAGATTGGGAATCTCCATGGCACGATGATTATGAGGGATAATCGTGAAGTTAGTTGACTTCCCTTGAGGAGGGATTATCTTGTGGGGGTTAAGGTATTTCATTATTGGTGTTTCCCTCCGAGTTATGCGATAGCCTTCCCAAGTTTGGATTGTTAAATCCTAGGATTATCAAGGGATGGCAGGAATTCGGATTGGTTGGGTGTCACTGTCGACACAAGCGTTGAGGATGCAATGGGTTATTGCATGCCCTTTCAGGATTTTAAACTCTGTGGAGTCTCGGTTGTTATTTATGATCAGGACGTGATTCTTGGAACATCCAAAGGTGGACATCTTGTGAGATGTCTTTGTGAGAATCTGTGGCCGTGAGTTGCCCATTTGAGTTGCTATGATGCGACTGCTTCTTCGACGGGGGAGGTTTGAGAGTGGAAACCAGGTTTGGTATGTATACTAGTGTTTCCCTCGTAACGATGTAGGTTAGACATCGTGAGTCTTGATAGAGATATCATGGAATGATATCTACGATAGAATCAGGAGCGATTCGAATCCTTACAGTTTCAGTTGACTAACTGCTTTTGGATTATTAGCGTTGAGCTGTACTGACGATCTTTGACGTTATGATGGATTTGGAAGCCTATTCCACTCCAGAGTTTGACACGAGGTCAACGTTCTCACGGTTGAGGTGTCATTCAGGATGCGTTCTTACTAGTTGTATTAGAACTAAGGATAACTGTCCGATCTACAGTCGTAAGTATAGGTTATTTTGCAGTCATGAGGGACTGACTTTTGGGATGAATCGCACCGAGGTACGTTTTGCCTCTTGGGTGATAGGTTGGTTTGGTAAGTCGCTCTGTTTCAGAGTTTGATGTGAGGTAAGTATCCTCGCGTTTATTAATACGATTCTGATATGGTCAAGAATCGAGGTTATGGCTTCATGTTGTTGTGTAACCTGGGTGTTACGTGATACACCAGTGCTAATTTCGAGGACGAAATTCTTTTAGTGGGGGATATTGTGATGACCAGGGATTATAGGTGTTAATCCCGTAGTGTTAATAATCCCTAAAGTGGTTTTACGTGGCGAATTTAATCGAGGGGTTGGGCCTTCTGGGCTCGTTTAATTGGGTAGTTGGGATCGTTGGATCCAAAGGTTGAGATTGTATTCTCATTTGGGTGAAAAACCTAAGAGTTGGGTTTTTGGTGTGTCTCGGGATCTCGGGTGCTGTGTGAGCACCGGTAGGGGGTTTTGGAGTTAGAGAGAGCGTTTTTGAAAACAGATGATTTTTAAGGAATCATGATGTATTTGTGGGGCTATTATTTTTTCGGGGTATTTTTGCTATATATAGCAGTTGAACCCAAAATTTTAAGGAAAAATATCATTTCAGCCCCAAATCTTTTCTTTCTCCTCCCCTGCGCGCGATTCCCGTCTGCCCTGCGCCCTCGCCGCTTCAGGCGCTTCGCCCGCCGCCGTCCGGCCGCCGTTCGGCGCGTCCGACCTACCCACGGCTTCGTCTCGTCCAGGCGCTCCTTTCCCCTCCGGCAATTCGAAGTTTCATCGCGATTTGAAGTCGGATTTTTCAGAAAGGCGTCGATCCCCAAAAGTTAGGGTTCATCGATTTCGAACGATTTTGCTTCCGATTTTCGTTGGGTAACCTCCCTTACCCCTTGTTCGTCTTTTTCATGTTTTTCCATGCCTTTATTGTGTTCGAATTTGAAGGATTTTAAGGGTTCGAATTTAAGGGCTTGTTTGGGTTCGAATTTAAGGGTGTTGAGTTCGAAAATTGGGGGTTTTTGTCAAGGGATGTTGATTCTTGCTTGGATAGCTTAATTCACATTTTAGATGAATTATGGTATTTAATTGGGTTCGAAATTTGTGAGATTAGGGTTCGATTTTTGTAGGGTATTCTTGAACAAATTTCGATATTGTCTCATTTATTTCCCTCCCTGCATGTACCCTGCCCCGGGTCTTTTGAGAGGTTAATTGTCGTGTGTTGACAATATTTTGAGGGTTATGGGTGTGCTTGAGCATAGGTTACATGTTCGTAAATAATTGTGAATTATTTATCGTGTTAGCACATCATTCCTCGGGGGCATGGAACTCGAGCAAGGTTTGGCTCGGACTTCGGAGATTTAAGGTACGTGCGACGTACGAGCATTTCTATATATTAGGGCATTTGTGAATGCATAATGAAATTTGATTTCATTGAATAATCGCGCGTGAGGATTATATATATATATATGTTGATATAGCCAAGGAATGACCCAAATCTTGATATCGCCGCTTGTAGCGTGCGTGACACTAGAGTAGGATGACTCTTACATGATATATGGGGTACTGGGTTATATGACCATTGTAGGGCCTTTGAGATGCCTCAGAATGATCGTGGGATCATGTATTCATTATAAGACATTTGAGATGTCTAGGTATAATGAAGAATTGGTAAAATAAATGCTAGGCATTTGAGCTATCTGTGATTGATAGCGAGGTTGTGAAATCAGTATTAGATATTGAGATATCTATAATTGCATGTTTAATGAATTTTCAATCACTATCTATTGATATTCGAGGATTAGGCATGCGATGAGTTAATCAATGTGTTGATTTACTGATTTTTGAGATTTGATGAGTTTGATGATTATGAGGACAGGGACAGTACACGGAATCCCGGATGAGGTTGCCATCCAGGGAGTATCATTTAAATTCATTTGTATTTACCTTTGTTGTAAATTATGAATTTCATTACTGTGATTAAGGGATTTTGTGTATTGGTATGCTCACCCCGTTGGGGGCTGTCTCTGTTGGGGCAGGTGAACAGGTGCATCGATGGCTGTGGAGCTGAGCTCGAGCTGTTGATTGGATGTACTCACAGGATCGTGGTACCAGGGCTTGATGGAGCACGGTATCGTATAGAGTACTTATATACACCCGAGGTTTATATACACATTTATGATGCTCGTATGTGAGCACGGACATTCTTGTATATGGGTTGTATATAAAGGCATGAGCCTTCCTCTCTTTCATTATATGTTGCATGCAATTGTGGTAGAATTGCTAATGATATGAGAGTCATTGGTGTATTATGTGGGTGTTGAAACCCACTGTTGTCGTCATATGTGTGGTGTCTTCCCTGGCTGGGAATTTACTTGTATTACTGCATTATGATGAGTATTATGTGTTCCCTGGCCGGGAATTATGTTATGTGTTGTGCTTTTTTTGGGATAGCTCTATTTATGGGGAGACTCTGCCCAAATTTTTATAAAAGTTCACAATGTGAAAAGTGGCACCAAGGGGTTGGTAAAGGGCAAACATATGAGTCTTTTATTGTTAGGATGATGATCTTATAACATTGAGTATTAAAGGGAATTTTGTAATTGCCATGCAATGATAAAGTATCATCAGAACTTCCCGATTGACTTTTTATAGAAAGCATGCACCACACATAGTGGTTAATACACTAATCAAGGGTTAAGGGCTTGGGGTCCTTACACAAGCATGAATCAAACTCCCAAATAAATCATCATGTACCCATACAATCTCCTAAAAATTTAAGGAGAATTTTTTTTTAAAAAAAAGTTACTGTTCATCCCTACCGATCGATCGGTAACTTCTACCGATCGATCGGTAGAACCCAGATTTTTCATATTTCGCTACGGCATTCGATCGATCGATCGGTAACTCCTACCGATCGATCGGTAGAACCCTGAAGCCCGAAAATCACCATTTTAAGAGCTTGAAACCTCCACCAACCATACCCCAACTCCTCCCAACCCAAAACCACAACAAATCCACACCAAGGACCTCCAACAAGGGTGTTAAACTCAAATTAAACAAACCCAAAAGATTTTATGATTTTCACCAAAATCACCCAAACCAAATCAAACCCAAAACTCAACCAAATTCAACAAAATTACTATCAAATCAAAGCTACAAGAGAGGAGAAAGAGATTACCAGCTTTTCTTCAAGAAATCCGGCCCCTAAATCGTGTTCCCAACGATTTCCATTGAAGGGGAAAGAGGGGAAGATGAATACCTTATTATCATCGAGAAATCCGGCCCACGAGCTACGCTTCTAACCATTTCTTCAAGAGAAGAGAGGGGGGTTTGGGGGAAAAGGGGTGGGAGGCGAGGAGAGGGGGGAGAGAAGAGAGACGGAGGATATTTCGCGTAATGACGAAACATCGAGTCCACTTGGTATATATAGTACCAAAACTCCAAAATACCAATACCTCCACAATTACATCATGATTCATTAAAAATCATCTGTTTTCAAAAACCATCTCTCCAACTCTATTTCCATTAACAGCCCCAGTACAAAGTACCCGGACCCCAAGTCCCACCAAGGTCCAAATTCCAAGGTTATCACCACGATGAGAATACAATCTCATCCCTTGGATCCAATGACTCCAAAAAACAGGATTTAAAATCCCCGGGAGCCCCGAAACCACAGTTAAACACAAATGCCATAATTAAAATCCATTAAGGATTATTACCATACCGGGATTAACACCATTAATCCCCGAGCATCACAATTCACGTGCTCAGTGGATGCCTCTTGTAGTGAGGGACATGCGTCAGTGGGATGGTTCACTGCCAAACATATTCCACATGGCTTCATCTTCCCCACATTGCCACCTGCAAGATTACGCACCAGAAACATTAAATCAATCAGGTGTTGTTCTAGATTGGATATGTTTACCTCTTTTCTTGGTGTTTGTCCATGACGAACATGTCCAATTTGGTGGAAGTTGGCAGCCATGTTTGCTATCAAGTTCCTTGCCTCCTCCACTGTCTTGTCAATGAAAGCTCATCCGCTTGTCGCATCCAATAATTCTTGTCACCAGAAAGTAAGCCTTCGTAGAAATATTGAATTAAAAGTGTTCACTTATCTAATGTTGTGGGCAGCTTCCACACAACTTCTTAAATTGTTCGTAGTACTCGTGCATCGACTCCTCGTGGTATTGCTTCACACCGTAGATTTCCTTCATTATGTTAGTTGCCCTTGAAGCTGGAAAGTACTTCTCTAGGAAGACTCTTTGCAAATCAGTCCATGTAGTGATGGATCCGGAGGGTAGGTAGAATAGCCAATCTTTAGCAGCATCCTTTAGAGAGAATGGAAAGGCTCGCAGTTTAATTTGCTCATCCGTTACGCCAGCTGGCTTCATAGTGGTGCATACCACGTGGAATTCAATCAAATGCTTGTGCAGTTTTTCACCTGCAAGACCATGAAAAGATGTCAATAAATGAATTAAGCCAGACTTAAGTTCAAAGTTTACATTGTTAGCAAGCGCAGGGAAAGTAATGCAAAGAGGTTGTTGATCCAAGTTAGGATCCGCCAACTGTCTCAAGCCTTGATTCGCAACCATCGTGTTCCTCTCTTCTTCTTCCTCAAGTCTCCTTGCTTCTCTTCTTCTCCGATGTAGTGTCCTGTCGAGTTACGGATCGTAGTGAAAATTATCTTCGTGATCAGACGATTCACATGTACTCATTAAAGAGATCTTGGTTTCGGTCAACTCTACCATTGGAATTCGTTCATTCATTCATCAATTTTCTCACATGTAATTTTTATGCATGAATATTCATCATTGAATATTTAACTCCTACCCCACCTTAATTTTAGTTAAATCGAAAACAGCATTCAAATTCAACCCTTATCGAATAATCAACCCTAACAACAGAAGTTAAGATTTAGATCAATGATAGCATATGAACAAGTAAGATTGGTGAAGCTAAACAACATAAACAACAGCAGTTATGTTTAATCTAGTCAAAAGTTTCCCCTAGAAATTTAATAACCTCAACAGCAGAGAATTATCAATCCTAGTTGCTTCACAAATTCAAATAATCAATCAATTAAGGAATTGATATCAAACTTAGCATTAGATTGTATGAAAATCATTAGATAGCTAATCTAACAACCAACAACACAATCATGGCAACAACAAAAGAAAACCTTATGATATTCAATAAAAATCACCAATTCAAAACAACAATCTCTTGAATAAATTAAATTCCAATGATTTTGTCTTCCTCAACCAAGAAGATGAGTTTAGCTACTCATAATCAATGCAAAAATAACAAAATAATGTATGAAAAATATAAATAAAAACTAAGACAAACTATAAGAATCCCACGCGTCGAGGTTGCAATCCCGTCTTTGTGTCGAATCTTCAATCCGTCTTCATAACTTCAGAAGTGAATTTTTGTTCTAAGTCTAAAACTATGATAAAAGTCTGGATAATGAATTAGGGAGGCTGAATTTCATGTTTTATGGCAGGTGGATATGCTAGGATAGGGCAAAATCTTCCCAAGATGGTAAAAAGACCATAATTCCTATTTTTCTCAGACTCTGTGGCGATCAATCGGGACAAGCTGGCAATCGATCGCCAGCTTATTTTTCCAGCCATAACCTTTGTTGAGCCTTAAACGCATTGTTGAGTTTAATGCTGAATTAATCTCCAAATTATTTATCGGTTTTGATGATCAACAAAACTTGCATTTGTTGTACTAATGTTTTATTTAGTGTATAGGGTAAGATGGAAAATTTGGTTGGGAAGACCAATGGAAAAGGACCCAAGTTATACAATGACATTTGCGAGTTCATAGGACAAGAGGTGAATTTTATGAAGGAAGATATTGAGCTTGGACGAGAAGGAATGACATCTATGAAAAAACAACATAAGTATTCAACATGTGTGGAATTATGTTGGAACAATATTTTATGATGGGATGAAGACCCACAAACCAATGGTCCGTTGGTGGGCAAATTCGTATAGAAGCCAATTGCAGCGCAGTGCAGTTTTTTGATAATATCTCTTGGCTCGATGATCCGAATGGCGTGAATCTAAAGAGGTTAGAAAGACAACTCAAAATTCTAGATTTCATATTAAACATATCAGTCCAATTCGGAATGCATCATAGAGCAAAATGGCATGGAAGCCACAGCAAGTGCAGATTGTAGCAAGGTTGGAGCGGCTATAGCATTTTGGGCATAACTTCTTCATACCTTAATGAAATTCGATGATTTTGGTGTCCATGTTTAGTAAGAGGATATGCTACAACGTTGATGTTCACAACTTTTGCCAGAAACGAGCTTAAGATGGTCGAAACGTGCGAAGTTTGAAGTTGTTAAATTTGGGAAGATAGTTTTAGGCGATCCGGGCCATCACCTCAGGCGATCCGAGCCACGGGTTCCAAAGCCGTGCACCATCGACTGAAGCAATGGCACGAGCATGCGCCTGGCGATCTGGATCGCCCCAGGCGATGAATGGAACGCCTGAGGCGATCCAGAATTGTTCCTATGGTGATTTTTTCAAGGCGAGATCGCCCAGGCGATGCACGGAACGCCCGAGTCCAGAACTTTATTTAATGCAGATCACCCCAGGCGATGGGGAGATCACCCCAGGCGATGGGGAGATCACCCCAGGCGATGGGGAGATTGCCTGAGGCAATCTAGGCCAGATTTGACCCTTAAGGCTTGGCGATGAAGATCGCCCGAGGCGATGGACGAGGCGATGGAGCGCATTTTTGGTCCAAAATTGTTGCCAAAGGCTATAAACGGCTAGTATGACCTTTGGAGCCTCCTACACTATAAATATGGGTGATTGGCTCAAGTTGAAGACAAGAAACAAGAGGATACAATACAAGAAAGCTTTGTTCAATTAAATTCAATCTACCATTGCAAACTTCATACATTTGTGTTGTATTGAGAGTTTGTAATTCATTTCTTGTGTGAGAGCTTTTGTTCTTCATTTGGTTACACCGTGAAGGTGTTATTTGAATCGTTGTAAGGTCCTCCAATACCGACGCAAGTTGGAAATTGTATAAGTCATCAACAAGTGAAGTTGGTGCATGTTTGTGGCTATCCTTGGAGCCCTTAAGGCCAAGAAGACTCGTGAAGAGTGTGTTACTCGGGAAGAGGGTTTTTGTGGCTATCCATGGAGCCCTTAAGGGCGAGAAGACTCGTGAAGAGTGTGTGACTCGGGAAGGGTTTATTTGTGGCTAACTTGGAGCCCTCAAGGCCAAGATCAAAGTTTTCTAGTGGAACCTCGGTTGGATGTTTTCTAACCGGGAAGAGGAGACGTAGGTGATTCATCGCCGAACTTCTATAACAAATACTTGTGTTATTTATTGCTTTATTTACATTACGCATTTACTTTATTATTTCTTATTGTTCATTGATTGATTGAAGTGAAGTCTTCCGCAGCGCAAACTCGACTTTTTCAAAATCACTTTAAATCGCTAAAGTAGCCAAGGAACCTCATTCACCCCCACCCCCCCCCCCCCCCACCACCCCACCCTCTTCGGTTCCAACAACCTTCTCGCGATCGATCGCGAGATTTTACCGATCGATCACTGACTTTCAATGTATTGTGGGATCGATCGCGAATTATGCCGATTGATCGCGAATGTATTCTGTTTTCAGGATCTTTTCCATCGTGTTTCGGCGATCGACCGGTGATAAATGCCGATCGATCGTCGTGTCTTCATATTTGTTGACTCTTTTATGCATTTTTCTTGGTCTATTTTGAACTTTATCAACTCCAATGCCTTCCTTTTTCCTTATTCTCCCTTGTTATCTTGATTTCTTTGATTCCATCTACATTCACACGAATACACGATTAGGTAGCATACGTATCAATTTATCCATTAAAATATACCAAATCGTATACAATTAAGCACAAAAGATGTGTCTATTCCTAGTCACATCAGGAGCCAATGATATTGCGATGAGCAGATGGAGAACCAGATTCCATGTTCCGCGAAGAATACTGGAGGTGGATTCAGTGGCCATTGCATGGTGCCAAGCCGGATCCTTGAGAGCTTGAGACACAAAAGCAGGTTCGAGAGGTTCAGAGATTGGGTGCCACATTGATTCTCTTGGGTTTAAAATTTTTGATTCAAGGCACAAGTCTGCTTAAAATGTGTCTGAGTAGGTGGAGCAGAGTCCGATGGAGAAAGAGCATAGTTATAAGAGGAGGTCGGCACCAACGGGGAAGACACTGCTGTGAGCGTAGGAGAATTAAGAGATTGTGAACAAGTGATGGAGTCGGTGGTAAGGCCAGTGGTTCAAGGGCAGCAAGCCTGACAAGATTAGCTGGAGTACATGTAGCATCGGGTAGGGCCTTATCATGAAACGGGAATACGTCCTCAACAAACTGAACATTATGAGAGAGATAATTGCGTTTTGTGGGCATATGATAACAATTATATGCATTTTATGAGGGACAATACCCAAAGAAGATACATGGATGAGATGGTGAGTCAAGCTTACTAAGGAGATAAAGGTCAAAGCCATGGAAAGCATAAGCAACCAAAAATGCGAAGCTTCGGGTGATTTGGTGGATGCTGAAAGAGAACGCTAAAGGGAGATTACCATGTAAGACATGATTCGAGAGCCGATTCATCAAATAAACTGCAGTGGCAAATACAACATCCCAAAATTTCATCGAAGGATACACATGATTTGGGGAATAAAGATTGATGATTTTATTTCACTATAATGTGAGGTATATATACATGTACAACATTATCTTGTATTGTGGAAAGATAAGAGCAAAATGATATATACAAATCAATGGATGATATTGTGAATCATAGTGCCACACAACCGCATCACGTCCTCCACATTTCTGATAGAAAGTCTTCCTGATTCATCACGATCAGTACTTCTTGCTCCAGTCATCAATAAGTGATACATTGCATTTGAACCTCCAAGAGATACCACAAGCCAATAGAACTTTTATCCAACTTTGCGGAATTTAGTATCAACAATTATACTTGCTTGTTTTGATTGGTCACCTCATATGAGAATCACACCGTAGTATGCGCCAAAAGCCCAGTAAATGCCTTTGTGTAACTAGTGTGACAAAATATCATATTCATGGGTGATCATGCTTCAAGCTCTCAATCATTCCCAGTATAGCATCACATCCTCATTTTATTACAGGATTGGAGTCTCTGTCAATTAAGGATCTGTTTGAAGTGAATTATAAGATAAGTAATATAATGATAAGGTTATGAGATTGTCATAAAAATTATAGTTGTAATTACTAAAATACCATTATTATTATGATTATTATTATGTATAATAAAATAGTAATAATAATAACATATATAAAATAAAATATATATATATTATAATAATAATAAATAATTATCTATATATCTAATATATCTTATATATATATATATAGAGATTCTGTATTAGGAGAATTTTTTATTATATATATTAGATTAGATATTATATTCTTAGATCTATATATCTCTAGATTATCTATATTTTTTTATATATGATTATTAGGATTCTTATTATTTTCTTATCTCTAAAGTATCTATCATTATATCTATAATTATAGAGATTTTTATTATTTTATTATTATTAGATATCTATGATCCGTATATTTATATATATATATCATAATATATAATAAATATACAATATATTTATATTTATATATTAATTTATTATTATATATATATATGATCTGTATATATTATTTTATAATTATATATATATCTATTATATATATATATATGTATTACATATTTATATTATTATTATTATTATTATTATATGTTATTATATATATATTATTATTATGTATATATATAAGGACAGGATCACAAAACGGGGTAGGAATGCAGGAATGCAAGAAAAAGAACAAGTCCATGAATTCCTTCAGTTTCTGTCATCTTGAGAAAAACTCAAGAGCATACTTTTGCAAAGGACTCACATGACACTAACAATTTCTGCATATAAATATCAGGTAAAATTATTGAGATTTAAACTGGCGGAACCATTATTCCTCTTAGAACTTAGTCTCACCAAACACCATAAATGTCATCCACATAGGCTAAAGCGGGCAAACAAAGAGACATAATTCTTTAAGAATTAAAGTCGCCTGTTTAAAAACCTGAATTATACAGAAGCACTCCATAGATATGAACCAGATTTAAACGTCATTTAATTAGATCTAATTTAACACAAGTATAGGTTTAGCCAATCATTAAGCTCAAGGAGAAATAAACAACAGATAAATAAAGAGAGGTGAAGAAAAACGTACACAAATGTTTCTTTTATTGCTGGAATACAAGAGTATTACAATACAAAGAGTAGAGAGAAGATTTTTTAGGGGATTTCTTTTTCGGGGGATCTGCCTAAATGAAATGAAACATTCTTATATATAGGAATGAGTGGACGGAAAATAAAAATACACGGACTTGAAATAAAAATAAAAACAATAACAATAATAATTACGGGTAGTGGATGCCACGGACAACTTTATCAAAGTTTCTTGTCGGCATTTATTTGGCAATAATGCATGTCGCCTATTAGCTGATTAGGACGTCTAGCATCATTTGATCATTTTGCCACTTGATGAAGCAGTATCTGATTTCTTGACATTATCTTTCAGGGTCTCTTTAAGAGTAAGGAAAATATCATCGATCGAAATATCACCTGAATCTTGAGAATCCTGAAATCATCCAGGTAATTATGTCCTTTGCTGGAAGAAGCCATGGAAGCATTTGGGTCATCGGACTGATGAGATTTTAATTAATGCTTTAAAAAAAACAATTCAATTGTATTTATATAATCTTTTGTGACGGTTAACAAATTAAAAGCTTTTCAAGTCACGATGAAACGTGTTTTTTTCTCGAAGAGAGAATGAGCTAGTGATGTTTTAATGAACAATCTCTCAACTTTCCCATTAAACCGACTAAAATGCACCAAAATTTACT
Organism: Haberlea rhodopensis; assembly: GCA_907163345.1. NCBI lineage: Eukaryota > Viridiplantae > Streptophyta > Magnoliopsida > Lamiales > Gesneriaceae > Haberlea > Haberlea rhodopensis. The sequence continues at coordinate 201,514 of CAJQUN010000142.1, read as the reverse complement.
GGTTACTCTTCAAGATACACACACACATAGAATACTACCTGTCTTTACAGATGTAACATTTTTAGACATCATTTCACTACGCTTGTAAATCCACAGCAAAAAGGGAAGACTATTGTGGAGCCTCGTCATTCTTAACCTCACATATCTTTACTTGTCAGGATTAAGATACTATTACTATAGATCAAGATTTTTCACTCTGTCTTTCGCTTACATAGTTCATATACATCACATCTTGTATATCATTTACACATCGCAATTTATTCAATATCGATCAGTTTAACTCCTAGCAGCAGAAGGTAGACTCACAATCCCGGCTCAGCTATGAGCCCCTACAAAACAAACACACAAAACATGAGCATATAAATGATTTTCACAATCCAACACAATGTAATGCATAAATACTGTATAAACAACTTCCTGTAATTCATTTGCAATACTCTTTTCTGGTTGTTCCTGTACATACCTCATGTACATACCCCAAAACATAATATACAACATGGTACAATTGGCCACATATGTCATGGAGTATCTCATTCAACATCCTGTTATAACGGGACCGATATGATATGCCTCTCGGCTTAATATGTCAATGGCTCAGCCTTCACGTCCCATATTAGCAGCACATATCATATTACCGTCCTCACACGTTATAACAACTATATTGTATACCCAACAATGACATACTCCTCATGACATTAACTATATGCCTCAACATCAATATATAACATGCCCAACAATGGCATGGCATCAACTATATGCCTCACCAACATCAATATACAACATGCCCAACAATGGCATGACATCAACTATATGTCTCAACAACATCAGTATACAACAATAACAATAACAACACGTCGCTCATTCCAGCGACCCTCAACATTATCATGTATTTACCCTAATCAATATATCATAACAACTTCAATATGAATATCAATACATGCTCGTAGGTCAATACATAAATGTAGAAAACAGGAGTTAATATGTAACCTCCTCTCCGACCCGTTCCCTGTGATGGTGCTACATGAACATCAACAATTACCATTTTAAAATAGGTTTCACCATCAACCGGTCCACAAAATATCACATTTGTCAACAATCCAACCTAGCGATCGATCGGTCGTTTACAGCGACCGATCGCTTCAATTTTGTTACCCTAGCGATCGATCGATATTCATGTAGCGATCGATCGGTAATGAATTTTCACATAAATGTTTCGGCCCCCTAACGATCGATCGGTACTCCTTCAGCGATCGATCGCCAAAGCTCGCGATCGATCGGTCACAGTATAGCGATCGATCGCTACACGCATAAACCACCATATAATTTCCTCTGTCTCAGCGATCGATCGGTACGCTCATAACGATCGATCGCGAGACAGTAGAAGTTTCAAAACATGACGATTTTCATGTCTATCCTCGTGGTTCATCTCTTACACCTTCAAAATCAACATCAAAACTTGATAAATGCATACTCTAGCATCATATGTATATTTCCATCATATTACACCTCAAGTTTTTACATTATAACTCATATCAAATCAAGAATTACAAATTTACATGCTTCAACTCCAACTCATCATACACCAACATAAAACAAGTATACAAAGCTCATAATCCTTACCAAGAAGCTATGAATTCACTTCACACAACTTCCTATCTTGATTTCCAAGTTGAAATCCAAGAGAAGAAGTATGAACAAGGAAGAAGATGAAGAGGAGCTTTTGTAGAGATTTTGTAGGTGAAGTGAGGTGAATTATGTGTTTCCAATCTGATTTGCATCTATTTATAGTTAGGAATAACTCATGTCAAGTTGATTACATGTGTTCTATCATGCATCCAATTTATGCCTTTCATGTAGAGGCACTACTAAACCATGTTCATAGCATATCAAACTAATCATATAACACAACAAACCATTGTATAATCAACATGTTATAGTTGTTCCCAACTATTTGCATCCAACTATGTGTATTTCATTTCATCATACACATTATGTTTTTCAACATCTATATATTACTTCATTTCGTCATTCCGACTCGGTTCAATCCGAACCCGAGTCCAAAATCATATCACGACCACCATACGTCACGTCACATATATGAATTAACATGAGATATTATTGCATAATTACCCAATACTCAAATGAAGCATGCATACTTCATGTTTAGGCATTACAACTCTAAACTTAGAACTTCAATTAATCACATGTAGTTTAACCTATTGTGAGAGTATATAAGTATGCTACGTCACCAAAATGCTATAATGTCAAACTGTAACCAAACCAACCAAAATTATTCCCTCATAATTAATTTAAAATCGCAATTTTCAAATGGATGAAAAACAAAAATGAGTTGTGGCAACTAGCGTTTGCTAGACAGCATATCACATGAATGTATTGACCTCCACGTGTGAGGCACGGTTCTGATGAGTTGTAGTTTCTACTGGGACTTTGGTTTTTGAATCTTCACATAGGGGAAAATTCCTAAAAAGTGCATTACTTTTGGATTCCATTCCCGTTGATGAGCACGGCAAAACATCAGAAACGTATTGGCAAAGTATGAGTTGAAACCCATCAAAACATGCCACAGTGCATGGCCCTGAGGATTGAAGTACCAGCTTGTGATTTTCTTGCATAAAAGGCTGTCAATCAGCCAGCATAGACTCCCAAGCAGCAAAGTGGTGACATACAACTTTGCAAGTCGCTTTGCTGATCTGTCTTCTGTGTGAATATAATACTTGTACATCCTAGGAATGCAAAGAAAGCAAAGCAGTCCATAGTGCAGCTTAAAAACGATGTCAAAATGTACTAATGAATGTGCTACAGCAAAGACTCCGCCATAGAGGAACAAGAAAGTGGGCATCGTGCTCCGATAATGCCAATCTGGAGAGTAGAGAATGTAGATATAAAGGAGCATTTCCCACACCATAGGTGTTTCATCTCCTTGCTGTTGCCTGAAATTGAAATCCAAATGATTGTCAAACAAGGAATTAGTGGCAGCAAGCTCAAACCATTTTGTCAAATATGTGACATTTTTCACATCAAGAATGCTTTTATCTATTTAAGAACTAAGTGGGATCAACAATCTCATTTGGCCAAATACAGGATAAGCCACTTAGGTATCCTGGATGCAAGTGATGTAAAGGATGGCATAGCCTAGAATTAAATGAACGATCAAATTTTACTCATATTTCTGACCCTCAAATATAACTTTGAGGTAAAAACTAAACATATTCACTAAAGAGAGAAGAAAAATAATAATTCATATATACTATAAAGTAAAAAAAGAAGTCGGTGACACAAAAATGAGAACTTACAGCCGCTGCAGTGTGGCATGATACAACATGCTGCCTATGGAAAGTATCATATTTGATATGTGAAGGACGCTAAACCTTTTCTCGAAACGTTGTCTCAATGCATTCACAAGACCAATGAGTGCTAAAATGATGCATGGAACATTAGAGATGGTGTTGAAATACTCAGCAATATAGGAAGAGTAGGTATAATTAGGTTCACACCACTCATGTGTTGACGTGACAGGGCCCCAAAAACTTGATACTACACCAGACATTTCTCGATAAGTGGACCCAAATACCTAACCCCTTCGAAGAACTTATCAGAATGCTGATACTCTCCACAAGCCCTACAAATGAATCGCATGTAGAATCCACATGAATATATGCATGCATAGTAAAATGCTAAATAAACGAAGTGCCCTATCACAATAATCACCTGAACCATGACGGTTAGATGCATCATGATTCATGAGGAAATAAAACACAAGTAAGATGTGGAACCGGAAGCTAAAAAGTAAAGAAAGATGATAAGAGTCATTCATTGGTCATAATCCAACAGAAAAAAGTCAATCAGTCCCATGTTAATCCATTGAAGAAACAAGGGTGCGAATGTTCACTTTATCAAAAAATAGATGCAAAATATTGTGTAAAGGGGGATTGACTCATATCATATACTTGATAAAACCGAGAAACAGGTACCCATGTCCTTCAACCCTTAACCATAAGGAATCAGATCCAGATGACACATGGATATTCGTCCATATTTCAACCATCTACCAAGAAAATAGTCAGCTTAAAGTTCTTAAAACAACCAACACTCTAAATTAAAAAAATTCTTTGCATCAAACTCTTGCAAATAATTTGATCGTCTAGAAAGTTTCCAGCTTCAGGCAATATTCATGAAATGATATCTCTCGCGAGAATCCTACAACAAACAGATTATTGAGGGTCTTAGGTAATCCTAGTAGCAGAACAAGGTTACAGTCTATCTGTATCTTTTGAACTTCTGAAACTGAACCTAAGTCATGGAGTTACACACAGTACTTGCACCAAAATCCCAATTGCAATATTCAGCATTATTAGCCCATTTTTCATTCATTTGGATGATCCATTGACGAGACAGGGCCAATTACAAACCATGGTAATCCTTCTCTCGGTTCTCTCGTAAAGTCCATTAATTAATCCTCATGTGCAGTATAAAAAACTTCCCCCAGTTTCAGAAATTATCAAAAAATCAATCTCATCATTCAAATTCAATACTGTAATTGTATCAGAAAAACCGTAAATTTCACACAGAATCGAAAAAAGACAGCAGAATCATGCGCACAAACATTCAAATTTAATCTGAACATGTACCTCCGAATTCAGATCCGGTTCGCGCTCACGGCACGGAACTCAAAAAACCTTCAACTTTTTCGGCTGATTAGTACGAAAATCTTCTCCGTGTGTTCACGAACTTCTCTACTGATTCGTGCGTGCGATTGAATGGGAATTGTGAGAGAGGAATTTATAAAAATTAAGTTTGCGACAGTTTCGAGTTTCGAAAGGGTTCCATTCCACATATCAACTTCCACGTCCAAGATGCTTGACCAGTTTCGAGGTGTTCCACACGCGATTGATTAGGCGCGTGTGAAATAACGACTTATTTATCCCCGGAATCAAAATTTAATATCAATTTCATTGCATCAACAATTCACTTTATTTCACATAAAAAAAAACAAATCATTTTATTAGGAAGTTTTTTATGATATTAATATTAACATTAAATAAGATCTGAAATTAATATTTTAAAAATTCAATTATTAGATATATTAAAAGTAATTATAAATTTGACAATGTTGTGTATATATATATATATATATATATATATATATATATATCTATATATATATATATAGTGTTAAATTTTTTTTCTGCACACTATCTCCAAAGTGGATGTGAGTTGTTACTAGCTGGGCTAAACATAATGTTGTATATTTGACAAAACTGTAAAAAGTTATAAAAAAACAAATTTATAAACGCTGTTTTGTTGATAATAATCCTTTTTCCGAGTAAAACATTCCATTGGGATGAACAAATAATTTGTTCATTATTTAATGTTTTCGTTTAAAAAAGCAACTATTTATTATTTTATCAAAAAAAATTGTAAAAATTGTTGTTATGGAGTAATAATTCTCCCATTTTGTAAGGCCCCAACACTTAAACTCGTCATTAGTTCATTTATGACGTCGTATGTGTATAAATTTTTCATTTTCTTTCATTCTTTAAAACGAATCATTACTTGTTTCCCATAATTCCAAGACACAAACAAATGCTCAACATTATATGTTCATCTCTACCAACAAATAGACTCAGGGGTTTCACCCAATACCATCCCCATTATACCACTTTTGCATTGTGGGTTTTTATAAGAATTTGGGCAGAGTCTCCCCACAAACTGAGCTATCCGGAAATAAAAACTCATCACATAATATAATTCCCGACCAGGGACAACGCAATATTAAACAGAATATAGAAACACAAGTAAATTCCCGGCCAGGGAAGACACCACACTAATAAAACAACAAAAGTGGGTTTCAACACTCTTATACAGTCCATATACACATACAAGTGCTCACAGAAGAGCAACGAATAACGGATACACATCCGGATGCATAATTAGTATAAATACCAACCGCTCAACCTTGTATATTGGCTCAATCACATACTATGCTTCTGGAAGCATCATCCAACAAGGTTCGAGCCTAGTAATCCAAAACAGCATCGTACCTGTTGTACCTGTTTCAACAGAAACAGCCCCCACACAGGGTGAGCACACTCCCACTCAATATTCAATCACAAATCAACATATGAAATCATAATGCAACAATTTAGATTATTCAAAACTCATAAAGTATACTCCCTGTACAATTCCGAATCTGTATGGCTTCCATACACTGTTCCTGTTTCAAACTCACGCACTTCATGATGTCAAGTTTAATATTGTCACTGAAAATATAATACTCAACAACACTTATGAATTCAATACAATGACAATATATTATTTATGCTCAAACATAAATAGTTCAACATCAATGTGAACCTGGTTATCCCAATGTAACCCTGGTTATCCCACCATCTCATTCTCGATACTTTCTCATATCGCTCATGCCCACGGCATCACTACTCAACAAGTAAAATTGGATCACGTACCACTACGTGTCCCCCATAACTCGTATATGAAACTCAATTAGTAAAGTCAAACACTTACCTGGATCATCATATTCAAAATTGCATGTATACATGAATGTATAGATACTAGATATACCTGCTCGTACGTCACCACGTACCTTACAGTCGACAACATGAACAAGCCATCCTCGACGTCCTGAGACCGTGGAGTATCTATATTGAATATCAATTCAATAACCAATTCATTAATAATACAATTGATATCATTTATATGCATTTCAACTTCAATTCAATATAATTTCTCTCCAATAACTTTGTACATCCATATTCAACAATAATATCATCTATTAAATAGATTTGTCATGCCTCCTATTATAACAATCACATATACTCAATATAATTTCACCATTATACTCAATCTCATTTATCATACCCCATATACTACACAAACAACCCAATTACCTTCCATTTATCCAAGTTATCAATAACTCAAGTGTAATATTTATATTATTAGGGTTCAATATACTATAACCTTATTTCATTGATCAAGAATTCCTCAAAATAACATAATCATCATATAAAGTGAGAGTAAAAGTCATAAGTATTCATCTAATTCAATCTTAACATCAATAAAACCATATCCTATCAATTTTAACCTCTATCCAAGTCACCTATTCATACATCCAAGTCACCTATTCATACAATGACACATACTCCACGTTATTAGCATATCAAACCATAGCCCAAAGCTCCTCAAAACACAACCATGATATAAGCCATAAAAGTAAAATTTGTTACTACACAATTAGTAGAGTTTTTGGTCAACACTTGAACACCACTTAAGCCTATTATCAAACACTTTATAAGCATGATTTGCAAGCCCCATTAAAGCCCTAATTTTTGTTCATCACAGTCCCTAAAAAAAATCAGCCATGCAATCCCCCCCTCAATTAAACCATTTTAGCAAAGAATTCAAGTCATTACAGTAAGGTATTTTCGAATTCCAGCAGCACCAATTAGCAGCAGAAATCAGCACTTGACACAGCAATGATACGGCATAGATACGAGGTCATTGCACAATATACCTTAGTCCCAGGTTATATAATCAAAGAATACATATATACACACTTAAAGCACATATACGTATATATAGCAGCCTCATACACACACTAACACACACTCAGCACAACACACGCACACACACAGAATACCAGCACAATCTGTGCATCACACACACACCATGGTTCGATTTTTATAATCACCATCAAATTAATGGTCTAAACCAGCTAAACGCAACCAAGCAGTCTTGGCACATGGTGCGGAGACAAATATCTGTTCCACACGTTCCAGCCATTCCTCCGCCAATTCCCCTGATTCAGTCCCCTCAAACCTGGGTGGCTGATAGCTCAGAAACTGTGTCAATGTCAATTCTCCAGGTAACAGTACCTGTTCCACTGGCCCTTGCTCAATCGGTAGTGGTGGCACAGGCGCCATCCGTACACTCGCATTGCCACTCATGGCATCCCCAACATCCTCATGTAACCCTCTGTCTGTCATAGCTGTAGATCAAGGGTTAACAATAACATTCACAAATATATATAACATGTTAGAATAACATCATATGCCAACTCCTAACATGCTATTACCATTCTCAAAGTGTTTAGGTAACTCCCTAATACACTTCCTCTACCCATGTTCACCCCGTTCTCGAACCACTGCTCTGATACCACTAATGTGGGGCCTGAGTTACTTAATCCATTATGTATCCATTAAACATACATATGTGAGTCTGAATTAAGTAATATACCATGCACGGATTAAGAGTTCATACTAGTTAAGTTGTTTACAAGGTTATCAAAAACCTAACAAACTATACATATCATGTACATAAACAACCTAATTCAAATGAACTCCTAGGCAGTGGTTCCCCTCGCAGCGGAAATCATGACTCACGCTCCCCACGTCTATGAGTCCCTACAGAAACATTCACAACGTGAGTATAGATAACAACTATCTCAGTGCAATATCAAAACACAATATCAATATCAATGATAAAGCACAATAAATCAGATAACGTGAATGTTCTGTATCATGCATCCACAAATGCACTATGTCATGACATGTCTCAACAAGTTCCCTATTATCACGAGTCTCATATGATATGCCTATTCAGCTCAATATGTCAGTGAAACCACATCACATCTTCATATTAGCAGCACATATCATAGTACCATACTCATCTGTGATAATAACCAGAGTATATACCCACACCAGGCGTATATCTCTCAAGCCAAAGCATATGTAGTATATCTATCGTGGCAACGATCCCAGCCCAAGCATATGCCCCACACTAGCATATCTATCCAGGCACCGATCCCAGTCAAAGCATATGCCCAACACTAGCATATCTATCGTGGCAGTCAAAGCATATACCCCACCAGGTATATCTATCAAGACAATGATCGTACCAAAGCATATACACATATCTATCAAGGCATCCATACCAATCATATGAAATCTATGTATGCACATGCATATGATACTACCAATCATATGACACAACGATAACATAAATCATATGATATCAAAACCATAATAGCATCATCATATCATATCTATACTCCGTACGTCAACACGTACCTGTACTGCTTTATCTCGTTTGTGTCGCAGTACAGGTACGTGTTGACGTACGGAGTATAGATATGATATGATGATGCTATTATGGTTTTGATATCATATGATTTATGTTATCGTTGTGTCATATGATTGGTAGTATCATATGCATGTGCATACATAGATTTCATATGATTGGTATGGATGCCTTGATAGATATGTGTATATGCTTTGGTACGATCATTGTCTTGATAGATATACCTGGTGGGGTATATGCTTTGACTGCCACGATAGATATGCTAGTGTTGGGCATATGCTTTGACTGGGATCGGTGCCTGGATAGATATGCTAGTGTGGGGCATATGCTTGGGCTGGGATCGTTGCCACGATAGATATACTACATATGCTTTGGCTTGAGAGATATACGCCTGGTGTGGGTATATACTCTGGTTATTATCACAGATGAGTATGGTACTATGATATGTGCTGCTAATATGAAGATGTGATGTGGTTTCACTGACATATTGAGCTGAATAGGCATATCATATGAGACTCGTGATAATAGGGAACTTGTTGAGACATGTCATGACATAGTGCATTTGTGGATGCATGATACAGAACATTCACGTTATCTGATTTATTGTGCTTTATCATTGATATTGATATTGTGTTTTGATATTGCACTGAGATAGTTGTTATCTATACTCACGTTGTGACTGTTTCTGTAGGGACTCATAGACGTGGGGAGCGTGAGTCATGATTTCCGCTGCGAGGGGAACCACTGCCTAGGAGTTCATTTGAATTAGGTTGTTTATGTACATGATATGTATAGTTTGTTAGGTTTTTGATAACCTTGTAAACAACTTAACTAGTATGAACTCTTAATCCGTGCATGGTATATTACTTAATTCAGACTCACATATGTATGTTTAATGGATACATAATGGATTAAGTAACTCAGGCCCCACACATTTGAAGTACAATCGAAAAATGGAGTTATGTTATTATAAGATTTAAAATATTTTTAGTGGTATTGATACAATCAATTATTAGAACTAAATCGCATATTGATCTCCACGGATTACAGGTTGATACATATGTTAGAAGAAGATCATTATATAACAATAATTATTCGTGTTGAGAGTAGCTATTGAAATACGGTACTAGCACTGTAGTCTAATTTTTTTTTTAAGTATTTGCAAAATGGACAAAAGTTGGGCTAATTTAAAATAATATTGTTAATAAAAAACAAAATATAATAATAAGGCGGTTTTTTTTTAATGAACTAAGGTGAAACACACACTCCGAATGTGGATTTAAAAACACACTGACAACGCGTTTTAATAAATGCACCCGATGTATGTTGATACCCCCTAAATATGAAGACACCACCTGATGAGCCGACCTGCCTCTGTGTTGTACTACTTGCTTTTCTTCCAAAGACATCGCCTGTTCTTTCGAGCTCTTTGTGTAGACCGACCTGTTGGACCGACGTGTTTCACCTCACCTGTTGCGCCTCCGCTAACTTGTCTGGCGACCTCTTTCGGGCCCCGAGCTCATTGGCCGAGCTCTTCTCATTCCCTGCTTGATACGTGTGCTCAACAAGGAAACTAAGTCCCCTGAGCTAGGTAAGTCCTAGATCTGCGGAACAATATCAGGGATTTGATTGTATTCACAAGATCTTAACATATCTGGGTAAGATTTGAATAAACATGGAAAGAGTCCTTGTTGCATGGTAATTCTCGGGTCTATGCCTATAAATACCAGGTTGGGGTATCAACCCATTAATTCACAATCCTATTACTTTACAAGTATATATTTTTCTTGTATCCTCTCGCCGGACTTGAGCGTCGGAGGGGACACGCCGGAAAACTTCCGGCCCCTTCTCACGTTTATTTGGTTTTCAGGTGAGGTTCCTAAGCGATATTGACATTATTATTTGCATTGAAGACACCAGGAGGTATTGCTCACCTCCTATTGTTCTCAGAAGGCAAGACATCAAATAGTAGAAAGTTAGAGGGCCTATTGATAAATATCAAAGTCTTCGCCGTAATCCAGATTCTCCAGTTAAGTTCAATTTCATTTCCATTATTTTGCCGGAGAAGTAATCTTAAGATGCGCATAACCCGCGTACTTTAGAGTCAGTATTAATTTTCTCCGCAAATCAACCATGATAACTACGCAGAGAAGTGGACCAGGTTCGATGTCGCCTAGCCCTAGATCCCAATCGGGTCCTTATTTGACCGTGTCTGTTACGGATCCAGCTAAAATGGGAACCGGAGTTCAGGCTACATTTCCTACAAAGTTATTGTTGTGATATGCCCTAAGACACATCATTAGATGATTGTTTATGACATACAATGTAATATGATTTTATGAATGGCAATTCATGATTATATATTATTCTTTTAACTGTGCAATGTGAATTAATATATATGTTAATGTCCTTAGAATAATATTGTATTATTCTTAAAGATGTCCCTAGTCAAGTATTATCATGAAAGGGATAATGATAATACGTAGAGACTAGTATGTGTTTATCGATGAATTGTTCATTGATATGAGATATCAAATCAACATATGGGTACATGTTAGAGAACGATGTACTGGACAGACCCACCATGAGAATGCAACATGGATAGTTATATGATCGTCATATGCAATTCTCATAGTGATAATAATGTATGTAATCCTTACGACTTGTGATCATCAGAGATCCCAACATAAGGAGTTATGTATCTTGATATCGTCAAACGTTACCCGTAACAGGGTTACTCGTAACAGGGTATACTATAAAGGCGACTATTGGATACACTACGAATTATGTAGAGGGATGTTGACTGATCGAGATAGGATTTGTCCCTCCTATATAACAGGAGATGTGTTAGGCCCTTGATCAAGTGAGAACTAAAATGCATGGCCATGCTCGAATGAGTTGATATGAGATATCGAGCTTATTCGTTTATTCTAGTTCTACTTGGGGATCAAGAAATAAAGATTGGATATACGAGTATGACTATTCCATGACTCGTGTTCAATCTAAACACAAAGGACAAAGGGATTAAGTTACATGGTTAATATTATCACAAGTTCTAAAGGTTATGTCGAGTCATTGACATTCTTGTAATTTGGGTAGACTTGATGTGTTGCTAGACACCGCTCTTTGCTTGTAACGTAAAATGAGATTTTATGTCACTGCCAACATTACAAGATCCTATCGGGTCGCACAAAAGATTAAATCGATAAGGGAATTGAATTCATGGGATGAATTAAATAATTAAGAAGTGTCTTAATTAAATGATTATAAGGATTTAATTTAATCATGGGTTTAGGCCCATTAGGCTTTAAGAAAGCCTTTAATTAAATCATATATAATTTGTTAACAAGATGTTTAATTGTAATAAACACAACATAACAAAACCTAGCCACCAAAAGCTTGTGAAGCTCTCGGCCAACCAAGCTCACGGCCACCTCTCTTGGCCGCCACCTTGGTCTTTGTTTTCCGGCCATCTTCTTCGATTTACAATCGAGTGTGGCTCTTGTTACGGTTTAAGAACAAATCTAGCACTTTGTTCTTGAACTATCCATTCCCGATTTGATCGTGTGGATACCGTTGAGGCAAAACTCTTGAGTTTTGCTAGTGACTCGGAGAAGGCGTAGGACGTGGTGCTGCTGCGTGGATTCTGCTTCAAACACGCTACAAGGGTAAGACACTTGTTATTCCTTTATCCGATATGAATCCTATGTATAGATCTGCTGGTTAGTAATCCATAAAATTTTATTCCGCTGCGTTGTATGCTCTTGGATTACTTACAGTGGTATCAGAGCCGTGTACAAGGCTCATATCGGATTTATGTGGTTAAATAGTTTAATCATATTAGAATTATATTGCATGCTATTAAAACTGTATAAACATATATGATATGTTAATATCGAGTTTGTGAAATTCATCGTAAAATTGTATTTGATATAATTGGCGAATAATTGGATACGATACACGAAAGCGTAAAATCGAGGTGTTGGCTCAAGGTGGTTCGACCACTTCATGACTTGACCCTCGGGCTGCCGCTAGTGAGCTAGGGTTCGGACCCTTGGCTCATGCATGGGGCCGCGCCGCCGCTTCCAAAAGGCTAGGGTTTTGAACCCTAGTCACATAAGCCACTCGGCCGCCGCTTGGGCTAAGGTTTTTCGAACCCTTGGCTTGAGATGGTTAAGCCGTCACCGTCATGGACCGTCCATGGTTGGACCGTGGCTTGTGGCTCATGGATTTCGGTGTTTCGAGCAAGTTGGCTCGATGAAAAACCAACATGGTGCAAGGCGGCTAGGGTTTGGAACCCTAGCGGCGCCGCACCCAAGCCATCGGCTCGGACCATGTCGTGGGCTAGGGTTTCGAACCCTAGGCCCATAATTGGTCCAGCCGTGGTGTATGGTTGGTTCGAACCATGGTGGTTCGTAGCTAAGTCGCATTAAGTTCGTGGCATGTGATGTCCCGAGCGTACGATAATTTTTCAAAAATTATTTTACAGTTTTAATTAGAATTAAATTTAAAATGTTTAGAATTTAATTAATTAAATGTTAATGCATGCTTTATGTGTTGTTTGAGCATGGTGCGTGGTTATAGCCCTTTGACCTATTAGATAGGATTTGTGGATGTTTGTAATGTATAATACGACCTGCGTGTCGTGCCTTCTCTATTTCATTCTAAATGTAATCCCTCCCCTATGTTCCCCTCGAATGTGAATCGAGGAATTCTATATCTTGTAAATAGTCTAGTTTATTTTATTGATGATGATCAATGAAGATGGAGCATCGTGCCGGGATGAGGAGGCCATTCACAAATTGGAGCCAAAGGAAGGTGCTTGTGAAGTTACCTTAGGTTGACTCATAGGATTTTCTCATTGGCTTGAGAAAATCATTAGTAGGGGCTATAACCATGTCACGTTTAATTATGTATGTCGATGCATGATTTATCTTATGTTTTAGTTTGATAATAGTATTACACATATATGTAGATATGTATACAACTATATGTAGTGGACATATTTTAATTATCAAATTAATCATGAGATCAATAAATCCCTCTAAAATATTAAGTTTTAGATGCCTTCCAAAATAAAAGTACTCGTCAATAACTTCGATTGTACATGTGTGGGTTTGCCAAAGCAAAGCACCGTGGCAATCTTAGTAAGGCGCGAAAGGATAAAAGTGATATGCATTATACTTTAATTGGGTACGACTTAACTAGGTTATCTCAATAGGATTGGGAATCTAGAGGCATGGGTTGGATTATAATTCATTTGATGAATTGAACAAAGTGTTGTTCGTCCAACTATCCAAGAATTATATGTGATGTAATTGACAAAGTGTTGTCTACCTAAATAACCGAGTCTTGGGCGATTAGCCAAAGCTAACTCAAGAGTGAAATATGGATCTTGGCCCACTAAAGGTTTTGAGGGTTGATATTTTTTAAACAAAATAGTGGTAGTATCATTTAATATAAGACCATGTTAAATGGTTTAAATCATAAACTTATTTTGCATATTTATATTGTAGATATCCATGGCAACTAACAACGTTTCTAGCACTTTATCACTGCGATCGGTCCTTGAGAAGGACAAATTAAATGGGACGAATTTCCTAGACTGGCATAGGAACTTGAGGATAGTCCTCAAACAAGAAAAGAAACAATATGTCCTAGAGGAACCCTTGCCCGCTGAGGAACCTCCCCTAACAGCTACAAGAGCTGAAAAAGATGCTTACAAGAAGCATCAGAGTGACGCACTTGATGTTGGGTGCCTCATGCTTGCCACCATGAACTCTGAGCTTCAGAAGCAACATGAGGAAATGGAGGCGTTCGATATGATCGAACACTTAAAGCAGTTGTACCAACAGCAAGCAAGACAAGAGAGGTATGACGTCTCTAAGGCGTTATTTCAGTGCAGAATGGTAGAAGGAAGCCTAGTTGGAACTCATGTGCTCAAGATGATTGGGTACTTTGAGAATCTGGACAAGCTGGGTTTTCCATTGGACCAAGAGTTGGCCACCGATGTGATCTTGCAATCGTTGCCTGAGAGCTTCAGTCAATTTGTAGTAAATTACAATATGACTGACATGGAAAAGACTCTACCACAATTGCTTGGTATGTTGAGAACATATGAAGCAAATACTAAGAAGACTAAGGCCACAAATGTCCTTATTGTGAATAAGGGCAAAGGAAGGGCCAAAGCTAAAGATAACAAGAAAGCAAAGAAAGTCTTTGCTAAATCTAAGCCAAAGTCTTATGCACTGAAGCCAAAGGGAGGGATAGCAAAGGAAGGGAACTGTTTCCATTGCGGTGAGACCGGCCATTGAAAAAGGAACTGCAAAGTATATCTGGAGGATCTAAAGAAAGGAAGTGTGACTTCCGCTTCAGGTATTTTTGTTATAGAAGTCAATTTATCTACTTCTTCATCATGGGTATTAGATACTGGATGTGGATCTCCCAATTGTGTAAATGTGCAGGACCTCAAAAAGAGTAGATTGTTGGCGAAAGGCGAAGTTGATCTCTGAGTTGGAAATGGAGCAAGAGTTGCTGCATTAGCTATAGGGGACTATCATTTATCTTTGCCTTCTGGTTTATCATTGATTTTGAAAGATTGTTATTTTGTGCCTTCAATTACTAAAAACATTATTTCTATTTCTTGTTTGGACAAGTATGGATTTTCATTTATAATAAAGGACAACTGTTGTTCTATTTATTTAAATGATATGTTTTATGCTAGTGCACAAATGGTGAATGGTCTTTATGTATTAACTCTTGATATGCCTATCTATAACATAAATACTAAAAGGATTAAAAATAATGATTGTAATCCGACTTATCTCTGGCACTGTCGCTTAGGCCACATAAACGAGAACCGCATATCTAAACTTCATAAGGATGGAGTATTAGATTCATTTGATTTTGAATCATATGAAACATGCGAATCTTGTTTAATGGGCAAGATGACTAAAGCCCCTTTCAAGGGACATGTTGAAAGGGCAAATGTTTTATTGGGAATAATACATAGTGATGTATGTGGACCAATAAGTACACAAGCTAGAGGTGGTTTTCAATACTTCGTTACATTTACTGATGACCTCAGTAGATATGGGTATGTGTACCTAATGAAACATAAGCATGAAACCTTTGAAAAGTTCAAAGATTTCAAGAATGAAGTACAAAACCAACTTGGCAAAAGTATCAAAATCCTTCGATTAGATCGAGGAGGAGAATACTTAAGCCAAGAGTTTCATGACTATCTAAAGGAGTGTGGGATAGTCCCACAACTCACTCCTCCGTATACTCCACAATGGAATGGTGTATCCGAGAGGAGAAATCGAACCTTGTTGGACATGGTTAGATCAATGATGAGTCATGCAGATCTTCCGATATCGTTTTGGGGACACGCTCTAGAAACAACGATTTTCTTACTGAACCGTGTTCCATCTAAATCAGTGGAAAAGACACCATATGAGATATGGACTGGGAAGCGTCCTAGTATGTCTTTTATAAAGATTTGGGGTTGTGAGGCTTTCGTTAGACGTCACGCCACTAACAAACTTGGACCCAAATCTGATAAGTGTTTATTTGTGGGGTATCCTAAGGAAACGAAGGATACTATTTCTACTATCCCACCGAGAACAAAGTAGTTGTTGCTCGGACTAGTGTATTTCTTGAAAGAGAATTTATTTCTAGAAAAGCCAGTGGGAGAAAAATAGAACTTAGTGAAGTTCAACCACAAGAAAACACTGAACCTGAGATTGAGATGGAAACAGAGCAGGCACCGCAAGCTGTTGTGGAAGAAGCACCTGCTCAAGAGACACAAGCCCAGCGTAGGTCTGTAAGAGAACACCGGGAGCCACAGAGATATGGATTTCTTGTGACTCAACAAGGTGACTTACTACTTATTGATGAGGATGAGCCGTCATCTTATCAACAAGCTATAATGGATAATGATTCTGAGAAATGGCAAGAAGCCATGAAATCTGAGATGGAATCCATGTATGCAAACCAAGTATGGACTTTGGTTGATCCACCTGAAGGGGTACGACCCATAGGGTGCAAATGGATTTTCAAGAAAAAGACCGATATGGATGGTAACGTACAAACCTATAAAGGTCGGCTGGTTGCAAAAGGATTCAAACAAATTCATGGTATTGACTATGATGAAACCTTTTCACCAGTGGCCATGGTTAAATCCATAAGGATCTTACTTGCAATAGCTGTATTTCATGATTATGAAATCTGGCAGATGGATGTCAAAACAGCTTTCCTTAATGGAAATCTGCTCGAGGATGTGTACATGACACAACCCGAGGGTTTTGTCGATCCAAAGGATGCTGGAAAGATATGCAAGCTACAACGATCCATTTATGGATTGAAGCAAGCTTCTCGGAGTTGGAATCTTCGTTTTGATGATGCAATCAAAGAGTTTGGTTTTATCAAAAACGAAGATGAACCTTGTGTCTACAAGAAGGTCAGTGGGAGCGTAATCATTTTCCTAGTGTTGTATGTAGATGACATACTTCTTATTGGAAATGATATCCCTGCCTTGCAATCTGTAAAGATTTGGCTAGGGAATTGCTTTTCGATGAAAGACTTGGGAGAAGCAACCTATGTATTAGGAATCAAGATCTATAGAGATAGATCGAGAAGGCTTCTTGGTCTAAGTCAAGGTACATACATAGACAAGGTGCTTAAAAGGTTTAGCATGCAAGAATCAAAGAAAGGATTCGTGCCTATGACGCATGGCATTTATCTCTCGAAGGAACATTGTCCTTCAACACCAGATGAGAGACAACGCATGAGTAAGATTCCATATGCGTCAGCTATTGGATCTATCATGTATGCCATGATATGTACTCGTCCCGATGTATCGTATGCTTTGAGCATGACGAGCAGATATCAAGTTGATCCAGGTGAAGGTCACTGGATTACTGTCAAGAACATCCTGAAGTACTTGAGAAGGACTAAGGATACATTCTTGATTTATGGAGGTGAGGAAGAGCTCAATGTACTGGGTTACACTGATGCAAGCTTCCAAACCGACAAAGATGATTTTCGATCGCAATCTGGATATGTGTATTGCCTTAATGGAGGTGCTGTGACCTGGAAGAGTTCAAAGCAAGAAACAGTAGCCGATTCTACAACGGAAGCTGAGTATATTGCTGCCTCGGATGCAGCAAAGGAAGCTGTTTGGATGAGGAAGTTCATTTCTGAACTTGGAGTGGTGCCTAGCATTAAAGATCCGATAGAACTCTATTGTGACAACAATGGAGCGATCGCATTGGCTAAGGAACCAAGATCTCACCAAAGATCCAAGCACATACTTAGGCGTTTCCATTTCATTCGAGAAATCATTGAAAGGGGAGATGTTAAAATATGCAAAGTACCAACAGATGATAATGTATCTGACCCATTGACGAAGCCACTGTCACAGCAGAAGCATGATCGTCATACTAGATCTCTAGGCATTAGGTATATGTCTGAGTGGTCTTAGTGCAAGTGGGAGATTTGTTGGGATATGCCCTAAGACACATCATTAGATGATTGTTTATGACATACAATGTAATATGATTTTATGAATGGCAATTCATTATTATATATTATTCTTTTAACTGTGCAATGTGAATTAATATATATGTTAATGTCCTTAGAATAATATTGTATTATTCTTAAAGATGTCCCTAGTCAAGTATTATCATGAAAGGGATAATGATAATACGTAGAGACTAGTATGTGTTGATCGATGAATTGTTCATTGATATGAGATATCAAATCAACATATGGGTACATGTTAGAGAACGATGTACTGGGCAGACCCACCATGAGAATGCAACATGGATAGTTATATGATCGTCATATGCAATTCTCATAGTGATAATAATGTATGTAATCCTTACGACTTGTGATCATCAGAGATCCCAACATAAGGAGTTATGTATCTTGATATCGTCAAACGTTACCCGTAACAGGGTTACCCGTAACAGGGTATACTATAAAGGCGACTATTGGATACACTACGAATTATGTAGAGGGATGTTGACTGATCGAGATAGGATTTGTCCCTCCTATATAACAGGAGATGTGTTAGGCCCTTGATCAAGTGAGAACTAAAATGCATGGCCATGCTCGAATGAGTCGATATGAGATATCGAGCTTATTCGTTTATTCTAGTTCTACTTGGGGATCAAGAAATAAAGATTGGATATACGAGTATGACTATTCCATGACTCGTGTTCAATCTAAACACAAAGGACAAAGGGATTAAGTTACATGGTTAATATTATCACAAGTTCTAAAGGTTATGTCGAGTCATTGACATTCTTGTAATTTGGGTAGACTTGATGTGTTGCTAGACACCGCTCTTTGCTTGTAACGTAAAATGAGATTTTATGTCACTGCCAACATTACAAGATCCTATCGGGTCGCACAAAAGATTAAATCGATAAGGGAATTGAATTCATGGGATGAATTAAATAATTAAGAAGTGTCTTAATTAAATGATTATAAGGATTTAATTTAATCATGGGTTTAGGCCCATTAGGCTTTAAGAAAGCCTTTAATTAAATCATATATAATTTGTTAACAAGATGTTTAATTGTAATAAACACAACATAACAAAACCTAGCCACCAAAAGCTTGTGAAGCTCTCGGCCAACCAAGCTCACGGCCACCTCTCTTGGCCGCCACCTTGGTCTTTGTTTTCCGGCCATCTTCTTCGATTTAGAATCGAGTGTGGCTCTTGTTACGGTTTAAGAACAAATCTAGCACTTTGTTCTTGAACTATCCCTTCCCGATTTGATCGTGTGGATACCGTTGAGGCAAAACTCATTGAGTTTTGCTAGTGACTCGGAGAAGGCGTAGGACGTGGTGCTGCTGCGTGGATTCTGCTTCAAACACGCTACAAGGGTAAGACACTTGTTATTCCTTTATCCGATATGAATCCTATGTATAGATATGCTGGTTAGTAATCCATAAAATTTTATTCCGCTGCGTTGTATGCTCTTGGATTACTTACAGTTATTACCAAGGTCATCTCAAAGGATATTTATTGACGCCCTTGCCGTTATTTTGAATATTGGAAAAGAAAGAGAGGTGAACCCCTCTCTATTGATATAAGCAGGTCATCGCAATTTTAGGTGATATCAATTGGCGCCGTGTGTGGGAAATTTGAGTTGTAGACGTTGATATGGCTGGACGACGTGGACGTGGGCGTGGAATCAGGAGGAACCTGGGAGGAAGAGAAATCCTAGTATGGAAAATCATGATATCCCTACATAGCAGGAAGATCAAACACCTCCTACTGTTATGAACGTTGGAGATCTGACTATGGAGCAGCTGGCGCAATTCATCAATCGGACCATGCGAAATTCTTTTTTCCAACACCAAGTTCCACCGCCAACGGAGTCTAACCGAGCTCCACCCCCTTCACAAAAAATCAGGCGCCTCCGCCTGTTCAACCAGAGCAGGTCCCTGAAAATAATAGGGTAGCAAGTGCTGATGCAGATACATAAGTAGAGCCTCCGTTGATAGATCCAATGGAAGCTGTATGAGAGATAAGGCGATTGGGTCAACACCTAGGTGGCCGACCTCCAGTGCTATGAGAGAAATTCCATTCTCCCAAACTATTTTAGGAGAGGAGCTCCCGCCAAATTTCAGACAACCCGCGGTAGGAGAATATGATGGAAGCACAGACCCGGAAGAGCACCTTGGAAGTTTTGAGAATGCTGCTCTGTTGCATAGGTATTCTTATGGGATCAAATGCAGTGTTTTCCTTACCACCCTGGTTAGATCAGCACAACAATGGTTTAATTTAATTAAACCAAACACTGTACGCTGCTTTGAGGAGTTCAGTTCGGCTTTTCTAAACCAATTCGCCAGTAGCAAGAGGTATCAAAAAACTTCTTTAAGTCTGTTCACTACCAAGCAGAATGAATAGGAGTCCTTGAGGGAGTTCGTACAATGCTTTAATGGGGCATCCTTAGAGGTCCCCACTACAACGGTAGATGTCCTTATTAACGCCTTTACACAAGGGCTTAAGGCAGGAGAGTTCTTTAAATCATTGGTAAAGAAACCCCCTCGTAGTTATGACGAACTTCTAGGAAGAGCTGAAAAGTACATCAATCTAGAAGATGCTCAAAGACAGAGAAGGGTTGCTCTACGGCCATCAGAAAAGAAAGATAAGTCAGAGGTAAGCAAGAAAAGACCGGTTGATAGGACCAATGACAGTAGTCGAACTAGAAGTCAATTTGCTTCACGCATACCTCTGCCCATGAGCTTGGAAAGAGCTATGGAAATATGTAATGATAGAAAGAAACTGGAAAGACCAAGGAAGTCAGATAAGGGACCCCGTCTGCCTCCCTCTGGTAAGTACTGTGAATTCCATAGAGAGTACGATCATATAACTAATGAGTGTCAGAAGCTTGAAGATGAGGTAGAGAGAATCATCAAAAGAGATTTCTAAATAAAAACTCTCCTAACAAGGACTCATGAACCTTATAAAAAAAGTCATGGTAGAAGCCGATACCGAGGTAACAGAAGAGAAAAAAACACCATATAATGGCCGAACTAGGTCCCGTGAAAGGGATATTCCTCCTAAAGAAACAACTAATTTCAAGGGATGAGCGTGTCATAAGTTTTGGGCCTGATGATCTGAAAGGAGTTGCAACACTGCACAACGATGCCCTAGTGGTATCTGTAACCATGCTAACTATGGCGTAGCAAGGATCTTCATTGATACCGGGAGCTCAGTTAATGTTTTGTTCAAAGACACCTTAGAAAAGATGCAGATAGAGGGGTCAAAGTTTGAACATATTACAACTCCTCTGTACGGGTTCACCGGGCACGCAATTCAACCTCTTGGACAAATCATCCTGCCCTTATCTCTTGGTCATGGGATGTCCCGCATAACAAAAATGGTTAATTTCACTGTGGTAGAGGCACCTTCATCATATAATGCAATCCTAGGCAGACCTGCTATGAAGGACTTCAAGGCAGTAGCTTCTACCTATCATCAGAAACTAAAATTCCCAGTGGGTAGAGAGGTTGTGGTTCTTTGTGGTGATCATAAAACAACCCGCATATGTTATGTGGATGAAGTAAAAGAAGACATAAAGCGAGCTCGTCGAGAGGTCGGTTGTATTGAAAGAGCTGGGTATAATGTTCCTATTGACAGAGGCATCCCAAACAGCTTGGATGAAGAACCGTAAATAGTTGAGCTCGTCACCACTGATCAGAAAGTAAAAGTAGCCAAGGACTTGGAAATAAATATAAAAGCAGATCTCATCTCGTGTTTGATCAAAAATGAGGATATCTTTGCTTGGAGTGCTCGTGATCTAAGGGGAATTAGACCGGACGTCCTAGAACATCATTTGAATGTGCTTTCAGGAGTCCAACCTGTAAAACAGAACAAAAGACACTTTGGACCTGAAAAGGATAAAGTCATAAGAGAGCAAGTGGAGGAACTCCTTCGGGTAGGTCATATTAGAATACAATTTCCAACATGGCTATCAAACGTGGTTCTGGTAACAAAGAGCTCGGGAAAGTGGAGGATTTGTATAGACTTCCGAGATCTTAATAAGGCATGCCCAAAGGATTGTTACCCATTACCAAGGATTGATCAGATGGTCGATTCCACAGCAGGACACAAGCACTTGTTGTTAATGGATGCCTACCAAGGATATCATCAAATCTCTTTGGCTAAGGAAGATCAATATAAGGTGAGTTTTGTCACCTTAGATGGCACTTTTTGCTATTTTGTTATGCCCTTCGGGCTCAAGAATGCAGGAGCTACTTACCAGCGTTTGATGGACAAGGTGTTTTCAAAACAGCTATGCCCAAATGTGGAAGTATATGTAGACGACATTCGGGTAAAATCAAAAAGTGGTACCAATCTAATAGCCGATCTGACAGAGACTTTCTCCACTCTCAGGTCTTATGGATTAAAGTTAAACCCCCAGAAATGTGTGTTTGGGGTAAAAAGTGGGAAGTTTCTAGGTTATATGGTGACAGAAAGGGGTATTGAAGCTAATCCAGAAAAGGTGAGAGCTATCTGTGAGATGTCTCCTCCAAAGAACCTTCAAGGGGTACAACGCCTCACAGGAAAAATCGTAGCTTTATCACGATTTATCTCTAGATCTGCTCATAGAAGTCTCCCCTTTTTTAAGATACTCCGGAAGGCTGATAAATTCGAATGGAACGAAAAATACGGGGAAGCATTTGAAGAATTGAAAAAATACTTAGCTGAACTCCTTATATTAGCTAAGCCTCTGCTGGCATAGAGGTTATTTGTCTACTTATCAGCAACTGAGGAAGCAATCAGCTCGGTTCTAGTTAAAGAGATGGAATCAGAATAGCACCCTATATATTACTTATCTCATGCCTTGAAAGATGCTGAACTGAGGTATTCAGAGATCGAAAAGTTGGCTCTAATGTTGATCATAACAGCTAGGAGACTCAGGCCTTATTTCCTATCGCATCCTAAAATGGTGCTAACAAACAGCTCCCTGGGAAAAATACTCAGTCGCGCAGATGTCTCTGGACGACTCGTCAAGTGGACAACTGAGCTAGGAGAGTATGATATACAGTACGAGCCACGGACGGCTATCAAAGCTCAGGCCTTAGCAGATTTCATTGCGGAAACTATGCATCCCGAGAAAGAAGAATTATGAAAAACATTTGTAGATGGTTCTTCTTGTAATGAGGGAAGCGAGATAGGGGTTGTGCTGATCTCTCCAACCGGAGATGAGGTACGGTTGGCAGTACGATTGGATTTCCGAGCTTCCAACAATGAAGCAGAGTATGAGGCAGTAATAACCGGATTAAGGGCTCCTCGAAATGTTGGAGCTAAGCGTATACAGATCTTCTATGATTGTTAGCTAGTAGCCCAGCAGATGAATGGGGTCTATGAGGTTAGGAACGAGAAGTTAATCCATTATGCAAGTACCATAGAAAAAATCAAGGAGGAATTTCTAGAAGTAACATTCAAACAGATCCCAATAGAAGAGAATAGAAAGGCCGACAGCTTGGCAAGAATGGCTAGTGCTCTCCGCACTTGGCAAAATAGAGACATGGTGTTTCAAATTGAAATAACTCCTAGTCAGGATGTTCCATCTGAATCTATGGAAGAAAATGATTGGAGACAAGATCTCTTAGACTATCTTACCAATGCTAAGCTCCCGACTGATACCAAAAAGGCCTATAGACTCAAGAAGAGGAGTCAGAGATTCATACTCATTGAAGGAATCTTGTACAAGAGGTTTTTTGCCCAACCACTTCTACGTTGTTTGGGTTCCGTAAGAATCAGATTATGTATTAATGGAAATCCACGAGGGATGTTGTGGAAATCATCTAGGAGCATATTTCTTGGCAAAGAAGGTGTTCCTTGCTGGATATTTCTGGCCTACAATTCAGAAGGACTCTACTGCTATGGTTATATCATGTGACAGTTGTCAAAGACACTCTAGACTTCAGCATCATCCAGCTATGATGATGAAAACCATTGTGGCAGCATGCCCGTTTGACCAGTGGGGCATTGATATAGTAGGACCATTTCCAACAGGTAAAGCTCAGAAGAAATTTTTAATCGTGGCCATTGATTATTTCTCGAAGTGGGTTGAAGCTGAACCATTAGCCAGAATCACTGAGAAATAGGTCTTCAACTTCATCTGGAAAAACATCGTTTGCCAATATGGTGTCCCGAGGAAAATCAGCTCGGATAACGGGAGGCAATTCCAGGGAGCTCTGCTCAGGGCATAGTGTGAAGAGTTAAAAATCCATCAGGCTTTCACTTCTATTGCGTATCCTCAAAGCAATGGTCAAGTAGAGGTCACCAACAGGTCTCTGGTACAAAGCATTAAAACTAGGTTGGGGAAAGCAAAAGGAAATTGGGTGGAAGAACAACATAATGTTCTATGGTCCTATCGAACTACACCAAGGACGGGAACAGGTGAAACCCCATTCAGTATGGTCTATGGAAATTAAGCGGTAATCCCAGCTGAAATTGGAGTAGAATCATCAACAGTACATTTCTATGATGAACAAAACAGTGATAGAAGAGCTGCTGACCTTGATTTAATTGAAGAAATAAGGGAAGCTGCGGCCATCAGAATGGAAGCCTATCGTAATCGTATTGCGCGAATGTATAACCGACGAATTATTCAAAAAACTTTCCAGGTCGGCGATCTTGTACTAAGAAAGGTGCAAGAGGTTCAAGTGGGCAAGCTAAACCCCAAGTGGGAGGGTCCCTTTAAGATTGTTGAAAAGCTAAGTTCATGAGCTTACTACCTAGAAGGTCCTGATGAGAATACATTGAAGAGACCCTGGAACGCTTATCACCTCCGAAAATATTATTCCTAGTTCACCTCTTTTAGTTTTTGCAAAGATTGTTTTAGTTTTTTGGGATGATATACTCTTTCATTATTGCAATACATTTTTAGAATTTTTTCCAAGTTATTGTGTAAGTAAGAGCACGTGTAGGGTCTTCCTACCTTAACAGTGTAATCAAGACATAATTAGGGCTAAACATGCATCACAGACAGTTTATGGTTCCGGTTATTACGTGAGCTTAATAGGATTACAGGCCAAAATAAAACTTCAAAAGCTAATTAATTACATTCCCAATAATGAATGCTAATGCTATAGATTTACACTACTCCTAGAGTAGAGACTATACGAAATCATGTATCCTAATTCACAATGCTCCTCGAGCTCACTGCCCTAGCCCTCCAAATCCAAAAGTTACCTACAGGAACAACTCACCATGAGCATATACATCACTATTCAACACAATTAAACACAATAACATAAATAGTTGCATGAGATATATATGTATATATGCTCCCTGATTCACCACATTAGTACATTTCCATTGTTGTTCATGTTACATAAGCTCATGCACGAAATCATTAGTTCACGATATAATGATCGATATCACGTTCCAGTTATAATCACAATATTCCACATTAATCACTAGAATTGTGACTGTTCCGGTCCCAATACAATAGCGGAATTTTAGGACCCCTCGCTTCGACATATAGCGGCATCATATGATATCCCTCGCTTCGACAATGACAGCGGCATGTACATCGCTTAGACATGACAGCGGCAAATATCATACTACCATCGCTTCATATGACAGCGGCAAGTACCTCCCTCGCTCGGAGATAAAGACTACTGGAACATTCATCAATTCTACCACAATAATCAAACACAACAGTCGATTCCATTATCATGATATATCACTATCATTTCACATATACCATCACATGTAAGGACTCACTATCCACGATATACATAATCAATCAAGGCGTAACACGTTTTACCGTCCGATGCCCGTACGTCTCACTACGTACCTTAGTCTCAAAAGTGGAGAAGTTGAATAACTTTATCTCCTTGACGTTGTTGGTACCTGATATGGTTCTACACAACCATACAAACCAATATTAGAAGCCAATTATAGTCCAATACCCAAAAATTATCAAAATTCATCATTTTCCAACTTTTAAACAGTGGCGATCGATCGCTTAAAACATGGCGATCGATCGCCTGCTGTGCAAAATCGCTACTGGTCATCGGCGATCGATCGCGCCATTTGAGGCGATCGATCGCCCACACTCGTTTTGCCCACTGTCTTTCGGCGATCGATCGCTGCTTTTGTAGCGATCGATCGCCACAACCAGTGGCCGCGATTTTAACCATTTTTGCACATTAAATCCTTCACCAATCTCAACAACACTTATACCAACAACTCAAAAACATTAAAACAGTTTAAACCTTCAACAAAAATCATTACACCACCATAAATCTAACATCTAACCAAAATCATACCAACCCAAACAAACCCATTTCAAAACCCTTCAAAACCATTCCAAACTCAATCCAAACACTACAAAACAACAAGGAGTGATGTATATATACTTCCTAGGTCTTAAATCTTACCAAGAATCACAAGAGTAAACCATTTGCAAGAACTTCTCTTCCACTTTGAAGCCAAAAACGAAAATGAAGGGAAATGAGGGTTTGGGGAAATGATTTGGGGATTTTAGACTGTAAAGGGGTAAAGTGAATAAAAGGTAGTGGGGTAAAGGGTTAAAAAGCTTTAATTAAACTTGTGCCCCAACAATTTGCATGATGTATAAATACCCCAACATGGTATTTTAAAAGCATTTCACCATAATGCGCCAAAATCCCAATTAAATGCATGTTTCACCAAATAATTTACCACCAATACATTTAAGCCATTAAAACACCAAATTCTCCAACATGCATAACATGCACCCTGAAATGCTCTACCGGGTCACACCCACATGTGACTAAACATTTCCACATGGTAATTAATTCTAACACATAAAGCAATTATCACCATAATTAATCATATGAACATAATTAATGCCTTAAATGCAATTAATCATTTCGGGGACATCACATTACTCCTCTACTTATAAGATTTCGACCTCGAAATCGCATGCACTTACCCCAAAAGAAACTAAACATAAATCACATACCAGAGAATAGTTCTGGGTAGTGCTGCATCACATGCCGTCCCGTCTCCCACGTAGCCTCCTCGACACCCCTGCGATCCCACTGAACCTTGACCATCGGTATAACCTTGCTTTGAAGTCTGCGATCCTCTCGATCCAGAATTCTGACTGGTCGTTCAACATAGGATACATCTGAACTCAACTGAACCTCTGAAGGCTCGGATATAACTTCTCCCGCATACCAAACTGAACCACACCCCTAAAAGGGTGAGATCTTCAAGAAGACCTTGTCTCCTGACTGGAATTCTAGCGGTCGTCGCCGCTTATTGGCATAGGCTGCTTGCCTATCCTGGGCCGCTTTCATGTTTTGACGTAATAACTTAATCTTTTCTTTCATATCCTTAATCATATCCGGTCTTCCGACCGCTTTAGTAGACAAGTCCTCCCAATACAACGGTGATCTACAACGTCGACCGTAAAGAGCTTCAAAAGGAGCCATTTGAATGCTCGCCTGATAGCTGTTATTGTAAGAGAACTCTACTAGTGGCACTGAATCTTGCCACGGAGTATCAAATTTCAAAACACATGCCCTCAACATGTCCTCAAGCGTCTGTATGGTACGCTCTGTCTGATCATCTGTCTGAGGGTGATAAGCTATACTCAGTCTCACCTCTGTACCCAAAGCTGTCTGGAGACCCTCTCAGAAATGTGAAGTAAACCTTGGGTCTCAGTTAGACACAATCGATACTGGAACCCCATGTAACCTCACCACATCCCGCACATATAGTTGGGCCATCTTTAGGTATGTGAAAGACATACAATAAGGGATGAAGTGAGCCACCTTCGTCAGTCTGTCCACGATCACCCAGATCGCATCAAATCCAGAGGCCGTCCTTGGCAAGTGGGTCACGAAGTCCATAGATATGTGCTCCCACTTCCACTTAGGTACCTCTAAGCTCTTCAGCTCGCCACCAGGCCTCTGTCTTTCTGCCTTTACCTGCTGGCAGATCAAACATCTTGACAAAAGCTATCACATCACGCTTCATGCGTCTCCACCAGAATTGACCACTTAGGTCCTTATACATCTTTCTTCCTCTTGGGTGGATACTGAACCGGCTAATGTGAACTCGCTCCAAGATCCCTTTACGCAACTCCGGCGCATTTGGGACTACCCATCGGTCGCCCAGTCTTAAGGAGTCATCCTTAGCCACTCTGAACTTTGATGGCTGCCCCCGAAGTACCAATAATGACCACCTGAACCTCATCATCCGACCTCTGGGCTTCCCTGATAGCCTCGAATATGACTGGCTCAGCTAATTAGGTTGACACTCGCACCGGCGACGTGTCTACATTGAAACCATAGCCCAGATGGCAATAAGAAGTCATCATAGCTGATAAACTCATGACATCCTCAGCAGTACTCTTCACCTTCCGACTTAAGGCGTCTGCTATCAAGTTTGCTTTACCTGGATAGTACTCAATTTCACAGTCATAATCTTTGAGTAAGTCCATCCATCTCCTTTGGCGCATATTCAATTCAGCCTGTGTGAACAAAACTTCAGGCTCTTATGGTCTGAATAGATGGTAAACGTCGTACCATACAAGTAATGCCTCCAAATCTTCAAGGCAAAAATAATGATTGCCAGCTCGAAATCGTGAACTGGGTGCCTAGCCTCATGTGGCTTCAACTGCCTCGATGCATAAGCCACCACATGCTTATCTTGCATCAACACACAGCCCAAACCTTGCAGTGATGCATCTGTGTGAAAGGCAAACCTCTTATTCTCAGAAGGAATCACTAAAATAGGTGCCGTAGTCAAACGATGCTTCAATTCTTGGAAGCTTTCCTCACAAGCTTCGGACCAATAGAACGGCACTCCTTTCCGAGTCAGCTATGTCAACGGTTTAGAGATCTAAGAGGATCCCTCGACGAAACGTCGGTAATAACCTGCCCAACCGAGAAAGCTCCGTATCTCAGGTACAGAAGTTGGTGCAGCCCACTCTATCACAACTTAAATTTTCTTGGGATCCACAGATGTCCCACTCCTAGATATAGCATGACCCAAGAATACCACACTGTTCAACCAGAACTCGCACTTGCTAAGCTTTGCATATAACTGCTGATCCCTAAGGATCTGAAGTACTGTCCTCAAGTGCATCACGTGTTCCTCTTCAGTCCGGGGTAGATGAGTATATCGCCTATGAAAACTATGACGAACTGATCCAAATATGGTTGGAACACCCTGTTAATCAGGCTCATAAAAATAGCTGGGGCATTCGTCACCCCAAAAGACATGACTAAGAATTCATAGTGCCCATATCTAGTCCTGAAAGCTGTCTTCTGTACATCATCTTCTCGAACTCGAATCTGATGATACCCCGATCTCAGGTCGATCTTACTGTAGAGCCTCGTACCCCAGGGCGATACGCTAGGACGTATGTAACCCTTATCAAGGAGCTCTCGTAACTGAACCTTTGACTCACTTATCTCCGCTGGTGCCATCCTATACGGGGCACGAAAAATGGTAGACGTCCTTGGTAGTAATTCAATCCCAAACTCGACCTCTCTCGTCGGTGGGAATCCGGGAATCTCCTCCGGAAAAACATCAGGAAACTCTGCCACTACGGGCACATCCTCAACCTTTAATTCTTTCCTCTTTTCAGTAACATCAACAGCATAGATGAAATATCTCGTATGGCCTCATTCCAACAACTGTGCCATCTTAACAACAGATATCAACGGGATCTTTGAACGGAAACCATCCCCATAAAAAGTCCACTGGACCCCCAAATCAGATCTGAACCGCACTGTTCTCTGTCTGCAGTCCACCACTGCCTGATATCTGTTCAGCACATCAATACCCACAATGCAGTCGAAGTCTGACATCCCCAGAACAATTAAATCTGACTTCAACTCGTTGCCCTCAAAATAAATGAGGCCGTCAACGACAAACCGATCAGCAATCATACTCTTTCCAGCGGGCGTCGAGACTACAAGAGGCATGGTGTATATGTGGTGCCTTTCCACAAAACTTGTCGACACAAAAGAGTGTGACGAACCTATGTCTATCAATACAAAAGCAGGGTGCGTAAACAAAAGACACGTACCCGCCATCACTTCCTCCGGAGCCGTTGTAGCCTGCTCCCTCTCCAACGCATGAACCTGCCCCTGAGGTGGCCCCATAGGATGACTTCCAAACTGCCTCGGTACAAACGGTGGCTTGAGCTGTACTGTTCTGTCCGCAGGCCTCCCCGCAGAGTTCTGTTGTCCCTCCCGATTGGGACATTGCCGAGTAAAGTGGCTCTTATTGCCACAACATAACATCCACACAGTCTTTTATCTAATGTGGTTGCCCACAAAGAGTGCATTGGACCCTTCCAAATCTGCCTCCCTGAGGCTGTCCTCTTCCTGTAGGGGCATCATTCCTACGACTTCCTTTCCAACGATTCTCGGGCCTCTTACCACTGAGTCTCGAAGCCGATGTATTCCCCCTTGGCTTGACTGATCACTCCTCGGCCTCAAATTATCAGAAGTAGATTTCTGAGGGGGTGCTGGAGGTGGTACGGTATCAGGATATGCACCAACTCCCGGTTCGGCTAGCTCAGCCCGTGAAAGGGCGTCATCAAAATAAGAAGGGCCATAAGTGACCACTCTGACATATAGTCCCGGCCTCAAGCCCTTCATGAAGTTCTTCATCTTTGCTTGAGTACTTGCATGAGGTTAGTAAGTTCATCTTCCTTAGCCTGTCGTACAGCAGCCGAAAAATAGCGGGTCAGAAACCGAGTTCTGAACAGCTTCTAATTTATTTCCTGACCCTGAGCCTCTTGCTCTATCACCGTGGTCTTCCACCACATCAGCGCATTCTTGGCCAATTGGAACTCCGTTAGTCTTATCCAGGTTGTCTTAGCACAAGGAGCTGTCACAAACATCTGTTCTATCCTTTCTAACCATTCCTCAGCCATTCCCCTTGTCTCAGTTCCCTCGAACATCGGGGTCGGTATGTCAGAAGTTGAGCTAAACTTAGCTCCCCAGATAGTAACTGTTGCTTAGACGGTTCTTCGACGAGAGCTGGCGGTGCTAGGGGATTTGTACGCCTAGCACTTAAATTGACACTCACTGCGTCACCCACTTCCACGTTTGTTGCCACACTGCAACACAAGGGTTAACAACAATACCCAAAAGCAGTTCACATAATACATTGATAGAAAAACATAACATGTTAGTATAATAGTCATATACTTCATATGCAACATGTGTACAAAACATGATTAAAAGTAAGCATCTAGCCAACTTATTGCTAAGGCTACCCTTTACTCATTCCCGAGTTCTCTAACCACTGCTCTGATACCACTAATGTAGGGTCTTCCTACCTTAACAGTGTAATCAAGACATAATTAGGGCTAAACATGCATCACAGACAGTTTATGGTTCTGGTTATGACGTGAGCTTAATAGGATTACAGGCCAAAATAAAACTTCAAAAGCTAATTAATTACATTCCAAAAAATGAATGCTAACGCTATAGATTTACACTACTCCTAGAGTAGAGACTATACAAAATCTTGTATCCTAATTCACAATGCTCCTCGAGCTCACTGCCTCAACCCGGCCCTAGCCCTCCAAATCCAAAAGTGTACCTACAGGAACAACTCACCATGAGCATATACATCACTATTCAACACAATTAAACACAATAACATAAATAGTTGCATGAGATATATATGTATATATGCTCTCTGATTCACCACATTAGTACATTTCCATTATTGTTCCTGTTTCATAAGCTCATGCACGAAATCATTAGTTCACGATATAATGATCGATATCACATTCCTGTTATAACCACAATATTCCACATTAATCACTAGAATTGTGACTGTTCCGGTCCCAATACAACAGCGGAATTTTAGGACCCCTCGCTTCGACATATAGCGGCATCATATGATATCCCTCGCTTCGACAATGACAGCGGCATGTACATCGCTTAGACATGACAGTGGCAAATATCATACTACCATCGCTTCATATGACAGCGGCAAGTACCTCCCTCGCTCGAAGATAAAGGCTACCGGAACATTCATCAATTCTACCACAATAATCAAACACAACAGTCGATTCCATTATCATTATATATCCCTATCATTTCACATATACCATCACATGTAAGGACTCACTATCCACGATATACATAATCAATCAAGGCGTAACAGGTTTTACCGTCCGATGCCCGTACGTCTCACTACGTACCTTAGTCTCAAAAGTGGAGAAGTTGAATAACTTTATCTCCTTGACGTTGTTGGTACCTGAGATGGTTCTACACAACCATACAAACCAATATTAGAAGCCAATTATAGTCCAATACCCAAAAATTCATCAAAATTCATTATTTTCCAACTTTAAACAGTGGCGATCGATCGCTTAAAACATGGCGATCGATCGCCTTGTTGTTCGCTTCGCGGTGATCGATCGCTTCATTTGAGGCGATCGATCGCCTGCTGTGCAAAATCGCTACTGGCCATCGGCGATCAATCGCGCCATTTGAGGCGATCGATCGCCCACACTCGTTTTGCCCACTGTCTTTCGGTGATCGATCGCTGCTTTTGTAGCGATCTATCGCCACAACCAGTGGCCACGATTTTCACCATTTTTACACATTAAATCCTTCACCAATCTCAACAACACTTATACCAACAACTCAAAAACATTAAAACACTTTAAACCTTCAACAAACATCATTACACCACCATAAATCTAACATCTAACCAAAAATCATACCAACCCAAACAAACCCATTTCAAAACCCTTCAAAACCATTCCAAACTCAATCCAAACACTACAAAACAACAAGGAGTGATGTATATATACTTCCTAGGTCTTAAATCTTACCAAGAATCACAAGAGTAAACCTTTTGCAAGAACTTCTC
The DNA here is from genome assembly GCA_907163345.1 of Haberlea rhodopensis. Lineage (NCBI taxonomy): Eukaryota > Viridiplantae > Streptophyta > Magnoliopsida > Lamiales > Gesneriaceae > Haberlea > Haberlea rhodopensis. The sequence continues at coordinate 168,009 of CAJQUN010000142.1, read as the reverse complement.
TTCCACTTTGAAGCCAAAAACGAAAATGAAGGGAAATGATTTGGGGATTTTAGAGTGTAAAGGGGTAAAGTGAATAAAAGGTAGTGGGGTAAAGGGTTAAAAAGCTTTAATTAAACTTGTGCCCCAATAATTTGCATGATGTATAAAATACCCCAACATGGTATTTTAAAAGCATTTCACCATAATGCGCCAAAATCCCAATTAAATGCATGTTTCACCAAATAATTTACCACCAATACATTTAAGCCATTAAAACACCCAATTCCCCAACATGCATAACATGCACCCTGAAATGCTCTACCGGGTCACACCCATATGTGACTAAGCATTTCCACATGGTAATTAATTCTAACACATAAAGCAATTATCCCCATATTAATCATATGAACATAATTAATGCCTTAAATGCAATTAATCATTTCGGGGACATCACAGCACGTTTACGACGAGCTCAGCCCTGGTTACGCCAGGAGCAAGGGTTTTCACCATACCTCAGGAGCACGTTTACGAGGAGCTCAGCCCTGGTTACGCTAAGAGCAAGGGTTTTCACCCTACCTCAGGAGCACGTTTACGACGAGCTCAGCCCTGGTTACGCCAGGAGCAAGGGTTTTCACCTAAACGAGGCCGAGCTACGTCATGCTTGGTCCTACCTGTTTAATGTTTGCCATTACATGGTAAATTATTAAAAGAGGCCGAGCTACGTTGTGCTTGGTCCTACCTGTTTACTATTCGCCATTACGTGGTAAATTATTAAACGAGGCCGAGCTACGTCATGCTTGGTCCTACCTTTTTAATGTTTGCCATTACGTGGTAAATTATCAAACAAGGCCGAGCTACGTCGTGCTTGGTATACCTGTTTACTATTTGCCATTACGTTGTAAATTATTAAATGAGGCCGAGCTACATCATGCTTGGTCCTATCTGTTTACTGTTGGCCACTACGTGGTAAATTAATAAACAAGGCCGAGCTACGTCGTGCTTGGACCTACCTGTTTAATGTTTGTCATTATGTGGTAAATTATTAACGAGGCCGAGCTATGTCGTGCTTGGTCCTACATGTTTAATGTTTGTCATTATGTGGTAAATTATTTAACAAGGCCGAGCTACGTCATGCTGTAGGGTCTTCCTACCTTAACAGTGTTAGAATGACATAATATGGACTAAACATGTATTAATGACATCTTAGGGTTCCGGTTGTTACATGATCTAACAGGATTACATGCCAAAAAAATAAAATTTCAAAACTTATTAGTTACATTCCCATAAACGAATGCTAACATTATAGGTTTATACTACTCCTAGAGTAGCTACTATCATCCTGAATCCTATTCCTTTTTGTGCTCCTTGCAGCTCACTGCCTCAACCCGACCCTTAGCCCTTCAGTCCAAAAGTGTACCTACAGGGACAACCCATCATGAGCATGTACATCATTTCTTAATAACATAAGAGAATGGCATATAAATAAACGCATGAAATAATCGTTAACATATACTTCCTGGTTAATCGTATTAACCCACTTTTGTTGTCCCTGTTTCATATTCATGCATGTAATCCTTAGTTCTTGACATAAATGATTAAAATCGTACTTCACTTGTATGCCCATAATCAACAATGTTAATTAGAAATGTGACTGTTCCGGTCCTGTTATGTCAGTGGCACAATTAGACCCCTCGCTCGACATATAGCGGTACTGTGATATCCCTCGCTACTCCTTGATAGCGGATATAGCTCCTCGCTAGCTATGTCAGCGGTAAGTACCTTCCTCGCTTGTCCATAACAACCACCAGAACACTCTCCCATTTCTAATAACATAGTTTAACATACATCATAAACATCATAACATCCTTACTCATCATAAACATCATTCTCACTTATCATAAACACCATCGTTCACTTACTTATCATTAACATCATCAACATGTTACATAAATACTTATGCAATCATTGCATAGTCATAGTATAGGAGTGTGTTTCACCGTCCGATGCCCGTACGTCTCTTACGTACCATTTTAAAAGGTGGAGGAGTCAATAGACTTTATCTCCTCTACTGTGCTGGTACCTGGGATGGTTCTACATAACCACATAATACAATATTAGGCACCAATACAAGAATCATAACCAATTCTTCAAAATAAAACACAAAAATTCAATACCACCTGAATAGTGCACTACCGATCGATCGGTAGCCCCCCACCGATCGATCGGTAAAACTTTGGATTAAAAAAATAAAGCTACGGCTTTCATCGATCGATCGGTATACACCAACCGATCGAATCACTAGCTTTCACCGATCGATCGTTACTTCCACCGATCGATCGGTATTAACTTGGAATTAAAATTTAATGCTACGGCATATGCACCGATCGATCGGTGTTCTTCAGCGATTGATCGGTAGCCCTGTTTCATGTGCGATTTTTCCAGAATTATCAAGCACCTCATTTCATACCATCCAAACTTCAACATAAAACATATAACATGCTTGAACAAACATGCTAAGGGCTACAAAATACTACCATGCATGTATTCAAATCAAAGTTCCACTCAAACTTAAACCCACATGCATCAAAACCGCCCAACTCTATCATATTTACCCACACTCTCCAAAAATAGAGTTATGTAAGCCTTACCCAGATTTTCGAGCACTTATTTTCATACCAACAAATCCACCCAATTAAACATGCATCATGCTCAAATAAACATGCTAGGAGCTTCATAATAACACCATGTAAGTACTAAATCGAAGGTTTAACAAATCCTAAGCTAGCATGCATCATATCATCCCCACAAAGTTCAAACCCATTCAAAATCTTTAGAAAAACAGGGCAAGAACATCTTACCCCTTTTTTTGCAAGAATTCCTCACTATTTTTCACAACTTAAACCTTTCCTTTCCAGCAGCTCAGGGGACGTTTTTTTGTTTCAGAAGAAAGGAAAGATAGAGGAGAATGATAGGGAGAAGAATGGATGGGTTGAATGAGGCATGGGTTGAACAAGTGGGGGTATGGGTTGCCATGTGGGGGGAGGGGAGGTGGTGACCGATTGGGGGGGGGGGGGGTGGGGTGGTGTGGGTTGGGGTGCCATGTGGTGTTTAATTATGCCCCGGTATTTAGCACGATGTATTAAAATATCCTCACTCGAAATTTTATATCATTTCTTAATTAATCCATCCCTCAAAACACCCAACATGCCCCCTAAATCATATCATCATAACATAAACATAAACATAACCCCCCAATTTAAATGCACCACAACCCTTAAAACATATCATAACCGTTTATGATAGCTCATAAACACACAGACATTTCGGGGGTATTACATTACTCCCCTACTTATAAGATTTCGTCCTCGAAATCCAAATGCATTCACTATATCAAAACTAAACATAAAAACATACCAGAGAATAGTTCCGGATAGTGCTGCACCATATACCGTTCCGTCTCCCACGTAGCTTCCTCGACACCCGACGATCCCACTGAACTTTGACCATCGATATAATCTTGCTTCGTAATCTGCAATCCTCTCGATCCAGAATTCTGATTGGTCGTTCTTCGTAGGATACATCTGAGTCCAACTGTACTTCAGTAGGCTGTAAGACATGAGACGGGTCTAGCTCATACTTCCGTAACATAGAGACGTGAAAAACATCATGTATGCCAGATAAGGATGGCGGTAGAGCCAAACGGTAGGCCAATGTACCGATACACCGCAATACTTCATACGACCCAACATACCTTGGAGATAACTTCCCTCGCATACTAAACCGAACCACACCCCTGAAGGGTGAGATCTTCAAGAAGACCTTGTCTCCTATCTGGAATTCTAGCGGTCGCCGTCGCTTATTGGCATAGGCTGCTTGCCTGTAAGGACCCCCATGCCCTTAACCCGTTATTAGTGTATTAACCCCCGTACTTAGTGCATACGATCATGTTATTAAAGGGGAAAGTGATTACATGCAACTCTAGCATGAATACCGTCTATAAAATTACTTTACATTAATCGTATAATGTCTATACTTTCCCAACATATTCCATAAAACATATGATGCACCTTTAAATATACACTAACATGCTCTCAATTCATTTTGCAGTTCATAATTAATTGCATACAACACAAATGAAGAGAGAAAGGCCCTTGCCTTCTTTATACATTCCATATACACATAATACTGCTCACATGCGAGCATCAAATAAGTAGGCGTGTATCTAATGTATAAAGTATCATGCTCAATATCATCGCTGCTACCTCGATCCTGGAAGCACCTCAAATCTACAGCTCGAGCTCAACTCCAAGCCATCGATGTACCTAATAACCTGTCCCAACAGAGACAGCCCCCACACGAGGTGAGCATACCAATAACCCAAATCCAACAGTCATAATAATACAATTCATAATTTACAACAATGTAAATGCTTATGAAATACAAAATATACTCCCTGGATGGTATCATCCTCATCCGGGATTCTCTGTACTGTCCCTGTTCTCAAAACAACCAAAATCATCAAATTCCCAAATGCCAGTTAATCATTACATTGATTAACGAATCCATATGATATATACCGATATCACAACCATAATATCAAATCATTAAGCAATGATCACGTTTATCCCATTTATCTCATTTATGGTTCCATAGTTCTATCTCATTGCTCGCTCTACAAAGCGGCATTTCATTCTCACGCATGCTCAACAGCAGTGGCGGCATAACTAATGTTCGCTCAAAGGCGACAACATCACAATCATTGCTCGCTCAAAAGCGGCACCATATAATTTCCAATGTATATATGTTCATTCATAGTAATTACCATAAACCATGCAATTCAATAGACATCTATTGTAATATAGCGTACCATGCACTCACAATTGCAATTACAATAAAGGGCCATGCTCGTACGTCATACGTACCTTAAGTCTCCGCAGCCCAAGCCAAACCTTGCTTGAATCCCATTCCTCAAGAAGTATGTGCTAAAACACAAATAATTCACTATCAAACATAAGCATGCAACCACGTGCTCAAGACCGTTCATAGCTCCCAATCATATCGTCAATCCATGACGATTACAAAAATAAAAGCCCCTCGGCTAAGCATGCATAATACCCAAAATATACCGTTTAGCAAGTTTAAAAGATAACCAAGAATTCAACCGGGAATTCCGTTTTATTAAACTTTGGCCTCAACCAATCTATTTTAAAAGTATAGCATTCCCATTGGAATGTAGACATTGCCCCGAAAACGGCCCCTTTAAATCCCGGTTCCAAAATCCCGACATTTTCCAAAAATTTCAAAAAAACAAATTCCTTCGGTGGCGATCGATCGCCAATCCTCGCGATCGATCGCCAACCCGCTCGCGATCGATCGCCAGCACTGTTCATCGCCTTCAAACATTGGACTGCTCGTCGCGATCGATCGCCACCTGCGATTTTCTGAAAAATTCGAGCTTTCATGGCGTTTTTGACACCCAAACTCAAAACCAACACCCCATACATCACCAACACCTCAAATACAACATTTAAACTCCATAAAAACACTAAAATCAACATTTTAGATTTTAACCCAAAACCCCCAAACACAAATCCAACCCAAAAGCTCAACCATAACACACCATATCACTATCAAATCGAAGACAATGACGAGGGAGAGAAACTTACCAACTTATCTTCGAGAAATCCGGCTCCTAGGACGAGCCTCGCCCATCAAAGGGAAAGGGGAAGGGTTTGGGGTGAGAGAGTGGCGTGAGGGAGAGGAGAGGAGAGGAATTGATTCCGAATGACGGAATCCCGAGTCCAACTTGTATATATAGCAAAAATGCCCCTAAATACCAATACCTCCACAAATACATCATGATTCATTAAAAAACATCTGTTGTCAAAAACTCTCTCTCCAACATCAAATCCCTATACAGGCCCCAACATAAGGCACCCCGGACTCCAAGTCCCACTAAAAACCCAACTCATAGGTTTTTCACCAAAATGAGAATATAATCTCAACCTTTGGATCCAACGGTCCCAAATGCCCGATTTAACAACCTCGGGAGACCCAACACCACAATTAATTCCTAATTGCCACAATTAAAAATCCATCAAGGATTAATACCACATCTGGATTAACACCATTAATCCCCGGACATCACAATTATCCCCCACTAATAAAATTTCGTCCTCGAAATTACACCGGTGTACTCCACGTAACACCAGGACTACACAAACTAAACAAGGCCATGACCCCGATTCTGAACCACATTAGAATCTAATTAACAACTGCGAGAATACCAGTCTTGCACCAAGCCCTAAAATAGAGCAGACACCAAAATCCATACAAACCCAAAAATAACAACATACCTCGATGTGAATCGTCCCAGAAGTCAGTCCACCACGACTACAAATCAACCATAACTTCGTTGGTTCTGACATAGATGTCATTCCGTGATATTCACCACTTGCCCACGATGCTTGACACACATCGTCATGATGGGGACCACTAGTATACAACAGTATACTCACAGAAAATCCGGTTTTTGCTTCCCAGTCCATCTCCTCCAAAGGAGTAGTTGCAACACTTGTAACACGGATCGGGCAACCCACGGTCACCGATCCACACAAAGCACATCTCCGAGGATGTTTACACCGGTGTGTTCCAAGAAATCATATCTTGGTCCTGACACACCATCAAGACCCCAAATAGTCTCAAGTTCCACAGGGGACATGCAAGACAAACAATTGCATTCCTACACACGTGTCAACCATGATACCAAACAAACCCGAATCCCGGCCATTCCTCATTTATCCTTGGATCCAACAATCCGAAAACAGGAAAGCTATCGAATTATCCAACAAAAAATTACCATGGTTCCAAAACACGACGATCCCTCCTCAGGGGAAGTCAAACAACCCTCACGATCATTCATCAGAATGCATCGTGCCATCGAGATTACCCATCTCAAGGTTCCACAATCTCACACCGGAGATTCACCAAACCAAGCATACAAACTCGACGTTCAACAAGGAACAAAATAAAGTCGGCATTCGTATACACACACGGCATACATGCCCATACACCAACACAACATGCATACACAATGCAATGGACTCGGGTATCTCCAATCATACCCAAATCCCAAAACCACTGTCACACCTCGATTATTCTCACCCCACGGAGAATGATGGTTGACAAACCAAAACCAAAGGGTGTGATTTCAACATCAACACCACACGAACCAAAACAGCGAATCTCCTCAAAAGATTCAACCGGTAGGTATCATAATACCGCATTCCTCCCAAGGAATATATCATGAATCCATGATCCTCCAATCATCGAACCACCGTTCGGAAACCTGGATATATTTATGCCAAAATATTTCCCGGAACCCATAAATACACACCTGGTTAGAATGGTGTATCCAAGACACTATTACCAAATCGAAACCCGTATACACCATCGTATACTAATTCCAACAATGATCTGTACTAATACTATAGTACTTCACATCCTCGAGCATTACTTCGGAGTCGTCTCCTCGGACGTCTCACCGGAAGTATGAAGCCATCACATAGTCCAACACTAGTAGGGCTTACCCCGGTTGATTCACAATCAACCCTCAACCAATGCCAGTTGTCTTCATGACAGTGCAACCCAAATCTCTCCAAGAGATAGAAATCGGTATAGTAGTGTTACCCCACCAATATATCTCACAAATCATTGTGACTCCCATTGCATGCCCATGCAAGAGTGCTCAACCAGAGCTAACAACGATTTGTTGCTACTCACGTTGGTATTCCCAACCAAATTGAGCTATCCCGGTACAAATCACTCGAAACATTTGATGTATAAACGTCCCCGTGAGGTATTCCCTACCTCAAACACCATGCCACATAGAGACTACAAGAGTCTACCATAACCCTCATCGTATTACCATACGATTCACCCAGCTCGAGTCCAACGAGTGGCATAAAGGCTAACACAAGCATACCAAGCACTGCAACAATACCTGGCTAACGGTTCGTTGGCCCCATAGGCTCATACCATCCTATCAACGTGACACTCGTCCCATCCCGGTATACCATACCGTACAAACCATTAGAGTTGTGGGTCATCGCCCAACATATCTCTAAAACACCAAGCACAATGGACAACCCGGTGTCCTTGCTCAACTATGATGCAATCATAATCCGTTAAGACTTATTCCACACCCTCAGGGTGGGTGTGATCATGCCTACACCACATCACAACAACAAGCGAGTAGTTTCCTCAATGACTACTCTTACTACCAATCACTTGGCCTTAGCCAATCCAGCGAGTATACCCGGAGGGTATCATTACTCGAAAATATTTACCTGTATCACGTGATGCGGTACTCTCACCTGTACAGTGCATCAAATAATCCATCGAGCAATCTGCTCGGCGTAATGGTCTCGTCAACTAGTGACCCAGACACTACCATGTGCTAGCCAACGGTACCCAATTATGTAACCAAATACATATACATAAATGTATTAATCGTCAAAACGACGCTACACGTCTACATAGAACATCCACTATGTCATCGTCATCCCGTGAAGGTACCTGTCAACATATGACATTCGAAATAACATCGTCGACTCGTGACGGTATATGTCGATACACGACGTCCATAGTCTCATCGTCAAACACATGACAACATAAGTAATCAACGCATGATATCCACAATAATGCTAAATAAACAGTAATACGCCATACGTCATTGCTAACAATATAGCGGCATACCTGTCTCCATCGTCTAACAATGGTACGCAATCAGCACCAATCGCTCGTAGGTGGCGTAATCCAGCGTCATGTACATAGCGGCATAACCCGTCGCTATAGAATCAGTGGCATAATCCCTCGTCATAGAGTCAGCGGCATAAAACATCGCTATAGATATCTGGCGGCATGAACCATCGCCATAGATGTAGAGGAATGTACCATCGCTATGAACACCCGGCGGCATGAACCATCGCCAATAGAATAGCGGAATGAACCATCGCTATGAATACCCGGCGGCATGAACCATCGCCAATAGAATAGCGGAATGAACCATCGCTATGAATACCCGGCGGCATGAACCATCGCCAATAGAATAGCGGAATGAACCATCGCTATGAATACCCGACGGCATGAACCATCGCCAATAGAATAGCCGATCCCTAATCATTGTTACGGTAGTGTATTTTAATGCCCCTCGCTCCAATGCGACATGCGGCACTCCCACCCCTCGCTTTACATATAGACGACATAGAATAACCTCGCTTCAATGGACATGCGGCGCTCCCACCCCTCGCTTCACATTTTAGCGGCAAATATTCTTTTCTCGCCTCATATGATAACCACGCTTCAATGTGACATGCGGCGCTCCCACCCCTCGCTTCACATTTTAGCGGCACAAAACAAACGAATAGCGGCAAGCATTTAAAATCATCACTCATCCATAACGATGAGTCATGGGATATTCACCAAGTATTCCATCTATACCTGCAACACAAAGCATATTCCATATCCCAACATACATCATCATGAGTGTATTTTAATGCACCTCGCTCAAATGCGACATGCGGCACTCCCACCCCTCGCCTCAACATTTGGCGGTAGAGCATTAAAATCATCACTCCATTGTACACATGCAACCCCAATGCATAATCCATGATGTATATAAAACGCAAGTTACCGTTTCGTGTCTTTCAACCCTGGCCTCAGCCTTTCGCGTCATAGTGTCCCTACAGGAACAATCCCAAACCATGAGCATACGATAATCCATACTCACCACAATATGATTATAATGAGTAAATACATAAACTATGAGTACAAAGTACTTCCTGTATCCCAATGCATTTCAAAATGCTACATTTGGTTGTCCTTGTGTCACAACTCACAATCATAATCAACAGATTACATTATGATTCTATAGATGTCATGACATATAATTGTTTTACTATGATCACATATCACAAATGCACCTAAGCAAAATAGTTGTGTCACACAACACTAACTACTATCATGCATAAATATGTGCTACTCATCCCTATCAGCATGTTCCCGACCTCCAACAGTCCCGAAGAGCTAACCACTGCTCTGATACCACTAATGTAAGGACCCCCATTTCCTTAACCCATTATTAGTGTATTAACCCCCGTACTTAGTGCATACGATCATGTTATTAAAGGTGAAAGTGATTACATGCAACTCTAGCATGAATACCGTCTATAAAATTCCTTTACATTAATCGTATAATGTCTATACTTTCCCAACATATTCCATAAAACATATGATGCACCTTTAAACATACACTAACATGCTCTCAATTCATTTTGCAGTTCACAATTAATTGCTTACAACACAAATGAAGAGAGAAAGGCACTTGCCTTCTTTATACATTCCATATACACATAATACTGCTCACATGCGAGCATCAAATAAGTAGGCGTGTATCTAATGTATAAAGTATCATGCTCAATACCGTCGCTGGTACCTCGATCCTGGAAGCACCTCAAATCTACAGCTCAAGCTCAACTCCAAGCCATCGATGTACCTAATAACCTGTCCCAACAAAGACAGCCCCCACACGAGGTGAGCATACCAATAACCCAAATCCAACAGTCATAATAATAAAATTCATAATTTACAACAATGTAAATGCTTATGAAATACAAAATATACTCCCTGGATGGTATCATCCTCATCCGGGATTCTCTGTACTGTCCCTGTTCTCAAAACAACCGAAATCATCAAATTCCCAAATACCAGTTAATCATTACATTGATTAACGAATCCATATGATATATACCGATATCACAACCATAATATCAAATCATTAAGCAATGATCACGTTTATCCCATTTATCTCATTTATGGTTCCATAGTTCTATCTCATTGCTCGCTCTACAATAGCGGCATTTCATTCTCACGCATGCTCAACAGCAGTGGGGTCATAACTGATGTTCGCTCAAAGGTGACAACATCACAATCATTGCTCGCTCAAAAGCGGCACCATATAATTTCCAATGTATATATGTTCATTCATAGTAATTACCATAAACCATGCAATTCAATAGACAACTATTGTAATATAGCGTACCATGCACTCACAATTGCAATTACAATAAAGGGCCATGCTCATACGTCATACACACCTTAAGTCTCCGCAGCCCAAGCCAGACCTTGCTTGAATCCCATTCCTCAATAAGTATGTGCTAAAACACAAATAATTCACAATCAAACATAAGCATGCAACCACGTGCCCAAGCACGTTCATAGCTCCCAATCATATCGTCAATCCATGACGATTACCAAAATAAAAGCCCCCCAGCTAAGCATGCATAATACCCAAAATATACCGTGTAGCAAGTTTAAAAGATAACCAAGAATTCAACCGGGAATTCCATTTTATTAAACTTTGGCCTCAACCAATCTTTTTTAAAAGTATAGCATTCCCATTGGAATGTAGACATTGCCCCGGAAACGGCCCCTTTAAACATCGGTTCCAAAATCCTGACATTTTACAAAAATTTCAAAAAAACAAATTCCTTCGGGTGGCGATCGATCGCCACCTTTATAGCGATCGATCGCCACACTCCAGTGGCCAACCAGTGCCTTATCGTAATCGATCGCCAATCCTCGCGATCGATCGTCAACCCGCTCGCGATCGATCGCCAGCATTATTCATCGCCTTCAAAAATTGGACTGCTCGTCGCGATCGATCGCTACCCCTCGGCGATCGATCGCCACCTGCGATTTTCTGAAAAATTCGAGCTTTCATGGTGTTTTTGACACCCAAACTCAAAACCAACACCCCATACACCACCAACACCTCAAATACAACATTTAAACTCCATAAAAACACTTAAATCAACATTTTAGATTTTAACCCAAAACCCCCAAACACAAATCCAACCCAAAAGCTCAACCATAACACACCATATCACTATCAAATCGAAGACAATGACGAGGGGGAGAAACTTACCAACTTATCTTCGAGAAATCCGGCTCCTAGGACGAGTCTCCATCGATTTTGCCCATCAAAGGGGAAGGGGAAGGGTTTGGGGTGAGAGAGTGGCGTGAGGGAGAGGAGAGGAGAGGAATGGATTCCGAATGATGGAATCCCGAGTCCAACTGGTATATATAGCAAAAATGTCCCAAAATACCAATACCTCCACAAATACATCATGATTTATTAAAAATCATCTGTTTTCAAAAACTCTCTCTCCAACATCAAATCCCCATACATGCCCCAACATAAGTCACCCCGGAATCCAAGTCCCACTAAAAACCCAACTCATAGGTTTTCCACCAAAATGAGAATATAATCTCAACCTTTGGATCCAACGGTCCCAAATGCCCGATTTAACAACCTCGGGAGACCCAACACCGCAATTAATTCCTAATTGCCACAATTAAAAATCCATCAAGGAGTAATACCACACCGGGTTTAACACCACTAATCCCCGGACATCACATTGCCTATCTTGGGCCGCTTTCATCTTCTGACGTATCAACTTGACCTTCTCTTCCATACCTCTGATCATATCTGGTCCTCCGACTGCTTTACTAGTCAAGTCCTGCCAATACAGCGGTGACCTATAGCGTCGTCCGTAAAGAGCTTCAAAAGGGGCCATTTGAATGCTCGCCTGATAGCTGTTATTATAGGAGAACTCCACCAGTGCCACTAAATCCTGCCATGGAGTATCAAACTCCAATACACATGCCCTCAACATATCTTCGAGCATCTGGATAGTACGCTCCGTCTGGCCGTCTGTCTGAGGGTGATAAGCTGTACTCAGTCTCACTTCCGTACCTAAAGCTGTCTGAAGACCATCATAGAAATGGGATGTAAACCGTGGGTCCCTGTCAGACACAATCTAGACTGGTATCCCGTGTAACCTCACCACATCCCTTATATATAATTGGGCCATCTTTAGGTATGTGAAGGACATACAGTAAGGGATGAAGTGGGCCACCTTCGTCAGCCTATCCACGATCACCCAGATCGCATCAAATCCTGAGGCCGTCCTTGGCAAATGGGTCACGACGTCCATAGATATGTGCTCCCACTTCCATTCATGTACCTCTAAACTCTTCAGCTCGCCACCAGGCCTCTGCCTCTCTGCCTTTACTTGCTGGAAGATCAAACATTTTTTAACAAAAGCGATCACATCACGCTTCATCCATATCCACCAGAACTGACCACATAGGTCCCTATACATTTTTCTTCCTCCTGGGTGGATACTAAATCGGCTACTATGAGCTCGCTCCAAGATTCCTCTACGCAACTCCGGCGTACTCGGAACTACCTAGCGGTTGCCGAGCCTCAAGGAATCATCCTCAGCCACTCTGAACTTTGATGGCTGTCCCTGAAGCACTATCGATGACCATCTCTGACCTCGTAATCCGACCTCTGGGTTTTCCTGATAGCCTCAAATATGTCTGGCTCAGCCAATAAGGTCGACACTCACACCGGCGACGTGTCCACATCGAAATCATAGCCCTAATGGCAATAAGAGGTCATCATAGCTGATAAACTCATGGCATCCTCAGCAGTACTCTTCACCTTCCGACTTAAGGCTTCTGCTATCAAGTTTGCTTTACCAGAATGGTACTCAATTCACAATCATAATCCTTGAGTAAATCCATCCATCTTCTTTGTCGCATATTCAATTCAGCCTATGTGAACAAAAACTTCAGGCTCTTATGGCCTGAATAGATGGTAAACGTCGTACCATAAAGGTAATGCCTCCAAATCTTCAAGGCAAATATAATGGCTGCCAGCTCTAAATCATGGACTGGATACCTAGCCTCATGTGGCTTCAGGTGCCTCGATGCATAAGCCACCACATGCTTATCTTGCATCAACACACAGCCCAAACCCTGCAGTGATGCATCTGTGTACAAGGCAAACCTCTTATTCTCAGAAGGAATCACCAATACAGGTGCCGTAGTCAAACTGTAATGCCTCGATTTGTTTTATACTCGTGTGATATGATTATGGTGTAATTATATCAAATGGCGGTATGATAATGGGGGTTTGGGTGGAACCAAGAATGAAATAATACATGCATGAAGAAATGATATATGGCAAGGAATGAAACATGGTGTGCAATGATTTGAATTTAATTAAGACATATCAAGCAACATAAACTAGTAGGCATTTGAATATGCATGTGAATTTAATTTGAGTTGGAGTTGCATTTGAATTTGGAGTTCATCTTCATGTACATGTCACTTAACATGTCATTAGCTCCAAATGCATTATATCAAGTGACTTAGGGAGGGGATTCACATAGTTTCTCATGTTTCACCTATAAAATCCTACACAAGCTCCTCTCCAACTCTTTGAAGTTCCTCTTGGTTTGAGCTTGGAATTCACTTGAGAATTGAGCTAGGAAGTTAAGTGAAGTGCATTTGTACAATCTTGGTAAGGAATTTATGGTTTTTAAATTGAATTGTGTAGTTGGTGATGAAGTATGTGCATTGGCATATCAAGTATTCATGTGTAAAATCAAAACTTGTTTCTAGGCCAATAATTTGATGCTATAATGTTAGAAACATGTTTATATGATCCTAGGGATTTCATGAAATGTGGTTAAATGATAGGAAATGAATTGTGCAAGAAATACCATGAAGATATGCTTGAAAATCGCCATGAATTTTCTGAAAACAGAGGAGCCGATCGATCGCGACGTGTGAGGCAATCGATCGCCTGTGGCTAAACATGAGAGTGGCGGTGCAATGAGCGATCAATCGCTTCATGTGGCAATCGATCGCCTCGAGGCAGTATGTTTTTCAAAGGGGAGGCGACCGATCGCGTGAAATTAAGAGATCGATCGCCTAGGATCAAAGCTTTAGGCGATCGATCACCTCAAAACATGAGATCGATCGCCATAGTCAGATTTTTAGAATGTTAGAATTTTTGTCACAATTGTTTATGAAGCCTCTTATAACATGGTTTATTGGTGATATTATTGTAGCATCATCACAGGGGACAGGACAACGAGGCAATTAGCCAGTGACGACTGATTTATCTCATTTGTGTCGCTTTACAGGTACGTGTTGACGTACGGAGTATAGATATTGTGTGATGATGTTATGAGATTGATATCATATGAATTGTGTTGTATTGGTATCATATGATTGGTAGTATCATATGCATGTACATTCATGGATATCATGTGTTTGAGATGGATGAGATATATGTTTTAGCATTAGAGATATACGCCTGGTTTGGGTATATGCTCGGGTATGCTACATATACTCGGTATGAGAGATATACGCCAGTTTTTTGGTATATGCTCTGGCTATTATCATGTGAGGATGGTACTATGATATGTGTTGCTAATATGAAGATGTGAGGCGGTTCCACTGACATATTGAGCGGAAATAGCCATATCATATTAGTCTTGTGATAATAGGATGTGTGATGAGACATGTCATGACATAGTTGCATTGGTTGATGCATGAGACAGAGCATTCACATTGGATATGATTATTATTGCTTTATCATTGATATTGTGTTTTGATATCGCACTAAGATAGTTGTTTATCTATACTCATGTTGTGTGAATGTTTCTGTAGGGACTCATAGACGTGGGAGGACGGGATGTGAGTCATTTTCCGCTGCGAACTGAACCACTGCCTAGGAGTTGTTTTTATTTAAGTTGTTTGACTTCCATATGATGTATATTTGATAGGTTTTTATTTTTATAAAGTTGTAACAACTTACTTAGTAAGAAACTTCTAATCAGTGCATGTTTTTACTTAATTCAGACTCACGTATGTATGATTAATTGATACATAATGGATTAAGTAACGAGGACCCCACATTAGTGGTATCAGAGCAGTGGTTCGAGAACGGGGTGAATATTGGTAGAGGAAGTGTCTTAGGGAGTTACCTAAACACTTGAAAACATGTTGAGATGGAAATATCATGTTAGGATTTGTAATATGATGTTCTTCTACCATGTTTTATAATTGTGAATGTTATTGTTAACCTTTGATATACAGTTATGACAGACAGAGGGTATCATGTGGATGTTGGGGATGCCATGAGTGGCAATGCTAGTGTGAGGATGGCGCCTGTGCAACCACCACCGATTGAGCAAGGGCCAGTGGAACAGGTACTGTTACCTGGTGAGTTAACATTGACGCAATTTCTGAGTTATCAACCACCCAGGTTTGAGGGTACTGAATCAGGGGAACTGGCAGAGGAGTGGCTGGAACGTGTTGAACAGATATTTGTGTCAGCACCGTGTGCCAAGACTGCTTGGTTACGCTTAGCTGAATTTCAGTTGGCTAAGAAAGCCATGATGTGGTGGAAATCCACTTTGATTGAGCTGAGGGCTCAAGGACAGACAATTACCTGGGATGTGTTTAGAACGAAGTTTCTTGATCATTATTTCTCTGTTGCTGCAAGGCAGAGGAAAGAGGATGAATTTACAAACTTGAGACAGGGATCAATGACAGTATCTGACTATGCTGTGCAATATGCTTCATTGCTCCGGTATGTGCCACATATTGCTGTAAACACAAAAGCAAAGATCAGACAGTTTGTGAAAGGTTTGAGGCCTGAATTATTTGACAGGGTAATGTCCAATAACCCTACATCATATGAAGAAGCATTGACTAGAGCCGAGATGGCTGAGATTGCAGTAGGGGTGTACAAAGATGTTGGACAATCCCAACCACCTACATCTGAAAGTATGAGACCTAGAGGAGAACCATTTAAATCACCACGAGGTGGTGCATCTTCATCTAGGTTTAGTGGGAAACGTTTTGGACCACGGAAAGGTGATTACCAAAGAGCTAAGGGACAGTTCCAAGGTAGTAGTAGTGGCAGTGGTGTACAATGCTTTAAATGTGGCGGACCACATTTGAAACGAGATTGTCCTCAATTGAATCCAGTAGTTTGTTTCCGTTGTGGGAGACCAGGACATGTGATCCGTGATTGTCCTCAAGTGGGTGGACAACAGAGGAGAGGACCAATGTCAGAGAATACAGTGCAGCAGAGACCACAGGGTGTACCACAATCTGGTGGAGGACAGAGGGCAGGACCACCTCAGGCTCATGTATATGCACTGAACAGGGAGGAAGCAGAGGCAGCTCCTGATGATGTGATAGCTGGTAAGTGTACTTTATTTACTTATCCAGCCTTACTTTTGATTGATACTGGTGCATCACATTCCTTTGTTGCACAAAATTTTGTTGATCGGTATCATATATGCTCGTCTCCACTGTTGTTGCCTCTTTATGTCTCGACACCCATGGGAACTACTGTGATGGCTTGTCAGAGGGTGTCTGATTGTGATATTCAGTTTGAGACTGAGTATGGACTACAAACTGATTTGATCATGTTAGACATGACAGATTTTGATTGCATTCTTGGAATCTATGTGTTGAGTAAATATCAGTCTGTTGTGGATTGTTGTCAGAAGATAGTGAGATTTCAGTCTGATATGGGAAAGCAATTGTTCTTCTATGGCCAGGGATCGAGGGCAAGGATTCCTTTGATATCAGCAATCCGAATGTCGCGTTTGTTAGAACATGGACATGCGGGTTATTTGATTTATGCCCTTGATGTAACTGAACAGAAAATAGAAAGGAAAGTGGAGGAGATACCAGTGGTTGCAGAATATGCGGATGTGTTTCCGGATGAGATACCTGGATTCCCACCGAGTCGAGAAGTGGAATTTGGTATTGATTTGATACCTGGTACTTCTGCAATTTCACGAGCTCCTTATCGGATGGCACCTTCGGAATTAAAAGAATTGAAAACTCAATTGCAAGACTTATTGGACAAGGGGGTACATACGTCCTAGTGTATCGCCTTGGGTGCTCCGATATTATTTGTTAAGAAGAAGGATGGGACAATGCGATTGTGTATTGACTATCGACAATTGAACAAGGTAACCATAAAGAATAAATATCATCTTCCTCGTATTGAAGATTTATTTGATCAGTTGCAAGGATAAAAAATCTATTCTAAGATTGATTTGAGGTCTGGTTATCATCAAATACGTGTGAGAGATGGTGATGTACAGAAGACAGCATTCAGAACTCGCTATGGGCATTATGAGTTTCTAGTAATGCCATTTGGAGTAACAAATGCTCCAGCTATCTTTATGAGTTTAATGAATCGGGTTTTCCAGGAATACCTTGATCGATTTGTCATTGTCTTTATCGATGATATACTGATCTATTCGCAGAGTGATGCAGAACATGTTCAACATTTGCATATGGTATTGCAATTGTTGAGGACACATAAGTTGTATGCCAAACTCAGTAAGTGTGAGTTTTGGTTGACTAGTGTCGGCTTTTTGGGGCATGTAATCTCGAAAGAGGGTATATCAGTTGATCCGAAAAAGATCGAAGCAGTGTTGAATTGGTCAGCACCTACTTCTGTGCCAGAAATTCGTAGTTTCTTGGGTTTGGCTGGATATTATAGACGGTTTGTTGAAGGATTTTCGGCGATTGCCAAACCATTGACACATTTGACACAGAAGGGAGTCTCATTTCAATGGTCAGAGGCTTGTGAGCGTAGTTTTCAGGAATTGAAACATCGATTGACTACAGCTCCAGTCTTGATCATTCCATCGGAACATGACATGTTTGCCTTATATACTGATGCATCATTACTAGGTTTGGGTTGTGTATTGATGCAGGATAAACATGTAGTGGCTTATGCATCACGACAATTGAAACCGCATGAAATGCGATATCCAGTGCATGATCTGGAATTGGCTGCCATTGTCTTTGCCTTGAAGATATGGCGACATTATTTATATGGTACGTCGTTTACCATATACACAGATCATAAAAGCTTAAAGTTTTTATTCACTCAAGCAGAATTGAATATGAGGCAAAGAAGATGGATGGATCTGTTGAAAGATTATGATTGTGAGATTGAATATCATCCAGGAAAAGCTAATCTTACATCAGATGCCTTGAGTCGAAAAGTACATCATACAACTGATGAGATGATTCATTTATCTGCCTTGATGACTTCTTGTTGTACTTTAGGTTATGAGTTTGATGTGGAAACAGTGCCGGTACAGGTATCAACATTATTGATTGAACCTGACATTTTTGAGAAAATCAGGACAACACAAATGACTGATGATGAGGTACAACATTGGAAAGAAATGATAAGTCAAGGACAAACATTGCAGTTTGGACTTGCAAGTGATGGAATTCTGAAATACAGGAGCTGTTGGGTAGTACCTGCTTCATTGGGACTACGCCAAGAACTACTACAACGTGCTCATTGTAGTAGATAGGAAATGTGGTTAAATGATAGGAAATGAATTGTGCAAGAAATACCATGAAGATATGCTTGAAAATCGCCATGAATTTTCTGAAAACAGAGGAGGCGATCGATCGCGACGTGTGAGGCAATCGATCGCCTGTGGCTAAACATGAGAGTGGCGGTGCATTGAGCGATCGATCGCTTCATGTGGTGTAAGGACCCCCCGTGCCCTTAACCCTTTATTAGTGTAATAAACCATATCATTAGTGCATATAATCATACTATCAAGGAAAAAAACCATATGCAAGTGTAACACCATATGTTATCCAGAAATTTCTTGCATTTAAACCACATAATATTCAAATTCCCCAACCATGATTATCCATATAGCATGCACCCTCATAATACACTAACACACTCTTAGTTCATTTAGCAATTCTATATCTAATTGCGTGCAAACCCTAAATGAACAGAGAAGAGCCGTAGCCCGTTTATACATTCCATATACACGTAATATGTACTCACATAAGAGTACCCAATGAATGAGCGTGTATCTAATGTATAAAACACTCTGCTGGATACCGTTACTGGTGTTTCGATCCTGGAAGCACCTCTCAAGCTCAACTCGATCTCGACTCTGGATCTGAGCGCCTGTCCATCCAGCTCTGGTACCTCAATCCTGGAAGTACTTCAATCAACAGCCCGAGCTCAACTCCAAAGCTGTTGCTACACCTGTACCACCTGCCCCAACAGAGACAGCCCCCACACGGGGTTAGCATACCAATATCCCAATCCAATAACTACAACAATACAATTCATAATTTACAACAATGTAAATGTTATGAAATACAAAATATACTCCCTGGATGGTATCATCCTCATCCGGGGTTTCCTGTACTGTCCCTGTTCTCAAAACACTGAAACCATCAAATTCCCAAATGCCAGTTAATCATTACATTGATTAACAATTCTATGAGCCCTATACCAATGTCATAAACAATAACATCAAATCATTAAACAATGATTATAGACAATCCATGTTTCTCACTTATGGTTTCATAGCTCTATTTCATTGCTCGCTCTACAATAGCGGCATTCCATTTCCACGCATGCTCGATGGCAGCGGCGTCATAATCGATGTTCGCTCACAGGCGACAACATCCCAAT
This sequence comes from Haberlea rhodopensis, assembly GCA_907163345.1. Classification (NCBI taxonomy): domain Eukaryota; kingdom Viridiplantae; phylum Streptophyta; class Magnoliopsida; order Lamiales; family Gesneriaceae; genus Haberlea; species Haberlea rhodopensis. The sequence continues at coordinate 147,605 of CAJQUN010000142.1, read as the reverse complement.
CATTACTCGCTCAAAAGCGGCACCATGCAATTCTCAATGCATATATAGATATTTGAAGCAAGTACAATAAACCATGCATTTCAATCTCCGTTTATTGCTAATACCATGTGTCATGCATTTCCACACACATTCATTGCAATACAGTGTACCAAGCACTCAACAATTGCAATTATATTAAAGGGCTATGCTCGTACGTCATACGTACCTTATCATTCCGTAGCTTGAGTCCAAACTTTGCTTGAGTTCCTTACCTCGAGAGATATGTGCAGCTTTTCTTCAAGAGATCCAGCCCCTAAATCGTGTTCCCAACGATTTTGTTGAAGGGGAAAGAGGGGAAGGGTTTTGGGGTGAAGGTGGCGTGAGAGAGGGGGGAGGAGAGGAGAGAAATGGATTCCCAATGACTGAATCCCTAGTCCAACTGGTATATATAGCAAAAATGCTCCAAAATACCAACACATCCACAAATACATCATGATTCATTAAAAATCATCTGTTTTCAAAAACTCTCTCTCCAACATCAAATCCCCAGACTGGCCCCAACATAAGGCACCCCGGACACCAAGTCCCACCAAAAACCCAACTCATAGGTTTTTCACCAAAATGAGAATACAATCTCATCCTTTGGATCCAACGATCCCAAATACCACACCGGGATTAACACCATAAATCCCCGGACATCACAATTATCCCCCACTAATAAAATTTCGTCCTCGAAATTTGCACCGGCATACTCTGCGCAACACCAGGACTACACAAACAAGGTAAAGCCACAATCCCGATTCTGGACCACATTAGAATCGAATCATCAACTGCGAGAACACTGATCTCGCACCAAGCTCTACAATAGAGCAAATACCAAAACCAATATAACCCGAAAGATAATAACATACCTCGATGTGAATCGTCCCGGAAGTCAGTCCATCATGACTGCAAATCAATCAAAAACCCTTTGGTTCTAACATAGATATCTCTCCATGATATCCACCAATCATCCACGATGCTTAACACACATCGTTATGATGTGGACCATTAGTATACAACAGTATACTCGCAGAAAATCCGGTTTCCGCTTCCCGGTCCATCTCCTCCAAAGGAGTAGTTGCACCACTTGCAATCTGGATCGGGTAACCCATGGTCACTAATCCACACAAAACACATCACTACAGATGTCTATAACCATGTGTTCCAAGAAATCCAATCTTGGTCCAAAACACACTATTGAGACTCTACAAGGTCTCAAGTTCCACAGGGGACATGCAAGACAAACAATTGCATTCCCAAACACGTGTCGACCGTGACACTAAACAAATCCAAATCCTGGCCATCCCTCAATTATCCTGGGATTCAACAATCCTAAAATAGGAAGGCTATCGAATTATCCAACAAGAACTACCATGGTTCCCAAAACACGACAATCCCTCCTCAGGGGAAGTCAAACGGACCTCACGATTATTCTTCAGAATACATCGTGCTATCGAGATTACCAATCTCAAATTGCCACAATCTCCCACCGGAGATTCATCAAGCCAAGCACACTAATCCGACGTTCAACAAGGAATGAAATAAAGTTGGCATTCGTGTACACACACGGGTATACATGCCTAAGCACCAACACAACAGGCACACTCAAAGCAATAGACTCGGGTATCTCCAAGCATACCCAAGGTCCCAAAAACTGTTGTCAAACCTTGATCATTCTCACTCCACGGAGAATAGTGGTCGACAGACCAAAGCCAAAGGGTGTGATTTCAACATCAACACCACACAACCAAAGCAATGAATCTCCCAAAAGATTCAACCGGCAGGTATATCAACACTGCCTTTCTCACAAGGATAGTGTCATGAATCCATGACCCTCCAACCTCGAACCACCGTCCGGAAAAAAAAACTGGATATACATACCAACATATATCTCGGAACCAAAACATGCAATTGGTTCAGCATAGTGCATCGAAGCCACTATCATCAAATCAAAAATCGCATACGCCATGTATACTCAAACAACGATGCCCTGTACCATTGTCATAGTACTCCACACTCGAGCATCACCCCAGAGACGTCTCCTCGAACGTCTCACTGGAAGTACGAAGCCATTACCTAGTCCAACACTAGTAGGGCTTACCCTGGTTGATTCACGATCAACCCTCCACCAAAACTAGCTGCCTCCATGACAGTACAACCCAAATCTCTCCAAGAGATAAAGTCAAAATAGTAGTGTCACTCCACTAACTATACCACACAATTCCAATTGTGACTTCCGTCGCATACCATATGCAAAGATGCTCAACCAGAGCTAACAACGACTTGTCAACGCTCACGTTGGTATTTCCAACAAAATTGAGTCGTCCCAAAACAAGCCTCTTAAAACATTTGACGTATAAACGTCTCCGTGAGGTATTCTCTGCCTCAATTATCATGCCACAAAGAGACTACAAGAGTCTACTAAAAGTCCTCATCGTATCATCATACGATTCATTGAACTCGAATCCAACGAGCAGTATAACGGCAATCAAAAGCACGCTATAACATTGCCACGATATCTGGCTAACAAGCGCTGCCTCCAAAGGCTCATATCAAGCCTACCAACGTCTCATACGTTCCACCCGGTATACCATACCGTAACACCCATTTAGAGTAGTGGGTCATCACCCAAAATCTCTCTAAAACCAAAGCATAATGGACATCCCGGTGTCCTTGCTCAACCACGAAGCAATCCTAATCCATTAGGACTTATCCCACACCCTCAGGGTGGGTGTGACCACGCCTACCGCAGATCACAACAACAAGCGAGTAGTTTCCTCAATGACTACTCTTACCACCAATTACTTGGCCTAAGCCAACCAGCGAGTATACCCAAGGGTATCATTACTCGAACAATATATACACCAAAAATGTGCTGCGGTACTATCCCTGTACGGTGCACCCAATAATTCTTCGAGCAACCTGCTCGGCATAAAGGTTTCGTCAACTAGTGACCCAGACATTACCATGTGCTCACCAAGAACACTCAAGCTATACATCTCAATACATATTCATAAATGTATTAATCATCAAAACGACGCTACACGTCTACATAGAACATCAACTATGTCATCGTCATCCCGTGACGACATATGTCAACATATGACATCCAATTAACATCGTCAAATGTATGACGGTACATGTCAATACACGACATCCACAATCTCATCGTCAAACACATGGCATAAATAGCAACACGTAGTAACCACAATAATGCTAACACAAGTAATATGCCATACCTCATCGCTATCAAGATAGCGGAATACCTGTATCCATCGTCCACCAACGGTACACAAGCAGCACCCTTCGTTCGTAGGAGACATAATCCAGCGCTACGCACATGCGGTATAATCCATCGCTATAGAATCAGCGGCATGATCTCTCGTCATAGAGTCAGCGGCATAAGACATCGCTATAGATATCCGGCGGTATAAACCATCGCCATAGGTGTAGCGGAATGACCCGTCGCTATGTAACCGGTAGCACGAATCATCGTCAATAGAATACCCGGCGGCATGAACCATCGCCAATAGAATAGCGGAATGAGGCATCGCTATCAATATATCCGGCGGCAAGAACCATCGCCAATCAATATAGCGGAATGAACCATCGCTATCAATATATCTGGCGGCAAGAACCATCGCAATCAATATAGCGGAATGAACCATCGCTATCAATATATCTGGCGGCATGAACCATCGCCAATCAATATAGCGGAATGAACCATCGCTATCAATATATCTGGCGGCATGAACCAGCGCCAATCAATATAGCGGAATGAACCATCGCAATCAATATATCTGGCGGCATGAACCATAACCAAAGAATAGCCGATCCCTAGTCATTGTCACGGTAGTGTATTTTAATGCCCCTCGCTCAAATAAAACATGCGGTACTCCCACCCCTCGCTTTTCATATAGGCGGCATAGAATAACCTCGCTTAAATGGACATGCGGCGCTCCCACCCCTCGCTTCACATTTTAGCGGCAAATATTCTTTCCTCGCCTCATATGATAACCACACTTGAATGTGACATGCGGCGCTCCCACCCCTCGCTTCACATTTTAGCGGCACAAAACAATAAATAGCGGCAAGCATTTAAAATCATCACTCATCCATAACAATGACTCATGGGATATTCACCAAGTATTTCATCCATACCTGCATCACAAAGCATAATCCATATTCCAACATACATCATCATGAGTGTATTTTAATGCACCTCGCTCAAATGCGACATGCGGTACTCCCACCCCTCGCTTCAACATTTGGCGGCAAAGCATTAAAATCATCACTACATGTACACATGCAAACACAATGCATAATTCCATGATGTATATAAAATGCAGGTTACCGTTTTGTGTCTTTCAACCATGGCCTTAGCCTTTCGCGTCATAGTGTTCCTACAGGAACAATCACAAACCATGAGCATACGATAATCCATATTCCCCACAATATGATTATAATGAGTAAATGCATAAACTACGAGTACAAAGTACTTCCCGTATCCCAATGCATTTCAAAATGCTCCATTTGGTCGTCCCTGTGTCACAACTCACAATCATAAGCAACAGGTTATATTATGATTCTATAGATGTCATGACATACAATTGTTTCACTATGATCACATATCACAAATGCACATAAGCAAAGTAGTTGTGCCACACAACACTAACTACTATCATGCATAAATATGTGCTACCCATCCTTATCAGCATGTTCCAGGCCTTCAACAGCCCCAAAGAGCTAACCACTGCTCTGATACCACTAATGTCAGGACCCCCCGTGCCCTTAACCCGTTATTAGTGTATTAAGCCATATCATTAGTGCATATAATCATACTATCAGGGAAAAAAAAACCATATGCAAGTGTAACACCATATGTTATCCAGAAATTTCTTGCATTTAAACCACATAATATTCAAATTCCCCAACCATGATTATCCATATAGCATGCACCCTCATAATACACTAACACACTCTTAGTTCATTTAGCAATTCTATATCTAATTGCGTGCAAACCATAAATGAACAGAGAAGAGCCGTAGCCCGTTTATACATTCCCTATACACGTAATATGTACTCACATAAGAGTACCCAATGAATGAGCGTGTATCTAATGTATAAAACACTCTGGTGGATACCGTTACTGGTGTTTCGATCCTGGAAGCACCTCTCAAGCGCAACTCGATCTCGACTCCGGATCTGAGCGCCTGTCCATCCAGCTCTGGTACCTCAATCCTGGAAGTACTTCAATCAACAGCCCGAGCTCAACTCCAAAGCTGCTGCTACACCTGTACCACCTGCCCCAACAGAGACAGCCCCCACACGGGGTGAGCATACCAATATCCCAATCCAATAACTACAACAATACAATTCATAATTTACAACAATGTAAATGTTATGAAATACAAAATATACTCCCTGGATGGCATCATCCTCATCCGGGGTTTCCTGTACTGTCTCTGTTGTGAGACCCCCGTTATCACATCAAGTCACTAAGGTGCAATTTAGAGAGCTAAACATTCATGTGAATATATCAGAGTAACGTATCGTGTTGATTAACCTGAGCTTTAGAGATTACAGTACCAAAATGTTTCAAAAAGGAATAACACAATTCCTACAAAGGCACTACATTATAGTCTTACTCTACCCAGTAGAAGCTATACAAAATTTCTCTAATCATGCTAATCCTGTAGCACTCCTTACAGCTCAGCAAATCAACCCCGACCCTGGTTCTCGTCAACAAAAGCACCTACAAAGACAACCCCCAACACGTGAGCATAAAACAATTCATATTCAACATAATATGAAAGTAAGGCATAAATGCGCAATCCTAAATACAAGCACTTCCTGTATTTCCTGCATTTATAACGCCCAATGGTTGTCCCTGTACCATAGTTCATAATAAAACACATTATATGAATGTATGGCTTTACAAATGAATGTCATGACATTTCCTCTTTTTCTTGAGTCAGTCATCATCAGTTATTTTAATGCTTTCTTAATCTCAAACAAGCGGTATCGCATACACGCTTCATCATACTAGCGGTATCTCTTCCTCGCTTAGTATGGTATACCTCGCCTCCATGTGCCAGCGAGCCTCCCCCCACCCGCTCCACCTCGCCTCCATGTGCCAGCGAGCCTCCCCCCACCCGCTCCACATGCGCAGCGGTAAAGCATAAGCATTAAAACCTTAACTGTGATCGCCCTGACTCGTGGAATACACCACTTTATCCCACATCACAATATGCAACAACAATGCATAATATGCAACACAATGCATAATAACATGTATCATAATCTTAATGCATCACATTGCATTCATCATGCGTCACACAGACAAACATAAGTACATGTTACCGTTGGGATGCCCGTACGTCGCTTACGTACCTTTCCAAAATGTGGTGTGTTGCAGGACTCTATCCCCTGCGCTGTGTAGCTACATGTGAAGGCTCTACACCAGTGTACAACACAATATTAGATGTCTCATTACAATCCAATATCAAAACTTTAACAAAATATAACAAATTATATTTTTCAATATTCTGGGTCTCTCGATCGATCGGCCCCTCTTCCCGATCGATCGAGAAGACGCCTAAAATCAAAACCAAGGTTCTGCCCCGCTCGATCGATCGAGATGAAATATCGATCGATCGAGATGCTCTGTTCGAGAAATGCCAACCCAGAATTCTCGAACACCTAAAAACACACCCTTAAATCCAACATGTAAGACATACAACATGCCCAAATAAACATGCTATTAGTTACAACACACTACCCTGAGTGTATTCATACCAAAATTACATCCCAAACATAAGCCCATATGCATAAACGACGACCATTTACACAAGTACTCGATCATCTTTTCGGAAACAGGGCAACACATTTTATTTCCAGATTTCCTGAGTACTTCATTTCATGCTATAACAACTATCACATATAACATAAAGCATGCTCGAACAAACATGCCAAGGGCTTTACAAAACTACCATGCATAAACTCAAATCGAAGGTTCACCACAAACCCTTCTAACATGCATGATACCACCTCCTCAAAATCACTCCCTAACCATATTTTCCCAGAAAAACAGGGCATACACCTACCCAGATTTCCGAACACCCTTCTTTACATGCTTATTTCCTCAACATAAAACATGCAACATGCTCAAGGAAAAATACAGAGAGCCTCACAATAACACCATAAAAGCATTTAAATCAAAGGTTTCAAGAAACCTAAGCTAACATGCCGTTTTCTCGCCACCTAAAAACATGTACTCAAACAAGTTTAAAACAAAAACAGAGCATGGTTTCTCACCCTACTTTGCTCCAATTTTTGAAGGCTTTCCAGGCGATGAAAAGGGACAAGCTCCTCAGATTATTGCTTAGCAAGTGCTGGTGAGGAATTGGGAGAGAAAGGTCGAGATTTGGGATGGCTGAGAGTGGTCAAATGATTGAGCCAAGTGGGATGGGAAGTCAGCCTGGGCACAGTGTGATTGGCATGGGTTGGGGGGGTGGTGGTTGGGTGTTGGGTGGTATGATGTGTTATGTTTTGGTCCCGGTATTTAGCACGATGTATAAAAATATCCTCACAAGATATTTATAGTATTTTCTCAATAAAATACTTCAATTCCCGTTAACATGCTTTACCCAAAACAACCAACACACACCCCAAATAAACAAGCCACGACCCCCAAAATCTCAACATATATCACATGCACCCTGAAATGAGACTCCCCAATAATATTAATCCAAACCCATGAATTAACACCCAAATCATCATAATTTAACTCAAATGATTAACATCACAATAATCATTTCGGGGATATCACAATACTCCCCTACTTATAGGATTTCGTCCTCGAAATCAAACATGCTTACCAACATGAAGTAACCAATACATAAAAGCATACCAGAAAACAGCTCTGGATAGTGCTGCACCATGTGTCGCTCTGTCTCCCACGTGGCCTCCTCGACACCCCTACGATCCCACTGAACCTTGATCATAGGAATAACCTTGTTCCGAAGTCTGCGGTCTGCCCTATCCAAAATCCTGATAGGCCGCTCAACATAAGAAACATCGGACTCAATGTGATGACCAGGGATTATAGGTGTTAATCCCGGAGTGTTAATAACCCGTAAAGTTGTTTTACGTGGCAATTGGAGTTTAATCAAGGTGTTGAGCCTTCTGGGCTCGTCTAATTGAGTAGTTGGGATCGTTGGATCCCGAGGTTGAGATCGTATTCTCATTCCGGTGAAAACCTGTGAGTTGGGTTTTTTAGTGTGACTCGGAATCTCGGGTGCTTGGTGTTGGCACCGGTAGGGGGTTTTTGAGTTAGAGAGAGAGTTTTCGAAAACAGATGATTTTTAATGAATCATGATGTAGTTGTGGGGATATTAGTATTTCGGGGTATTTTTGCTATAAATACCAGTTAAACCCGAGATTTTAATTATCGGAACCATTTTTCCCCCACCTTCCCTCTCTCCTTGCGCGCGCTGCCTCCCGCTTTTCCCAGACCCACGCAGCTTCAAACGCCGCGCCCGCCGCCGTCCGGCCGCCGTTCGGCGCGTGCCACCCGCCGTTGGAATCGTCTCTTCCAGGCGCTTCTGTACATACCAACAATTTGAAGTTTCGTTGAGAATCGAGCTCGGATTTCTGCAGAAAACGCTAGGGTTCGAAACTGGAATTTCTTCGATTTGGGGCTCGATTTTTGGTACGATTTTGGGGCTTTCTTTCAGGTGTTTTTGGGGCGTTTTGGTGCTTGGTTTGGGTCGATTATTTCAGATTTTTGTGGTTCGAAATATTGGTTGCATTTGGTTCGATTTTCAGTTCGATTTTCGTGGGTTTAGGTTCGAAAATTGTGATTTTTGGGCAGAGGTGTGGTGAATCTTGTTAGTGATTGATTATTACATGTTCTAGTTGTATAAAGTTGATTATTGTGTTCGAATTTTAGGGGTTTGAATTCGAAAATTTGGGGCTTTGGCATGTGGGGCGATTATTCTTGTTGTTGATTGAGTAATTCATATTTTAGATGAATTATGGTGTTTAATTGAGTTCGATTCGTGTTGTGAAGGTTCGAGAATTTGTGGGGTATTCTTGAGCGATTTTCGATATTGGTTTATTGTCTTGTGTTGACAATATTTTTGAGGGTTATGGGTGTGCTTGAGCATGGGTTGCATGTTCGTAATTAATTGTGAATTAATTTATCATGTTAGCACATCGTTCCTCGGAGCATGGAACTCGAGCGAGGTTTGGCTCGGACTTCGGAGATTAAGGTACGTGCGACGTACGAGCATTACTTTGTGTGATAGCAATTGTGAAATGAATAATGTGTTGTAATTGCATTAGATGGTTGTGGGTATGGCTATATATACATATATGTGTTGATATGACTATGGATCGACCTAGTCTTGATATCACTGCCACAAGTGTGCGTAACACTAGAGTAGTATGACCTTATAAGAGGTATGGGGTACTGGGTTTATGTGACTATTGAAAGACATGTGAGATGTCTAAGTATAAATGAGAACTTGTAAAATAAAGGGTAGGGCATTTGAGATGCCTGAGAATGATCGTGGGATCATATATTCGTTGAAAGACACGTGAGATGTCTAAGTGAAATAGAGAATTTGTAAAATAAATGCTAGGCATTTGAGCTATCTGTGATTGGTAGCAAAGTTGAAAATCAGTATTAGATATCGAGATATCTATGTTTGCATGTATAATGAATTTGGAATCATTAATTATGGATACTTGAGAATCAGGCATGCTATGAGTTAAATCAATGTGTTGATTTACTGATTTATGAGATTTGATGAGTTTGATGATTGTGAGAACAGGGACAGTACACGGAATCCCGGATGAGGATGTTGTCATCCAGGGAGTATCATTTAAATTCATTAATATTTACTTGTGTTGTAAATTATGAATTTCATTATTGTGATTATGAGATTTTGTGTATTGGTATGCTCACCCCGTTGGGGGCTGTCTCTGTTGGGGCAGGTGAACAGGTGCATCGATGGCTATGGAGCTGGGCTCGAGCTGTTGATTGGATGTACTCACAGGATCATGGTACCAGGGCTTGATGGAGCACGGTATCGTATAGAGTACTCATATGCACCCGAGGTTTATATACACATTTATGATGCTCGCATGTGAGCACGGTTATGCTTGTATATGTGTTGTATATAAAGGCATGAGCCTTTCTCTCTTTCATTCTATGTTTCATGCAATTAAGAGTAGAATTGCTAATGATATGAGAGTTCATGGGTGTATTGTGTGGGTGTTGAGACCCATTTGTGTCGTCATGTGTGTGGTGTCTTCCCTGGCTGGGAATTTACTTTGTGTTTTATATTCTGTTGAGTATTGTGTATTCCCTGGCCGGGAATTATATTATGTGATGTGCTTGTGTTTTGGGATAGCTCTATTTATGGGGAGACTCTGCCCAAATTTTTATAAAAACCCACAATGCAAAAGGGCACCCAGGGGGTGGTAAAGGGCGACCATGTGAGTCTAATTGTGGGTAGAGATGATCTTAATGTTGTATATTAAAGAAATTTTGTAGTTGCCATTCAATGGTAAAGTATCATCTGAGCTTCCCGATTGGCTTTTAACAAAAGCATGTGCCACACATAGTGGTTAATACACTAATTAAGGGTTAAGGGCTTGGGGTCCTTACATTAGTGGTATCAGAGCAGTGGTTAGCTCTTTGGGGCTGTTAAGGGCCTATTAAGTTATTGATAGCACATATTTATGCATGATGGCATTAATGTTGTATGACACAACTAGTCGTTATGTGCTTTTATGATATGAAAAGTGGTGTTGCTAATCATTGTGATTGCAGGAATCGTGTAGCATGAGATGGGATGGCATTAATGGTGATGTCTGGCCCTTCATGTATTATGTGGAAAGGTGAGACGTACGGGCTTCGGACGGTAAAACGTGTTACACCTTTGATTATGTATATCGTGGGTAATGAACCCTTACATGTGATGGTATATGTGAAATGATAGTGATATATTGTGATAATGTAATCAACTGTTGTGCTTGATTATTGTGATAGAATTGATGAATGTTCCGGTAGCCTTTATCTCCGAGCGAGGGAGGTACTTGCCGCTGTCATGACTGAGCGAAGTAACATGCCGCTGTCATTGTCGAAGCGAGGGGTCCTAACATTCCGCTGTTGTATTGGGACCGGAACAGTCACAATTCTAGTGATTAAAGTGGAATATTGTGATTATTGTGGAATATTGTGGTTATAACTGAAAAGTGATATTGATCATTATATTGTGAACTGTGGTATTAACCTGGATGCAGGTACATGGAGCTAGTGGGAGTTCCGGTAGTTGTTATATTCGAGCGAGGGAGGTACTTGCCGCTGTCATATGAAGCGATGGTAATATGATATTTGCCGCTGTCATGTCTAAGCGAGGTAACATGCCGCTGTCATTGTCGAAGCGAGGGATATCATATGATGCCGCTATATGTCGAAGCGAGGGGTCCTAAAATTCCGCTGCTATAACAGGACCGGAACAACCACAGTATCTATATTGATTGGCGATGGTTCATTCCGCCATATGTATTGATAGCGATGGTTCATGCCGCTATATCGATTGGCGATGGTTCATTCCGCCAGATGTATTGGTAGCGATGGTTCATGCCGCTATATTGATTGGCGATGGTTCATTCCGCCATATGTATTGATAGCGATGGTTCATTCCGCTATGTTGATTGGCGATGGTTCTTGCCGCCGGATATATATTGATAGCGATGTCTCATTCCGCTATTCTATTGGCGATGATTTATGCCGCATGTATATTGATAGCGATGCCTCATTCCGCTATATTGATTGGCGATGGTTCATGCCGCCAGATATATTGATAGCCATGTCTCATTCCGCTACATCTAGGGCGATGGTTCATGCCGCCAGATGTCTATAGCGAAGTTTTATGCCGCTGACTCTATGACGAGGGATTATGCCCCTGATTCTATAGCGACGGGTTATGCCGCTATGCACATGACGCTGGATTACGCCACCTACGAGCGATGGGTGCTGATTGCGTACCACTGTTGGATGACGGAGACAGGTATGCCGCTATATTGATAGCGATGAGGTATGTCATATTACTGTTTATTTAGCACTATTGTGGATAGTATGTGTTGATTTGCTATATATGCCATGCATTTGATGATGAGATTATAGATGTCGTGTATTGACATGTAACGTCGTATGTTTGACAATGTTAATTGAATGTCATGTGTTGACATATGCCGTCACGGGATGACGATGACATAGTAGATGTTCTATATAGACGTGTAGCGTCGTTTTGATGATTAATGCATTTATGTTATGTATTTAGTTGTATGGTTTGAGTGCCGATGGTGAGCACATGGTAGAGTCTGGGTCACTAGTTGACGAGACCTTTCGTCGAGCAATGATACCCTTGGGTATGCTCGTTAATTTGGCTAGGGCCAAGTGATTGGTGGTAAGAGTAGTCATTGAGGAAACTACTCGCTTGTGTTGTGATGTAGGGTAGACATGGTTGCACCCACCCTGAGGGTGTGGGATAAGTCTTATCGGATTATGATTGTATCATAAGTGAGCAAGGACACCGGGTTGTCCATTATGCTTGGTATTTTAGAGATAAGTTGGGCGATGACCCATTACTCTAACGGTTTGTACGGTATGGCATACCGAGATGGAACATATGGTTTGTTGGTGGACCTGATATGAACCTATGGAGACAGCACCTTGCTAGCCAGATATCGTAGTGATGATTTAGTGTGCTTGTTGGGGCCATGATACTGCTCGTTGGAATCAGGTTTGGCAAATCGTAAAGTGATACGATGTGGATTATGGTGGACTTTAGTAGTCACCACGTCATTGAGGTTGAGGTTGTGCATGCCTCACTGAAACGTGTATACGTTGATGTTAAATCTTGGTGAGACTTGTCTGGGACAGCTCATAATGTTGAAGTACCAACAAGAGAGTCATCAAATCGTTGTTGACTCGATCTGGGAATCCGTATATTTGGGATGCAATGGGTGTTATTATATCCAGTTTTCCGAACGGTGGTTCGAGACTAGTGGAACTCGAGTTCGATAACACTTCCCTTGGGGGGAAGGAGGTAGTATTATACCTATTTGGGAATCTTTGAAAGATTCGGTAAGTTGGTACGTGTGGTGTTGATTTTGGGAATCACGCCGTGTTATTGATCGTCGATTATCATTCTCCACTGCAATGGAATGACTCAGAATTGACAGTTGTGTTTGGGGGCTTAGGGGTATGTTGTAGATACCCGAGCCAAGTGCATTGAGTGTGCATGTGATGTCAGTGCTTAGGCAGGTATACCGGTGAGTATACGGATGCTAGTTTTTGACTTCCTTTTTGTCAAGCATAGAGTATGCTATTTTGGATGACTAAATCTCTGATGAGAGATATTGAACACCTTGAGATTGGGAATCTCCATGGCACGATGATTATGAGGCATAATCGTGAGGTTAGTTGACTCCTTTGAGGAGGGATTATATTGTGTGGGTTGAGGTGTTCCCTTGTTGGTGTTTCCTCCGAGTTATGCGATAGCTTTCCCAAGTTTGGATTGTTAAATCCTAGGATTATCAAGGGATGGCAGGAATTCGGATTTATTGGGTGTCGCTGTCGACACAAGCGTTGATGATGCAATGTGTTTATTGCATATCCTTTCAGAATTTGAACTCTGTGGAGTCTCGATGGTTTATTTATGATCAGGATGTGATCCTTGGAATATCCGGAGGTAGACATCTTGTGAGATGTCTTTTGTGTGAATCTGTGGCCGTGAGTTGCCCCAAATTGAGTTGCAATGGTGCGACTGCTCATTTGATGGAGGAGGTTTGGAAGTGGAAACCAGGTTTGATAGGTGTACACCGTGGTAAGCTAATGTTTCCCTCGTAACGATGTATGTTAGACATCGTGAGTCATGGTAGAGATGTCTTTGAATGATATCTACGATAGAATCGGGAGCGATTCGAATCATTGCAGTTTCAGTTGAATAACTGCTTTTGGGTTGTTAGCGTTGAGTTGTGCTGACGCTCTTTGACGTTATGATGGATTTGGAAGTCTATTCCACACCAGAGATTGACACGAGGTCAACACTCTCACGGTTGATGTGTCATTCATGATGCGTTCTTACTAGTGGTATTAGAACGAAGGATGGCTGTCCGATCTACGGTCGTAAGTATTGGTTGTTTTGCAGTCATGAGGGACTGACTTTTGGGATGAACCGCATCGAGGTACGTTTTGCCTCTTGGGTGATGAGTTGGTGTTGGTTTTGGTATGTCGCTCTGTTTCAGAGTTCGATGTGAGATAAGTATTCTCGAGGTTTTTAAGACGATTCTGATATGGTCAGGAATCGAGGTTATGACTTCTTGTAGTTGTGTGGCCCGGGTGTTACGTGATACACCGGTGCTAATTTCGAGGACGAAATTCTTTTAGTGGGGGATATTGTGATGACCAGGGATTATAGGTGTTAATCCCGGAGTGTTAATAACCCGTAAAGTTGTTTTACGTGGCAATTGGAGTTTAATCAAGGTGTTGAGCCTTCTGGGCTCGTCTAATTGAGTAGTTGGGATCGTTGGATCCCGAGGTTGAGATCGTATTCTCATTCCGGTGAAAACCTGCGAGTTGGGTTTTTTAGTGTGACTCGGAATCTCGGGTGCTTGGTGTTGGCACCGGTAGGGGGTTTTTGAGTTAGAGAGAGAGTTTTCGAAAACAGATGATTTTTAATGAATCATGATGTAGTTGTGGGGATATTAGTATTTCGGGGTATTTTTGCTATAAATACCAGTTAAACCCGAGATTTTAATTATCGGAACCATTTTTCCCCCACCTTCCCTCTCTCCTCGCGCGCGCTGCCTCCCGCTTTTCCCAGACCCACGCAGCTTCAAACGCCGCGCCCGCCGCCGTCCGGCCGCCGTTCGGCGCGTGCCACCCGCCGTTGGAATCGTCTCTTCCAGGCGCTTCTGTACATACCAACAATTTGAAGTTTGGTTGAGAATCGAGCTCGGATTTCTGCAGAAAACGCTAGGGTTCGAAACTGGAATTTCTTCGATTTGGGGCTCGATTTTTGGTACGATTTTGGGGCTTTCTTTCAGGTGTTTTTGGGGCGTTTTGGTGCTTGGTTTGGGTCGATTATTTCAGATTTTTGTGGTTCGAAATATTGGTTGCATTTGGTTCGATTTTCAGTTCGATTTTCGTGGGTTTAGGTTCGAAAATTGTGATTTTTGGGCAGAGGTGTGGTGAATCTTGTTAGTGATTGATTATTACATGTTCTAGTTGTATAAAGTTGATTATTGTGTTCGAATTTTAGGGGTTTGAATTCGAAAATTTGGGGCTTTGGCATGTGGGGCGATTATTCTTGTTGTTGATTGAGTAATTCATATTTTAGATGAATTATGGTGTTTAATTGAGTTCGATTCGTGTTGTGAAGGTTCGAGAATTTGTGGGGTATTCTTGAGCGATTTTCGATATTGGTTTATTGTCTTGTGTTGACAATATTTTTGAGGGTTATGGGTGTGCTTGAGCATGGGTTGCATGTTCGTAATTAATTGTGAATTAATTTATCATGTTAGCACATCGTTCCTCGGAGCATGGAACTCGAGCGAGGTTTGGCTCGGACTTCGGAGATTAAGGTACGTGCGACGTACGAGCATTACTTTGTGTGATAGCAATTGTGAAATGAATAATGTGTTGTAATTGCATTAGATGGTTGTGGGTATGGCTATATATACATATATGTGTTGATATGACTATGGATCGACCTAGTCTTGATATCACTGCCACAAGTGTGCGTAACACTAGAGTAGTATGACCTTATAAGAGGTATGGGGTACTGGGTTTATGTGACTATTGAAAGACATGTGAGATGTCTAAGTATAAATGAGAACTTGTAAAATAAAGGGTAGGGCATTTGAGATGCCTGAGAATGATCGTGGGATCATATATTCGTTGAAAGACACGTGAGATGTCTAAGTGAAATAGAGAATTTGTAAAATAAATGCTAGGCATTTGAGCTATCTGTGATTGGTAGCAAAGTTGAAAATCAGTATTAGATATCGAGATATCTATGTTTGCATGTATAATGAATTTGGAATCATTAATTATGGATACTTGAGAATCAGGCATGCTATGAGTTAAATCAATGTGTTGATTTACTGATTTATGAGATTTGATGAGTTTGATGATTGTGAGAACAGGGACAGTACACGGAATCCCGGATGAGGATGTTGTCATCCAGGGAGTATCATTTAAATTCATTAATATTTACTTGTGTTGTAAATTATGAATTTCATTATTGTGATTATGAGATTTTGTGTATTGGTATGCTCACCCCGTTGGGGGCTGTCTCTGTTGGGGCAGGTGAACAGGTGCATCGATGGCTATGGAGCTGGGCTCGAGCTGTTGATTGGATGTACTCACAGGATCATGGTACCAGGGCTTGATGGAGCACGGTATCGTATAGAGTACTCATATGCACCCGAGGTTTATATACACATTTATGATGCTCGCATGTGAGCACGGTTATGCTTGTATATGTGTTGTATATAAAGGCATGAGCCTTTCTCTCTTTCATTCTATGTTTCATGCAATTAAGAGTAGAATTGCTAATGATATGAGAGTTCATGGGTGTATTGTGTGGGTGTTGAGACCCATTTGTGTCGTCATGTGTGTGGTGTCTTCCCTGGCTGGGAATTTACTTTGTGTTTTATATTCTGTTGAGTATTGTGTATTCCCTGGCCGGGAATTATATTATGTGATGTGCTTGTGTTTTGGGATAGCTCTATTTATGGGGAGACTCTGCCCAAATTTTTATAAAAACCCACAATGCAAAAGGGCACCCAGGGGGTGGTAAAGGGCGACCATGTGAGTCTAATTGTGGGTAGAGATGATCTTAATGTTGTATATTAAAGAAATTTTGTAGTTGCCATTCAATGGTAAAGTATCATCTGAGCTTCCCGATTGGCTTTTAACAAAAGCATGTGCCACACATAGTGGTTAATACACTAATTAAGGGTTAAGGGCTTGGGGTCCTTACACTCAATCTGCACCTCTGAAGGCTGCAACACATGTGAAGGATCCGGCTCATACTTCCTCAGCATAGACACATGAATACGTCGTGTATACCAGACAGAGAAGGCGGTAACGCCAAACGGTACGCTAGAGTACCAACACGCTGTAAGATCTCATACGGCCCCACGTATCTAGGAGACAACTTCCCCCGCATACCAAACCGTACTACGCCTCTGAAAGGTGAGATCTTCAGAAAAACTCTGTCGCCCAACTGAAACTCCAACGGCCTACGCCGCTGATTGGCATATGCTGCCTGTCTGTCCTGAGCTGCCTTCATCTTTCTCTTGATGACCTTAACTTTCTCTTCCATTTCCTGAACCAACTCTGGTCCTCCAACCGACTTACGGTCCAAGTCATCCCAACACAAGGGTGACCTACAACGCCTACCATAGAGGGCCTCGAAAGGAGCCATCTGTATACTTGCCTGGTAGCTGTTGTTGTAAGAGAACTCCACCAAGGCTATCGAGTCCTGCCATGATATGTCGAACTCTAGCACACAAGCTCTCAACATATCCTCGAGCGTCTGTATCGTACGCTCGGTCTGTCCGTCCGTCTGAGGGTGATAGGCTGTGCTCATCCTCAACTCTGTACCTAGAGCTTTCTGCAGACCCTCCCAAAAGTGAGATGTGAACCGCGGATCTCGATCGGACACTATCGAAACAGGGATCCCGTGTAGTCTCACCACATCTCTGACATATAATTGTGCCATCCTCAAGTGCGTATATGTCATACAGTAGGGAATGAAGTGAGCCACTTTAGTCAGTCTATCCACGACTACCCAGATGGCATCAAAACCCGAAACAGTCCTTGGTAAGTGGGTCACGAAATCCATAGACACTTGCTGCCACTTCCATTCAGGTATCTCCAAACTCCTCAGTTCACCTCCAGGCCTCTGCCTCTCAGCCTTCACCTGCTGACAAATCAAACAACGCTTGACAAATGAGGTGACATCTTGTTTCATATGTCTCCACCAGAACTGGCTACGCAGATCCTTATACATCTTCTTCCCGCCTAGGTGGACACTCATCCTACTGCAATGAGCTCGCCGTAATAAACCCTGACGCAACTCAGGTGCATCTGGAACCACCCATCTATCACCAAGTCTCAGAGAACCGTCCTCAGCCACTCTGAATCTCGATGGCTGACCTGAATGAACCACTAACATCCATCTCTGAACCTCTACATCGGTCCCCTGAGCCTTTCTGATGTGATAAAAAATAACAGGCTCCGCTAGCAAGGTCAAAATCTGTACTGGTGAAGAAGATACGTCATAATCAAATCCCAAATGGCAGTAGGAGCCCAACATAGCTGATAAACACATGGCATCCCCTGCAGTGCTACGCACTTTCCGACTCAGGGCGTCGGCTGTCAGATTTGCTTTCCCGGGATGGTATAGGATTTCACAATCATAATCCTTCAGCAGGTCCATCCATCTCCTCTGCCTCATGTTCAACTCAGCCTGTGTAAACAAAAACTTCAGGCTCTTGTGATCAGTGAAGATGGTAAATGAGGTACCGTATAAGTAGTGTCGCCATATCTTCAAGGCGAACACTATAGCTGCCAACTCCAGATCATGGACTGGATACCTCGTCTCGTGTGGCTTCAACTGTCTCGAAGCATAAGCCACTACATGTCTGTCCTGCATCAGTACGCACCCTAATCCCTGTAGCGATGCGTCGGTATAAATAACAAATCCTTTGTTCTCCTTGGGAATCACTAGAACTGGTGCAGTAGTCAGTCTGTGCTTTAATTCCCTGAAACTCTGCTCACAAGCCTCTGTCCAACAGAAAGGGACTCCCTTCTGAGTCAGCTGTGTAAGTGGCTTGGCGACCTTTGAGAAACCCTCGACGAAACGTCGATAATAGCGAGCCAGACCAAGAAAACTTCGAATCTCACTGACTGAAGTAGGGGCAGACCAGTCCATAACTGCCTCTATCTTCCTCGGGTCTACTGATATCCCCTCTCGTGATATGATATGACCCAAGAATGCAACACTGCTCAGCCAAAACTCACACTTGCTGAGTTTGGCGTACAACTGATGATCCCTGAGGATCTGGAGCACTATCCTCAGATGATTGGCATGATCCTCCTCATTCTTTGAATAGACCAGGATGTCATCAATGAACACGATTACAAACTGATCGAGGTACTCCTGAAATACCCTGTTCATCAAGCTCATAAAAGTAGCAGGGGCATTCGTCACCCCGAATGGCATCACCAAGAACTCATAGTGCCCATACCGAGTTCTAAAAGCCGTCTTTTGGACATCACCAGCTCTAACCCGCACTTGATGATAGCCTGACCTCAAGTCTATCTTGGAGTACACCTCTGTACCCTGAAGCTGGTCGAACAGATCATCAATCCTCTGAAGTGGATATCTGTTCTTCACTGTGACCTTGTTCAATTGCCTATAGTCAATGCACAGACGCATTGATCCATCCTTCTTTTTCACGAAAAAGACTGGTGCACCCCAAGGCGATACACTAGGACGAATGTATCCCTTGTCGAGGAGCTCCTGTAACTGTACCTTCAGTTCCCTCAGCTCTGCCGGTGCCATCCTGTAAGGAGCACGGGATATAGCAGAAGTCCCTGGCAGCAGCTCAATAGCAAATTCCACATCCCTGACAGGCGGAAATCCCGGAATCTCATATGGGAACACATCAATGAACTCCGCCACAACCGGAATGTCCTCAGCTCTTACTTCCTTCTCGTCTAATGCATCCACTGCATAGATAAGGTAGCCCGTGTGGCCGCGTTCCAATAACCGCGACATCTTAATCGCTGATATTACCGGAATCTTTGGACGAGAGCCGTCCCAATAAAAGATCCACTGAAACCCCTGATCAGACAGAAAACGTACAATCCTCTGCCGGCAGTCTACCACAGCTCGGTATCTGCTCAACACATCTATGCCGATAATACAGTCAAAGTCTGCCATCTCTAACTGAATCAGATCGGCCCTCAGATCATTGCCCTCAAAATAAATGAGGCAATCAGACAATAGCCGATCCGCAATCACATGCTTCCCCGTGGGTGTCGAGACCATAAGAGGCGTGGGTAACAGAGACGAGCACAAACGGTGTCCCTCCACAAAAGCAGTAGATACAAAAGAATGGGAAGCACCTGTATCTATCAATATAAGTGCAGGGTACGTAAATAAATGGCACGTACCAGCAATGACCTCCTCTGGGGATGCCTCAGCCTGCTCCCTGGTCAGCGCATACACCTGTCCCTGCGGCGGTCCTGCCGTCTGACCTCCCTGTGGTCGTGGTGCAAACTGCTGTCTCTGTGGTGCCCTCCCCGCATCAAACATCGGCCTATTCGGCCCTGAGATTGTCTGACCTGCCCGATTGGGGCAACCTCGAGCAAAGTGGCCCACCTTGCCACAGACATAGCAACCCGGACAGTCCCGTGACAAATGCCATCCCCCACAGTTGCTACACTTGCTTCCCACAGTCTTGCTCCCCTGTGTGGGTCCCTTATTGTTCTGTTTCTGACCCTGAGACTTCTTCCCACTAAATTTGGAAGATGATGAGGCTCCACGAGCCTTGAACTGATCCCCTCGTGGCCTCAGACTATCAGTAGCAGGCCTCTGTGGTGGTACAGAAGGGGGTACAACATCCTTGTACGCGTCCACCGCAATCTCCGCTAACTCTGCCCGTGTCAGGGCGTCATCAAATGAACTGGGGTTGTTGGAGATAACCATCAAATAGTTCTGGCCTTAATCCCTTCAGAAAGTTCCTCATCTTTGCATGGCTGCTGACAGCAATATGAGGTATGATCGCTTTTATTTTAAACAATTATTTCCAATCTAGCGATTTAGACCGCAAGTGCACGGTGTCAAGTTTTAGTATAGATAGGAAGATACGGATTGTCGAACCCACAGGGACTAACAAGCAAGTACCAAGTAAGATGTCTTTTAACTATATTTAACCTACGAAATTAATTTATAATTAGCAACTAATTAATTAAAATAAACTACTAATCCAACCAAGTCAATAAAAGTAAACGAGAAAAAACCACTAGAGAAGATTATCGAGACTTTGGCTCACCAATGCAATTCCCTACAATTCTCGATTGAATATTCAAATATTTCTAAGGTGACGGGTTCTCCCAATTTATCTAATACACTCTCTCGAGCTATATTAAACCTAACACCGAATTGCAATAAGTAACTCTTGTTCGCTTATTTAACAATTCAATGTTGCATAAGATCCATGAAAACTCCTAGCTTTCAATTACTAGATATATATGGCTATCACGCATGTATTTGACGTCATCTCTCGATCTCGGTCTGAAATCCATGGTATGAGTTATTAATTCAGTATCATAAAATCATCTCTCGATCTCAATTACGATACTAACATCATTCAAAGGTGATCAATCCTCTAAAAGCATGAAGAACATAAAACATACGCAAAGAACTATAAGAATTCAATCATTAAATCATCAAATCAAAGGTTCATAACAAAGGATTCGCCTAGCCTCGATAAATAAAATTAGTTCCTCATAATAAATCAAAACACAACAAAACTAAGAATTAAAGACAAAGAAAAACTCCCAGCGTCGACTCCGGTTGTAGATCTTCGCTCCTTCTCTTGCTTCCTTCTCGATCGTCTCTTTAATCGCCTTATCGGAGATGTTCCAAAATCATAGGGTAAAAGGTTGATGAATGGTGATGATGGATGAAGGTTGAATGGTAGAAGGATGGAGGCTGGACATGAAGTGAAGGAAAGTGAGGGGAGAAGAAGGTGGAGGCGTGAGATGGTGAGGGAAAGTGAGAGGGTGAGATGGAGAAAGGGGACGTGTGTTATTGTGGAATTGAAGGAAGGAGATGTGAGATGAGATGGTGAAGGAAAAGGGGGGCTGAGATGGAGGCTATTTCCTAGGTTAAAAGTATGATGTGGGTTGAAATTATGGTGTATAATATATAGGGGAAAGAATTATGGACTTCCCTCTTGCATCCAAACTCTACAAGGAAGGTATTTTAATGAAAATTGCTCGTCCCGATCGATCCGAAAGAAGAGCCGATCGATCGAGCCTTCCAGTAAGATTTTCGTGGCTTTTTCTGCCCGTCTCGATCGATCGGAAATTCTGCTCGATCGATCGGAAATCACAGTAAGCTACTCCCGTATCCTTATTGAACAATTAATATTGTAAATCGATCTATGAAAACTACTAGCCTTCGATTTTGGTAAATCTATTGCTATCACACATGTACTAGATTTTACTTGGTCCGTCTCAACCTAAAACCCACGGTAAAGATCACTTTATCAAATCACAATATCCTATGGTCAATTCAATTGCAATTTAATATCATTCAAGGATGGCCAAACCCTTGAAAGCATGAATAACAATGATCTAAACACATAGATATATAAGAATCAATCAAAACATTAAAATTAAGTCATGGGTTCATATAAAGGATCCCCTAAGTCTTGACAACAAACTTAGCATAGCAACATATTCAAAATCAAATGCAATATCATGTTTTTCAACATCAAAAGCATAAGAAAATAAAATAGAATCAAACTAAGTTTAGAAATACGTATAAACTAGCGATGTTGAATCGCGTCGTCGACCCGTAGCTCCGTCTATCCCTTTGTAGTGCTGTACGTGAGTTTTCCACCAACTCCTTGCTGCCGTGAGTGAATTCTTGTCTCAGACTTGCTGTCTGCTGTACTGTACCAGAAGTTCCTCTACGTGCTTCCTCTCTACTCGTTCGTCGCCTTTCTTATTCTCATCCCGTCAATATTTGCACGTTGAAGTCCTCTTTTAATCTCAGTCTGCTGTTCTTCTCTACGTAAATCTATCTCTTCTGCTATCTACTCACTTTTTATCAGCTTGTTCACGTAATAATATCTGCTGCACCTTTCTTCCGGAACGTGAGTTTTCTCTCTTTAATCTGTTCTCACGTGATTCTCCTCTCCGAATTTTCAATTCCCCTACGTTCTGATATCTTGCTCACGTTCAAACCTCTCCTTTGATTCTGTCGCTTTTTATCTTCGTCCCTCTCTCTCAATCTGATCACCTTTCTCCTCTTCCTCTTAATCCAAGTCGCGTACGCTACTTCCCTAATATATTTGCTTCTGTTTCTGTTTTTCTTCACGTCACTCGCCTCTCCCCTCGTCTCTCTCTGAAGAATTGTCTGATATCCTCTCTAATATATCTCCTCACTTCACGTAACTCTTGCCTGCCAAAGTCACGTCCGTAACTCTCGTAACTCCTCTACTCTTATCTTGTTCTCCTGTCAGATATCCTCACGTAACTCTTCTTTCAAATTCTGAAAACTCTCATCATATCACGTCTCTTGCTGCTCTCGTTAATATCTGTTCACGTTGTGAAGCTTCCAATCTGCTCTTATCTTTATTCACGTGAATGATGCATGTATTCTCCCAGCCAATGAAAAACTCTTCTCCTTTTTAATAAATCTGATCTCATGTATTATAATATCATATCATATATTATAATTTAATATTTCATCCATGTTCGATAATATCCGGTTGTGCTCTGTTTCGTCCTTTTTATCATTAATTAAACTTAATTCTTCCACTTTTATGCATTTGAACCTGGATTCCTGAAATATACAAATATATACCAAAACACGTAATATTTTCCAGGAATCACTATCAAAACGCACCTAATTATATATCAAATTAAGTGTAAAAATCACACTTATCACCCCATAGGCTGACCTCCATACTGCCTCAGTACAAACGGTGACCTGTGCTGCACTGCTCTGTCCGCAGGCCTCCCCGCAGAGTTCTGTTGTCCCTCCCGATTGGGACATTGCCAAGCAAAGTGGCCCTTATTGCCACATACGTAACAACCTACGCAGTCTTTTGTCGAATGTGGTTGCCCACAAAGAGAGCACTGGACCTTCCCAAACCTACCTCCCTGAGACTGTCCTCTTCCTGACGGGGCGTCATTTCTACGGTTTCCTTTCCAACGATTCTCGGGCCTCTTACCACTGAACCTCGAAGCTGATGTGTTCCCTTGGCTTGAACTGATCACGCCTGGGCTTCAAATTATCAGAAGTAGATTTCTGAGGAGGTGCTGGAGGTGGCACAACATCAGGATACGCACCAACTCCCAGTTTGGCTAGCTCAGCCCGTGAAAGGGCGTCATCAAAGCAAGCAGGGCCATAAGTTACCACCTGTCATACAGTTCATGCCTCAAGCCTTTCATGAAGTGCCTCATCTTTGCTTGAGTGTTTGAAGCGACGTGGGGCACATATCTGAGCAAAGAACAGTAATGGAGAGCATAATCTGACACAGGCATGTTACCTTTCTTAAGGTTAGTAAAGTCATCCTCCTTAGCCTGTCGTGCAGCAGCTGAAAAATAGCTGGTCAGAAACCGAGTTCGAAACATCTTCCAATTTATTTCCTGTCCTGAGCCTCTTGCTCTACCACTGTGGCCTTCCACCACATCAATGCCTTCTTGGCCAGTTGGAATTCCGCTAACCTTATCCATGCTGACTTCGCACATGGAGCTGCCACAAACATCTGTTCCATCCTTTCTAACCACTCCTCGGCCAGTTCCCCTGTCTCAGTTCCTTCGAACATCGGGGGTCGGTATGCCAGAAACTGAGCCAAACTTAGCTCCCCATGTAGTAACTATTGCTCAGAAGGTTCTTCACCCAAGGCTGGCGGTGGTAGGGGATTTGTACGCCCAGCACTTGCATTAACGCTAATTGCATCACCCACTTCCACATTTGCTGCCATGCTGCAACACAAGGGTTAATAACAATACCCAAAAGCAGTTCATACAATACATCGTTAGAAAACCATAACATGTTAGTATAATTGTCGTATACTTCATATGCAACATATGCACAAAACATGTTTAAAAAGGAGCACCTAGCCAACTTACTGCTAAGGCTACCCTTCACTCATTCCCGGTGTAAGACCCCAACACTTAAACTCGTCATTAGTTCATTTATGACGTCGTATGTGTATAAATTTTTCATTTTCTTTTCATTCTTTAAAAAGAATCATTTCATGTTTCCCATAATTCCATGACATAATAATGTTCAACATTATATGATCATCTCTACCAACAAATAGACTCAAGATTTCGCCCATTACCATCCCCATTACACCACTTTTATATTGTGGGTTTTTATAGAAATTTGGGCAGAGTCTCCCCATAAATTGAGCTATCCCAAAATAAGACACATAAACACAATACTTAAAAGAAAACAAAACTCTAAATAAGTTCCTAGCCAGGGAAAAACACAATACTTAAAAGAAAACAAAACTCTAAATAAGTTCCCAACCAGGGAAAACACCATACTAGGAAGGAAGACATCAGAAGTGGGCATCAACACCCTTATACAGTCCATATACATGCTTCCAATTGCTCACATACGAGTAACAATAAATGAATACCAATCTAACTGGATAAATAGCGTATTCTATTTACCCACTCTCATATACGCTTCTGCTTCTGGAAGCGGCATGATACAACAAAGTTTGAACCAATATCCCAAAGTAGTTTAGTACATGTTGTACCTGTTTCAACAGAAACAGCCCTCACACGGGTGAGCATACCTTGTCACAATACTCATATTCCTGACAATGCATAACAATTATAATTAATTCAAAATATAACAATTTAAGAGTATCTAAAATCCATAAAAATGTACTCCCTGTACAATCAGGAATCCGTATAGCCTGCTGTTCTGTTTCAGTCTCACATGCTTTCATAAACATCAAGTTCAGTATCGTTAATCACAACATGAAACTCATCAATGCAATAATTCAATATAATCACAATTCATCATTTATGCTCAATCATAACGAGTCTCATATTGAAGGCAGCTCTGCCTGCACGTTAATCTCATTCTCAACCATTTCTCATATCGATCGTGCCAAAGGCATCCATACCCTACTCCGTATCCGGACCACGTACATTTACGTGTCCATCATACCACATATATCAACTCAATTCACATATTCATTTTCTTATATTCAGTTATCACAATTCAACAATACATGAATACTGTAATATGAAATAATTCATATTATACCTGCTCGTACGTCACTACGCACTTTATAGTCGACAACATGAACAAGCTACCCTTGACTTCCAGAAGTTCCTGGAGTATCTATATCGAATATCAATTCGATATTAGCGCATTAATAATACAATTGTTATCAATAGGTAATTCCAACTCCAAATCTAATACCGTGAATCGATAGCTCAATAAAATTGACATTATCACATAATCAAGACAATCTATATTACTCAAACTCAAAGGTATAAACATCTCAAACCATGGACCAACACCCACCAAGAAACTATAATGCTTTTAAGTTTGAAAGAATAGGATTTTCACCACCAATTGATCAATGCTTTAGGCCAACACTTGACACCATTTAGACATATTATCAAACACATCATGAGCATGATTTTGTCCTCATCTTGTAACCAATAATAATACTAAGCCAAGACAAAACTCAACAATTCATTTTAAGTAATCCATTATCAACAAAGTGAGTTATAATTAGACCCCTAACAATCCATATCAATAGCCAAAATCCATAGCATAAACACATCTCAATACATGTTATTATAGACATAGCACCTACACATCTTAATATAAGTTGGAGCACATCCAAACAACATAAATTTTGATTCAATTCAAATAGCTAAATTCAACCATTTTCAGTAGTATATTTGACTCTTTCAGCATCATTTATATACATTTCAGTACGTCTGATTCAATCCAAGACAGCAGCAAGATTTAAACCTAAACAATAACACGATTCAATCCATTTTAGCATAATTTTGATTCATATCAGCAGTTACATTCAACCCATTTCAGCAGCAGCTACATTCAACCCAAAACAACATATTGCAAACCCAAAACCAGCATGATTTTTGAACAATATATAGCAAAGAAATCGAGTCATACACAGCCACAAAATCAAACCAAATGGAGCACATCGAACACAAAACACAGAAATTTTGGACCACATATCAGCAGATTTTTCAAGCATAAGGGCAGCAGGTTTTCAAACCAAGATCCTGCAGATTTTTGAACATCATAGTGATGTTTTCAACTGAACGCATCAGTATTTTTTGATCCAAAAACTGCACTAAAATTGTTCAAAATAACAAGTAAAACTAAGGGAGTAGCGACTATAATAATGAGATAAAAATATTCACAAACCTTGGGGGAATTCGTTGGCAAACATTGATGATACTCGGTTCCTTTCCTCTGTAGAAATCGAACAGAGATGGGGAAAAGGATGGGGGAGGCGGATCATTCTTGTGGAGAGGCGAGAGTATTTTCAAAGTTTCTAACCCTACATTAAATCTCAACTCTCCAACTATCATCTCCAACAAAAAATAATTATTTCCAAATTAAATTTATCAATTTATAATTGCTAGAAAACCCCTCTTAAATTTAATTTACGAAACAAGTTCAACCCGGAATTATTCATCCCAACTTCGTTCCAAAATCCGATACTCAAAAATTAAATCCCGACATATCATATAAACACCATAATTAAATCCAATGAATGATTATTAATTAATCTGGACATCACAATTCTCCCCAACTAATAAAATTTCGACCTCGAAATTTAAATAGTTGCTTACCATAAAAGTCCAATAGTAAAATTCACGTACCGGCATACAGCTCAAAATAGTGACTTGACCATCTGTAGTATGACAGTCATCCAAATCATCACGGTTCACACATGTGTCCCATTACACGATCGCAAGACTGCAATTCACGTCACTTTACTCCATCCCAACATTAATATTTAATAATCTAACACATGAATTCCTCTATTCATATAATCAATACGAGGTTAACATCATACTTGCCTTGTTCAATTTGTTTACATTTCAAAAGCTCATTCCTATAATTAACTTATCAAGGGAATTGCTAACAGTTCATAAAAGTCAACACTTACACCGTTTAGCAATCAAGCACTTCTTGTCATACTTCAGTACCTGTGTAGTCGCATTGGTACAGTTTCCTTGCACAAGATCTAAATCCGTCACAGTTTACTTTCATCATAGTACACATCATAAAATCGCTAAATCATGCAATCCATGCATATCGTGTGTATATAAGAATGTATGACAATACACCAACCTTCATCGTATAAATAACTTCATACCTGTGTTGTTGCAAATATATGCAACTTATACCAACATCACCACCATTGTCCGTATGATATAGTGGAACTCTTGAGCCCTTATACATCAACCTCTCATATATCATCCCCTGGCTATTATCTGGTGCAACGTTCTAACATACGTATATCAACATTATACGCACCAACAATCACATATCATCAATATCAAATTCAAATGAATGGTCTAACACGAATATTTTCATGTCATGATTATACGCCCATTAACATCATAATATTCTTCATTCTTCAAATTTATCTCATAACTCGTCATTATTCTTATCTACTTAGATAAGTTATCTTGTATTATCCAACATTCCTTACAAATCACTTGTATATAAACAATTTAAAACAATGTATCAACATCAACATTGAATGATTAATCTCAGACCTTTGTAGATTAAGTCATCTACATGTACGACAGCATCATGGCATCATGCTCATCACAGTAATCACATGCTTTCAAGCATTAACGTTTCCATACTTCATCACCCAGCTATCATCTGGTATGAAGTATTAGACAGAAACTCATTAGTATTTCTCAAATACTCATAACATAACCACGTACCTCGTCATTTAAGCATTATTGATATTCATAATGTTTCCGTCATCAAACATTCCTTGCGTCAAAATTTTCATGCAATCCTGTTCGCATCATACTACAACAAACTATCACATATATGTGTGATTGAAATTCAACATAAGAATCACTTCCATGCCTTAATGACGTAATTCCTTTTGATCCTTTATTCAACAAAGTACTATTTCATAAATGAATAACAAGTCATAGTGTAGTATCTATTCATGATTTCTCATACATCAGTCTCAGCGCATATATCATCATTTATATGCCTTCCAGTTTCTAACACAATATTAAAATGATCCACAATTTAAAGTAAATGGTCATATATCTCAGGTCTCATTATGACATCGTTATATTGTTTGTCACATCTTGTCTTACTCATCATTAATAATCACATGATTATTTATCAGTGTTGTCATTATATACCAGAAAATAACATCATAATTTCGTACTTACTACGTCGACCCGCACGTTCACAATGATCACACGTCCACACATGACATTCGTAGTGTGATATCCCCGAAATGATTAGGTGTTATTTAAACATTAATCAATGTAGTGAAAATTATGGTATTAATTCTTGTGTTGAATTAATAATATTGGGAAATGCATGTGAGGGTGCATGTGTTATATGTTGGGATTTTGGGGTTGTGGCATGATTATTTGGGGTGTGTGTTGTTTGTTTTGGTAAAGCATATTTAAATGGGAGTTGAAGTATTTTATTGAGAAAATACTATAAAATATCATGTGAGGATATTTTAATACATCGTGCTAAATACCGGGACCAAAACATAACACATCACTTAACCCACCACTCAACCACCCCCTTGACCCATACCCTGCTACCAGCTGCTTGCCCATGCCCCTTGCCCCATCTCCAACTCCACCTTTGCATTGCTGAAACTCCTCCATTTCTCTCCCATTTTTTGTCCAACACCTGATAAGTAAGAAAAGGAGGAGATCCACCATTTTTATTGCTTGGAAAGCTTCCAAAAATCGGAGTAAAAAGGGGTGAGAAACCATGTTCTGGTTTTGAAATTAAGTTGTTGAGTTCATGCTTTTTGTTGGTGTAAAAATGGCATGCTAGATTTGGTTTCTTAAAACCTTCGATTTAAATGCTTACATGGTGTTGTTATGAAGCTCTCAGTATTTTTTCTTATGTATATTACATGGTGTTGTTATGAAGCTCTCAGTATTTTTCCTTATGTATATTACATGTTTTATGTAGAGGAAATAAGCATGTAAAGTATGGTGTTCGAAAATCTGGGTAAGGTTGTGTCCTGTTTTCTGGAAAAATATGAGTTGGGAGTGTTTTTATGAAGGTGATATCATGCTCGTTAGCTTAGGTTTTGGTAAACCTTTGATGTGAAAATATGCATGGTAGTTTTGTGAAGCCCTAGGCATGTTTGTTCGAGCATGCTTTATGTTATATGTTGTAGTTTTAATAGCATGAAATGAGTTACTCAAGAAATCTGGAAATGATTATGTTGCCCTGTTTCCAGAAAAGTTGATCGAGTACTTGTGTGAATGGTCGACGTTTATGCATGTGGGCTTATGTTTGGGGTGTAAATTTGATATGAATACACTCAGGGTAGTGTATTGTAGCTACTAGCATGTTTGTTTGGGCATGTTGTATGTCTTACATGTTAGAACAAAAGGTATGAAAATCAGTGTTAGAGCATTCTGGAAAATGTCGTGCACAGACCATGTGGCGATCGATCGCAACAAATGGGGCGATCGATCGCCAATGTCCAGTAGCCAAAATCAAAGGCACTCGATCGATCGCCATGAATGGCGCGATCGATCGCCATGGGACAGTGAAGTCTGGTGATCGATCGCCTAGTGGTAGCGATCGATCGCCAGAGGCAGAGTTATGAAAAAAATTGATATTTTATTGGATTTTTGATTTTGGATTGGCATCTAATATTGTGTTGTACACTGGTGTCGAGCCTTCACAGACGGCTACACAACGCAGGGGATAGAGTCCCACCACACACTACATTTTGGAAAGGTACGTAAGCGACGTACGGGCATCCCAACGGTAACATGTACTTTATGTTTGTCTTTGACACATGATGAATGCAATGTGATGCATTAAGGTTATGATACATGTTATTATGCATTGTTGTTGCATATTATGCATTGTGTTGCATATTGTGATGTGGAATAAAGAGGTGTATTCCACGAGTCAGGGCGATCACAGTTAAGGTTTTAATGCTTACGCTTTACCGCTAAAAATGTGGAGCGGGAGGGGGGAGGCTCGCTTGCACATGGAGGCGGGGTATACCATACTGAGCGAGGATGAGATACCGCTAGTATGAAGAAGCGAGGATGAGATACCGCTTGTTTCGAGATTATGAAAGCGAGGAAGCATTAAAATAACTGATGATGACTGACTCAAGAAAAAGAGATGATATGTCATGACATTTATTTATGAAACCATATGTTCATATAGTGAGTTGTTTATGAATTATGGTACATGGTACAGGGACAACCAATAGGCGTTGTAAGTGCGATGAAAATACAGGAAGTGTTTTGTATTTATGATTATGCATTTACGCCTTACGTATTCATATTGTGTTGTATATGAATAGCTATGTGCTCATGTGTTGGGGGTTGTCTTTGTAGGTGCTTTTGCTAAGGAGAACTAGGGTCGGGGCTGATACTTTGAGCTGTAAGGAGTGCTACTACAATAGCAGGACAGAGTTCTTTTGCGTAGTCTCTACAAGTAGTAGAGTAGAACTATAGTGTCACTCCTATTGTTTTGAGAAATGTAATTATTATCTGTTGAAAATTTTATGGGTACATGTGAACTGCAAGCTCAAAATGTCAACACGATTAAATACTCTGATATTGAAATGCTTAGTTCTCATAATTGCACCTTACATTATGTTTAAGTATCGGGGTCTCTCATTTAGTGGTATCAGAGCAGTGGTTAGATAACCAAGGAAGAGTGAAGGGTATCCTTTAGAGACAAGTTGGTTAGGTATTCATTGTTGGGCATGTTATGCACTTGATGCATATTTTTGTATAAGTGTTATACTAACATGCTTTGAATATGATACTCTTGTTATCTAACGACTTATACTATGAACTGCTTTTGGTATTGTTGTTAACTCTTGTGTTGCAGCATGGCGGCTATTAACCCGGAGAACCTCAATGAAGAGGTAGGGGATATGGGCAGTATGAATGCTAGTGTTGCTCAGACAAATCCGTTACCGCCACCTGCTGTGGGCGTGGAACCCAGTGCACAGACGTTATTACCAGGGGAGCTCAGTTTGACACAGTTCTGAACTTCCGTCCACCCATGTTTGAGGGGACCGAGTCTGGAGAGGTGGCCGAAGAGTGGCTGGAACGGATAGAACAGATACTTGTGACTGTGCCTTGTGCACGGACCGCATGGTTACGACTAGCCGAGTTTCAGATGGCGAAGAAGCCTTCTATGTGGTGGAAGACCACTGTGATGGAGCTGAGGGCTCAGGGTATGGTAGTATACTGGACTGTATTCAGGACCCGGTTTCTTAACCGGTATTTTTCTGCAGCTGCCAGACAAGTAAAGGAGGACGAGTTCACTAATTTGAAGCAGGGCAACATGTCAGTTTCAGACTTTGCTTTGCAGTATTCCTCACTGTTGAGGTATGTCCCACATATCGCTGTGAGCAGCCATGCAAAGATGAGGCATTTCCTGAAGGGACTGAGACCAGAATTGTTTGATCGGGTTGTTTCCAACAACCACAGCTCATTTGATGACGCCCTGACTAGGGCAGAGCTGGCAGAGATTGCAGTGGGAGCATATAAGGACGCTGTACCCCCTTTCGTACCACCACAGAGGCCTGTTACTGATAGTTTGAAACCACGAGGGGATCAGTTCAAGACTCGTGGAGCCTCGTCATCTTCCAGATTTAGTGGGAAGAAATCTCAGGGTCAGAAGCAAAGCAATCGAGGACCTACACAGGGGAGTAAGGCAGGAGGGGACAGGTGTGACCGCTGTGGAGGATTTCACTTGTCACGTGACTGCCGAGGCTGTTATGTTTGTGGCAAGGTGGGCCACTTAGCTCGGAATTGCCCCAATCGGGCAAGTCAGGCAGACTCAGGGCCGAATAGGCCAAGATTTGATGTTAGGACGGCACCACCGAGGCAGCAGTTTGTGCCTCGACCACAGGGAGGTCAGGCGACAGGACCACCTCAGGGACAAGTGTATGCACTGACTAGGGAGCAGGCTGAGGCAGCCCCGGAGGAGGTCATTGCTGGTACGTGTCATTTATTTACGTACCCTGCATTTATTTTGGTAGATACATGTGCTTCTCATTCTTTTGTATCTGTTGCTTTTGTGGAGAGACACCACTTGTGCTCTGTTACCCACGCCTCTCATGGTCTCGACACCCACGGGAAAGCATGTGATTGCGGACCAACTGTTATCTGATTGCCTCATTTATTTTGAGGGCAATGATCTGAGGGCCGATCTGATTCAGTTAGAGATGGCAGATTTTGACTGCATTATCGGCATTGATGTGTTGAGCAGATACCGAGCTGTGGTAGATTGCCGACAGAAGATGGTAAGTTTTCTTTTTGATCAGAGGTTCCAGTGGACTTTTTATGGGGATGGCTCTCGTCCAAGGATTCCAGTAATCTCAGCGGTTAAGATGTCGCGGTTATTGGAACGCGGCCACACTGGGTATCTTATTTATACCGTGAATGTATCAGAAGAGAAGGAAGTGAGAGCCGAGGACATTCCGGTTGTGGCGGAGTTCATTGATGTGTTCCCAGATGAAATTCCGGGGTTTCCGCTTGTCAGGGATGTTGAGTTCGCCATTGAGCTGCTGCCAGGGACTTCTGCTATTTCTCGTGCCCCGTACAGGATGGCACCGGCAGAACTGAGGGAGCTGAAAGTGCAGTTACAGGAGCTCCTTGACAAGGGATACATTTGTGCTAGTGTATCGCCTTGGGGTGCACCAGTCTTGTTCGTGAAAGAGAAGGATGGTTCAATGCGTCTGTGCATTGACTACAGGCAACTGAACAAGGCCACAGTGAAGAACAGGTATCCAGTTTCGAGGATTGATGATCTGTTCGATCAGCTTCAGGGTACAGAGGTGTACTTGAAGATAGACTTGAGGTCAGTCTATCATCAGGTACGGGTTAGAGCTGGCGATGTCCAAAAGACGGCTTTTAGAACTCGGAGTACCTCGATCAGTTTGTGATCGTATTCATTGATGACATCCTCGTCTACTCAAGGAGTGAGGAGGAACCTGCCGATCATTTGAGGACAGTACTTCAGATTCTCAGAGATCATCAGTTGTACGCCAAACTCAGCAAGTGTGAGTTTTGGCTGAGCAGTGTATCATTTTTGGGCCATATCATATCATGAGAGGGGATATCAGTAGACCCGAGGAAGATACAGGCAGTTATGGATTGGTCTGCCCCTACTTCAGTCAGTGAAATTCAAAGTTTTCTTGGTCTGGCTGGCTATTACCGACATTTCGTCGAGGGTTTCTCAAAGATTGCCAAGCCACTTACACAGCTGACTCAGAAGGGAGTTCCATTCCTTTGGTCGGAAACTTGTGAGCAGAGCTTCCAGGAGTTGAAGCACAGATTGACTTCAGCGCCAGTTTTGGTGATTCCTAGGGAGAACAAAGGGTTCGTTCTCTATATCGACGCATTGCTTCAGGGTTTAGGATGCGTGCTGATGCAGGATAAGCACGTTGTGGCTTACGCTTCGAGACAATTGAAGCCACATGAGATGAGGTATCCGGTCCATGATCTGGAGCTAGCAGCTATAGTGTTCGCCTTGAAGATATGGCGACACTACTTATACGGTACCTCATTCACCATCTTCACTGATCACAAAAGCCTGAAGTTCTTGTTTACACAGGCTGAGCTGAACATGAGGCAGAGGAGATGGATGGATCTGCTGAAGGATTATGATTGTGAAATCCTATACCATCCCGGGAAAGCAAACTTGACAGCCGACGCTTTGAGTCGGAAGGTGAGGAGCACAATAGAGGATGCCATGTGTCTATCAGCTATGTTGGGCTCCTACTGCCATTTGGGATTTGATTATGATGTGTCTACTTTACCAATACAGGTTTTGACCTTGTTAGCTGAGCATGTTATTTATGATCACATCAGGAAGGCTCAGGGGACCGATGCAGAGGTTCAGAGATGGATGTCAGTGGTTCATTCAGGTCAGCCATCGAGATTCAAAGTGGCTGAGGATGGTTCTCTGAGACTTGGCGACAGATGGGTGGTTCCAGATACACCCGAGTTGCGTCAGGGTATATTACAGCGAGCTCATTGCAGCAGGATGAGTGTCCACCCGGGCGGGAAGAAGATGTATAAGGATCTACGCAGCCAGTTCTGGTGGAGGCGTATGAAACAAGATGTCACCTCATTCGTCAAGAGATGTTTGATCTGTCAACAGGTGAAGGCTGAGAGGCAGAGGTCTGGAGGTGAACTAAGGAGCTTGGAGATACCACAGTGGAAGTGGGAGCACATATCCATGGACTTCGTGACCCACTTACCGAGGACTGTTTCGGGTTTCGATGCTATATGGGTAGTCGTCGACAGATTGGCTAAGAGTGCTCATTTCATTCCCTACTGTATGACCTTCACGTACTTGAGGATGGCACAGTTATATATCAGAGATGTGGTGAGACTGCATGGGATCCCTGTTTCGATTGTGTCTGATCGAGATCCGCGGTTTACATCTCACTTTTGGGAGGGTCTTCAGTCAGCTCTAGGTACAGAGTTGAGGTTGAGCACATCCTATCATCCCCAGACGGACGGACAGACCGAGCGTACGATACAGACGCTCGAAGATATGTTGAGGGATTTTGTGCTGGAGTTCGATACTTCATGGCAGGACTCGATAGCCTTGGTGGAGGTCTCTTACAACAATAGCTACCAGGCAAGTATACAGATGGCTCCTTTCGAGGCCCTCTATGGTAGGCGTTGTAGGTCACCCTTGTGTTGGGATGACGTGGATCGCAAATCAGTTGGAGGACCAGATTTGATCCGGGAAATGGAAGAAAAGGTAAAAGTGATAAGACGAAAGATGAAGGCAGCTCAGGACAGACAGGCAGCGTATGCCAATCAGCGGCGAAGACCGTTGGAGTTTCAGTTGGGCGGCAGAGTCTTTCTGAAGATCTCACCTTTCAGAGGTGTGGTACGGTTTGGTATGCGGGGGAAGTTATCCCCGAGATATGTGGGGCCGTACGAGATCTTGCAGCGTGTGGGTACTCTGGCTTACCGTTTAGCTTTACCGCCCTCTCTGTCTGACATTCACGATGTATTTCATGTGTCTATGTTGCGGAAGTACGAGCCAGATCCTTCTCATGTGTTGCAGCCTTCTGAGGTTCAGATTGAGTCAGATGTTTCCTATGTTGAGCGGCCTATCAGGATTTTGGATAGGGCAGATCGCAGACTGAGAAACAAAGTTATTCCTATGATCAAGGTTCAGTGGGATCGTAGGGGTGTCGAGGAGGCCACGTGGGAGACAGAACGACACATGGTGCAGCACTATCCAGAGCTGTTTTCTGGTATGCGTTTATGTTTTGTTTTACTTCATGTTGGTAAGCATGCTGATTTCGAGGACGAAATCTTATAAGTAGGGGAGTATTGTGATATACCCGAAATGATTAGGTGTTATTTAAACATTAATCATTGTTGTGAAAATTATGGTATTAATTCTTGTGTTGAATTAATAATATTGGGAAATGCATGTGAGGGTGCATGTGTTATATGTTGGAATTTTGGGGTTGTGCATGATTATTTGGGGTGTGTGTTGTTTGTTTTGGTAAAGCATATTTAAATGGGAGTTGAAGTATTTTTTTGAGAAAATACTATAAAATATCATGTGAGGATATTTTAATACATCGTGCTAAATACCTGGACCAAAACATAACACATCACTTAACCCACCACTCAACCACCCCCCTTGACCCATACCCTGCTGCCAGCTGCCAGCTGCTTGCCCATGCTGTAGGGTCTTCCTACCTTAACATCATATTAATAGCGTATTATGAACTAAACGTGTATTAGAGACATCTTAGAGTTCTGGTTGTTATGTGAGCTTAATGTAATTACAGGCCAAAATGAAACTTCCGTAGTTAGTTAATTACATTCCCCAAAATGAATGTTAAGTTCAATAAGAATCCTGTATCTATCTTCTTATGCTCCTTAGCTCACCATCTCAACCCGACCCTTAGTCTCGATCCAAGAGCGTACCTACAGGAACAACCCATCGTGAGCATGTACATCATTACTTAACATTATGAGTTACTGGCATATAAATAATGCATGGAAATAATTGATAACATATACTTCCTGTTTAATAGTACTATCCTTCCTTGGTTGTCCCTGTGTCATAATTACGCATATCATCATTAGTTCAAGACATGAATGATTAACATCATATTTCGTATATAAGCTCACAACAATCCATGTTAATTAGAAATGGGAATATCCGAGTTCTATTATGACAGCGGCACAATTGGCCCCCTCGCTCGACATAACTCATCGTATGATACCCATCGCTACGTCTTGATAGCGGATGTATCTCTTATTCAGCGGATGATACCCATCGCTACACCTTGATAGCGGATGTACCCCATCGCTCAGCGGATGATACCCGTCGCTACACCTTGATAGCGGATGTACCCCATCGCTCAGTTATGTGAGCGGCAAGACCTTCCTCGCTTGCCCATAATAGTCACCGGACATTCAACCATTCTAAGTAGCATAGTCAAACATGCGTCATCATCTTATAAGCATTCTCATTTCAAACATCATGATCTTTGTTTAGCACAATATTATCATCATAGACTTATTCATCATAGTCATCATAATCATCATCATAATTACTCATGCAATTAATGCAAGGTCATAGTTTAGGAATATGTTACCGTATGATGCTCGTACGTTCCTTACGTACCTTAATTCCAAAAGGAGGAGAAATTGTGGAACTTTATCTCCTTGAGGTTGTTGGTGCCTGGGATTGTTCTACACAACCATACAATTCAATATTAGAAGTTAAACAATAGCCCGATACTAAAAAATTCAACAAAATCAACATTTTCAAAATTTCGCAGCTGGCGATCGATCGCTTCGCTGAGGCGATCGATCGCCTCAATTTCTTCTTCTCGGCGATCGATCTCGCCAAACATGGCGATCGATCGCCTACCCTTTGAATTGGCTACTGCCTCTCGGCGATCGGTCGCCTCTTTTAAGACGATCGATCGCCTGCCCTGCATTTTGGCTACTGTCCATAGGCGATCGGTCGCCTCATTTCAGGCGATCGATCGCCTCGCGCAGACACGAGATTTCTCCATTTTTGAGCATTAAATCCTACACCAACTTCAACCAACATTTATACCAACAACTCATAAACATTAAAACACTTAAAACCTTCAACACACATCATAAAACCACTAAAAATCCAACATCCCACAAGGAATCACACTAACTCAAACAAACCCATTTCAAACCCTTTTTAAAACCCTTCAAAAACTCAATCAACACTTCAACAACATCCATAAGTGATATATAAACATCATAGGCACTAAATCTTACCAAGAAGTGCAAGAATGAAGCTTTTACAAGAATTCCTTCCCACCTTTAGGGCTAAAATCGAAAATGAGGGGAAAGGGGGTTTGGGAAAGTGATTTTGGGAATTGAGTGTAAGGTGTAAAGTGTAAAGTGTAAAGTGGGGTAAGAATGGTGGGTTAAATATCAAATCCTTTTATTTAACTTGTACCCCAAAAATTAACATGATGTATATAAAATACATCAACATGGTAAGCATTTATAAAATGAAATCAACATCATTAAATCCATATCATCCTCATAATAAAAATCAACATCCTTAAATCATGTTAATTCTTCATTTCCACACATAACTTAATCATCGTAATAACTCATCATATAAACATAATTAATGTCCAGGTTACCATTAATTAATTTCGGGGCATCACATTACTCCCCTACTTATAAGATTTCGTCCTCGAAATCGCATGCACTTACCCAAAAAGAAACTATACATAAATCATACCAGAAAATAGTTCCGGGTAGTGCTGCACCATATGCCGTTCCGTCTCCCACGTAGCCTCCTCGACACCCCGGCGATCCCACTGAACTTTGACCATCGGTATAATCTTACTTCGTAGCCTGCGATCTTCACGATCCAGAATTCTAACCGGTCGTTCAACATAAGACACATCTGAACTCAACTGAACCTCTGAAGGTTGCAATACATGAGACGGATCGGGTTCATACTTCCTCAACATGGAAACGTGGAAAACATCATGAATACCGGATAAGGACGGCGGTAGAGCTAAACGGTAGGCCAAAGTACCGATGCGCTGTAATATCTCATACGGCCCCACATACCTCGGAGATAATTTTCCCCGCATACCAAAACGGACCACACCCCTGAAGGGTGAGATTTTCAAGAAAACCTTATCTCCCACTTGGAATTCTAGCGGTCGTCGCCGCTTATTGGCATAGGCCGCTTGCCTATCTTGGGCCGCTTTCATCTTTAAGCGTATCGTCTTGATCTTTTCTTCCATATCTTTAATCATGTCCGGTCCTCCGACCGCCTTACTAGTCAGGTCCTCCCAATACAGCGGTGATCTACATCGTCGTCCATAAAGAGCTTCAAAAGGAGCCATTTGAATGCTCGCCTGATAGCTGTTGTTATATGAGAACTCTACCAGTGGCATTGAATCCTGCCACGGAGTATCAAACTCTAAAACGCATGCCCTTAACATATCCTCGAGCGTCTGAATGGTACGCTCTGTCTGACCGTCTGTCTGAGGGTGATAGGCTGTGCTCAGCCTCACCTCTGTGCCCAAAGCTGTTTGGAGACCCTCCCAGAAATGTGAAGTGAACCTCGGGTCTCTGTCAGACACTATTGAGACTGGAACACCATGCAACCTCACCACATCCCTCACATAGAGTTGGGCCATCTTTAAATATGTGAAGGTCATACTGTAAGGGATGAAATGGGCTACCTTAGTCAGCCTATCCACGATCACCCAGATCGCATCAAATCCGGAGGCCGACCTTGGCAAGTGGGTCACGAAGTCCATAGATATATGCTCCCACTTCCACCTAGGTACCTCCAAGCTCCTCAGCTCGCCACCAGGCCTCTGCCTTTCTGCCTTTACTTGCTGGCAGATTAAACATCTCTTAACAAAATTGATCACGTCACGCTTCATGCGTCTCCACCAGAATTGACCACTCAGGTCCTTATACGTCTTTCTTCCTCCTGGGTGAATACTGAACCGACTACTGTGAGCTCGCTCCAATATTCCTTTACGTAACTCTGGTGCATCTGGGACTACCCATCGATTGCCCAGTCTTAATGAATCATCTTCAGCCACTCTAAACTTTGTTGGCTGACCTCGTAGTGCTATAGATAACCATCTCTGAACTTCATCATCCGACCTCTGGGCTTTCCTGATTGCCTCAAATATGTCTGGCTCGGCCAGTAAGGTCGACACTCGCACCGGCGACGTGTCCACATCAAAATTGTAGCCTAAATGGCAATAAGAAGTCATCATGGCCGATAAGCTCATAGTATCCTCAGCGGTGTTCTTCACCTTTCGGCTTAAGGCATCTGCTATCATATTCGCTTTACCCGGATGGTACTCTATTTCACAATCATAATCTTTGAGTAAGTCCATCCATCTTCGTTGCCTCATATTAGTTCTGCTTGGGTGAATAAGAATTTCAAGCTCTTGTGGTCTGTAAAGATAGTAAACGTCATGCCATAAAGATAATGACGCCAAATCTTCAAGGCAAAAATGATGGCCGCCAGCTCCAGGTCATGGACTGGGTATCTGGTCTCATGAGGCTTCAGTTGCCTCGAAGCATACGCCACCACACGCTTATCTTGCATCAACACGCAACCCAAACCTTGCAATGATGCATCCGTGTACAAAGCAAACTTCTTATCCTCAGAAGGAATTACTAACACTGGCGCTGTCGTCAAGCGACGTTTCAACTCTTGGAAGCTCTCCTCACAAGCTTCGGACCAATAGAACGGAACTCCCTTCTGAGTCAGCTGGGTCAACGGCTTAGCGATCTTAGAGAATCCCTCGACAAAACGTCGGTAGTAGCCCGCTAAACCAAGGAAACTCCGTATCTCGGGTACAGAAGTGGGTGCAGCCCACTCCATAACAGCTTCAATCTTACAGGGATCCACAGATATCCCACGGCTGGATATTACATGACCCAAGAACACCACACTGTCCAACCAAAATTCGTCCTTGCTAAGCTTTGCATATAATTGATGATCCCTAAGGATCTGAAGTACTGTCCTCAAGTGCCCAACATGTTCTTCTTCAGTCCGGGAGTAGATAAGTATGTCATCGATGAAGACTATGACGAACTGGTCCAAATATGGCTGAAATACCCTGTTCATTAAACTCATGAAAACAGCTGGGGCATTCGTCACCCCAAAGGGCATAACTAAGAATTCATAGTGCCCATATCTGGTTCTGAAAGCTGTCTTCTGTACATCATCCTCTCTGACTCGGATCTGGTGGTACCCCGACCTCAAATCAATCTTACTATACAACCTCGTACCTTGCAACTGGTCAAACAAATCATCAATTCTCGGGAGGGGGTACTTGTTCTTCACGGTAGCTTTGTTCAGTTGTCTGTAATCGATGCACAGACGCATCGAGCCATCTTTCTTCTTAACAAATAAAACTGGTGCACCCCAGGGCGATACGCTCGGGCGTATGTAGCCCTTGTCAAGGAGTTCTTGCAACTGAACTTTTAATTCCTTTAACTCCGGTGGTGCCATCCTATACGGGGCACGGGAAATGGCTGACGTCCCCGGTAGTAATTCAATTCCGAATTCGACCTCTCTCGCCGGTGGAAATCCGGGAATCTCTTCAGGGAATACATCAGGAAACTCCGCCACTACGGGCACATCTTCAACCTTTAGTTCTTCCTTCTTTCCAGAAATATCAACGGCATAAATAAGATATCCCGTATGGCCTTGTTCCAATAATTGTGTCATCTTGACCGCGGATATCAACGGAATCCTTGAACGAGAACCATCCCCATAGAACGTCCATGGAACTCCCATATCAGATTTGAACCGCACTG
This sequence comes from Haberlea rhodopensis, assembly GCA_907163345.1. NCBI lineage: Eukaryota > Viridiplantae > Streptophyta > Magnoliopsida > Lamiales > Gesneriaceae > Haberlea > Haberlea rhodopensis. The sequence goes on along the minus strand of CAJQUN010000142.1, from coordinate 105,628 downwards.
TTCTCTGCCTGCAGTTCACAACTGCCTGATATTTGTTCAGAACATCAATGCCCAGAATGCAGTCAAAGTCCGACATTCCCAGAACAATCAAATCTGACCTTAGTTCTTTATCCTCAAAATAAATGAGGCCATCGTAGACGATCCGATCAGTAATTATACTTCTTCCAGCGGCGGTCGAGACTATAAGAGGCTTGGGCGACGGAGAAGTACATATGTGGTGCCTTTCCACAAAACTTGTCGACACAAAAGAGTGTGACGCACCTGTGTCGATCAACTTATTAAACTCATCCTCCTTAGCTTGACGTGCAGCCGCCGAAAAGTATCGGGCCAGGAATCTAGTTCTAAACAGCTTCCAGTTTACCTCTTGACCCTGTGCTTCCTGTTCAATCACGGTGGTCCTCCACCACATCAGTGCTTTCTTGGCTAATTGGAACTCTGCGAGCCTTATCCATGTCGTCTTTGCACACGGGGCTGCCACGAATATTTGTTCTATCCTTTCTAGCCATTCCTCGGCTCGCTCCCCTGTTTCAGTCCCTTCGAATGTTGGGGGCCGATACGCTAGAAACTGAGTCAGACTCAACTCTACCGGCAAAAGCTGTTGTTCGGACGGTTCCTCGCATAGGGCTGCGGGGGTAGGGGATTCGTGCGCCCCGCACTAGCGTTCACACTTACCGCATCACCAATGTCGATATTTGCTGCCATACTGCAACACAAGGGTTAACAACAAGATCCAAAAGCAGTTCATATAAACATCGTTAGAAAACCATAACATGTTATCATAACAGTCATATGCTTCATGTGTAACATAGTATATCGAAAGTGAGCGCCTAGCCAACCTATTGCTAAGGCTACCCTTCACTCATCCCCGGGTTATCTAACCACTGCTCTGATACCACTAATGTAGGGTCTTCCTACCTTAACATCATATTAATAGCGTATTATGAACTAAACGTGTATTAGAGACATCTTAGAGTTCTGGTTGTTATGTGAGCTTAATGTAATTACAGGCCAAAATGAAACTTCCATAGTTAGTTAATTATATTCCCCAAAATGAATGTTAAGTTCAATAAGAATCCTGTATCTATCTTCTTATGCTCCTTAGCTCACCATCTCAACCCGACCCTTAGTCTCGATCCAAGAGCGTACCTACAGGAACAACCCATCGTGAGCATGTACATCATTACTTAACATTATGAGTTACTGGCATATAAATAATGCATGGAAATAATTGATAACATATACTTCATGTTTAATAGTACTATCCTTCCTTGGTTGTCCCTGTGTCATAATTACGCATATCATCATTAGTTCAAGACATGAATGATTAACATCATATTTCGTATATAAGCTCACAACAATCCATGTTAATTAGAAATGGGATTATCCGGGTTCTATTATGACAGCGGCACAATTGGCCCCCTCGCTCGACATAACTCATCGTATGATACCCATCGCTACGCCTTGATAGCGGATGTATCTCTTATTCAGCGGATGATACCCATCGCTACACCTTGATAGCGGATGTACCCCATCGCTCAGCGGATGATACCCGTCGCTACACCTTGATAGCGGATGTACCCCATCGCTCAGTTATGTGAGCGGCAAGACCTTCCTCGCTTGCCCATAATAGTCACCGGACATTCAACCATTCTAAGTAGCATAGTCAAACATGCGTCATCATCTTATAAGCATTATCATTTCAAACATCATCATCTTTGTTTATCACAATATTATCATCATAGACTTATTCATCATAGTCATCATAATCATCATCATAATTACTCATGCAATTAATGCAAGGTCATAGTTTAGGAATATGTTACCGTATGATGCTCGTACGTTCCTTACGTACCTTAATTCCAAAAGGAGGAGAAATTGTGGAACTTTATCTCCTTGAGGTTGTTGGTGCCTGGGATGGTTCTACACAACCATACAATTCAATATTAGAAGTTAAACAATAGCCCGATACTAAAAAATTCAACAAAATCAACATTTTCAAAATTTCACAGCTGGCGATCGATCGCTTCGCTGAGGCGATCGATCGCCTCAATTTCTTCTTCTCGGCGATCGATCTCGCCAAACATGGCGATCGATCGCCTACCCTTTGAATTGGCTACTGCCTCTCGGCGATCGGTCGCCTCTTTTAAGGCGATCGATCGCCTGCCCTGCATTTTGGCTACTGTCCATAGGCGATCGGTCGCCTCATTTCAGGCGATCGATCGCCTCGCGCAGACACGAGATTTCTCCATTTTTGAGCATTAAATCCTACACCAACGTCAACCAACATTTATACCACAACTCATAAACATTAAAACACTTAAAACCTTCAACACACATCATAAAACCACTAAAAATCCAACATCCCACAAGGAATCACACTAACTCAAACAAACCCATTTCAAACCCTTTTTAAAACCCTTCAAAAACTCAATCAACACTTCAACAACATCCATAAGTGATATATAAACATCATAGGCACTAAATCTTACCAAGAAGTGCAAGAATGAAGCTTTTACAAGAATTCCTTCCCACCTTTAGGGCTAAAATCGAAAATGAGGGGAAAGGGGGTTTGGGAAAGTGATTTTGGGAATTGAGTGTAAGGTGTAAAGTGTAAAGTGTAAAGTGGGGTAAGAATGGTGGGTTAAATATCAAATCCTTTTATTTAACTTGTACCCCAAAAATTAACATGATGTATATAAAATACATCAACATGGTAAGCATTTATAAAATGAAATCAACATCATTAAATCCATATCATCCTCATAATAAAAATCAACATCGTTAAATCATGTTAATTCTTCATTTCCACACATAACTTAATCATCGTAATAACTCATCATATAAACATAATTAATGTCCAGGTTACCATTAATTAATTTCGGGGCATCACACATGCCCCTTGCCCCATCTCCCACTCCACCTTTGCATTGCTGAAACTCCTCCATTTCTCTCCCATTTTTCGTCCAACACCTGATAAGTAAGAAAAGGAGGAGATCCACCATTTTTATTGCTTGGAAAACTTCCAAAAATCGGAGCAAAAAGGGGTGAGAAACCATGTTCTGGTTTTGAAATTAAGTTGTTGAGTTCATGCTTTTTGTTGGTGTAAAAATGGCATGTTAGATTTGGTTTCTTAAAACGTTCGATTTAAATGCTTACATGGTGTTGTTATGAAGCTCTCAGTATTTTTCCTTATGTATATTACATGTTTTATGTAGAGGAAATAAGCATGTAAATTATGGTGTTCAAAAATCTGGGTAAGGTTGTGCCCTGTTTTCTGGAAAAATATGAGTTGGGAGTGTTTTTATGAAGGTGATATCATGCTCGTTAGCTTAGGTTTTGGTAAACCTTTGATGTGAAAATATGCATGGTAGTTTTGTGAAGCCCTTGGCATGTTTGTTCGAGAATGCTTTATGTTATATGTTGTAGTTTTAATAGCATGAAATGAGGTACTCAAGAAATCTGGAAATGATTATGTTGCCCTGTTTCCAGAAAAGTTGATCGAGTACTTGTGTGAATGGTCGACGTTTATGCATGTGGGCTTATGTTTGGGGTGTAAATTTGATATGAATACACTCAGGGTAGTGTATTGTAGCTACTAGCATGTTTGTTTGGGCATGTTGTATGTCTTACATGTTAGAACGAAAGGTGTGAAAATCAGTGTTAGAGCATTCTGGAAAATGTCGCGCACAGACCATGTGGCGATCGATCGCCACAAATGGGGCGATCGATCGCCGACGTGCAGTAGCCAAAATCAAAGGCACGCGATCGATCACCATGAATGGCGCGATCGATCGCCATGCGCCAGTGAAGTCTGGCGATCGATCGTCTAGTGGTAGCGATCGATCGCCAGAGGCAGAGTTATGAAAAAAATTGATATTTTATTGGATTTTTGATTTTGGACTATAAATTGGCATCTAATAATGTGTTGTACACTGGTGTAGAGCCTTCACAGACGGCTACACAACGCAGGGGATAGAGTCCCACCACACACTACATTTTGGAAAGGTACGTAAGCGACGTACGGGCATCCCAACGGTAACATGTACTTTATGTTTGTCTTTGACACATGATGAATGCAATGTGATGCATTAAGGTTATGATACATGTTATTATGCATTGTTGTTGCATATTATGCATTGTGTTGCATATTGTGATGTGGAATAAAGAGGTGTATTCCACGAGTCAGGGCGATCACAGTTAAGGTTTTAATGCTTACGCTTTACCGCTAAAAATGTGGAGCGGGAGGGGGGAGGCTCGCTTGCACATGGAGGCGGGGTATACCATACTGAGCGAGGATGAGATACCGCTAGTATGAAGAAGCGAGGATGAGATACCGCTTGTTTCGAGATTATGAAAGCGAGGAAGCATTAAAATAACTGATGATGACTGACTCAAGAAAAAGAGATGATATGTCATGACATTTATTTATGAAACCATATGTTCATATAGTGAGTTGTTTATGAATTATGGTACATGGTACAGGGACAACCAATAGGCGTTGTAAATGCGATGAAAATACAGGAAGTGTTTTGTATTTATGATTATGCATTTACGCCTTACGTATTCATATTGTGTTGTATATGAATAGCTATGTGCTCATGTGTTGGGGGTTGTCTTTGTAGGTGCTTTTGCTAAGGAGAACTAGGGTCGGGGCTGATACTTTGAGCTGTAAGGAGTGCTACTACAATAGCAGGACAGAGTTCTTTTGCGTAGTCTCTACAAGTAGTAGAGTAGAACTATAGTGTCACTCCTATTGTTTTGAGAAATGTAACTATTATCTGTTGAAAATTTTATGGGTACATGTGAACTGCAAGCTCAAAATGTCAACACGATTAAATACTCTGATATTGAAATGCTTAGTTCTCATAATTGCACCTTACATTATGTTTAAGTATCGGGGTCTCACACGTAGCGATCTCAGGTCATCCCGTGACGTTCCATGTCATCTCATGACCTGTTCATTAATCTCATTCCAACATGGTTAAATTTAACTCAACATAACATGATTAACATATCATTAATCTCACAGTATACAAAATAATCATGTTTTCATAAACCAATATCCTTTAAATATGATCATCATGACCCCACTGTTATCTCGTCTCTGCACAATTAATCAATGAACATATCAATACTACATGTCATTTCAATTTCATTCTCAATTCTTCCTCATATATAAATTGATTCTCATAAACCATATCAATCAATCAAGATAATTCACAATCCACATAAATCAGACAGTTAAACCAAACGAAATGATTTACCTCAATTCCTCGTTCCCATGGATCATTCCAATATTCCCTTGAGCCTACAACTCATGTGTCCAAGAAATAATAATATGGTTTCTATAACACAACGTTCACTGTCATCTGCAATCAACATATCATTAATATTCATCGCTAACAAAATAGCGGTACAACAATATTTATTGCTACCACAATAGCAATATATCAATACTCATCGCCAACACTGGCATGCATAATCTCATCGCCACTACGGGCATAAATATAATATCCATAATCACAATGAATATACATTCTTAAAACAATAAGATGTAATAACACTTACTGTACACAGTTGATCCACACTTGATCCTTTAAATTGTCCCTGCTCTCAACATAATATTCCACAAAATATGATTTCATATCAATACACAAATTGATATACTCATCATCAACAGAATAGCGGAATGAGACGTCGCTATATATATAATCGGCGGCAAGAACCATCGCCATGGAATCAGCGGAATGCACCATCGCTAAACACATGTCCGGCGGCATGAGCCATCGCCAATAATATAGCGGAAAGAGACATCGCTATACACGCACCTGGTGGAATAAACATCGCCTATAATATAGCGGCATGAACCATCGCCCGATATACCTGGCGGCATGAATCATCGCCAATAAGATAGCGGAAAGAGGCATCGCTATACACGCACCTGGCGGAATATCCATCGCCAAGAAGATAGCGGATCCCTAGTCTTGTTATGGTAGTGTATTTTAATGTCCCTCACTTCACATATAGGCGGCATAAAATAACCTCCCTTCAATGGACATGCGGCGCTCCCACCCCTCGCTTCACATTTTAGCGGCAAATATTCTCTCCTCGCCTCATATGATAACCACGCTTCAATGTGACATGTGGCGCTCCCACCCCTCGCTTCACATTTTAGCGGCACAAATTAAATAGCGGCAGGCATTTAAAATCATCACTCATCCATAACAACGACTCATGGGATATTCACCAAGCATTCCATCCATACCTGCAATACAATGCATATACTATATCCAATATACATCATCATGAGTGTATTTTAATGCACTTCGCTCAAATGCGACATGCGGCACTCCCACCCCTCGCTTCAACATTTGGCGGCAAAGCATTAAAATTATCACTCCATTGTACACATGCAACCACAATGCATAATCCATGATGTATATAAAAAGCAGGTTACCGTTTCTGTGTCTTTCAACCCTGGCCTTAGCCTTTCGCATCATAGTGTCCATACAGGAACAATCCGAAACCATGAGCATACGATAATCCATATTCATCACAATATGATTATAATGAGTAAATGCATAAACGATGAGAACAAAGTACTTCCTGTATCCCAATGCATTTCAAAATGCTCCATTTGGTTGTCCCTGTGTCACAACTCACAATCATAATCAACAAATTATATTATGATTCCATAGATGTCATGACATATAATTGTTCCACTATGATCACATATCAAAAACACACATAAGCAAAATAGTCGTGTCACGCAACACTAACTACTATTATGCATAAATATGTGCTACCCATTCCTATCAGCATGTTTCAGGCCCTCAACAGCCCCAAAGAGCTAACCACTGCTCTGATACCACTAATGTAAGACCCCAACACTTAAACTCGTCATTAGTTCATTTATGACGTCGTATGTGTATAAATTTTTCATTTTCTTTTCATTCTTTAAAAAGAATCATTTCATGTTTCCCATAATTCCATGACATAATAATGTTCAACATTATATGATCATCTCTACCAACAAATAGACTCAAGATTTCACCCATTACCATCCCCATTACACCACTTTTATATTGTGGGTTTTTATAGAAATTTGGGCAGAGTCTCCCCATAAATTGAGCTATCCCAAAATAACACACATCACCAATATAATTCCCAGCCAGGGAAAAACACAATACTTAAAAGAAAACAAAACTCTAAATAAGTTTCCAGCCAGGGAAAACACCATACTAGGAAGGAAGACATCAGAAGTGGGCATCAACACCCTTATACAATCCATATACATGCTTCCAATTGCTCACATACGAGCAACAATAAATGAATACCAATCTAACTGGATAAATAGCGTATCCTATTTACCCACTCTCATATACGCTTCTGGTTCTGGAAGCGGCATGATCCAACAAAGCTCGAACCAATATCCCAAAGTAGTTTAGTACCTGTTGTACCTGTTTCAACAGAAACAGCCTTCACACGGGTGAGCATACCTTGTCACGATACTCATATTCCTGACAATGCATAACAATTATAATTAATTCATAATATAACAATTTAAGAGTATCTAAAATCCATAAAAATGTACTCCCTGTACAGTTCGGAATCCGTATAGCTTACATTAGCTGTTCCTGTTTCAGTCTCACATGCTTTCATAAACATCAAGTTCAGTAACGTTAATCACAACATGAAACTCATCAATGTAATAATTCAAAATAATCACAATTCATCATTTATGCTCAATCATAACGAGTCTCATATTGAAGACAGCTCTGCCTGCACGTTAATCTCATTCTCAACCATTTCTCATATTGATCGTGCCAAAGGCATCCATACCCAACTCCGTATCCGGACCAAGTACATTTACGTGTCCATCATACCACATATATCAACTCAATTCACATATTCATTTTCTTATATTCAGTTATCACAATTCAACAATACATGAATACTGGAATATGAAATAATTCATATTATACCTGCTCGTACGTCACTACGTACCTTATAGTCGACAACATGAACAAGCTACCCTTGACTTCCAGAAGTTCCTGGAGTATCTATATCGAATATCAATTCGATATTAGCGCATTAATAATACAATTGTTATCAATAGGTAATTCCAACTCCCAATCTAATACCGTGAATCGATAGCTCAATAAAATTGACATTATCACATAATCAAGACAATCTATATTACTCAAACGCAAAGGTATAAACATCTCATACCATGGACCAACACCCACCAAGAAACTATAATGCTTTTAAGTTTGAAAGTATTGGATTTTCACCACCAATTGATCAATACTTTAGGCCAACACTTGACACCATTTAGACATATTATCAAACACCTCATGAGCATGATTTTGTCCTCATCTTTTAACCAATAATAATACTAAGCCAAGACAAAACTCAACAATTCATTTTAAGTAATCCATTATCAACAAACTGAGTTATAATTAGACCCCTAACAATCCATATCAATAGCCAAAATCCATAGCATAAACACATCTCAATACATGTTATTATAGACATAGCACCTACACATCTTAATATAAGTTGGAGCACATCCAAACAACATAAATTTTGATTCAATTCAAATAGCTAAATTCAACCATTTTCAGTAGTATATTTGACTCTTTCAGCATCATTTATATACATTTCAGTACGTCTGATTCAATCCAAGACAGCAGCAAGATTTAAACCTAAACAATAACATGATTCAATCCATTTTAGCATAATTTTGATTCATATCAGTAGCTACATTCAACCCATTTCAGCAGCAGCTACATTCAACCCAAAACAACATATTGCAAACCCAAAACCAGCATGATTTTCGAACCATATATAGCAAAGAAATCGAGTCATACACAGCCACAAAATCAAACCAAATGGAGCACATCGAACACAAAACACAGAAATTTTGGACCATATATTAGCAGATTTTTCAAGCATAAGGGCAGCAGGTTTTCAAACCAAGATCCTGCAGATTTTCGAACATCATAGTGATGTTTTTAACTGAACGCATCAGTATTTTTCGATCCAAAAACTGCACTAAAAATCGTTCAAAATAACAAGTAAAACTAAGGGAGTAGCGACTATAATAATGAGATAAAAATATTCACAAACCTTGGGGGAATTAGTTGGCAAACATTGATGATCCTCGGTTCCTTTCCTCTGTAGAAATCGAATAGAGATGGGGAAAAGGATGGGGGAGGCGGATCATTCTTGTGGGAGAGGCGAGAGTATTTTCAAAGTTTCTAACCCTACATTAAATCTCAACTCTCCAACTATCATCTCCAACAAAAAATAATTATTTCCAAATTAAATTTACCAATTTATAATTGCTAGAAAACCCCTCTTAAATTTAATTTACGATACAAGTTCAACCCGGAATTATTCATCCCAACTTCGTTCCAAAATCCGATACTCAAAAATTAAATCCCGGCATATCATATAAACACCATAATTAAATCCAATGAATGATTATTAATTAATTCGGACATCACACCCGGGTTCTCTAACCACTGCTCTGATACCACTAATGTAGGGTATTCCTACCTTAACAGTGTTTGAATGACATAATATGGACTAAACATGTATTAATGACATCTTAGGGTTCCGGTTGTTACATGAGCTAACAGGATTACAGGCCAAAAAATAAAATTTCAAAACTTATTATTTACATTCCCATAAACGAATGCTAACATTATAGGTTTATACTACTCCTAGAGTAGATACTATCATCCTGAATCTTATTCCTTTTTGTGCTCCTTGCAGCTCACTGCCTCAACCCGACCCTTAGCCCTTCAGTCCAAAAGTGTACCTACAGGGACAACCCATCATGAGCATGTACATCATTTCTTAATAACATAAGAGAATGGCATATAAATAAACGCATGAAATAATCGTTAACATATACTTCCTGGTTAATCGTATTAACCCACTTTTGTTGTCCCTGTTTCATATTCATGCATGTAATCCTTAGTTCTTGACATAAATGATTAAAATCTGTGATATCCCCGAAATGATTATGTGTTTTTAAACATTAATTATGTTATGAAGATTATGGTATTAATTCATTGGGTTGAGTTAATAATATTGGGGAAATGCATTTCAGGGTGCATGTGTTATATGTTGGGAATTTGGGTTGTGGCATGATTATTTGGGGTGGGTGTTATTTATTTTGGTGAAGCATGTTTAATTGGAAATTGAAGTATTTTATTGATTAAATACTATAAAATATCATGTGAGGATATTTTAATACATCGTGCTAAATACCGGGACCAAAACATAACACATCACACCACCCAACATCCAACCACCCCCTTTGACCCATACCCTGCAGGCTGCCCATACCCCTCACTTTTCCACTCTCCCACTCCACCTTCCCATGTCTGAAACTCTCCCATTTCCTTCCCACAAACCGTCCAGCAGCTGCTAAGTAAGATAGGGAGGAGATCTTCCATTTTTATTGCTTGAAAACCTTGCAAAAATCGGAGCAAAAGAGGGTGAGAAGCCATGTCCTATTTTGGTTTAAAGTTGTTTAAGTTCATGTTTTTACTTGGTGTAAAAATGGCATGCTAGCTTAGGTTTTATTAAACCTTCGATTCAAGTACATTTATGGTGTTTTTATGAAGTTCCTAGCATGTTTACGTGAGCATGTTATATGTGTTATGTGGTAGATTTGTTGGCTTGAAAATAGGTGCTCGAAAATCTGGGTAGAAATATGATACCCTTTTTTTTCAGAAAGTTTGAGTGAGTAAGGATAAAGTTAGGCGATTTTGATGCATATGGGTTTAGGTTTGGGTATAACTTTGATATTAATACACTCATGGTAGTATATTGTAACTCTTATTTGTTCAAGCATGTTGTATGTCTTATATGCTAGATTTGATGGTATGAATATGGGTGTTCGGAAATCTGGAAAAATCGCGCACAGAGCATGTGGCGATCGATCGCTACAAAGGCAGGGATCGATCGCCGAAGGCCAGTAGCCAAAATCAAAGGCAGGCAATCAATCACCATGAATGGCACGATCCATCACCTCGAGCCAGTGAGGTCTGGCGATCGATCGCCTGGACGTAGCGATCGATCGCCAGATGCAGAACAATGGAAAATGATGTTTTTGTTGGAATTTTTGATTTTGGTCTATAAATTGACATCTAATATTGTGTTGTACACTGGTGTAGAGCCTTCACAGATAGCTACACAATGCAGGGGATAGAGTCCTGCAACACACCATATTTTGGAAAGGTACGTAAGCGACGTACGGGCATCCCAACGGTAACATGTATTTTATGTCTGTTCATTTGACACATGATAGATGCAAAGTTGTGCATTATGAGTATGATACATGTTGTTATGCATTGTTGTTGCATATGTATGTTGTGGAATAAATGGTGTGTATTCCACGAGTCAGGATTATCCCAGTGATGATTTTAATGCTTACCGCTTATACCGCTAAAAATGTGGAGCGGGAGGGGGGAGGCTTGCTTGCACATGGAGGCGAGGTTTACCATACGAAGCGATGATAGAAATACCGCTTGTATGAAGAAGCGAGGGAAGGAGTTCCGCTTGTTCTAAAGTTATGAAGCGAGTGGCATTAAAATACACTGATGATAAACTGACTAAGGATTGAAGTAAAGATTTAAGAAGTAAAGATATGTCATGACATTTATTTAAAGAAGCCATAATATCATGTATTGAATTTATTATGAGTTATGGTACAGGGACAACCAAAATGGGCGTTTTAAATGCATTGGAGATTCAGGAAGTATCCTATGCCTATGATTTCTGCATTTATGCTTTTTATTCATATTATGATCGATATGAACTATGATATGCTCATGTGTTGGGGGTTGTCTTTGTAGGTGCTTTTGACGATGAGAACCAGGGTCGGGGTTGATACTATGAGCTGTAAGGAGTGCTACAGGATTAGCAGAACAGAAATTTCTTTTTGTATAGTTTCTACGAAGTGTAGAGTAAAGCTATAGTGTAGTACCTTTTGTTAGGAATATGTATAATTCCTTTTTGAACTTTTGGTACTGTAATCTCTTAAGCTCAGGGTAAACAACACGACCTAATACTCTGATTTATATATGATTAGTTCTCTTAATTGCACCTTAGCATCTTGTTTAGATAACGGGGTCTTACATTTAGTGGTATCAGAGCAGTGGTTAGATAACCGGGGAACGAGTAAAGGGTAGCCTTTAGAAACAAGTTGGCTAGGTATTCATTGGTGGGCATGTTTATTCATATGGTGCATATTTTTGTATAAGTTGATTATACTAACATGCTTTTGAATATGATTACTCTTGTTATCTAACGGCTTATGTTATGAACTGCTTTTGGTATTGTTGTTAACCCCTGTGTTACAGCATGGCGGCTATTAATCCGGAGAATCCCAATGAAGAGGTGGGAGATGTAGGCAGTATCAATGCCAGTATTGCTAAGTCAAATCCTCTACCTCCACCTGCTGTAGACGTGGAACCTAGTGCACATATACTGCTACCAGGGGAGATAAGTCTGACCCAGTTCTTGAGCTATCATCCACCGCTATTTGAAGGGACTGAGACTGGGGAAGCAGCCGAGGAATGGCTAGAGAGATTAGAACAGATATTTGTATCGGCACCCTGTGCACGGACTGCCTGGCTGAGATTGGTAGAGTTTCAATTGGTGAAGAAGTCTTCCATGTGGTGGAAGACAACAGTTATGGAGCTGAGGGCACAGGGTATGACAGTGGATTGGACTGTATTCAGGACCCGGTTCCTTAACCTGTAAGGACCCCCGTGCCCTTAACCTGTTATTAGTGTATTAATCCATACCATTAGTGCATATAATCATACTATAATGGGGAAAAGCCATGTGCAAGTGCAACACCATATGCTATCCAGAAAATTTCTTGCATTCTATCCGCATAATGTTAAAATTCCCCAACCACGATTATTTACATAACATGCACCTTTATAATACACTAACATGCTCTCAGTTCATTTGGCAATTCCATATTTAATTGCATGCAAACCATGAATGAATAGAGAAGAGTCGTAGCCCATTTATACATTCCATATACACGTAAGATGTACTCACATAAGAGCACCCAATGAACACGCGTGTATCTAATGTATAAAACACTCTACCGGATACCGTTACTGGCACTTCAATCCTGGAAGCACCTCCCAAGCACAACTCGATCTCAACTCTGGATCCATGCACTTGTTCAACCACCTCTGGTACCTCGATCCTGGAAGTACCTCAATCAACAGCCCGAGCTTGACTCCAAAGTTGCTGCTACAGCTGTAACACCTGTCCCAACAGAGACAACCCCCACACGGCGTGAGCATACCAATACCACCAATCCAATAACCATAACGTTGCAATTCAAATACAAAATGTAAATGCCATAATTTAAATGATACTCCCTGGATGGTAACACCCTCATCCGGGATCCCCTGTATTGTCCCTGTTCTCAAAATAACCGAACTCATCAAATTCCCAAAGCCAGTTAATCGCCACATAGATTAACTAATGCCGTTCTGTTATGCCAGTTCCATAATCAATATAAGAGAATCATTATAAAAAAGATCGTAAATATCACATAAACCAATAAAGGATTCCATGTTCCTATTTCATTGCTCGCTCCACAATAGCGGCATTCTAAACCCCGCGCACGCTCAACAATAGCGGCGTCATAACAGATGGTCGCTCAACGGCGACAGCATCCTAAATCATTGCTCGCTTAATAGCGGCACCGTATGGTTCCCAATGTATAACCATTTGACGCAAATACCATTTACCATGCATATCGTTATCCATTCATAGTAAATATCATGCACCATGTATTTCCATACCTATTCGATGCAATTACCACATGCCACATATTTCAATGTCCATATAATGCAATTACCACACACCATGTGTTCCAATACCCGTTTAGTACAATTATCACACACCATGCATTTCACAGTTGCAACACTGTAATAGACTATGCTCGTACGTCATACGTACCTTAAGTCTCCGTAGTCCAAGCCAAACCTTGCTTGAGTTCCATGCCTCGATAAATATGTGCTAAAACACATAAACAACTCACAATCAAGAATAAGCATGCGACCACGTGCCCAAGCACGTTCAAACTCCCAAACATATCGTCAATCCATGACGATTACCAAATAAAAGCCCCCCGACTAAGCATGCATAATACCCAAAATAAACCATTTAACAAGTATAGCATTCCCCTTGGAATGTAGACATTGCCCCGGAAACAGGCCCTTAAACCCCGATTCCAAAATCCCGACATTTCCAAAATTTTGAAGAAAACAAAGGAAACAGGGCAGCGATCGATCGGCGCCAAGCCGCGATCGATCGCCACATCCTACTGCCCGAAAAAAAAACATGCCGCGATCGATCGCCACATCTCGTGATCGATCGCCGAGACCCTCACGATCGATCGCCGCTACTGCTCATCGCCTTCCCAAATCAGTAGCATGTCGCGATCGATCGGCGCCTAGCCGCGATCGATCGCGACCTGCGGGTTTCCAAAAATTTCGAGCTTCAATGGTGTTTTTCACACCCAAACTCAAAACCAACACCCCTAACTTCCTCAACACTCCCAATACTCCATTTAAACTCCATAAAAACACTAAAATCAACATTTTAGATTTTAACCCAAAACCCCCAAACACAAATTCAACCCAAAAGCTCAACCATAACACACCATACCACTATCAAATCGAAGACAATGACGAGGGGAAGAAACTTACCAACTTATCTTCGAGAAATCCAGCTCCTAGGACGAGCCTCCAACGATTTTGCTCATCAAAGGGAAAGGGGAAGGGTTTGGGGTGAGAGAGTGGCGTGAGGGAGAGGAGAGGAGAGAAATGGATTCCGAATGACGGAATCCCGAGTCCAACTGGTATATATAGCAAAAATGCCCCAAAATACCAATACCTCCACAAACACATCACGATTCATTAAAAATCATCTGTTTTCAAAAACCCTCTCTCCAACATCAAATCCCCTGACTGGCCCCAACATAAGACACCCCGGACTCCAAGTCCCACTAAAAACTCAATTCATAGGTTTTCCACCAAAATGAGAA
The DNA here is from genome assembly GCA_907163345.1 of Haberlea rhodopensis. Taxonomy (NCBI): domain Eukaryota; kingdom Viridiplantae; phylum Streptophyta; class Magnoliopsida; order Lamiales; family Gesneriaceae; genus Haberlea; species Haberlea rhodopensis. Next base: position 90,525 of record CAJQUN010000142.1, on the reverse strand, counting down.
TACAATCTCAACCTTTGGATCCAACGATCTCAAATGCCCGATCTAACAACCTCGGGAGACCCAAACCGCAATTAATTCCTAATTGCCACAATTAAAAATCCATCAAGGATTATTGCCATACCGGGATTAACACCAGTAATTTCCAGACATCACAATTATCCCCCACTAATAAAATTTCGTCGTCGAAATTTGCACCGGTGTACTTCATGAAACACCAGGACTACAAAACCAAACAAAACCTCGACCCCGACTCTGGACCACATTAGAATCGAATTAACAACCGAGAGGACACCCACCTCGCACCATGCTTTAAAATAAAGCAAACGCCAAAACCAACACAAAAATCCAAAGGATAATAACATACCTCGATGCGAGTCATCCCAGAAGTCAGTCTACCACGACTGTAAATCAATCAAACCTTCCTTGGTCCCGACATAGACATCTCCCCATGATATCTCCTTCACTTGCCCACGATGCTTAAGATGCATCGTTATTATGAGGACTACAAGCATATAACAGTATACTCACAGAAAATCCGGTTCCTACTTTCCACCTCCATCTCCTCCAAAGGAGTAGTTGCAACACTTGCAACATTGATCGGGCAACCCACGGTCACCGATCCATACAAAGCACATCTCCGAGGATGTTTACACCGGTGTGTTCCAAGAAATCGTATCTTGGTCCTGACACACCATCAGACTCCACAAAGTATCAAGTTCCACAGAGGTCATGCAAGACAATCAATTGCATTCCCGCCACACGTGTCAACCACGACACTAAACAAATCCGAATCCTGGCCATCCCTCGTCCATCCTGGGATTTAACAATCCTAAAACAGGGAGGCTATCTAATATACCAGCAAGAACTACCAAGGTTCCAAAACACGATAATCCCTCCTCAGGGGAAAGTCAAATAGCCCTCACGATCATTCATCAGAATGCATCGTGCCATCGAGATTATCGATCTCAAGGTGGTACAATCTCTCACCAGAGACTCATTCATCTAAGCAAACAAAACCAAAGCTCGACGAGTACCAAGAAAATGCTGGCATTCGTATACCCACATTGGCATACATGCCCACGCACCAACACAACATGCATACACAATGCAATAGACTCGGGTATCTCTAATCATACCCAATCCCAAAACCAACTGATAAACCTGGATTATTCTCACCCCACGGAGAATGATGGTTGACCAACCAAAACCAAAGGGTGTGATTTCAACATCACCACCACACGAACCAAAATAACGAATCTCCCCAAAAGATTCAACCGGTAGGTATCATAATACCGCCTTCCTCTCAAGGAAAAAGTCATGAATCCAGGATCCTCCAATCCTCGAACCACCGTTCGGAAGACCTGGATATATTCATACCAAAACATATCCCGGAACCCAGAAACACACAACTGGTTAGAGTAGTGCATCAATACCACCATTACCCGATCCAAAATCCGTATACGCCATGTATACACATCCCAACGATGCTCTGTACTAATGCCATAGTACTCCACAATCGAGCATCTCCCCGGAGACGTCTCCTCAAATGTCTCACCGAGGTAAGAAATCCATTACTTGGTCCAACACCAGTAATGCTTACCATGGCTGATTTACAATCAATCCACGACCGATGCAAGCTGTCTCCAAGACAGTACAATCCAAATCTCTCCAAGAGACAAAATCAATATAGTAGTGTCACCCCACTAACTATATCTCACAAACCATTGTGACTCCCATTGCATGCCATATGCAAGGATGCTCAACTAGAGCTAACAACGACTTGTTGACACTCACGTTGGTAATACCAACAAAATTGAGCTTTCTCAGTACAAGTCCCTCAAAATAATGGCGTATAAACATCCCCGTGAGATATTCCCTACCTCAATCACCATGCCACGTAGAGACTACAAGAGTCTATCATAACCCTCATCGTATCGCCATACGATTCACCCATCTCGAATCCAACGAGCAGCATAAAGGCTAACACAAGTACACCAAAGTACTGCAACAATACCTGGCTAACGGTTCGTTGGCCTCATAGGCTCATACCAACCTATCAACGTGACACACGTTCCATCCCGGTATACCATACCGCACAAACCATTAGAGTTGTGGGTCATCATCCAACATATCTCTAAAACACCAAGCATTATGGACATCCAGGTGTCCTTGCTTAAATACCATGCAATCCTAATCCATTAGGACTTATTCCGCACCCTCAGGGTGGGTGTAACCATGCCTACCCCACATTACAACAACAAGCGAGTAGTTTCCTCAATGACTACTCTTACCACCAATCACTTGGCCTTAGCCATCCCAGCGAGCATACCCAAGGGTAGCACTGCTCGACAAATACTTACCTCTATAACATGATGCGGTACACTGACCGGTACAATGCATTCAATGCTCCATCAAGTAAACCTGCTCGGCAAAAGGTCTTGTCTACTAGTGACCCAGACTCTACCATGTGCTCACTATCGGCACTCAAACAATACAACCAAATACATAAACAGGAATGTATTATTCACCAAAACGACGCCACGCGTCCACATAAACATCCCAAATAACATCGTCAAACATATGACGGTACCTGTCGATACACGACACTCATAATCTCATCGTCAAACACATGACGGTACATGTCGATACACGACATCCATAATCTCATCGTCAAACACATGACGGTATAAAACAACACATAGTATTCACAATAATGATAACAAAAGTAATACGCCATACCTCATCGCTATCAAGATAGCGGAATACCTGTACCCATCGTCCATCAGCGGTACACAAGCAGCACCCATCGTTCATAGGCGGCATAATCCAGTGCTACGCACATAGTGGTATAACCCATCGCTATAGAATCAGCGGCATGATCCCTCGCCATTGAGTCAGCGGCATAAAACATCGCCATAGATATCCGGCGGTATGAACCATCGCCATAGATGTAGTGGAATGTACCATCGCTATGAATACCCGGCGGCATGAACCATCGCCAATAGAATACCCGGCGGCATGAACCATCGCCTATAATCAGCGGTATAATCGTGGACTCAAGAGGTACTCACATTCATGTAGCACTTTGTTCCTTTTGGACTCAAGAGGTGGCTCACATTAAATGCACCACTTTGTTCCCGATCCCATCGCTAAGTCATGTCAGCGGCATCATCGCTTCGACGTGACAGCGGCATGTATCATTGCTTCGACACGACAGCGGCATCATCGCTTCGACATGACAGTGGTATCATCGCTTCGACGTGACAGCGGCATTTACCATCACTTCGACACGACAGCGGCATTTACCATCGCTTCGGCATGACAGCGGAAATACCCCTCGCTTCGACATATTAGCGGCATAATATCCCTCGCGATAGTAATATGACAGCGACATTATCCTTCGCTTAGACATATTTGCGGCAAATATTCTTCATCGCTATAATATGACAGCGGCAAGTATTCACATCGCTACGCCATGCATGCAACCGTAATGCATAACCCGTATTCCAATAATTGTTTCTGCACGACAGCAGCATCATCGCTTCGACGTGACAGCGGCATTTACCATTGATTCGACACGACAGCGGCATCATCGCTTCGACGTGACAGCGACATTTACCATCGCTTCGACACGACAGCGGCATCATCGCTTCGACGTGCATGCAACCGTAATGCATAACCTGTATTCCAATAATCATCGCTATGAGTGTATTTTAATGCACCTCGCTCCAACCTTTAGCGGCAAAGCATTAGAATCATCACTCCGATGTATATGCAACCGCAATGCATAATCCACGTCTCATAAGACCTGCAATCACCATGGTTAGCAACACATATTCCAATTATGAACACATATCATAAATGCACATAAGCAATATAGTTGTGCCACGCAACACTAACTACCATCATGCATAAGTATGTGCTTCTCATTCCCATTATCATTTTCTTAGGCCCTCAACAGCCCCAAAGAGCTAACATGGCTCTGATACCACTAATGTAAGGACCCCTGGCCCTTAACCCGTTATTAGTGTATTAATCCATACCATTAGTGCATATAATCATACTATCATGGGAAAAAGCCATGTGCAAGTGCAACACCATATGCTATCCAGAAAATTTCTTGCATTCTATCCGCATAATATTAAAATTCCCCAACCACGATTATTTATATAACATGCACCTTTATAATACACTAACATGCTCTCAGTTCATTTGGCAATTCCATATTTAATTGCATGCAAACCATGAATGAATAGAGAAGATCCGTAGCCCATTTATACATTCCATATACACCTAAGATGTACTCACATAAGAGCACCCAATGAACACGAGTGTATCTAATGTATAAAACACTCTACCGGATACCGTTACTGGCACTTCAATCCTGGAAGCACCACCCAAGCACAGCTCGATCTCCACTCTGGATCCATGCACTTGTTCAACCACCTCTGGTACCTCGATCCTGGAAGTACCTCAATCAACAGCCCGAGCTCGACTCCAAAGTTGCTGCTACACCTGTAACACCTGTCCCAACAGAGATAGCCCCCACACGGGGTGAGCATACCAATACCACCAATCCAATAACCATAACGTTGCAATTCAAATACAGAATGTAAATGTCATAATTTAAATGATACTCCCTGGATGGTAACACCCTCATCCGGGATCCCCTGTATTGTCCCTGTTCTCAAAATAACCAAACTCATCAAATTCCCAAAGCCAGTTAATCGCCAGATAGATTAACTAATGACGTTCTATTATGCCAGTTCCATAATCAATATAAGAGAATCATTATATAAAAGACCGTAAATATCACATAAACCAATTCAAGGATTCCATGTTCCTATTTCATTGCTCGCTCCACAATAGCGGCATTCTAAACCCCGCGCACGCTCAACAATAGCAGCGTCATAACCGATGGTCGCTCAACGGCGACAGCATCCTAAATCATTGCTCGCTTAATAGGGGCTGTAAGGACCCTAATCCTTAAGTGCGGATTGAAGGCATAATTAGAGCTAATATAAATAATCAGAGTAAATTAATCGTGTTGATGTCTATGAGCTTTAGGAATTACATGCCAAAAATAAGGACTATCCCTGGATTAGTTACATTCCCAAAACAAATGAATGTTATCAATTATAGCTTTACACTACTCCTAGAGTAGATACTATACAAAGTTAATCCTGTCCTTCATGGGTCAAAAGAATTCTCCACAAGCTCACCACCTCAACCCGTTTAGCCCTTCTATCATGCCAAGAGTACCTACAAGGACAACCCCCAAACATGAGCAATAATATCATTCATATTCAACACAATATGAATATAAAGCGTAAATGCATAAAACACAATTAAAACACTTCCTGTTTTCCCATGCATTTCAAAACGCTTCCAGTTTGGTTGTCCCTGTACCATAACTCATGAGTATAATCAATAGATTATTTTTAATGGTCTAGACATGTCATGACACAATACCATCTCATCAATATCAAATACCGGTCACCATTCTCTAGTCTGTCCATCACAATGTATTTTAATGCCCCTCGCTTATTTACATATAGGCGGCATAGAATAACCTCGCTTCAATGGACATGCGGTACTCCCACCCCTCGCCTCACATTGAGCGGCAAATATCCTTTCCTCGCCCTATATGATAACCACGCTCAAATGTGACATGCGGCGCTCCCACCCCTCGCTTCACATTTAGCGGAACCAAAAACAAATAGCGGCATGCATGAAAATCATCAAGGGATGACCACGACTCATGGGATGTGCACCAATAATCATATGCATCTGCAATCATCATGCATAATTCAACATGTATTTGCATCCACAATGCATAATCACATATATACTCGCATCCACAATGCATAAACAATGAGTATATTAGATACATGTACCGTTGGGTGCCCGTACGTCCTCTACTTACCTTTCCAAAAAGTAGGATATGGTAGGACTTCAGTTCCTTGGCTGTGTTGCCACCTGGGATGGTTCTACACATTCACACAAATCAATATTAGAACCCAATAATAGTCCAATACCAAAAATCCTACAATAAAATCCAAAAATACCATATTTTATAACTCGCGATCGATCGCGGCAAAGTACCGATCGATCGCGAGATCACACTGTCCGAACATGAATTTTTGTTCCTTCGGCGATCGATCGCCACATTTGGCGAGATCGATCGCCACCCTCGCCGATCGATCGCCCAAATGTGGCGATCGATCGCCAAATGCTTCTGGAGCGCACTGCCTCTACGCGATCGATCGCCAAGAACGGGCGATCGATTGCCGAGCCCTGTATCGCGAAAAATCGCCATTAATGCTCCAAAACTTCATTCCAACCCATTCCAACTCCCTTACCAACAAACCAACAACATCAAATACATAATACCCATCCATAAACACTTAAAGCACCTCAAGAATCCAACATTAAACCAAAACCACAACAACCCAACACAAACCCATTTAAAACCATTTCCAAAATCAAATAAAACATTACAAAATCAACAATGAGGCATCCATACCTCTTGGGGACCTCAAATCTCCCAATAAACTTCACAAACTCAAACTTTGGAAGGATTTCTCCCCACCTTTTTGCTTCAACTCGAAAATGAGGAGGGGGAAGGGTTTGGGTGGTGATTTGGTAAAGTAAAAGTGAGAGTGTATTGAGTGGGGTTGGGGTAAAAAGGGGTTGGGTTTTAATTAAAAGTATTACACAAACCCATGGTGCATAAAACACCCCAACATGATATTTTCAAAAGCATTAATCCAAAATGCACCAAAATATCAATTAACTCATGCTTTCTAAATAATTGCTAACCATGGCAAATAAATCATGCTAATAGCAATTTTCCCCAACATGCACAACATGCACCCTGAAATGCACTCCCGGGTCATCCTTTCCATGTGACCATGCATTTCCACACATTAAATAAATCCAGCACATAATCAATTAATTACCATCATAATTAATCATATAAACACAATTAATGCCTAAATTGCAATTAATCATTTCGGGGATATCACAATACTCCCCTACTTATAAGATTTCGTCCTCGAAATCACATGCACTTACCCCAAATTGAAACTAAACATAATCACATACCAGAGAATAGTTCCGGGTAGTGCTGCACCATATGCCGCGCCGTCTCCCACGTAGCCTCCTCGACACCCCTGCGATCCCACTGAACCTTGATCATAGGTATCACTTTGTTCCGAAGTCTACGGTCTGCTCGATCCAGAATTCTGACAGGCCGTTCCACATAAGACACATCGGACTCTAACTGAACTTCGGAAGGCTGTAAAACATGCGACATCCGGCTCATACTTCCGCAACATCGATACATGAAACACATCATGTATACCAGATAAAGAAGGCGACAGAGCTAGTCGGTAAGCTAAGGTGCCAATGCGCTGCAAAATCTCGTACGGTCCAACATACCTCGGAGACAGTTTCCCGTGCATCCCAAATCGCACAACGCCTCTGAAAGGCGAGATCTTCAAAAAGACCTTATCTCCCAACTGAAATTCCAACGGTCTCCGCCGTTTATTCGCATAAGCTGCCTGTCTGTCCTGGGCTGCTTTCATTTTCTGCCTTATCATCTTTATCTTCTCTTCCATCTCCCGAATCAACTCCGGTCCTCCGACCGATTTGCGGTCCAAATCATCCCAACACAAGGGTGATCTACACCGTCTGCCATAAAGAGCTTCAAAAGGAGCCATCTGAATACTCGCCTGGTAGCTATTATTATAAGAGAACTCTACCAAAGGCACTGAATCTTGCCAAGAAACATCGAACTCCAAAACACAAGCTCTCAACATGTCCTCGAGCGTCTGGATAGTACGCTCGGTCTGGCCATCCGTCTGAGGATGATAAGCAGTGCTCAATCTGACTTCAGTTCCCAAGGCTGACTGAAGACCTTCCCAAAAATGAGATGTGAATCGCGGATCTCGATCCGACACTATGGAAATGGGGATCCCATGCAATCTCACCACATCTCGAATGTACAACTGCGCCATCCTCAAAAAGGTGAAAGTCATGCTATAGGGGATGAAATGAGCTACCTTTGTCAATCGATCCACAATCACCCAAATAGCATCAAAGCCTGAAGCACTCCTCGGCAGGTGAGTCACGAAGTCCATGGAAATGTGTTCCCACTTCCACTTCGGTTTCTCCAAGCTTCTCAACTCGCCGCCAGGTCTCTGTCTCTCTGCCTTAACCTGCTGGCAGATCAAACACCTCTTAACAAAAGCGACGACATCAGATTTCATCCTTTTCCACCAAAACTGACCACGTAGATCTTTATACATCTTCTTCCCGCCTGGGTGGATGTGATATCCCCGAAATAATTAAGTACAATTTGGGCATTAATTATGTTATGTGATATTATGGTGATAATTAGATTATATGTTGGGACTAATTATCTTGGTACAATGCTTGTCACATGGTAGGAGTGACCCGGTAGAGCATTTCGGGGTGCATGTTATACATGTGAGGAATTTTGGGTGTTAAAATGGTTTAAATAATATGGATTGTGTTCATTTAGGTAAAACATGATTTTAATGGTATTTTTGGTGCATTGTGGTAAAATGCTTTTAAAATATCATGTTGAGGTATATTATATACCATGCTTGTGTCTTGTTACACATTTGAAACCACAACATCATTTGAAACCATGGCATGATATGAGCCACTTGCTCACTTTATATCAAATCCTTCCCATCACCTTTAAGTCAAAACCCACCTACACCTTCTCTCTTGCAAGAAAGACTTTCCATTTTCGTTTCTGCATCATAAGGAAAGGGGAAAACTTGGTGAAAGGGTTCATTTGGTGTTTTCTTGCTAGAAACTTGGAGCTCAAAGGGTAAGCTACCACCTTGGTTGAGTTTTGTTGAGTTTTGATTGGGTTTATAGCTTATTTTTGGGGATTTAAGGGTGGATCTTGGTCCAACATCTTGTTATGTTTGGAAGTTGCATTTTTTAAGGTTGTTTTATGGCTTTAAGTTGAGCATGGTAGTTGTTCTTGGAGGTGCTTGAGTGTAGATGTTGATAGAAGCTCATTTAAGGAAATTTCTCGCGTGAACAGGGCGTCTCGATCGATCGGAAAATGGGTCCGATCGATCGAGCAAGGCAGTGTCTGCCCAAGGCGAGGAATGAGCTTACCGATCGATCGAGATTTTGTCCCGATCGATCGGTGTGTGTAATCTCGATCGATCGAGATAAACTCTCGATCGATCGGCGGAGGCAGTACTTGGATGCCTGTTTTCCTTCACTTGGCGATCGATCGGGACTTGGGGCCGATCGATCGTAAGGCTTATAAATGTGAATTTTTGGGATTTTGTTCTAAATATTGATGTTTTTGGTAATGGTTCAATTATGGGTTTCTAATATGGATTCATGTGATTGTGTAGAACCATCCCAGGTAGCCACACAACAAAGGAGATAAAGTTCCACAATATCTCCACTTTTGGAACCAAGGTACGTAGTGAGACGTACGAGCATCGGACGGTAAAATGTATCTATTACGCTTTGTATTGATTATGCACTATGGTTGTGCACATGGAATTGATTATGCATTGTGGTTGCATATGGGGTAATGTTTATACATCATGGATTATATACATGATTGGTCATGCATTTTGGTTGCATGTGTATATCGGATGCATTGTTGCATGTGATTGTGAGTCAGGAATTATATTCCAGTAATGAAGAATACCTACCGCTAGTGGCGTAGCGATGTGAATACTTGCCGCTGTCATACCGTAGCGATGAGAGAATATTTGCCGCTAATATGAAGCGAAGAACACGACCGCTGTCATATTTATAGCGAGGGATATTAGTGCCGCTGGTATTGTCTTAAGCGAGGGGTATTTCCGCTGTCATGATAACGCGGGGGGGTATTATGCCACTGATATAATAAGACTCGGGATTGAACACGACATATATATGGGAATCGGTGCATGTCATGACATACATTGTTGGTAATATAATCTACTGATTATCATTTGGTACAGGGATAACCAAGGGAGCATTTTAAATGTGTTACATACAGGAAGTGAATCACATTTATAATTATGCATTTGAATTGCTGTCATATCGTTGTGTATATGATTTTATACATGCTCATGGTTTTGGGATTGTTCCTGTAGGTACTTTTGGGCGGAAGGGCTAAGGCGAGTTGGTGCAGTGAGCTAGTGCGGAGTGCTCTTGTAGCAGGCACATTCTTTTGTATAGTATCTACTCTAGGAGTAGTGTAAAACTATAGGATTAACATTCATAGTTACGAATGTAATTAATCCATTTTGGATCTTTATTTTGGCACTGTAATTTATTAGCTCAGAGCATCGTCACAACCTTTATACTCTGTTTATGCATGGAAATTTTTAATTACGCCTTTAGTCCGCACTTAAGGAACTAGGGTCCTTACATTAGTGGTATCAGAGCAGTGGTTAGAGAACCCGGGAACGAGTGAAGGGTAGCCTTAGCATGGTTGGCTAGGTGCTTACATTTGAAGCATGTTTATGCATGTGGTGCATATTGATGTATATTCTGTTATACTAACGTGCTTATTCTCATTCCTGTTATCTAACGGCATAACACAACTATTGCTTTGGACTTGTTGTTAACATTTGTGTTACAGCATGGCTGCTAATGAGGAAGTCGGTGATATGGGGAGCATGAATGCTAGTGTTGGACAGACAAACCCTCTACCTCCGCCGGCTGTGGGAATGGAACCAGTGGTTCAGTTATTGCTACCGGGTGAGATTAGCTTGACACAATTTCTCTCTTATCATCCGCCCCGGTTTGAGGGGACAGAGTCCGGAGAAGAGGCTGAAGAGTGGTTGGAAAGGTTAGAACAGATCTTTGTATCGGCTCCGTGTGCTGTTACGGCGTGGCTGAGGCTAGCAGAGTTTCAGTTAGCCAAGAAACCTCTGATGTGGTGGAGGAGCACTGTAATGGAACAGAAAGCACAAGGTGCAGTGATTGATTGGACGCTTTTCAGAACCCGGTTTCTGAACCGGTACTTCTCGGCAGCAGCAAGACAGACGAAGGAGGATGAATTTGCAAGTTTGAAACAAGGAAGCATGACAGTGTCCGACTATGCCACGCAGTACTCTTCGTTACTGAGATATGTTCCACATATTGCCACCAATGGGCATGCCAAAATGAGGAATTTCATGAAGGGACTGCGACCGGAACTTTTTGATCGGGTTATTTCCAACAAACCCACTTCTTTTGATGATGCCCTCACCAGAGCGGAGCTAGCAGAGATCGGGGTCGGCGCCTATCCGGACGTTACACCCCCACAAGTCCCACCGCCGCGGCCAATGTCTAATAATCTGAGGCCACGAGGAGAATCATTTAAACCTCGTGGGGCTTCTTCTTCATCTTCTCGGTTTGGTGGGAGAAGAATGGATAACAGGAGGGGCGGTGCGCCTAACAACAGAGGGCAGACTCAAGTGAATAGGAGTGGAGTGGTGAAGTGCCATTTTTGTGGAGGACCGCATCACATGCGAGACTGTACTGCTTGTTATAAATGCGGCCAGATGGGCCACATATCCCGGTTTTGTCAGAATAGTGATGGTCAGGTAGATCTGAGAGGAGGCAGAGGGAGGTTTTCTACCGGGACAGTACAGCAGAGGCCACCGATGGTACCTCGTCAGGGGGGAGGACAGGTGATGGGGCCACCCCAGGGACAGGTCTATGCATTGACCAGGGAGCAGGCCGATGCAGCTCCAGAGGAGGTTATAGCTGGTACGTGCCTATTATTTACATATTCCGCCTTTATTTTGATAGACACAGGTGCTTCACACTCCTTTGTGTCTGCGGACTTTGTGGCGAGACATCATATGTGCACGTCTCCGTTACCCACGTCTCTCTTGGTCTCGACACCCACCGGAAAGAAAGTTGTTGCGGATCAGTTTCTAATGGACTGCCTCATTTATTTTGAGGGCAATGAGGTGAAGGCAGATTTGATTGTTCTGAGCATGTCAGATTTCGATTGCATTGTGGGCATCGACATTCTGAACAGATATCAGGCAGTAGTGGATTGCCGACAGAGGACAGTACGGTTCAGGTCTCATTTGGGAGTTCAGTGGATTTTCTATGGCAACGGTTCTCGTGCGATTCCGTTGATCTCGGTAATCAAAATGTCCCAACTATTGGAACGTGGACACATGGGCTATCTCATTTATGCCGTGGATCTGTTGGGAAAAAGCAAGGAGTTAAAAGTGGAGGATATACCAGTAGTAGCGGAATTTGCTGATGTGTTCCCGGAGGAGATTCCAAGATTCCCACCGACTAGGGAAGTCGAGTTTGGAATCGAGTTATTACCGGGGACATCCGCTATTTCTCGTGCCCCTTACCGAATGGCACCGGCAGAATTAAGAGAACTGAAGGAGCAGTTGCAGGAACTCCTTGATAAAGGATATATACGCCCTAGCGTATCGCCTTGGGGCGCACCAGTTCTTTTTGTAAAGAAGAAGGATGGCTCGATGCGGTTGTGCATCGATTACCGGCAACTGAATAAGGCTACGGTAAAGAACAAGTATCCTCTTCCAAGGATTGATGATCTGTTTGACCAGTTGCAAGGTACCAGACTTTATAGCAAGATTGATCTGAGATCCGGGTACCACCAGATACGGGTCAGGGAGGAAGATGTACAGAAGACAGCATTTCGGACTCGGTATGGACATTACGAGTTCTTAGTAATGCCGTTTGGTGTGACGAACGCCCCGACTGTCTTTATGAGCTTGATGAATCGGGTGTTCCAACCCTATCTGGATCAATTCGTCATCGTATTTATTGACGATATACTCATCTACTCCAGGAGCGAGGAAGAGCACGTGAAACACTTGAGGACAGTGCTCCAGATCCTCAGAGATCACCAATTATATGCCAAGCTCAGCAAGTGTGAGTTTTGGTTGAGTAGAGTAGTATTTCTGGGGCATGTCATATCCAGCAGTGGGATTTCTATGGACCCCAGGAAGATTGAGGCCGTGATGGAGTGGGCTGCACCCACTTCTGTACCCGAGATTCGGAGTTTCCTTGGTTTGGCTGGCTATTATCGACGCTTCGTCGAGGGATTTTCTAAGATTGCTAAGCCACTGACTCAGCTGACTCAGAAAGGGGTACCGTTTTATTGGTCTGAGGCTTGCGAGCAGAGCTTCCAGGAACTGAAACACCGGTTGACCACGGCACCTGTTTTGGTAATTCCCTCAGAGAATAAGAGGTTTGTTCTGTATACTGACGCGTCACTTCAGGGCTTGGGATGTGTATTGATGCAAGATAAGCACGTGGTAGCTTATGCATCAAGGCAGTTGAAACCGCATGAGGCTAAGTACCCAGTCCACGATTTGGAGTTGGCGGCTATTATATTTGCCCTGAAAATTTGGAGGCATTATCTGTATGGTACCTCCTTCACCATTTATACAGATCATAAGAGCCTGAAATTCTTGTTTACTCAGGCGGAATTGAATATGCGTCAGAGGAGATGGATGGACCTACTTAAAGATTATGACTGTGAAACAGAGTACCATCCGGGGAAGGCCAATTTGACAGCAGACGCCTTGAGTCGGAAGGTGAGGAATACTGCTGTGGATGTCATGCATTTGTCGGCTATGATGACTTCTTGTTGCCATATGGGCTATGACTTCGATGTGGACGCATCACCGGTTTGGGTATCGACCTTATTAGCTGAGCCAGATATCTATGAGAATATCAGGAGAGCTCAGAGGACAGATGGTGAGATTCAGAGATGGTCATCTTTGGCACTTCAAGGGCAGCCATCAAAGTTCAGAGTGGCTGAGGATGGTTCCTTGAGACTCGGTAACCGATGGGTAGTTCCAAATACGCCGGAGTTGCGTAGAGGAATCTTAGAACGGGCTCATAGTAGCCGATTTAGCATCCACCCAGGAGGAAGAAAAATGTATAAGGACTTATGTGATCAGTTCTGGTGGAAGCGGATGAAGCGTGATGTGATCGCTTATGTCAAGAGATGTTTGATCTGCCAGCAAGTTAAGGCAGAGAGGCAGAGACCCGGTGGCGAGCTAAGGAGCTTAGAGATACCGGAGTGGAAGTGGGAACACATATCTATGGACTTTGTGACCCACCTGCCGAGGACTACTTCGGGCTGTGATGCCATTTGGGTGATCATTGACAGACTGACGAAGGTAGCTCACTTCATTCCATATTGTATGACGTACACATACTTGAGGATGGCTCAGATGTATGTCCGGGACATAGTGAGACTACATGGGATTCCAGTATCTATTGTGTCAGACAGGGACCCACGGTTCACATCTCATTTCTGGGGAGGTCTTCAGTCAGCTTTGGGTACTGAGGTGAGATTGAGTACGGCATATCATCCCCAGACGGATGGGCAGACTGAGCGTACTATTCAGACGCTTGAGGACATGTTGCGAGCTTGTGTATTGGAGTTTGATGCTTCATGGCAAGATTCCTTGCCCTTGGTAGAATTTTCATACAACAACAGCTATCAGACGAGTATTCAGATGGCACCGTTTGAGGCTTTGTATGGTAGGCGTTGTAGGTCGCCATTATACTGGGATGACTTGAACAGTAAAGCTGTGGGAGGACCCGAATTGATTCGGGAGATGGAGGATAAGGTAAAAGTTATCCGACAGAAAATGAAGGCAGCCCAGGACAGGCAGGCAGCCTATGCGAATAAACGACGGAGACCGTTAGAGTTTCAGGCGGGAGACAGGGTCTTTTTAAAGATTTCACCTTTCAGAGGTGTGGTTCGGTTTGGCATACGTGGTAAACTGTCTCCGAGGTATGTGGGACCGTATGAGATTTTACAACGCATTGGTACCTTAGCTTACCATTTGGCACTACCACCGTCGTTGTCTGGCATTCACGACGTGTTTCATGTATCTATGCTACGGAAATATGAGCCGGATCCGTCGCATGTATTGCAGCCTTCTCAGGTTCAGTTAGATTCTGATGTATCCTATGAGGAACGGCCAGTCAGGATTCTAGATAGGGCTGATCGCAGGCTTCGGAACAAAGTGATACCTATGGTAAAGGTACAGTGGGATCGCAGGGGTGTCGAAGAGGCCACGTGAGAGACGGAGCAGCATATGGTGCAGCACTACCCGGAATTAGTCTCTGGTATGTGATTTATGTTTAGTTTTGATTTGGGTAAGTGCATGCGATTTCGAGGGCGAAATCTTGTAAGTAGGGGAGTATTGTGATATCCCCGAAATAATTAAGTACAATTTGGGCATTAATTATGTTTATGTGATATTATGGTGATAATTAGATTATATGTTGGGACTAATTATCTTGGTACAATGCTTGTCACATGGTAGGAGTGACCCGGTAGAGCATTTCGGGGTGCATGTTATACATGTGAGGAATTTTGGGTGTTAAAATGGTTTAAATAATATGGATTGTGTTATTTAGGTAAAACATGATTTTAATGGTATTTTTGGTGCATTGTGGTAAAATGCTTTTAAAATATCATGTTGAGGTATATTATATACCATGCTTGTGTCTTGTTACACATTTGAAACCACAACATCATTTGAAACCATGGCATGATATGAGCCACTTGCTCACTTTATATCAAATCCTTCCCATCACCTTTAAGTCAAAACCCACCTACACCTTCTCTCTTGCAAGAAAGACTTTCCATTTCGTTTCTGCATCATAAGGAAAGGGGAAAACTTGGTGAAAGGGTTCATTTGGTGTTTTCTTGCTAGAAACTTGGAGCTCAAAGGGTAAGCTACCACCTTGGTTGAGTTTTGTTGAGTTTTGATTGGGTTTATAGCTTATTTTTGGGGATTTAAGGGTGGATCTTGGTCCAACATCTTGTTATGTTTGGAAGTTGCATTTTTTAAGGTTGTTTTATGGCTTTAAGTTGAGCATGGTAGTTGTTCTTGGAGGTGCTTGAGTGTAGATGTTGATAGAAGCTCATTTAAGGAAATTTCTCGCGTGAACAGGGCGTCTCGATCGATCGGAAAATGGGTCCGATCGATCGAGCAAGGCAGTGTCTGCCCAAGGCGAGGAATGAGCTTACCGATCGATCGAGATTTTGTCCCGATCGATCGGTGTGTGTAATCTCGATCGATCGAGATAAACTCTCGATCGATCGGCGGAAGCAGTACTTGGATGCCTGTTTTCCTTCACTTGGCGATCGATCGGGACTTGGGGCCGATCGATCGGAAGGCTTATAAATGTGAATTTTTGGGATTTTGTTCTAAATATTGATGTTTTTGGTAATGGTTCAATTATGGGTTTCTAATATGGATTCATGTGATTGTGTAGAACCATCCCAGGTAGCCATACAACAAAGGAGATAAATTTCCACAATATCTCCACTTTTGGAACCAAGGTACGTAGTGAGACGTACGAGCATCGGACGGTAAAATGTATCTATTACGCTTTGTATTGATTATGCACTATGGTTGTGCACATGTAATTGATTATGCATTGTGGTTGCATATGGGGTAATGTTTATACATCATAGATTATATACATGATTGGTCATGCATTTTGGTTGCATGTGTATATCGGATGCATTGTTGCATGTGATTGTGAGGCAGGAATTATATTCCAGTAATGAAGAATACCTACCGTGTGATGCCCCGAAATTAATTAATGGTAACTTGGACATTAATTATGTTTATATGTTGAATCATGGTTTCATGGATTTATGTGTTGGGTATTAAGATGTTAACATGATTAATGTGTTAAATTATCAAATATGAGGAAGATATGGTTTTAAATGAAGTTTAGAGCATTGTTGTAAAATGCTTTTAAAATACCAAGTTGGGTATTTTATACATCATGTTAAGTTTGGGGTACAATTTTTATTAAGTTATTACAACCCCTTTTAAATCCCCTACACATCACTTTAACCCCCCACATTACCATTCACCTTTTAAAAATCCCCAAATCACTTCCCAACCCCAAACCCTACCCATTTTCGAAATCCACCAAAAAAGGAAGAAGAAAAGTTCCACAAAAACCTTGTTTGTGTGATCTTTGCTAGGATTTGGAGCCTACAAGAGGTATGGAACCATTCCTATAAGTTTTATGATGTTTGGTGTTGAAATGGGTTAAGTTTTTGATGTTTTATGTGGGTTTGTTTGGGTATGTGTTATTTATGGTTGGGGTATGATTTTGAAGTGTTTTATGTTGGTTTTGGTGGGTTATGATGTTATTGATGTTTTATGGAAGTTTGGTTTTGGGATGGTATGTGAAAGAGCTTGAAAAATGAGCATTAATGGCGAAAATTCGATGTACAGCACTCGGCGATCGATCGCCCGTCCTTGGCGATCGATCGCGAGCGTCCAGTACCAGCCAGAAGCATTTGGCGATCGATCGCCACTTTTGGGCGATCGATCGGCGAGCCTGGCGATCGATCGCGCCAAAAGTGGCGATCGATCGCCAAGAAGGAGATTTTGGCCCCTCGTCCAGTGCGATCTCGCGATCGATCGCGCCTGGGTGGCGATCGATCGCGAGCTGAAGAAAAGTGGATTTTTGATTTTTTTGTGGGATTTTTTGGATATTGGACTATGTTTAGCTTCTAATATCAATTTGTATGGTTGTGTAGAACCATCCCAGGTGCCCACAACATCCAGGAGATAAAGCTCTCCAAATTCTCCACTTTTGGAAATTAAGGTACGTAAGAGACGTACGAGCATCGGACGGTAAACCATGCCCTTACATATTATGATGATGTTTAAGATGATGTTTACGATGATGACGTTTAAGATGATGTTATGATGATGATATCTATGATGATATTTATAATGCTTATGATGATGTTACGATGATGATGCTTAAGATGATGTTTATGATAACGATGTTATGAGGACGTCTATAATGATGAAGTTTATGATAAGGTCATACGTCGTGTATGATTGGGTAAGACGCCCATGTGGTAAGACACCACCCAAAGTATAGGATTGGGTAAGATGCCCTCGTGGTAAGATGCCACGCAATGTTTATAATATGGTAAGACGCCAGATGATTGGGTAAGATGCCCATGTGGTAAGATGCCACGCAATGTTTATAATATGGTAAGATGCCATATGATTGGGTAAGATGCCCACGTGGTAAGATGCCACGTAATGTTTAGAATATGGTAAGACGCCATATGATTGGGAAAGATGCCCACGTGGTAAGATGCCACGCAATGATTATGATATGGTAAGATGCCATACAATGGGGTAAGACACCCCAATATATGAATAAGAGTCAGGGATAACCAAGGAGGTCGGAGGACGACCAATAACTTTTACTTAACTAAGATGTTATGCATTATTGTATGCTTTTATATAATGTTAAGTAAATATATGAATGCTCATGATGTGTTATCCCTGTAGGTACACTTTTGGACCAAGGGCCTAGGGTCGGGTTGAGGAAGTGAGCTAAAGGGAGCATGATGAACATAGGATGCAGGATTTTTTTGATAGTCTCTACTCTAGGAGTAGTGTAAATCTATAGCTTTAACATTCTTTATTGGGAATGTAATTAAATAGCTTTGAAAACGTTATTTTTGGCCTGTAATCTCCCTAGCTCAAACTACAACCGGAACCCTTAAGAGGTTATGAATGCATGTTCTGTTCCATCTATGTGTACTAAATGATATTAAGGTAGGAAGACCCTACATTAGTGGTATCAGAGCAGTGGTTAGATAACCCGGGATGAGTGAAGGGTAGCCTTAGCAATAAGTTAGCTAGGTGCTTACTTTCGAACATGTTTTGTGCATAAGTTGCATATGAAGTATATGATGTTATGCTAACATGTTTTGTTTATCTAACGAAGTATTATACGAACTGCTTTTGGATCTTGTTGTTAATCCTTGTGTTGCAGTATGGCAGCAAATGTGGAGGTAGGTGACGCAGTGAGCGTCAATGCAAGCGCGGGGCGTACGAATCCCCTACCCCCGCCAGCTTTTGATGATGAACCGGCCGAGCAACAGTTGTTGCCAGGGGAGCTAAGCCTAACTCAGTTTCTTGCTTACCGACCCCCAACCTTTGAAGGAACCGAAACTGGGGAACGAGCTGAGGAATGGTTAGAAAGAATAGAGCAAATCTTTGTGGCAGCCCCATGTGCGAAGACAGCTTGGATACGGTTAGCGGAGTTCCAATTGGCCAAGAAGGCGTTAATGTGGTGGAAGACCACTGTGGTAGAGCAAGAGGCTCAAGGTCATGAAGTTAACTGGAAAATGTTTCGAACTCGCTTCCTGAACCGTTATTTCTCGGCTGCAGCACGACAGGCTAAGGAAGATGAATTCACTCACCTCAAGCAAGGTAATATGTCGGTATCGGATTATGCTCTTCAGTTTTGCTCCTTGCTCCGATATGTACCTCACATTGCCACAAGCACGCAAGCGAAGATGAGGAATTTCATGAAGGGTCTGAGGCCGGAGCTATACGATAGGGTGATCACTTATGGCCCTACTTGTTTCGATGATGCACTCTCAAGGGCTGAGCTAGCCGAACTAGGAGTGGGTGCATACCCTGATGTTGTACCACCGTCGGCACCCTCTCAGAAATCCACTCCGGATAATTTGAAGCCGAGGAATGATCAGTTCAAGTCAAGGGGGAACTCCTCAGCGTCAAGGTTTAGTGGTAAGAAGTCCGACAATAGGTGGAAAGGAAACCGAAGAGGTGATGCCCCATCTGGAAGGGGGCAGTCTCAGGGAGACAGATCCGGGAGGATCCAATGCACTCTTTGTGGGCAACCACATTTGGCAAAAGACTGTATAGGGTGCTATGTTTGTGGCGACAAGGGCCACTTTGCTAGACAGTGTCCCAACAGGGGAAGTCAACAGGGTTCTGCGGGGAGGCCTGCAGATAGGACAGCGCAGCACCGACCACCATTTGTGCCGCGTCAGCATGGAGGTCAGCCCATGGGGCCACCTCAGGACAAGTCTATGCACTGACAAGGGAGCAGGCTTCAGCGGCTCCGGAGGAGGTTATAGCGGGTACGTGTCTTTTATTTACGCACCCTGCTTTTATATTGATCGACACAGGTGCGTCACACTCTTTTGTGTCGACAAGTTTTGTGGAAAGGTACCACTTATGCACTTCTCCGTCGCCCACGCCTCTTATAGTCTCGACCCCCGCTGGAAGAAGTATGATTACTGATCGGATCGTCTACAATGGCCTCATTTATTTTGAGGATAAGGAACTAAGGTCAGACTTGATTGTTCTGGGGATGTCAGATTTTGATTGCATTCTGGGCATTGATGTTCTGAACAGGTATCAGGCAGTTGTGAACTGTAGGCAGAGAACTGTACGGTTTAAATCCGATATGGGAGTCCCATGGACGTTCTATGGGGATGGTTCTCGCTCTAAGATTCCATTGATATCTGCTGTCAAGATGGCGCAGTTGTTGGAACGAGGTCATTCAGGATATCTCATTTATGCCGTCGATGTTACGGAAAAGAAAGGAGAAGTGAAAGTTGAGGATGTGCCCGTAGTGGCGGAGTTCCCTGATGTCTTTCCGGAGGAGATTCCCGGATTCCCACCGACGAGAGAGGTCGAGTTTGGGATTGAGTTATTACCAGGGACGTCGGCCATTTCTCGTGCCCCTTATAGGATGGCACCAGCGGAGCTAAGGGAATTAAAGATTCAGTTGCAAGAACTCCTTGATAAGGGCTATATACGCCCTAGCGTATCGCCCTGGGGAGCACCAGTTTTATTTGTGAAGAAGAAAGATGGTTCGATGCGTTTGTGCATCGATTACAGACAACTGAACAAAGCTACGGTGAAGAATAAGTACCCACTCCCGAGGATCGATGATTTGTTTGATCAGTTGCAGGGTACGAGGCTCTACAGTAAGATCGATCTGAGGTCGGGGTACCATCAGATTCGAGTAAGAGGAGAGGATGTCCAGAAGACAGCCTTCAGGACTAGGTATGGGCATTATGAATTCCTAGTCATGCCTTTTGGGGTGACAAATGCCCCGGCTGTTTTCATGAGTTTGATGAACAAGGTGTTCCAGCCATATTTGGACCAATTCGTCATAGTTTTCATTGACGACATACTCATCTACTCTAGGACCGAAGAAGATCATGTACGGCACTTGAGGACAGTACTTCAGATCCTTAGGGATCATCAGTTGTATGCAAAGCTGAGCAAGTGCGAATTCTGGTTAGACAGCGTGGTGTTCCTAGGCCATGTCATATCTAGCCAAGGGATATCTGTGGATCCGAGGAAGATTGAAGCTGTGATGGAGTGGGCAGCACCCACTTCTGTACCCGAGATACGGAGTTTTCTTGGCTTAGCAGGTTATTACCGACGTTTTGTCGAGGGATTTTCTAAGATCGCTAAGCCATTGACACAGCTGACTCAGAAAGGAGTCCCGTTCTTCTGGTCCGAAGCTTGTGAGGAAAGCTTCCAAGAATTGAAGCGTCGTTTGACGACAGCACCAGTGTTGGTGATTCCGTCTGAGGACAAGAGGTTTGCTTTGTACACGGATGCATCATTGCAAGGTTTGGGCTGTGTACTGATGCAAGACAGACAAGTGGTAGCCTATGCTTCGAGACAGTTGAAGCCTCATGAGACCAGGTACCCAGTCCATGATCTGGAACTGGCAGCTATCATTTTCGCCTTGAAGATTTGGCGTCATTACCTTTATGGTACTACGTTTACCATTTTTACGGACCATAAGAGCCTGAAGTTCTTGTTCACTCAGGCAGAGTTGAATATGAGGCAAAGGAGGTGGATGGATTTACTCAAGGATTATGACTGTGAAATTGAGTACCATCCTGGTAAGGCAAATTTGATAGCAGACGCCTTAAGTAGGAAGGTGAAGAGTACTGCTGAGGACGTTATGTGTTTATCAGCTTTGATGATTTCTTATTGCCATCTGGGCTATGATTTCGATGTAGACACGTCGCCGGTGCGAGTGTCGACCTTATTGGCCGAGCCAGACGTATTTGAGGCAATCAGGAAAGCCCAGAGGTTGGATGATGAAGTTCAGAGATGGTCATCAATAGTACTTCGAGGTCAGCCAACAAAGTTTAGTGTGGCTGAAGACGACTCTTTAAGATTGGGCAATCGATGGGTGGTCCCAGATGCGCCAGGATTGCGTAAAGGAATTTTAGAACGGGCTCATAGTAGCCGGTTCAGTATCCACCCTGGAGGAAGAAAGATGTATAAGGACCTAAGTGGTCAATTCTGGTGGAGACGCATGAAGCGTGATGTGATCAGCTTCGTTAAGAGATGTTTGATCTGCCAACAAGTAAAGGCAGAAAGGCAGAGGCCTGGTGGCGAGCTGAAGAGCTTGGAGGTACCTAAGTGGAAGTGGGAGCATATATCTATGGACTTCGTGACCCACTTGCCAAGGTCGGCCTCTGGATTTGATGCGATCTGGGTGATCGTGGATAGGCTGACGAAGGTAGCTCATTTCATCCCTTACAGTATGACTTACACGTATTTAAAGATGGCCCAATTGTATGTACGGGATGTAGTGAGATTGCATGGGATTCCAGTCTCGATCGTGTCTGACAGAGACCCAAGGTTTACTTCTCATTTCTGGGAGGGTCTCCAGACAGCTTTGGGCACCGAGGTGAGACTAAGTACAGCTTATCACCCTCAGACTGATGGCCAAACGGAGCGTACTATACAGACGCTCGAAGATATACTGAGGGCTTGTGTTTTGGAGTTTGATACTCCGTGGCAAGAGTCTATACCTCTGGTGGAGTTCTCCTACAATAACAGCTATCAGGCGAGCATTCAAATGGCCCCTTTTGAAGCTCTGTACGGACGACGATGTAGGTCACCGCTGTATTGGGAGGACTTGACGAGTAAAGCGGTCGGAGGACCGGATATGATTAAGGACATGGAGGAAAAGATTAAGATGATACGCTTAAAGATGAAAGCGGCCCAAGATAGGCAAGCAGCCTATGCCAATAAGCGGCGACGACCGCTAGAATTTCAAGTAGGAGACAAGGTCTTCTTGAAAATTTCACCCTTCAGGGGTGTTGTTCGATTTGGTATGCGGGGGAAGTTATCCCAGAGGTAAGTTGGACCGTATGAGGTATTACAGCGTATCGGCACGTTGGCTTACCGATTGGCTTTACCGCCGTCCTTATCTGGAATTCATGATGTCTTCCATGTTTCTATGTTGAGAAAGTATGAGCCAGATCCGTCTCATGTTTTACAGCCTACTGAAGTGCAGTTAGACTCAGATGTGTCCTACGTTGAACGACCGGTCAGAATTCTGGATCGTGAGGATCGCAGACTACGAAGTAAAGTTATACCGATGGTCAAAGTTCAGTGGGATCGTCGGGGTGTCGAGGAGGCTACGTGGGAGACGGAGCGGCATATGATGCAGCATTACCCGGAACTATTTTCTGGTATGGTTTATGTTTACTTTCTTTTGGGTAAGTGCATGCGATTTCGAGGACGAAATCTTATAAGTAGGGGAGTAATGTGATGCCCCGAAATTAATTAATGGTAACTTGGACATTAATTATGTTTATATGTTGAATCATGGTTTCATGGATTTATGTGTTGGGTATTAAGATGTTAACATGATTAATGTGTTAAATTATCAAATATGAGGAAGATATGGTTTTAAATGAAGTTTAGAGCATTGTTGTAAAATGCTTTTAAAATACCAAGTTGGGTATTTTATACATCATGTTAAGTTTGGGGTACAATTTTTATTAAGTTATTACAACCCCTTTTAAATCCCCTACACATCACTTTAACCCCCCACATTACCATTCACCTTTTAAAAATCCCCAAATCACTTCCCAACCCCAAACCCTACCCATTTTCGAAATCCACCAAAAAGGAAGAAGAAAAGTTCCACAAAAACCTTGTTTGTGTGATCTTTGCTAGGATTTGGAGCCTACAAGAGGTATGGAACCATTCCTATAAGTTTTATGATGTTTGGTGTTGAAATGGGTTAAGTTTTTGATGTTTTATGTGGGTTTGTTTGGGTATGTGTTATTTATGGTTGGGGTATGATTTTTGAAGTGTTTTATGTTGGTTTTGGTGGGTTATGATGTTATTGATGTTTTATGGAAGTTTGGTTTTGGGATGGTATGTGAAAGAGCTTGAAAAATGAGCATTAATGGCGAAAATTCGATGTACAGCACTCGGCGATCGATCGCCCGTCCTTGGCGATCGATCGCGAGCGTCCAGTACCAGCCAGAAGCATTTGGCGATCGATCGCCACTTTTGGGCGATCGATCGGCGGGCCTGGCGATCGATCGCGCCAAAAGTGGCGATCGATCGCCAAGAAGGAGATTTTGGCCCCTCGTCCAGTGCGATCTCGCGATCGATCGCGCCTGGGTGGCGATCGATCGCGAGCTGAAGAAAAGTGGATTTTTGATTTTTTGTGGGATTTTTTGGATATTGGACTATGTTTAGCTTCTAATATCAATTTGTATGGTTGTGTAGAACCATCCCAGGTGCCCACAACATCCAGGAGATAAAGCTCTCCAAATTCTCCACTTTTGGAAATTAAGGTACGTAAGAGACGTACGAGCATCGGACGGTAAACCATGCCCTTACATATTATGATGATGTTTAAGATGATGTTTACGATGATGACGTTTAAGATGATGTTATGATGATGATATCTATGATGATATTTATAATGCTTATGATGATGTTACGATGATGATGCTTAAGATGATGTTTATGATAACGATGTTATGAGGACGTCTATAATGACGAAGTTTATGATAAGGTCATACGTCGTGTATGATTGGGTAAGACGCCCATGTGGTAAGACACCAC
This sequence comes from Haberlea rhodopensis, assembly GCA_907163345.1. Classification (NCBI taxonomy): domain Eukaryota; kingdom Viridiplantae; phylum Streptophyta; class Magnoliopsida; order Lamiales; family Gesneriaceae; genus Haberlea; species Haberlea rhodopensis. The sequence goes on along the minus strand of CAJQUN010000142.1, from coordinate 65,782 downwards.
CCAAAGTATAGGATTGGGTAAGATGCCCTCGTGGTAAGATGCCACGCAATGTTTATAATATGGTAAGACGCCAGATGATTGGGTAAGATGCCCATGTGGTAAGATGCCACGCAATGTTTATAATATGGTAAGACGCCATATGATTGGGTAAGATGCCCACGTGGTAAGATGCCACGTAATGTTTAGAATATGGTAAGACGCCATATGATTGGGAAAGATGCCCACGTGGTAAGATGCCACGCAATGATTATGATATGGTAAGATGCCATACAATGGGGTAAGACACCCCAATATATGAATAAGAGTCAGGGATAACCAAGGAGGTCGGAGGACGACCAATAACTTTTACTTAACTAAGATGTTATGCATTATTGTATGCTTTTATATAATGTTAAGTAAATATATGAATGCTCATGATGTGTTATCCCTGTAGGTACACTTTTGGACCAAGGGCCTAGGGTCGGGTTGAGGAAGTGAGCTAAAGGGAGCATGATGAACATAGGATGCAGGATTTTTTTGATAGTCTCTACTCTAGGAGTAGTGTAAATCTATAGCTTTAACATTCTTTATTGGGAATGTAATTAAATAGCTTTGAAAACGTTATTTTTGGCCTGTAATCTCCCTAGCTCAAACTACAACCGGAACCCTTAAGAGGTTATGAATGCATGTTCTGTTCCATCTATGTGTACTAAATGATATTAAGGTAGGAAGACCCTACATACCGCTAGTGGCGTAGCGATGTGAATACTTGCCACTGTCATACCGTAGCGATGAGAGAATATTTGCCGCTAATATGAAGCGAAGAACACGACCGCTGTCATATTTATAGCGAGGGATATTAGTGCCGCTGGTATTGTCTTAAGCGAGGGGTATTTCCGCTGTCATGATAACGCGGGGGGGTATTATGCCACTGATATAATAAGACTCGGGATTGAACACGACATATATATGGGAATCGGTGCATGTCATGACATACATTGTTGGTAATATAATCTACTGATTATCATTTGGTACAGGGATAACCAAGGGAGCATTTTAAATGTGTTACATACAGGAAGTGAATCACATTTATAATTATGCATTTGAATTGCTGTCATATCGTTGTGTATATGATTTTATACATGCTCATGGTTTTGGGATTGTTCCTGTAGGTACTTTTGGGCGGAAGGGCTAAGGCGAGTTGGTGCAGTGAGCTAGTGCGGAGTGCTCTTGTAGCAGGCACATTCTTTTGTATAGTATCTACTCTAGGAGTAGTGTAAAACTATAGGATTAACATTCATAGTTACGAATGTAATTAATCCATTTTGGATCTTTATTTTGGCACTGTAATTTATTAGCTCAGAGCATCGTCACAACCTTTATACTCTGTTTATGCATGGAAATTTTTAATTACGCCTTTAGTCCGCACTTAAGGAACTAGGGTCCTTACAGTGGATGCTAAGTCTGCTACTATGAGCTTGCTCCAAGATCCCTCTACGCAACTCCGGCGTACTCGGAACCACCCAACGGTCACCCAATCTCAAAGATCCGTCATCGGCCACTCTGAATTTCGTTGGCTGACCAAGATGTACTAAAGATAACCACCTCTGAACCTCAACATCTGACCTCTGAGCTTTCCTGATGTTCTCATAGATATCTGGCTCAGCTAACAAGGTTGATACATACACAGGTGATGTATCTATGTCGAAATCATAGCCCAGATGGCAATAGGAAGTCATCATGGCTGACAAATGGATAACGTCCTCAGCTGAACTCTTTACTTTCCGGCTCAAAGCATCTGCTGTCAAATTAGCTTTTCCGGGATGGTACTCAATCTCACAATCATAGTCTTTGAGCAAGTCCATCCACCTCCTCTGCCTCATGTTCAGCTCTGCCTGAGTGAATAAAAACTTGAGGCTCTTGTGATCCGTGTAAATGGTAAACGACGTACCATACAAATAATGCCTCCAAATCTTCAGGGCGAAGATGATAGCCGCCAGTTCCAAGTCATGGACTGGGTATCTCGTCTCATGCGGCTTCAACTGCCTCGATGCATAAGCTACCACATGTCTATCCTGCATCAGTACACACCCAAGGCCCTGGAGTGATGCATCGGTATACAAAACAAATCTGGAGTTCTCCGTAGGGAGCACTAACACTGGCGTCGTCGTCAAACAGTGCTTCAACTCCTGGAAGCTCTCCTCACAAGCTTCTGACCAAAAGAAAGGTACTCCCTTCTGGGTCAACTGTGTCAACGGCTTGGCAATCTTCGAAAAGCCCTCGACGAAGCGTCGATAATATCCGGCCAAACCAAGGAAGCTCCGAATCTCAGGCACAGAAGTGGGGGCAGCCCACTCCATCACAGCTTTGATCTTCCTGGGATCCACAGATATTCCGCTGCTCGATATGACATGGCCCAGAAATACTACACTGCTCAACCAAAACTCACACTTACTGAGCTTGGCATACAACTGGTGATCTCAGAGAATCTGGAGCACTGTCCTCAAGTGTTTCACGTGCTCTTCCTTGCTCCGGGAATAGATGAGAATGTCGTCGATGAACACGATGACGAACTGGTCAAGATACGGCTGAAACACTCTGTTCATCAAGCTCATAATGACCGCTGGAGCATTCGTCACACCGAACGGCATCACTAGGAACTCATAATGTCCATATCGAGTCCGGAATGCTGTCTTCTGTACATCTTCCTCTCTGACTCGAATCTGATGGTACCCGGACCTCAAATCAATCTTGCTATACAGTCTGGTACCTTGCAACTGGTCAAACAGATCATCAATCCTTGGGAGAGGATACTTGTTCTTTACTGTGGCTTTATTCAGTTGCCGGTAATCGATGTACAACCTCATCGAGCCATCCTTCTTCTTCACAAAGAGAACCGGTGCGCCCCATGGTGATACGCTCGGGCGTATATATCCCTTGTCAAGAAGATCCTGCAACTGTTCCTTCAATTCTCTCAATTCCGCCGGTGCCATCCTATAAGGTGCACGAGCGATAGCGGATGTCCCCGGTAACAACTCGATCCCAAACTCAACTTCCCTAGCCGGTGGAAATCCTGGGATCTCTTCTGGGAATACATCAGCAAATTCTGCCACGACTAGTACATCCTCAACTCTCAATTCCTTATTCTTCCGAGACGTGTCCACGGCATAGATGAGATAGCCCGTGTGGCCACGTTCCAACAGTTGAGTCATCTTGATCGCTGAAATCAACGGAATCTTCGCACGAGAACCGTTGCCATAGAAAGTCCACTGACTACCCAAATCAGGCCTGAACTTCACTGTCTTCTGCCGGCAATCTACCACTGCCTGATATCTGTTCAGAATATCAATGCCCAAGATGCAGTCGAAGTCCGACATACCCAACACAATCAAGTCTGTCTTCAACTCGTTGCCCTCAAAATAAATGAGGCAATCTGCCATGAACTGATCAGCAACGATATTTCCTCCAGTGGGTGTCGAGACAAGGAGAGGCGTGGGTAGAGAAGACGTGCGCATATGGTGTCTCTCCACAAAGCCAACAAATACAAAAGAGTGGGAGGCACCTGTATCTATCAAAATAAAAGCAGGGTACGTAAATAAATGACACGTACCGGCAATCACCTCCTCTGGGCTGCCTGGGCCTGCTCTCTAGTCAGCGCATACACCTGTCCCTGGGGCGGTCCCACTGTCTGACCTCCCGATGGTCGAGGCCCAAACTGCTGCCTCTGGTGTACTGTCCTGTCATCAAACCTCGGCCTGTTGCCCTGAAACTCTGACTGTCCTCCCCGGGTGGGGCAATACCGAGAGATGTGGCCCATCTTGCCACAACTTAACAGGCAGGGCACTTGCTTGAAGAATGTGGTCCTCCACAATTGTCGCACCTCGGCTCTCCCGGCCTATTCCCTTGTGAAGACCCTCGATTGGTCGACCAATTCTTCTTGTTCTCCTGTTTCTGACCAAAGAACTTCTTTCCACCGAACCGTGAAGATGAAGAGGCACCACGGGGTTTAAATGGCTCTCCCCGGGGCCTCAAGCTGTCATTTGTTTGCCTTTGCTGTGGTACTTGTGGTGGCACAGCACTAGGATAAGCTCCCACTCCAAGCTCGGCAAGCTCCGCTCTTGTGAGAGCATCATCAAAAGAAGTTGGGTTATTGGTGATAATCCGGTCATAGAGCTCCGGTCGCAAACCCTTCATAAAACTCCTCATCTTTGCGTGCCCATTGGTGGCAATGTGGGGAACATACCTCAGCAACGAAGAGTACCGCGTGGCATAGTCTGACACTGTCATGTTCCCCTGTTTCAAACTCTTAAACTCGTCCTCCTTCGTCTGTCTCGCCGCCGCGGAGAAGTACCGGTTCAGAAACCGGGTCCTGAAGAGTGTCCAATCGATCACAGTACCCAGTGCTCTTAGCTCCATTACAGTGCCCCTCCACCACATTAGAGGTTTCTTAGCTAACTGGAACTCCGCCAGCCTCAGCCACTCGGGTAGTAATAACTGAGCCACTGGCTCCAAGCCTACTGCTGGTGGAGGTAGAGGGTTCACTTGTCCAACGCTAGCGTTAACACTGCCCACATCGCCAACTTCTTCGTTAAGGTTCCCCGCATTCATAGCAGCCATGCTGTAACACAAAGGTTAACAACAATTCCAAAACAAATATACATGTTATGCCGTTAGATAACAGGAATGATAATAAGCATGTTAGTATAACAGAATATACATCAATATGCACCACATGCATAAACATGCCTCAAATGTAAGTGATCGCTTTTATTTTAAACAATTATTTCCAATGATCGCTTTTATTTTAAACAATTATTTCCAATCTAGCGATTTTAGACTGCAAGTGCACGGTGTCAAGTTTTAGTATAGATAGGAAGATACGGATTGTCGAACCCACAAGGACTAACAAGCAAGTACCACATAAGATTTCTTTTAACTATATTTAACCTACGATAATCAATTAATAATTAAACTAAACTAAATTAAGCTACTATAATCCAACCAAAATAGTCAACGATCACGAGAAAAATCCACAAGAAAGTATCAAGACAATTATTCACCTAACCCAACTCTTACAATTCTTTTCTTCATACATCTCTAAGGTGACGGGTTTTCCGAATTTATTCAATATACTCTCTCGAGCTATATTAAGTCTAACATCAAATTGCAACTAGTAACTCTCGTTCACGTAATTAACAATTTAATGTTGAATGCGCTTTATGAAAACCACTAACTTTTAGATTAAACAACCCAAAGCTATCACTCGTGTGTGATTTTATCTCTCGATCTCAATCTTTAACACACGGCATGAATTACTATATCGTATTATAATTTCATCTCTCGATCTCAATTATAATAAAATATCATTCAAAGGTGATCAATCCTTCAAAAGCATTAAAAACAATAACACATGCTCATAGAAGATGTATGAAATCAATGAATCAATAATATTAAAGGAAAACAATGTTTAAGATATTTCTCAATCATCCAAAACACATAAAATCCAATAATAAATCAAAACAAATAATCGAAAAGTAAAAGCAAACTCCCAAGTCGACTCCGTTCGTTGATTCTTGATCCTTCCTCGCTTCTTTCTCGATCGTGCTCTTCGATTATCTTGTTGGCTTGTTCCAATTCCTAGGATGAAGTGGTGATGGTGGATGAAGGTTGAATGGCAGAAGGATGGAGGCTGGACATGAAGTTAAGGAAAGTGAGGGGAGAAGAAGGTGGAGGCGTGAGATGGTGAGGGAAAGTGAGAGGGTGAGATGGAGAAAGGGGACGTGTGTTATTGTGGAATTGAAGGAAGGAGATGTGAGATTAGATGGTGAAGGAAAAGGGGGCTGAGATGGAGGCTATTTCCTAGGTTAAAAGTATGATTTGGGTTGAAATTATGGTGTATAATATATAGGGGAAAGAATTATGGACTTTCCTCTTGCATCCAAACTCTACAAGGAAGGTATTTTAATGAAAATTGCTCGTCCCGATCGATCCGAAAGAAGAGCCGATCGATCGAGCCTTCCAGTAAGATTTTCGTGGCTTTTTCTGCCCGTCTCGATCGATCGGAAATTCTGCTCGATCGATCGGAAATCACAGTAAGTTTCTTCGCCTTTTTCAGCTTCTGGCGAGTTTCGTATTTTGGCCGTAACTTTCTCATACAAACTCCGAATTTGATGAATCAGCTGTCCACGCGAAGATAAGAGAAAGTTCTACAACGTTTATATGGACCACATTTCCAAAACATGGCTCGAACATATAGTAATTTGAGGAGAAAGGAGCAACATGTGTCTTGGATTCTGGTTTCTTCTTCCTCTTTTCTTCAACTTTATTCATTTTTTCATCATTTTAGCTTGATTTCTTCCCCTTTTATGAATTTCAACATTGATTCCTGAAATATAGAAATATATACCATAAAACGTAAAATAACTCAAGAATCAACACGAAAACATATACATATCAAAGCATAAAAACGCGTAATATTCAACCCTATCAACTCCCCCAAACTTATCACTTAATCGTCCTCGATTAAGCCTTAAAATCACAAGGTAGAGTTCATTCTTGATACTTGAAACAATTATTTCATGACTTATTTTATTCTCAGAAATCTCATGCACATATACAAAAGTTGACAAGACATGTTTTCTCCTAATTCAAGCAACATATCTCAAAATCGGAACGTGTGTGTGTGATATAGTCAGTCTCAAGTTTCATGCACATATTAAAGATCAAATCATGTTAATCAACTCAAAGTCGAGATTATTATCAAGCACCCTATAAGCCTATTTTCAAACAACTTCTCCACTAATGATAGTTACTCCCCAGACTTGGATCAAAAGGACTTTTTAAGCTTGTAATGTAAGGCCTTTGGTGTTGGTTTCAAAGAAAAGATAGGATAAACACAAAGAAGAGAGTATAATCATATACAGTTCAAATTTTTGCACATTTAGAGCTCCTCTTTTTTTTTTTTTTTTTTAGCCTTGGCCACTTTGGGTCTTATTTAGTCAATCTTTTTCTCAAGGCTTTTTATCTATCTTTTTCTTTTCTCATTCATCATTTTTTTTCAATAAGCTCATCAAGATATAACAATTCAAGTGCATCGAATGATATTCATTATACTCCCTTAGGGTAAGGATAACTTTTTTCATTTAGGCTCAAGGGTAAGTATAATGAGTTTGCCAAGAATGTCGAATGGGGTCTAATTATATGCAATGCATATACCATTCTTTTTTCAATAAAGCTCAAATGGGACACTAGGGATTGATATGAATCATGGTAAGCTTGAAAGGCTCAAACGTTTCAAAGATCGCCTAGATCATTTCCAAGTCAAGTTTGTAACTATAAAATTTCGCCTCAAAGTGTCATCATCAAATAAGTTCTAGGATAACTCTAAGATGCTCAAGACAAATCATCAAGTTCACAACAATTATCACTATTCAACATGCAATCCACAAGATCATGACTCATTGTGCTCAAAGTATTCCTCATTCTTGATATGCTAACTCAAATTAGGATATTCATGTACAAGTCCAATCACAAATCAAGTTCATATGCATAGTGAGATCAAAATCCTCATTGAATAGTCACTACTATAATTCATTCTTTTCTCAAGTTTGAACTCATAAAAAAAAATTTTTTTAGCTCATTGTAATCGGACGATTCAAGTGTCATTTAAGCACACAACATGTGGTTAAAACAAGTAAAACATGCAAGCTACTACTCCCCCAAACTTAAATCAAACATTGCCCTCAATGTTTAAAAGAATCAAAAGGGAAACAGTGAACTCCCCTGATCAAGACGCTTTAGGGTTGATGAAGATTTGCTTTTGGAAGCTCCACTGTTGTAGGGATTCATCGCACAGCAAGAGAAGAATGCAAATAGTAAAATAGTCGACTTGAGAGATAAACAAAACTAAAAACAAAAACTGAAAATCAAATAACAAAACTAAATAAAAAGGATACGCTTGGGTTGCCTCCCAAGAAGCGCTGATTTTTGGTCTTCGGCTTGACCATCAGAAGCAACCATCAAAGAGCGGCTGCCGCCCATAGTAAGTATCGTATGATACCACTAATGGGTCTTCATTCAGTATGCCCTCAAGATTGGCAAGATTGTAGCAGTGTACGCTCGTCGCTCCAACAACATTCATCTTGAAGTGGTAGGAATGGGAGAATGAATCTTGAATCGGCTTTATCTCTTTCAGGATGTAGTGCGGTGAAGTTGGCATCGATGGAAAATACGCATCCACATATGGCATAGAACATGTCTCCATCGATGGACTTAAATCAGAATCTTCGCAAGTCTCTTCCTTCTCCAACATCACACTCGATTCATCTTCATATGGGAACTCCTCGGATGACATCTCTGAAGTATGCTCAATCTCTTGAAGAGGCTCAAGTTCCTTTGAATCTTCCACACTAGGAGGATCACTCCCCCAAACTTGGTTGGTTGAGTGATCATCATCATATAAACAAACTCGATTTGTCGCCTCTTGATTTGTAGCCCTCATCTCTTCCTCTTGGTAGCTAGTTGAAATTGTTTCAATGAGGACCACCATTTGCTGCTCCAGGTGACGCATAGAGTTGTTTTGGCACTCCAAACTATTCTCAGTTGCTGCCATGAATCTCACTAAGGTATCCTCTAACTGAGTTGTGACATCTGCAGAACTATCTCTCCTCTCTTCACGATGTTCAAATGGTTGTGGCGTATCAATAGGGTAGTGAGGCTCCGGTGGGTATTGGTGACTCCAACCTTGTAGTGAAGGATCACAATGCCAGTGAAGATCAAAGTCCGCCATATCATTGAACAGGTGCATCACACTGTCCTCATCTCTATCAACCAGGGGACTCCCAGTCACCAGTGCTCCGCTCAATACCCATTCTCGTGTCTGTGCATCCAACCCTTTGAAGAAATATTGCAGAAGAGTGTAGTTCGAAAAGTTGTGATACCGGAATGTGTTGGCCAATTCATTGAATCTCTCCCAAACAGCGTAGAACGGCTCGGAACGTTGTTGGGCAAAGCTTGTGAAGGCATGTTGATGTAACATCTCCAAGTACCTCACAAGACAAACAAAACAAAAACAAAATAAATATATACAAATCTCTTTTTTTTTTCGAAATAAATAAACAAAAAAATTGGTTAAATTACAGTCAAAGAACCTAGTATGATATTACTAAAGTTAGTCCCCGGCAACGGCGCCAAAAACTTGATCGCTTTTATTTTAAACAATTATTTCCAATCTAGCGATTTTTAGACCGCAAGTGCACGGTGTCAAGTTTTAGTATAGATAGGAAGATACGGATTGTCGAACCCACAAGGACTAACAAGCAAGTACCACATAAGATTTCTTTTAACTATATTTAACCTACGATAATCAATTAATAATTAAACTAAACTAAATTAAGCTACTATAATCCAACCAAAATAGTCAACGATCACGAGAAAAATCCACAAGAAAGTATCAAGACAATTATTCACCTAACCCAACTCTTACAATTCTTTTCTTCATACATCTCTAAGGTGACGGGTTTTCCGAATTTATTCAATATACTCTCTCGAGCTATATTAAGTCTAACATCAAATTGCAACTAGTAACTCTCGTTCACGTAATTAACAATTTAATGTTGAATGCGCTTTATGAAAACCACTAACTTTTAGATTAAACAACCCAAAGCTATCACTCGTGTGTGATTTTATCTCTCGATCTCAATCTTTAACACACGGCATGAATTACTATATCGTATTATAATTTCATCTCTCGATCTCAATTATAATAAAATATCATTCAAAGGTGATCAATCCTTCAAAAGCATTAAAAACAATAACACATGCTCATAGAAGATGTATGAAATCAATGAATCAATAATATTAAAGGAAAACAATGTTTAAGATATTTCTCAATCATCCAAAACACATAAAATCCAATAATAAATCAAAACAAATAATCGAAAAGTAAAAGCAAACTCCCAAGTCGACTCCGTTCGTTGATTCTTGATCCTTCCTCGCTTCTTTCTCGATCGTGCTCTTCGATTATCTTGTTGGCTTGTTCCAATTCCTAGGATGAAGTGGTGATGGTGGATGAAGGTTGAATGGCAGAAGGATGGAGGCTGGACATGAAGTTAAGGAAAGTGAGGGGAGAAGAAGGTGGAGGCGTGAGATGGTGAGGGAAAGTGAGAGGGTGAGATGGAGAAAGGGGACGTGTGTTATTGTGGAATTGAAGGAAGGAGATGTGAGATTAGATGGTGAAGGAAAAGGGGGCTGAGATGGAGGCTATTTCCTAGGTTAAAAGTATGATTTGGGTTGAAATTATGGTGTATAATATATAGGGGAAAGAATTATGGACTTTCCTCTTGCATCCAAACTCTACAAGGAAGGTATTTTAATGAAAATTGCTCGTCCCGATCGATCCGAAAGAAGAGCCGATCGATCGAGCCTTCCAGTAAGATTTTCGTGGCTTTTTCTGCCCGTCTCGATCGATCGGAAATTCTGCTCGATCGATCGGAAATCACAGTAAGTTTCTTCGCCTTTTTCAGCTTCTGGCGAGTTTCGTATTTTGGCCGTAACTTTCTCATACAAACTCCGAATTTGATGAATCAGCTGTCCACACGAAGATAAGAGAAAGTTCTACAACTTTTATATGGACCACATTTCCAAAACATGGCTCGAACATATAGTAATTTGAGGAGAAAGGAGCAACATGTGTCTTGGATTCTGGTTTCTTCCTCTTTTCTTCAACTTTATTCATTTTTTCATCATTTTAGCTTGATTTCTTCCCCTTTTATGAATTTCAACATTGATTCCTGAAATATAGAAATATATACCATAAAACGTAAAATAACTCAAGAATCAACACGAAAACATATACATATCAAAGCATAAAAACGCGTAATATTCAACCCTATCAACTCCCCCAAACTTATCACTTAATCGTCCTCGATTAAGCCTTAAAATCACAAGGTAGAGTTCATTCTTGATACTTGAAACAATTATTTCATGACTTATTTTATTCTCAGAAATCTCATGCACATATACAAAAGTTGACAAGACATGTTTTCTCCTAATTCAAGCAACATATCTCAAAATCGGAACGTGTGTGTGTGATATAGTCAGTCTCAAGTTTCATGCACATATTAAAGATCAAATCATGTTAATCAACTCAAAGTCGAGATTATTATCAAGCACCCTATAAGCCTATTTTCAAACAACTTCTCCACTAATGATAGTTACTCCCCAGACTTGGATCAAAAGGACTTTTTAAGCTTGTAATGTAAGGCCTTTGGTGTTGGTTTCAAAGAAAAGATAGGATAAACACAAAGAAGAGAGTATAATCATATACAGTTCAAATTTTTGCACATTTAGAGCTCCTCTTTTTTTTTTTTTTTTTTAGCCTTGGCCACTTTGGGTCTTATTTAGTCAATCTTTTTCTCAAGGCTTTTTATCTATCTTTTTCTTTTCTCATTCATCATTTTTTTCAATAAGCTCATCAAGATATAACAATTCAAGTGCATCGAATGATATTCATTATACTCCCTTAGGGTAAGGATAACTTTTTTCATTTAGGCTCAAGGGTAAGTATAATGAGTTTGCCAAGAATGTCGAATGGGGTCTAATTATATGCAATGCATATACCATTCTTTTTTCAATAAAGCTCAAATGGGACACTAGGGATTGATATGAATCATGGTAAGCTTGAAAGGCTCAAACGTTTCAAAGATCGCCTAGATCATTTCCAAGTCAAGTTTGTAACTATAAAATTTCGCCTCAAAGTGTCATCATCAAATAAGTTCTAGGATAACTCTAAGATGCTCAAGACAAATCATCAAGTTCACAACAATTATCACTATTCAACATGCAATCCACAAGATCATGACTCATTGTGCTCAAAGTATTCCTCATTCTTGATATGCTAACTCAAATTAGGATATTCATGTACAAGTCCAATCACAAATCAAGTTCATATGCATAGTGAGATCAAAATCCTCATTGAATAGTCACTACTATAATTCATTCTTTTCTCAAGTTTGAACTCATAAAAAAAAATTTTTTTAGCTCATTGTAATCGGACGATTCAAGTGTCATTTAAGCACACAACATGTGGTTAAAACAAGTAAAACATGCAAGCTACTACTCCCCCAAACTTAAATCAAACATTGCCCTCAATGTTTAAAAGAATCAAAAGGGAAACAGTGAACTCCCTTGATCAAGACGCTTTAGGGTTGATGAAGATTTGCTTTTGGAAGCTCCACTGTTGTAGGGATTCATCGCACAGCAAGAGAAGAATGCAAATAGTAAAATAGTCGACTTGAGAGATAAACAAAACTAAAAACAAAAACTGAAAATCAAATAACAAAACTAAATAAAAAGGATACGCTTGGGTTGCCTCCCAAGAAGCGCTGATTTTTGGTCTTCGGCTTGACCATCAGAAGCAACCATCAAAGAGCGGCTGCCGCCCATAGTAAGTATCGTATGATACCACTAATGGGTCTTCATTCAGTATGCCCTCAAGATTGGCAAGATTGTAGCAGTGTACGCTCGTCGCTCCAACAACATTCATCTTGAAGTGGTAGGAATGGGAGAATGAATCTTGAATCGGCTTTATCTCTTTCAGGATGTAGTGCGGTGAAGTTGGCATCGATGGAAAATACGCATCCACATATGGCATAGAACATGTCTCCATCGATGGACTTAAATCAGAATCTTCGCAAGTCTCTTCCTTCTCCAACATCACACTCGATTCATCTTCATATGGGAACTCCTCGGATGACATCTCTGAAGTATGCTCAATCTCTTGAAGAGGCTCAAGTTCCTTTGAATCTTCCACACTAGGAGGATCACTCCCCCAAACTTGGTTGGTTGAGTGATCATCATCATATAAACAAACTCGATTTGTCGCCTCTTGATTTGTAGCCCTCATCTCTTCCTCTTGGTAGCTAGTTGAAATTGTTTCAATGAGGACCACCATTTGCTGCTCCAGGTGACGCATAGAGTTGTTTTGGCACTCCAAACTATTCTCAGTTGCTGCCATGAATCTCACTAAGGTATCCTCTAACTGAGTTGTGACATCTGCAGAACTATCTCTCCTCTCTTCACGATGTTCAAATGGTTGTGGCGTATCAATAGGGTAGTGAGGCTCCGGTGGGTATTGGTGACTCCAACCTTGTAGTGAAGGATCACAATGCCAGTGAAGATCAAAGTCCGCCATATCATTGAACAGGTGCATCACACTGTCCTCATCTCTATCAACCAGGGGACTCCCAGTCACCAGTGCTCCGCTCAATACCCATTCTCGTGTCTGTGCATCCAACCCTTTGAAGAAATATTGCAGAAGAGTGTAGTTCGAAAAGTTGTGATACCGGAATGTGTTGGCCAATTCATTGAATCTCTCCCAAACAGCGTAGAACGGCTCGGAACGTTGTTGGGCAAAGCTTGTGAAGGCATGTTGATGTAACATCTCCAAGTACCTCACAAGACAAACAAAACAAAAACAAAATAAATATATACAAATCTCTTTTTTTTTTCGAAATAAATAAACAAAAAAAATTGGTTAAATTACAGTCAAAGAACCTAGTATGATATTACTAAAGTTAGTCCCCGGCAACGGCGCCAAAAACTTGATCGCTTTTATTTTAAACAATTATTTCCAATCTAGCGATTTTTAGACCGCAAGTGCACGGTGTCAAGTTTTAGTATAGATAGGAAGATACGGATTGTCGAACCCACAAGGACTAACAAGCAAGTACCACATAAGATTTCTTTTAACTATATTTAACCTACGATAATCAATTAATAATTAAACTAAACTAAATTAAGCTACTATAATCCAACCAAAATAGTCAACGATCACGAGAAAAATCCACAAGAAAGTATCAAGACAATTATTCACCTAACCCAACTCTTACAATTCTTTTCTTCATACATCTCTAAGGTGACGGGTTTTCCGAATTTATTCAATATACTCTCTCGAGCTATATTAAGTCTAACATCAAATTGCAACTAGTAACTCTCGTTCACGTAATTAACAATTTAATGTTGAATGCGCTTTATGAAAACCACTAACTTTTAGATTAAACAACCCAAAGCTATCACTCGTGTGTGATTTTATCTCTCGATCTCAATCTTTAACACACGGCATGAATTACTATATCGTATTATAATTTCATCTCTCGATCTCAATTATAATAAAATATCATTCAAAGGTGATCAATCCTTCAAAAGCATTAAAAACAATAACACATGCTCATAGAAGATGTATGAAATCAATGAATCAATAATATTAAAGGAAAACAATGTTTAAGATATTTCTCAATCATCCAAAACACATAAAATCCAATAATAAATCAAAACAAATAATCGAAAAGTAAAAGCAAACTCCCAAGTCGACTCCGTTCGTTGATTCTTGATCCTTCCTCGCTTCTTTCTCGATCGTGCTCTTCGATTATCTTGTTGGCTTGTTCCAATTCCTAGGATGAAGTGGTGATGGTGGATGAAGGTTGAATGGCAGAAGGATGGAGGCTGGACATGAAGTTAAGGAAAGTGAGGGGAGAAGAAGGTGGAGGCGTGAGATGGTGAGGGAAAGTGAGAGGGTGAGATGGAGAAAGGGGACGTGTGTTATTGTGGAATTGAAGGAAGGAGATGTGAGATTAGATGGTGAAGGAAAAGGGGGCTGAGATGGAGGCTATTTCCTAGGTTAAAAGTATGATTTGGGTTGAAATTATGGTGTATAATATATAGGGGAAAGAATTATGGACTTTCCTCTTGCATCCAAACTCTACAAGGAAGGTATTTTAATGAAAATTGCTCGTCCCGATCGATCCGAAAGAAGAGCCGATCGATCGAGCCTTCAAGTAAGATTTTCGTGGCTTTTTCTGCCCGTCTCGATCGATCGGAAATTCTGCTCGATCGATCGGAAATCACAGTAAGTTTCTTCGCCTTTTTCAGCTTCTGGCGAGTTTCGTATTTTGGCCGTAACTTTCTCATACAAACTCCGAATTTGATGAATCAGCTGTCCACGCGAAGATAAGAGAAAGTTCTACAACTTTTATATGGACCACATTTCCAAAACATGGCTCGAACATATAGTAATTTGAGGAGAAAGGAGCAACATGTGTCTTGGATTCTGGTTTCTTCCTCTTTTCTTCAACTTTATTCATTTTTTCATCATTTTAGCTTGATTTCTTCCCCTTTTATGAATTTCAACATTGATTCCTGAAATATAGAAATATATACCATAAAACGTAAAATAACTCAAGAATCAACACGAAAACATATACATATCAAAGCATAAAAACGCGTAATATTCAACCCTATCAGTAAGCACCTAGCCAATCATGCTAAGGCTACCCTTCACTCGTTCCCGGGTTCTCTAACCACTGCTCTGATACCACTAATGTAAGGACCCTAATCCTTAAGTGCAGATTGAAGGCATAATTAGAGCTAATATAAATAATCAGAGTAAATTAATCGTGTTGATGTCTATGAGCTTTAGGAATTACATGCCAAAAATAAGGACTATCCCCGGATTAGTTACATTCCCAAAACAAATGAATGTTATCAATTATAGCTTTACACTACTCCTAGAGTAGATACTATACAAAGTTAATCCTGTCCTTCCTGGGTCAAAAGAATTCTCCACAAGCTCACCACCTCAACCCGTTTAGCCCTTCTATCATGCCAAGAGTACCTACAAGGACAACACCCAAACATGAGCAATAATATCATTCATATTCAACACAATATGAATATAAAGCGTAAATGCATAAAACACAATTAAAACACTTCCTGTTTTCCCATGTATTTCAAAACGCTTCCAGTTTGGTTGTCCCTGTACCATAACTCATGAGTATAATCAATAGATTATTTTTAATGGTCTAGACATGTCATGACACAATACCATCTCATCAATATCAAATACCGATCACCATTCCCTAGTCTGTCCATCACAATGTATTTTAATGCCCCTCGCTTATTTACATATAGGCGGCATAGAATAACCTCGCTTCAATGGACATGCGGTACTCCCACCCCTCGCCTCACATTGAGCGGCAAATATCCTTTCCTCGCCCTATATGATAACCACGCTCAAATGTGACATGCGACGCTCCCACCCCTCGCTTCACATTTAGCGGAACCAAAAACAAATAACGGCAAGCATTAAAATCATCAAGGGATGACCACGACTCATGGGATGTGCACCAATAATCATATGCATCTGCAATCATCATGCATAATTCAACATGTATTTGCATCCACAATGCATAATCACATATATACTCGCATCCACAATGCATAAACAATGAGTATATTAGATACATGTACCGTTGGGTGCCCGTACGTCCTCTACGTATCTTTCCAAAAAGTAGGATATGGTAGGACTTCAGTTCCTTGGCTGTGTTGCCACCTGGGATGGTTCTACACATTCACACAAATCAATATTAGAACCCAATAATAGTCCAATACCAAAAATCCTACAATAAAATCCAAAAATACCATATTTTATAACTCGCGATCGATCGCGGCAAAGGGCCGATCGATCGCGAGATCACACTGTCCGAACATGAATTTTTGTTCCTTCGGCGATCGATCGCCACATTTGGCGCGATCGATCGCCACCCTCGCCGATCAATCGCCCAAATGTGGCGATCGATCGCCAAATGCTTCTGGAGCGCACTGCCTCTACGCGATCGATCGCCAAGAACGGGCGATCGATCGCCGAGCCCTGTATCGCGAAAAATCGCCATTAATGCTCCAAAACTTCATTCCAACCCATTCCAACTCCCTTACCAACAAACCAACAACATCAAATACATAATAGCCATCCATAAACACTTAAAGCACCTCAAGAATCCAACATTAAACCAAAACCACAACAACCCAACACAAACCCATTTAAACCATTTCCAAAATCAAATAAAACATTACAAAATCAACAATGAGGCATCCATACCTCTTGGGGACCTCAAATCTCCCAATAAACTTCACAACTCAAACTTTGGAAGGATTTCTCCCCACCTTTTTGCTTCAACTCGAAAATGAGGAGGGGGAAGGGTTTGGGTGGTGATTTGGTAAAGTAAAAGTGAGAGTGTATTGAGTGGGGTTGGGGTAAAAAGGGGTTGGGTTTTAATTAAAAGTATTACACAAACCCATGGTGCATAAAACACCCCAACATGATATTTTCAAAAGCATTAATCCAAAATGCACCAAAATATCAATTAACTCATGATTTCTAAATAATTGCTAACCATGGCAAATAAATCATGCTAATAGCAATTTTCCCCAACATGCACAACATGCACCCTGAAATGCACTCCCGGGTCATCCTTTCCATGTGACCATGCATTTCCACACATTAAATAAATCCATCACATAATCAATTAATTACCATCATAATTAATCATATAAACACAATTAATGCCTAAATTGCAATTAATCATTTCGGGGATATCACAGGGGCACCGTATGGTTCCCAATGTATAACCATTTGACGCAAATACCATTTACCATGCATATCGTTATCCATTCATAGTAAATATCATGCACCATGCATTTCCATACCTATTCGATGCAATTACCACATGCCACATATTTCAATGTCCATATAATGCAATTACCACACACCATGTGTTCCAATACCCGTTTAGTACAATTATCACACACCATGCATTTCACAGTTGCAACACTGTAATAGACTATGCTCGTACGTCATACGTACCTTAAGTCTCCGTAGTCCAAGCCAAACCTTGCTTGAGTTCCATGCCTCGAGAAATATGTGCTAAAACACATAAACAACTCACAATCAAGAATAAGTTTGCAACCACGTGCCCAAGCACGTTCAAACTCCCAAACATATCGTCAATCCATGACGATTACCAAATAAAAGCCCCCCGGCTAAGCATGCATAATACCCAAAATAAACCATTTAACAAGTATAGCATTCCCCTTGGAATGTAGACATTGCCCCGGAAACAGGCCCTTTAAACCCTGATTCCAAAATCACGACATTTCCAAAATTTTGAAAAAAACAAAGGAAACAGGGCCGCGATCGATCGGCGCCAAGCCGCGATCGATCGCCACATCCTACTGCCCGAAAAAAAAACATGCTGCGATCGATCGCCACATCTCGTGATCGATCGCCGAGACCCTCGCGATCGATCGCCCACTTTTTGCGATCGATCGCCGCTACTGCTCATCGCCTTCCCAAATCAGTAGCATGTCGCGATCGATCGGCGCTTAGCCGCGATCGATCGCGACCTGCGGGTTTCCAAAAATTTCGAGCTTCAATGGTGTTTTTCACACCCAAACACAAAACCAACACCCCTAACTTCCTCAACACTCCCAATACTCCATTTAAACTCCATAAAAACACTAAAATCAACATTTTAGATTTTAACCCAAAACCCCCAAACACAAATTCAACCCAAAAGCTCAACCATAACACACCATACCACTATCAAATCGAAGACAATGATGAGGGGAAGAAACTTACCAACTTATCTTCGAGAAATCCGGCTCCTAGGACGAGCCTCCAACGATTTTGCTCATCAAAGGGAAAGGGGAAGGGTTTGGGGTGAGAGAGTGGCGTGAGGGAGAGGAGAGGAGAGAAATGGATTCCGAATGACGGAATCCCGAGTCCAACTGGTATATATAGCAAAACTGCCCCAAAATACCAATACCTCCACAAACACATCATGATTCATTAAAAATCATCTGTTTTCAAAAACCCTCTCTCCAACATCAAATCCCCTGACTGGCCCAACATAAGACACCCCGGACTCCAAGTCCCACTAAAAACTCAATTCATAGGTTTTCCACCAAAATGAGAATACAATCTCAACCTTTGGATCCAACGATCTCAAATGCCCGATCTAACAACCTCGGGAGACCCAAACCGCAATTAATTCCTAATTGCCACAATTAAAAATCCATCAAGGATTATTGCCATACCGGGATTAACACCAGTAATTTCCAGACATCACAATTATCCCCCACTAATAAAATTTCGTCGTCGAAATTTGCACCGGTGTACTTCATGAAACACCAGGACTACAAAACCAAACAAAACCTCGACCCCGACTCTGGACCACATTAGAATCGATTAACAACCGCGAGGACACCCACCTCGCACCATGCTTTAAAATAAAGCAAACGCCAAAACCAACACAAAAATCCAAAGGATAATAACATACCTCGATGCGAGTCATCCCAGAAGTCAGTCTACCACGACTGTAAATCAATCAAACCTTCCTTGGTCCCGACATAGACATCTCCCCATGATATCTCCTTCACTTGCCCACGATGCTTAAGATGCATCGTTATTATGAGGACTACAAGCATATAACAGTATACTCACAGAAAATCCGGTTCCTGCTTTCCACATCCATCTCCTCCAAAGGAGTAGTTGCAACACTTGCAACATTGATCGGGCAACCCACGGTCACCGATCCACACAAAGCACATCTCCGAGGATGTTTACACCGGTGTGTTCCAAGAAATCGTATCTTGGTCCTGACACACCATCAGACTCCACAAAGTCTCAATGTGATATCCCCGAAACGATTATATGTTATTTAAACCTTAATCATTGTTGTGAAAATTATGGTTTTAATTCTTTGTGTTGAATTAATGATATTGGGAGATGCATGTGAGGGTGCATTTGTTATATGTTGGGATTTTGGGGTTGTGGCATGATTAATTGGGGTGTGTGTTAATCGTTTTGGTAAAGCATGTTTAAAAAGGGAATTGAAGTATTTTAGTGTGAAAATACTATAAATATCGTGTGAGGATATTTAATACATCGTGCTATTTACCGGGACCAAAACATAACACATCATACCACCCACCACTCAACCACCCCCCTTGACCCATACCCTGCTGCCAGCTGCTGCCCATACCTTTTCCCCCATCTCCCATTTCACATCACAAGTCTGAAAACACCTCTTTCTTCCTCACCAAAATCGTCCAACACTTGCTGAACAAGATAGGAAGGAGCTCAACCAATTTTACTGCCTTGAAGCTTGCAAAAATCGGAGCCAAAAGGGGGTGAGAAACCATTTCTGGGTTTGAAATATTTGTTGTTGAGTTCATACTTTTGTTGGTGTGAAAAATGGCATGTTAGTTTAGGTTTTGTTAAACCTTCGATTCATGTTCATTTATAATGTTTTTATGAAGCTTCCAGTATTTTTCCTTGAGCTTACTACATGTTTATGTGGAAGATTTACGCATGTAAAGTAGAGTGTTCGAAAATCTGGGTAGATATTTCCCCTGTTTTTCTGGAAAAACGTGGACTGGGAGTGATTTTGAGGAGGTGATATTATGCATGTTAGATGGGTTTTAGAGTAAACCTTCGATGTGAAAATATGCATGGTAGTCTTGTGAAGCCCTTGGCATGTTTGTTCGAACATGATTTATGAGATATGTTATAGTTTTTATAGCATGAATTGAAGTACTCGAAAATCTGGAAAGGAAATGTGTTGTCCTGTTTCAGGAAATGTTGATTGGGTACCTGTGTAAATGGTCGATTCCAATGCATGTGGGCTTATGTTAGAGTGTGAATTTGGTATAAATACACTCAGGGTAGTGTGTTGTAACTGCTAGCATGTTGGTCTTGGCATGTTGTATGTCTTACATGTTAGAATGAAAGGTGTGAATATCAGTGTTGATCATTCTGGAAAAAAATATCGCGCAGACCATGTGGCGATCGATCGCCACAAATGGCGCGATCGATCGCCGAGGTCCAGTAGCCAAAATCAAAGGCACGCGATCGATCGCCATGGGACAGTGGAGTTTGGCGATCGATCGCCAAGGGGTAGCGATCGATCGCCAGAAGCAAAATTTTGAAATATTGATTTTTGTTGGATTTTTGATTTTGGATCATATTTTTGGCATCTAATATTGTGTTGTACACTGGTGTAGAGCCTTCACAGACGGCTACACAACGCAGGGGATAGAGTCCCACCACACACTATTTTTTGGAAAGGTACGTAAGCGACGTACGGGCATCCCCACGGTAACATGTATTTATGTTTGTCTGTGTGACACATGATGAATGCAATGTGATGCATTATGAGTTGATACATGTTATTATGCATTGTTGTTGCATATTATACATTGTTGTTACATATTGTGATGTGGGATAAAGAGATGTATTCCACGAGTTAGGGCGATCACGGTTAAGGTGTTAATGCTTACGCTTTACCGCTAAAAATGTGGAGCGGGAGGGGGGAGGCTCGCTTGCACATGGAGGCGGGTTTATACCATACTGAGCGAGGATGAGATACCGCTAGTATGAAGAAGCGAGGATGAGATACCGCTTGTTTTGAGATTATGAAAGCAAAGAAGCATTAAAATAACTGATGATGACTGACTCAAGAAAAAGAAGAAATGTCATGACATTCATTTGTGAAACCATACATTCATATAATGTGTTATATTATGAATTATGGTACAGGGACAACCAATGGGCATTGTAAATGCGATGGAAATACAGGAAGTGATTTGTATTTTATGATTGTGCATTTACGCCTTATTTTTCATATTATGTTGAATATGAATTGTGTTATGCTCATGTGTTGGGGGTTTTTCTTTGTAGGTGCTTTTGATGTTGAGAACCAGGGTCGGGGTTGAGAAGCTGAGCTGTAAGGAGAGCTACAGGATTAGCTGCATGATTTGAGAAAATTTTACATAGCATTCTACTTGTGGTAGAATAAGACTATAGTGTAGCACCCTTTTGTAGGAATTTGTGAAATTCCTTTTGAAACTTTTGCTATTGTATCCCTTAAGCTCAGGATAATCAACATGACTCTTTACTCTGATTTATTCATATGAATGTTTAGTTCTCTTAATCGCACCTATTAGTATATTGAGATATCGGGGTCTCACATTTAGTGGTATCAGAGCAGTGGTTAGATAACCAGGGGAGAGTGAAGGGTAGCCTTTAGAGACAAGTTGGCTAGGTATTCATTGTTGGGCATGTTATGCATGTGATGCATATTGTTGTATAAGCGTTATACTAACATGCTTTTGAATATGATACTCTTGTTATCTAACGGCTTATACTATGAACTGCTTTTGGTATTGTTGTTAACTCTTATGTTGCAGCATGGCGGCTATTAACCCGGAGAACCTCAATGAAGAAGTAGGGGATATGGGCAGTATGAATGCTAGTGTTGCTCATGTGAACCCTTTACCGCCACCTGCTGTGGGAGTGGAGCCCAGTGCACAGATGTTATTACCCGGGGAGCTCAGTTTGACACAGTTTCTGAATTTCCGTCCACCCATGTTTGAGGGGACCGAGTCTGGAGAAGGGGCCGAAGAGTGGCTAGAACGGATAGAGCAGATACTTGTGACTGGCTGAGGTTAGCCGAGTTTCAGATGGCGAAGAAGCCTTCTATGTGGTGGAAGACCACTGTGATGGAGCTGAGAGCTCAGGACATGGTAGTAGACTGGACTGTATTCAGGACCCGGTTTCTTAACCGGTATTTTTCTGCCGCTGCTAGACAAGTCAAGGAGGACGAGTTCACTAATTTGAAGCAGGGAAACATGTCAGTTTCAGACTTTGCCTTGCAGTATTCCTCACTGTTGAGGTATGTCCCCCATATCGCTGTGAGCATCCATGCAAAGATGAGGCATTTCCTGAAAGGACTCAGGCCAGAACTATTTGACCGGGTTGTCTCCAACAACCCTAGCTCTTTTGATGACGCCCTGACACGGGCAGAGTTAGCAGAAATTGCGGTGGGAGCATACAAGGATGTTGTACCCCCTTCAGTACCATCACAGAGGCCTGTTGCTGATAGTTTGAAACCACGAGGGGATCAGTTCAAGGCTCGAGGAGCCTCATCATCTTCCAGATTTAGCGGGAAGAAATCTCAGAGTCAGAAACAGAGCAATCGAGGACCTACACAAGGGAGTAAGGCAGGAGGGGACAGGTGAGACCGCTGTGGGGGATTTCACTTGTCACGTGACTGCCGAGGCTGTTATGTTTGTGGCAAGGTGGGCCACTTAGCTAGGAACTGCCCCAATCGGGCAAGTCAGGCAGACTCAGGGCCGAATAGGCCAAGATTTGATGCTGGGAGGGCACCACCGAGACAGCAGTTTGCGCCTCGACCGCAGGGAGGTCAGGCGGCAGGACCACCGCAGGGTCAGGTGTATGCACTGACTAGGGAGCAGGCTGAGGCAGCCCCAGAGGAGGTCATTGCTGGTACGTGTCATTTATTTACGTACCCTGCATTTATTTTGGTAGATACAGGTGCTTCTCATTCTTTTGTATCTGTTGCTTTTGTGGAGAGACACCACTTGTGCTCGTCTCTGTTACCCACGCCTCTCATGGTCTCGACACCCACGGGGAAGCATGTGATTGCGGATCGGGTGTTGTCTGATTGCCTCATTTATTTTGAGGGCAATGATCTGAGGGCTGATCTGATTCAGTTAGAGATGGCAGACTTTGACTGTATTATCGGCATTGATGTGTTGAGCAGATACCGAGCTGTGGTAGACTGTCGGCAGAGGACTGTTCGTTTTCTATCTGATCAGGGGTTCCAGTGGACTTTTTATGGGGACGGCTCTCGTCCAAGGATTCCAGTGATCTCAGCGGTTAAGATGTCACGATTATTGAACGTGGCCACACTGGGTACCTTATTTATGCCGTGAATGCATCGGAAGAGAAGGAAGTGAGAGCGGAGGACATTCCAGTTGTGGTGGAGTTCATTGATGTGTTCCCAGATGAGATTCCGGGATTTCCACCTGTCAGGGATGTTGAGTTTGCTATTGAGTTGCTGCCGGGGACATCAGCCATTTCTCGTACCCCATACAGGATGGCACCGGCAGAGCTGAGGGAGCTAAAGGTACAGTTACAGGAACTCCTTGACAAGGGATACATTCGTCCTAGTGTATCGCCTTGGGGTGCACCAGTCTTGTTCGTGAAAAAGAAGGATGGATCAATGCGTCTGTGCATTGACTACAGGCAATTGAACAAGGCCACAGTGAAGAACAGATATCCACTTCCGAGGATTGATGATCTGTTTGACCAGCTTCAGGGTACAGAGGTGTACTCGAAGATAGACTTGAGGTCAGGCTATCATCAGGTGCGGGTTAGGGCTGGTGATGTTCAAAAGACGGCTTTTAGAACTCGATATGGACACTATGAGTTCTTGGTAATGCCCTTCGGTGTGACAAATGCACCTGCAGTTTTTATGAGCCTAATGAACCGAGTATTTCAGGAGTACCTCGATCAGTTTGTGATCGTATTCATTGATGACATCCTTGTCTATTCAAGGAGTGAGGAGGATCATGCCGATCATCTGAGGATAGTGCTCCAGATCCTCAGAGATCATCAGTTGTACGCCAAACTCAGCAAGTGTGAGTTCTGGCTGAGCAGTGTATCATTCTTGGGCCATATCATATCGCGAGAGGGGATATCAGTAGACCCGAGAAAGATAGAGGCAGTTATGGATTGGTCTACCCCTACTTCAGTCAGTGAGATTCGGAGTTTTCTTGGGTTGGCTGGCTATTATCGACGTTTCGTCGAGGGTTTCTCAAAGATCGCCAAGCCACTTACACAGCTGACTCAGAAGGGAGTCCCTTTTTGTTGGACAGAGGTTTGTGAGCAGAGTTTCAGGGAATTGAAGCACAGACTGACTACTGCACCAGTTCTAGTGATTCCCAAGGAGAACAAAGGATTTGTTCTTTATACTGACGCATCACTACAGGGCTTAGGGTGTGTACTGATGCAGGACAGACATGTAGTGGCTTATGCTTCGAGACAGTTGAAGCCACATGAGACGAGGTATCCAGTCCATGATTTGGAGTTGGCAGCTATAGTTTTCGCCTTGAAGATATGGCGACACTACTTATACGGTACCTCATTCACCATCTTCACTGATCACAAAAGCCTGAAGTTCTTGTTTACACAGGCTGAGCTGAACATGAGGCAGAGGAGATGGATGGATCTGCTGAAGGATTATGATTGTGAAATCCTATACCATCCCGGGAAAGCAAACTTGACAGCCGACGCTTTGAGTCGGAAGGTGAGGAGCACAGCAGAGGATGCCATGTGCCTATCAGCTATGTTGGGCTCCTACTGCCATTTGGGATTCGATTATGATGTGTCTATTTCACCAGTACAGGTTTCGACCTTGTTAGGCGAGCCTGTTATTTTCGATCACATCAGAAAGGCTCAGGGGACCGATACAGAGGTTCAGAGATGGATGTCAATGGTTCATTCAGGGCAGCCATCGAGATTCAAAGTAGCTGAGGACGGTTCTCTGAGACTTGGCGACAGATGGGTAGTTCCAAATACACCCGAGTTGCGCCAGGGTATCTTACAGCGAGCTCATTGCAGCAGGATGAGTGTTCACCCAGGCGGGAAGAAGATGTATAAGGATTTACGCAGCCAGTTCTGGTGGAGGCGAATGAAACAGGATGTTACTTCATTCGTCAAGCGCTGTTTGATTTGTCAGCAGGTGAAGGCTGAGAGGCAGAGACCTGGAGGTGAACTAAGGAGTTTGGAAATACCCGAGTGGAAGTGGCAGCACGTGTCTATGGATTTCGTGACCCACTTACCGAGGACTGTTTCGGGTTTTGATGCCATCTGGGTAGTCGTGGACAGATTGACTAAAGTGGCTCATTTCATTCCCTACTGTATGACATATACGCACTTGAGGATGGCACAGTTATATGTCAGAGATATAGTGAGACTGCACGGGATCCCTGTTTCGATAGTATCTGATCGAGATCCACGGTTCACATCTCACTTCTGGGAGGGTCTGCAGACAGCTCTAGGTACAAAGTTGAGGCTGAGCACAGCATATCACCCTCAGACGGACGGACAGACTGAGCGTACGATACAGACGCTCGAGGATATGTTGAGAGCTTGTGTATTAGAGTTCGACATATCATGGCAAGACTTGATAGCCTTGGTGGAGTTCTCTTACAACAACAGCTACCAGGCAAGTATACAAATGGCTCCTTTCGAGGCCCTCTATGGTAGGCGTTGTAGGTCACCCTTGTGTTGGGATGACTTGGACCGTAAGTCGGTTGGAGGACCAGAGTTGGTTCAAGAAATGGAAGAGAAAGTTAAGGTTATCAGAAGAAAGATGAAGGCAGCTCAGGATAGACAGGCAGCATATGCCAATCAACGGCGAAGACCGTTGGAGTTTCAGTTGGGCGACATAGTTTTTCTGAAGATCTCACCCTTCAGGGGTGTAGTACGGTTTGGTATGCGGGGAAATTGTCTCCTAGATACGTGGGGCCGTATGAGATCTTACAGCGTGTGGGTACTCTGGCGTACCGTTTGGCTTTACCGCCTTCTCTGTCTGGTATACACGATGTATTCCATGTGTCTATGCTGAGGAAGTATGAACCGGATCCTTCACATGTGTTGCAGCCTTCTGAGGTTCAGATTGAATCCGATGTTTCCTATGTGGAGCGACCTATCAGGATTTTGGATAGGGCAGATCGCAGACTGAGAAACAAAGTTATTCCTATGGTCAAAGTTCAGTGAGATCGTAGGGGTGTCGAGGAGGCCACGTGGGAGACGGAGCGACACATGGTGCAGCACTACCCAGAACTGTTTTCTGGTATGTGATTTATGTTTCACTTTATATTGGGTAAGTGCATGCTGATTTCGAGGACGAAATCCTATAAGTAGGGGAGTATTGTGATATCCCCGAAACGATTATATGTTATTTAAACATTAATCATTGTTGTGAAAATTATGGTATTAATTCTTTGTGTTGAATTAATGATATTGGGAGATGCATGTGAGGGTGCATGTGTTATATGTTGGGATTTTGGGGTTGTGGCATGATTAATTGGGGTGTGTGTTAATCGTTTTGGTAAAGCATGTTTAAAAAGGAAATTGAAGTATTTTAGTGAGAAAATACTATAAATATCGTGTGAGAATATTTAATACATCGTGCTATTTATCGGGACCAAAACATAACACATCATACCACCCACCACTCAACCACCCCCCTGACCCATACCCTGCTGCCAGCTGCTGCCCATACCTTTTCCCCCATCTCCCATTTCACATCACAAGTCTGAAAACACCTCTTTCTTCCTCACCAAAATCGTCCAACACTTGCTGAACAAGATAGGAAGGAGCTCAACCAATTTTACTGCCTTGAAGCTTGCAAAAATCGGAGCCAAAAGGGGGTGAGAAACCATTTCTGGGTTTGAAATATTTGTTGTTGAGTTCATACTTTTGTTGGTGTGAAAAATGGCATGTTAGTTTAGGTTTTGTTAAACCTTCGATTCATGTTCATTTATAATGTTTTTATGAAGCTTCCAGTATTTTTCCTTGAGCTTACTACATGTTTATGTGGAAGATTTACGCATGTAAAGTAGAGTGTTCGAAAATCTGGGTAGATATTTCCCCTGTTTTTCTGGAAAAACGTGGACTGGGAGTGATTTTGAGGAGGTGATATTATGCATGTTAGATGGGTTTTAGAGTAAACCTTCGATGTGAAAATATGCATGGTAGTCTTGTGAAGCCCTTGGCATGTTTGTTCGAACATGATTTATGAGATATGTTATAGTTTTTATAGCATGAATTGAAGTACTCGAAAATCTGGAAAGGAAATGTGTTGTCCTGTTTCAGGAAATGTTGATTGGGTACCTGTGTAAATGGTCGATTCCAATGCATGTGGGCTTATGTTAGAGTGTGAATTTGGTATAAATACACTCAGGGTAGTGTGTTGTAACTGCTAGCATGTTGGTCTTGGCATGTTGTATGTCTTACATGTTAGAATGAAAGGTGTGAATATCAGTGTTGATCATTGTGGAAAAAAATATCGCGCAGACCATGTGGCGATCGATCGCCACAAATGGCGCGATCGATCGCCGAGGTCCAGTAGCCAAAATCAAAGGCACGCGATCGATCGCCATGGGACAGTGGAGTTTGGCGATCGATCGCCAAGGGGTAGCGATCGATCGCCAGAAGCAAAATTTTGAAATATTGATTTTTGTTGGATTTTTGATTTTGGATCATATTTTTGGCATCTAATATTGTGTTGTACACTGGTGTAGAGCCTTCACAGACGGCTACACAACGCAGGGGATAGAGTCCCACCACACACTATTTTTTGGAAAGGTACGTAAGCGACGTACGGGCATCCCCACGGTAACATGTATTTATGTTTGTCTGTGTGACACATGATGAATGCAATGTGATGCATTATGAGTTGATACATGTTATTATGCATTGTTGTTGCATATTATACATTGTTGTTACATATTGTGATGTGGGATAAATAGATGTATTCCACGAGTTAGGGCGATCACGGTTAAGGTGTTAATGCTTACGCTTTACCGCTAAAAATGTGGAGCGGGAGGGGGGAGGCTCGCTTGCACATGGAGGCGGGTTTATACCATACTGAGCGAGGATGAGATACCGCTAGTATGAAGAAGCGAGGATGAGATACCGCTTGTTTTGAGATTATGAAAGCAAAGAAGCATTAAAATAACTGATGATGACTGACTCAAGAAAAAGAAGAAATGTCATGACATTCATTTGTGAAACCATACATTCATATAATGTGTTATATTATGAATTATGGTACAGGGACAACCAATGGGCATTGTAAATGCGATGGAAATACAGGAAGTGATTTGTATTTTATGATTGTGCATTTACGCCTTATTTTTCATATTATGTTGAATATGAATTGTGTTATGCTCATGTGTTGGGGGTTGTCTTTGTAGGTGCTTTTGATGTTGAGAACCAGGGTCGGGGTTGAGAAGCTGAGCTGTAAGGAGAGCTACAGGATTAGCTGCATGATTTGAGAAAATTTTACATAGCATTCTACTTGTGGTAGAATAAGACTATAGTGTAGCACCCTTTTGTAGGAATTTGTGAAATTCCTTTTGAAACTTTTGCTATTGTATCCCTTAAGCTCAGGATAATCAACATGACTCTTTACTCTGATTTATGAATATGAATGTTTAGTTCTCTTAATCGCACCTATTAGTATATTGAGATATCGGGGTCTCACACTCAAGTTCCACAGAGGTCATGCAAGACAATCAATTGCATTCCCGCCACACGTGTCAACCACGACACTAAACAAATCCGAATCCTGGCCATCCCTCGTCCATCCTGGTATTTAACAATCCTAAAACATGGAGCCTATCGAATATACCAGCAAGAACTACCAAGGTTCCAAAACACGATAATCCCTCCTCAGGGGAAAGTCAAATAGCCCTCACGATCATTCATCAGAATGCATCGTGCCATCGAGATTATCGATCTCAAGGTGGTACAATCTCTCACCAGAGACTCATTCATCTAAGCAAACAAAACCATAGCTCGACGAGTACCAAGAAAATGTTGGCATTCGTATACCCACATTGGCATACATGCCCACGCACCAACACAACATGCATACACAATGCAATAGACTCGGGTATCTCTAATCATACCCAATCCCAAAACCAACTGATAAACCTGGATTATTCTCACCCCACGGAGAATGATGGTTGACCAACCAAAACCAAAGGGTGTGATTTCAACATCACCACCACACGAACCAAAATAACGAATCTCCCCAAAAGATTCAACCAGTAGGTATCATAATACTGCCTTCCTCTCAAGGAAAAAGTCATGAATCCAGGATCCTCCAATCCTCGAACCACCGTTCGGAAGACCTGGATATATTCATACCAAAACATATCCCGGAACCCAGAAACACACAACTGGTTAGAGTAGTGCATCAATACCACCATTACCCGATCCAAAATCCGTATACGCCATGTATACACATCCCAACGATGCTCTGTAATAATGCCATAGTACTCCACAATCGAGCATCTCCCCGGAGACGTCTCCTCAAATGTCTCACCGAGGTAAGAAATCCATTACTTGGTCCAACACCAGTAATGCTTACCATGGTTGATTTACAATCAATCCACGACCGATGCAAGCTGTCTCCAAGACAGTACAATCCAAATCTCTCCAAGAGACAAAATCAATATAGTAGTGTCACCCCACTAACTATATCTCACAAACCATTGTGACTCCCATTGCATGCCATATGCAAGGATGCTCAACTAGAGCTAACAACGACTTGTTGACACTCACGTTGGTAATACCAACAAAATTGAGCTTTCTCAGTACAAGTCCCTCAAAACAATGGCGTATAAACATCCCCGTGAGATATTCCCTACCTCAATCACCATGCCACGTAGAGACTACAAGAGTCTATCATAACCCTCATCGTATCGCCATACGATTCACCCATCTCAAATCCAACGAGCAGCATAAAGGCTAACACAAGTACACCAAAGTACTGGAACAATACCTGGCTAACGGTTCGTTGGCCTCATAGGCTCATACCAACCTATCAACGTGACACACGTTCCATCCCGGTATACCATACCGCACAAACCATTAGAGTTGTGGGTCATCATCCAACATATCTCTAAAACACCAAGCATTATGGACATCCAGGTGTCCTTGCTTAACTACCATGCAATCCTAATCCATTAGGACTTATTCCGCACCCTCAGGGTGGGTGTAACCATGCCTACCCCACATTACAACAACAAGCGAGTAGTTTCCTCAATGACTACTCTTACCACCAATCACTTGGCCTTAGCCATCCCAGCGAGCATACCCAAGGGTAGCACTGCTCGACAAATACTTACCTCTATAACATGATGCGGTACACTCACCGGTACAATGCATTCAATGCTCCATCAAGTAAACCTGCTCGGCAAAAGGTCTCGTCTACTAGTGACCCAGACTCTACCATGTGCTCACTATCGGCACTCAAACAATACAACCAAATACATAAACAGGAATGTATTATTCACCAAAACGACGCCACGCATCCACATAAACATCCCAAATAACATCGTCAAACATATGACGGTACCTGTCGATACACGACACTCATAATCTCATCGTCAAACACATGACGGTACATGTCGATACACGACATCCATAATCTCATCGTCAAACACGTGACGGTATAAAACAACACATAGTATTCACAATAATGATAACAAAAGTAATACGCCATACCTCATCGCTATCAAGATAGCGGAATACCTGTACCCATCGTCCATCAGCGGTACACAAGCAGCACCCATCGTTCATAGGCGGCATAATCCAGTGCTACGCACATAGCGGTATAACCCATCGCTATAGAATCAGCGGCATGATCCCTCGCCATTGAGTCAGCGGCATAAAACATCGCCATAGATATCCGGCGGTATGAACCATCGCCATAGATGTAGCGGAATGTACCATCGCTATGAATACCCGGCGGCATGAACCATCGCCAATAGAATACCCGGCGGCATGAACCATCGCCAATAGAATACCCGGCGGCATGAACCATCGCCTATAATCAGCGGTATAATCGTGGACTCAAGAGGTACTCACATTCATGTAGCACTTTGTTCCTTTTGGACTCAAGAGGTGGCTCACATTAAATGCACCACTTTGTTCCCGATCCCATCGCTAAGTCATGTCAGCGGCATCATCGCTTCGACGTGACAGCGGCATGTATCATTGCTTCGACACGACAGCGGCATCATCGCTTCGACATGACAGTGGTATCATCGCTTCGACGTGACAGCGGCATTTACCATCGCTTCGACACGACAGCGGCATTTACCATCGCTTCGGCATGATAGCGGAAATACCCCTCGCTTCGACATATTAGCGGCATAATATCCCTCGCGATAGTAATATGACAGCGACATTATCCTTCGCTTAGACATATTTGCGGCAAATATTCTTCATCGCTATAATATGACAGCGGCAAGTATTCACATCGCTACGCCATGCATGCAACCGTAATGCATAACCCGTATTCCAATAATTGTTTCCGCACGACAGGGGCATCATCGCTTCGACGTGACAGCGGCATTTACCATTGCTTCGACACGACAGCGGCATCATCGCTTCGACGTGACAGCGACATTTACCATCACTTCGACACGACAGCGGCATCATCGCTTCGACGTGCATGCAACCGTAATGCATAACCTGTATTCCAATAATCATCGCTATGAGTGTATTTTAATGCACGTCGCTCCAACCTTTAGCGGCAAAGCATTAGAATCATCACTCCGATGTATATGCAACCGCAATGCATAATCCACGTCTCATAAGACCTGCAATCACCATGGTTAGCAACACATATTCCAATTATGAACACATATCATAAATGCACATAAGCAATATAGTTGTGCCACGCAACACTAACTACCATCATGCATAAGTATGTGCTTCTCATTCCCATTATCATTTTCTTAGGCCCTCAACAGCCCCAAAGAGCTAACATGGCTCTGATACCACTAATGTAAGGACCCCTGTGCCCTTAACCCGTTATTAGTGTATTAATCCATACCATTAGTGCATATAATCATACTATCATGGGAAAAAGCCATGTGCAAGTGCAACACCATATGCTATCCAGAAAATTTCTTGCATTCTATCCGCATAATATTAAAATTCCCCAACCACGATTATTTATATAACATGCACCTTTATAATACACTAACATGCTCTCAGTTCATTTGGCAATTCCATATTTAATTGCATGCAAACCATGAATGAATAGAGAAGATCCGTAGCCCATTTATACATTCCATATACACCTAAGATGTACAACACGAGTGTATCTAATGTATAAAACACTCTACCGGATACCGTTACTGGCACTTCAATCCTGGAAGCACCACCCAAGCACAGCTCGATCTCCACTCTGGATCCATGCACTTGTTCAACCACCTCTGGTACCTCGATCCTGGAAGTACCTCAATCAACAGCCCGAGCTCCACTCCAAAGTTGCTGCTACACCTGTAACACCTGTCCCAACAGAGATAGCCCCCACACGGGGTGAGCATACCAATACCACCAATCCAATAACCATAACGTTGCAATTCAAATACAGAATGTAAATGTCATAATTTAAATGATACTCCCTGGATGGTAACACCCTCATCCGGGATCCCCTGTATTGTCCCTGTTCTCAAAATAACCAAACTCATCAAATTCCCAAAGCCAGTTAATCGCCAGATAGATTAACTAATGCCGTTCTATTATGCCAGTTCCATAATCAATATAAGAGAATCATTATATAAAAGACCGTAAATATCACATAAACCAATTCAAGGATTCCATGTTCCTATTTCATTGCTCGCTCCACAATAGCGGCATTCTAAACCCCGCTCACGCTCAACAATAGCAGCGTCATAACCGATGGTCGCTCAACGGCGACAGCATCCTAAATCATTGCTCGCTTAATAGGGGCTGTAAGGACCCTAATCCTTAAGTGCGGATTGAAGGCATAATTAGAGCTAATATAAATAATCAGAGTAAATTAATCGTGTTGATGTCTATGAGCTTTAGGAATACATGCCAAAAATAAGGACTATCCCTGGATTAGTTACATTCCCAAAACAAATGAATGTTATCAATTATAGCTTTACACTACTCCTAGAAGAGATACTATACAAAGTTAATCCTGTCCTTCATGGGTCAAAAGAATTCTCCACAAGCTCACCACCTCAACCCGTTTAGCCCTTCTATCATGCCAAGAGTACCTACAAGGACAACCCCCAAACATGAGCAATAATATCATTCATATTCAACACAATATGAATATAAAGCGTAAATGCATAAAACACAATTAAAACACTTCCTGTTTTCCCATGCATTTCAAAACGCTTCCAGTTTGGTTGTCCCTGTACCATAACTCATGAGTATAATCAATAGATTATTTTTAATGGTCTAGACATGTCATGACACAATACCATCTCATCAATATCAAATACCGGTCACCATTCCCTAGTCTGTCCAACACAATGTATTTTAATGCCCCTCGCTTATTTACATATAGGCGGCATAGAATAACCTCGCTTCAATGGACATGCGGTACTCCCACCCCTCGCCTCACATTGAGCGGCAAATATCCTTTCCTCGCCCTATATGATAACCACGCTCAAATGTGACATGCGGCGCTCCCACCCCTCGCTTCACATTTAGCGGAACCAAAAACAAATAGCGGCATGCATTAAAATCATCAAGGGATGACCACGACTCATGGGATGTGCACCAATAATCATATGCTTCTACAATCATCATGCATAATTCAACATGTATTTGCATCCACAATGCATAATCACATATATACTCGCATCCACAATGCATAAACAATGAGTATATTAGATACATGTACCGTTGGGTGCCCGTACGTCCTCTACTTACCTTTCCAAAGAGTAGGATATGGTAGGACTTCAGTTCCTTGGCTGTGTTGCCACCTGGGATGGTTCTACACATTCACACAAATCAATATTAGAACCCAATAATAGTCCAATACCAAAAATCCTACAATAAAATCCAAAAATACCATATTTTATAACTCGCGATCGATCGCGGCAAAGGGCCGATCGATCGCGAGATCACACTGTCCGAACATGAATTTTTGTTCCTTCGGTGATCGATCGCCACATTTGGCGCGATCGATCGCCACCCTCGCCGATCGATCGCCCAAATGTGGCGATCGATCGCCAAATGCTTCTGGAGCGCACTGCCTCTACGCGATCGATCGCCAAGAACGGGCGATCGATTGCCGAGCCCTGTATCGCGAAAAATCGCCATTAATGCTCCAAAACTTCATTCCAACCCATTCCAACTCCCTTACCAACAAACCAACAACATCAAATACATAATACCCATCCATAAACACTTAAAGCACCTCAAGAATCCAACATTAAACCAAAACCACAACGACCCAACACAAACCCATTTAAACCATTTCCAAAATCAAATAAAACATTACAAAATCAACAATGAGGCATCCATACCTCTTGGGGACCTCAAATCTCCCAATAAACTTCACAAACTCAAACTTTGGAAGGATTTCTCCCCACCTTTTTGCTTCAACTCGAAAATGAGGAGGGGGAAGGGTTTGGGTGGTGATTTGGTAAAGTAAAAGTGAGAGTGTATTGAGTGGGGTTGGGGTAAAAAGGGGTTGGGTTTTAATTAAAAGTATTACACAAACCCATGGTGCATAAAACACCCCAACATGATATTTTCAAAAGCATTAATCCAAAATGCACCAAAATATCAATTAACTCATGCTTTCTAAATAATTGCTAACCATAGCAAATAAATCATGCTAATAGCAATTTTCCCCAACATGCACAACATGCACCCTGAAATGCACTCCCGGGTCATCCTTTCCATGTGACCATGCATTTCCACACATTAAATAAATCCAGCACATAATCAATTAATTACCATCATAATTAATCATATAAACACAATTAATGCCTAAATTGCAATTAATCATTTCGGGGATATCACAATACTCCCCTACTTATAAGATTTCGTCCTCGAAATCACATGCACTTACCCCAAATTGAAACTAAACATAATCACATACCAGAGAATAGTTCCGGGTAGTGCTGCACCATATGCCGCGCCGTCTCCCACGTAGCCTCCTCGAGACCCCTGCGATCCCACTGAACCTTGATCATAGGTATCACTTTGTTCCGAAGTCTACGGTCTGCTCGATCCAGAATTCTGACAGGCCGTTCCACATAAGACACATCGGACTCTAACTGAACTTCGGAAGGCTGTAAAACATGCGACATCCGGCTCATACTTCCGCAACATTGATACATGAAACACATCATGTATACCAGATAAAGAAGGCGGCAGAGCTAGTCGGTAAGCTAAGGTGCCAATGCGCTGCAAAATCTCGTACGGTCCAACATACCTCGGAGACAGTTTCCCGCGCATCCCAAATCGCACAACGCCTCTGAAAGGCGAGATCTTCAAAAAGACCTTATCTCCCAACTGAAATTCCAACGGTCTCCGCCGTTTATTCGCATAAGCTGCCTGTCTGTCCTGGGCTGCTTTCATTTTCTGCCTTATCATCTTTATCTTCTCTTCCATCTCCCGAATCAACTCCGGTCCTCCGACCGATTTGCGGTCCAAATCATCCCAACACAAGGGTGATCTACACCGTCTGCCATAAAGAGCTTCAAAAGGAGCCATCTGAATACTCGCCTGGTAGCTATTATTATAAGAGAACTCTACCAAAGGCACTGAATCTTCCCAAGAAACATCGAACTCCAAAACATAAGCTCTCAACATGTCCTCGAGCGTCTGGATAGTACGCTCGGTCTGGCCATCCGTCTGAGGATGATAAGCAGTGCTCAATCTGACTTCAGTTCCCAAGGCTGACTGAAGACCTTCCCAAAAATGAGATGTGAATCGCGGATCTCGATCCGACACTATGGAAATGGGGATCCCATGCAATCTCACCACATCTCGAATGTACAACTGCGCCATCCTCAAAAAGGTGAAAGTCATGCTATAGGGGATGAAATGAGCTACCTTTGTCAATCGATCCACAATCACCCAAATAGCATCAAAGCCTGAAGTACTCCTCGGCAGGTGAGTCACGAAGTCCATGGAAATGTGTTCCCACTTCCACTTCGGTATCTCCAAGCTTCTCAACTCGCCGCCAGGTCTCTGTCTCTCTGCCTTAACCTGCTGGCAGATCAAACACCTCTTAACAAAAGCGACGACATCAGATTTCATCCTTTTCCACCAAAACTGACCACGTAGATCTTTATACATCTTCTTCCCGCCTGGGTGGATGCTAAGTCTGCTACTATGAGCTCGCTCCAAGATCCCTCTACGCAACTCCGGCGTACTCGGAACCACCCAACGGTCACCCAATCTCAAAGATCCGTCATCGGCCACTCTGAATTTCGTTGGCTGACCAAGATGTACTAAAGATAACCACCTCTGAACCTCAACATCTGACCTCTGAGCTTTCCTGATGTTCTCATAGATATCTGGCTCAGCTAACAAGGTCGATACATACACAGGTGATGTATCTATGTCGAAATCATAGCCCAGATGGCAATAGGAGGTCATCATGGCTGACAAATGGATAACGTCCTCAGCTGAACTCTTTACTTTCCGGCTCAAAGCATCTGCTGTCAAATTAGCTTTTCCGGGATGGTACTCAATCTCACAATCATAGTCTTTGAGCAAGTCCATCCACCTCCTCTGCCTCATGTTCAGCTCTGCCTGAGTGAATAAAAACTTGAGGCTCTTGTGATCCGTGTAAATGGTAAACGACGTACCATACAAATAATGCCTCCAAATCTTCAGGGCGAAGATGATAGCCGCCAGTTCCAAGTCATGGACTGGGTATCTCGTCTCATGCGGCTTCAACTGCCTCAATGCATAAGCTACCACATGTCTATCCTGCATCAGTACACACCCAAGGCCCTGGAGTGATGCATCGGTATACAAAACAAATCTGGAGTTCTCCGTAGGGATCACTAACACTGGCGTCGTCGTCAAACGGTGCTTCAACTCCTGGAAGCTCTCCTCACAAGCTTCTGACCAAAAGAAAGGTACTCCCTTCTGGGTCAACTGTGTCAACGGCTTGGCAATCTTCGAAAAGCCCTCGACGAAGCGTCGATAATATCCGGCCAAACCAAGGAAGCTCCGAATCTCAGGCACAGAAGTGGGGGCAGCCCACTCCATCACAGCTTTGATCTTCCTGGGATCCACAGATATTCCGCTGCTCGATATGACATGGCCCAGAAATACTACACTGCTCAACAAAAACTCACACTTACTGAGCTTGGCATACAACTGGTGATCTCGGAGAATCTGGAGCACTGTCCTCAAGTGTTTCACGTGCTCTTCCTCGCTCCGGGAATAGATGAGAATGTCGTCGATGAACACGATGACGAACTGGTCAAGATACGGCTGAAACACTCTGTTCATCAAGCTCATAAAGACCGCTGGAGCATTCGTCACACCGAACGGCATCACTAGGAACTCATAATGTCCATATCGAGTCCGGAATGCTGTCTTCTGTACATCTTCCTCTCTGACTCGAATCTGATGGTACCCGGACCTCAAATCAATCTTGCTATACAGTCTGGTACCTTGCAACTGGTCAAACAGATCATCAATCCTTGGGAGAGGATACTTGTTCTTTACTGTGGCTTTATTCAGTTGCCGGTAATCGATGTACAACCTCATCGAGCCATCCTTCTTCTTCACAAAGAGAACCGGTGCGCCCCATGGTGATACGCTCGGGCGTATATATCCCTTGTCAAGAAGATCCTGCAACTGTTCCTTCAATTCTCTCAATTCCGCCGGTGCCATCCTATAAGGTGCACGAGCGATAGCGGATGTCCCCGGTAACAACTCGATCCCAAACTCAACTTCCCTAGCCGGTGGAAATCCTGGGATCTCTTCTGGGAATACATCAGCAAATTCTGCCACGACTGGTACATCCTCAACTCTCAATTCCTTATTCTTCCGAGACGTGTCCACGGCATAGATAAGATAGCCCGTGTGGCCACGTTCCAACAGTTGAGTCATCTTGATCGCTGAAATCAACGGAATCTTCGCACGAGAACTGTTGCCATAGAAAGTCCACTGACTACCCAAATCAGGCCTGAACTTCACTGTCTTCTGCCGGCAATCTACCACTGCCTGATATCTGTTCAAAATATCAATGCCCAAGATGCAGTCGAAGTCCGACATACCCAACACAATCAAGTCTGTCTTCAACTCGTTGCCCTCAAAATAAATGAGGCAATCTGCCATGAACTGATCAGCAACGATATTTCCTCCAGTGGGTGTCGAGACAAGGAGAGGCGTGGGTAGAGAAGACGTGCGCATATGGTGTCTCTCCACAAAGCCAACAGATACAAAAGAGTGGGAGGCACCTGTATCTATCAAAATAAAAGCAGGGTACGTAAATAAATGACACGTACCGGCGATCACCTCCTCTGGGCTGCCTGGGCCTGCTCTCTAGTCAGCGCATACACCTGTCCCTGGGGCGGTCCCACTGTCTGACCTCCCGATGGTCGAGGCCCAAACTGCTGCCTCTGGTGTACTGTCCTGTCATCAAACCTCGGCCTGTTGCCCTGAAACTCTGACTGTCCTCCCCGGGTGGGGCAATACCGAGAGATGTGGCCCATCTTGCCACAACTTAACAGGCAGGGCACTTGCTTGAAGAATGTGGTCCTCCACAATTGTCGCACCTCGGCTCTCCCGGCCTATTCCCTTGTGAAGACCCTCGATTGGCCGACCAATTCTTCTTGTTCTCCTGTTTCTGACCAAAGAACTTCTTTCCACCGAACCGTGAAGATGAAGAGGCACCACGGGGTTTAAATGGCTCTCCCCGGGGCCTCAAGCTGTCATTTGTTTGCCTTTGCTGTGGTACTTGTGGTGGCACAGCACTAGGATAAGCTCCCACTCCAAGCTCGGCAAGCTCCGCTCTTGTGAGAGCATCATCAAAAGAAGTTGGGTTATTGGTGATAATCCGGTGATAGAGCTCCGGTCGCAAACCCTTCATAAAACTCCTCATCTTTGCGTGCCCATTGGTGGCAATATGGGGAACATACCTCAGCAACAAAGAGTACCGCGTGGCATAGTCTGACACTGTCATGTTCCCCTGTTTCAAACTCTTAAACTCGTCCTCCTTCGTCTGTCTCGCCGCCGCGGAGAAGTACCGGTTCAGAAACCGGGTCCTGAAGAGTGTCCAATCGATCACAGTACCCAGTGCTCTTAGCTCCATTACACTGCCCATCCACCACATTAGAGGTTTCTTAGCTAACTGGAACTCCGCCAGCCTCAGCCACTCGGGTAGTAATAACTGAGCCACTGGCTCCAAGCCTACTGCTGGTGGAGGTAGAGGGTTCACTTGTCCAACGCTAGCGTTAACACTGCCCACATCGCCAACTTCTTCGTTAAGGTTCCCCGCATTCATAGCAGCCATGCTGTAACACAAAGGTTAACAACAATTCCAAAACAAATATACATGTTATGCCGTTAGATAACAGGAATGATAATAAGCATGTTAGTATAACAGAATATACATCAATATGCACCACATGCATAAACATGCCTCAAATGTAAGCACCTAGCCAATCATGCTAAGGCTACCCTTCACTCGTTCCCGGGTTCTCTAACCACTGCTCTGATACCACTAATATAAGGACCCTAATCCTTAAGTGCGGATTGAAGGCATAATTAGAGCTAATATAAATAATCAGAGTAAATTAATCGTGTTGATGTCTATGAGCTTTAGGAATTACATGCCAAAAATAAGGACTATCCCCGGATTAGTTACATTCCCAAAACAAATGAATGTTATCAATTATAGCTTTACACTACTCCTAGAGTAGATACTATACAAAGTTAATCCTGTCCTTCCTGGGTCAAAAGAATTCTCCACAAGCTCACCACCTCAACCCGTTTAGCCCTTCTATCATGCCAAGAGTACCTACAAGGACAACCCCCAAACATGAGCAATAATATCATTCATATTCAACACAATATGAATATAAAGCGTAAATGCATAAAACACAATTAAAACACTTCCTGTTTTCCCATGCATTTCAAAACGCTTCCAGTTTGGTTGTCCCTGTACCATAACTCATGAGTATAATCAATAGATTATTTTTAATGGTCTAGACATGTCATGACACAATACCATCTCATCAATATCAAATACCGATCACCATTCCCTAGTCTGTCCATCACAATGTATTTTAATGCCCCTCGCTTATTTACATATAGGCGGCATAGAATAACCTCGCTTCAATGGACATGCGGTACTCCCACCCCTCGCCTCACATTGAGCGGCAAATATCCTTTCCTCGCCCTATATGATAACCACGCTCAAATGTGACATGCGACGCTCCCACCCCTCGCTTCACATTTAGCGGAACCAAAAACAAATAGCGGCAAGCA
Source organism: Haberlea rhodopensis (assembly GCA_907163345.1). NCBI lineage: Eukaryota > Viridiplantae > Streptophyta > Magnoliopsida > Lamiales > Gesneriaceae > Haberlea > Haberlea rhodopensis. The sequence goes on along the minus strand of CAJQUN010000142.1, from coordinate 25,056 downwards.
TTAAAATCATCAAGGGATGACCACGACTCATGGGATGTGCACCAATAATCATATGCATCTACAATCATCATGCATAATTCAACATGTATTTGCATCCACAATGCATAATCACATATATACTCGCATCCACAATGCATAAACAATGAGTATATTAGATACATGTACCGTTGGGTGCCCGTACGTCCTCTACGTACCTTTCCAAAAAGTAGGATATGGTAGGACTTCAGTTCCTTGGCTGTGTTGCCACCTGGGATGGTTCTACACATTCACACAAATCAATATTAGAACCCAATAATAGTCCAATACCAAAAATCCTACAATAAAATCCAAAAATACCATATTTTATAACTCGCGATCGATCGCGGCAAAGGGCCGATCGATCGCGAGATCACACTGTCCGAACATGAATTTTTGTTCCTTCGGCGATCGATCGCCACATTTGGCGCGATCGATCGCCACCCTCGCCGATCAATCGCCCAAATGTGGCGATCGATCGCCAAATGCTTCTGGAGCGCACTGCCTCTACGCGATCGATCGCCAAGAACGGGCGATCGATCGCCGAGCCCTGTATCGCGAAAAATCGCCATTAATGCTCCAAAACTTCATTCCAACCCATTCCAACTCCCTTACCAACAAACCAACAACATCAAATACATAATAGCCATCCATAAACACTTAAAGCACCTCAAGAATCCAACATTAAACCAAAACCACAACAACCCAACACAAACCCATTTAAACCATTTCCAAAATCAAATAAAACATTACAAAATCAACAATGAGGCATCCATACCTCTTGGGGACCTCAAATCTCCCAATAAACTTCACAACTCAAACTTTGGAAGGATTTCTCCCCACCTTTTTGCTTCAACTCGAAAATGAGGAGGGGGAAGGGTTTGGGTGGTGATTTGGTAAAGTAAAAGTGAGAGTGTATTGAGTGGGGTTGGGGTAAAAAGGGGTTGGGTTTTAATTAAAAGTATTACACAAACCCATGGTGCATAAAACACCCCAACATGATATTTTCAAAAGCATTAATCCAAAATGCACCAAAATATCAATTAACTCATGATTTCTAAATAATTGCTAACCATGGCAAATAAATCATGCTAATAGCAATTTTCCCCAACATGCACAACATGCACCCTGAAATGCACTCCCGGGTCATCCTTTCCATGTGACCATGCATTTCCACACATTAAATAAATCCAGCACATAATCAATTAATTACCATCATAATTAATCATATAAACACAATTAATGCCTAAATTGCAATTAATCATTTCGGGGATATCACAGGGGCACCGTATGGTTCCCAATGTATAACCATTTGACGCAAATACCATTTACCATGCATATCGTTATCCATTCATAGTAAATATCATGCACCATGCATTTCCATACCTATTCGATGCAATTACCACATGCCACATATTTCAATGTCCATATAATGCAATTACCACACACCATGTGTTCCAATACCCGTTTAGTACAATTATCACACACCATGCATTTCACAGTTGCAACACTGTAATAGACTATGCTCGTACGTCATACGTACCTTAAGTCTCCGTAGTCCAAGCCAAACCTTGCTTGAGTTCCATGCCTCGAGAAATATGTGCTAAAACACATAAACAACTCACAATCAAGAATAAGTTTGCGACCACGTGCCCAAGCACGTTCAAACTCCCAAACATATCATCAATCCATGACGATTACCAAATAAAAGCCCCCCGGCTAAGCATGCATAATACCCAAAATAAACCATTTAACAAGTATAGCATTCCCCTTGGAATGTAGACATTGCCCCGGAAACAGGCCCTTTAAACCCTGATTCCAAAATCACGACATTTCCAAAATTTTGAAAAAAACAAAGGAAACAGGGCCGCGATCGATCGGCGCCAAGCCGCGATCGATCGCCACATCCTACTGCCCGAAAAAAAAAACATGCCGCGATCGATCGCCACATCTCGCGATCGATCGCCGAGACCCTCGCGATCGATCGCCCACTTTTTGCGATCGATCGCCGCTACTGCTCATCGCCTTCCCAAATCAGTAGCATGTCGCGATCGATCGGCGCTTAGCCGCGATCGATCGCGACCTGCGGGTTTCCAAAAATTTCGAGCTTCAATGGTGTTTTTCACACCCAAACTCAAAACCAACACCCCTAACTTCCTCAACACTCCCAATACTCCATTAAACTCCATAAAAACACTAAAATCAACATTTTAGATTTTAACCCAAAACCCCCAAACACAAATTCAACCCAAAAGCTCAACCATAACACACCATACCACTATCAAATCGAAGACAATGATGAGGGGAAGAAACTTACCAACTTATCTTCGAGAAATCCGGCTCCTAGGACGAGCCTCCAACGATTTTGCTCATCAAAGGGAAAGGGGAAGGGTTTGGGGTGAGAGAGTGGCGTGAGGGAGAGGAGAGGAGAGAAATGGATTCCGAATGACGAAATCCCGAGTCCAACTGGTATATATAGCAAAAATGCCCCAAAATACCAATACCTCCACAAACACATCATGATTCATTAAAAATCATCTATTTTCAAAAACCCTCTCTCCAACATCAAATCCCCTGACTGGCCCCAACATAAGACACCCCGTACTCCAAGTCCCACTAAAAACCCAATTCATAGGTTTTCCACCAAAATGAGAATACAATCTCAACCTTTGGATCCAACGATCTCAAATGCCCAATTTAACAACCTCGGGAGACCCAAAATCGCAATTAATTCCTAATTGCCACAATTAAAAATCCATCAAGGATTATTGCCGTACCGGGATTAACACCAGTAATTTCCGGACATCACATAACCGGTATTTCTCCGCCGCTGCCAGACAAGTAAAGGAAGATGAGTTCACCAATCTAAAGCAGGGCAGCATGACTGTATCAGATTATGCCATGCAGTACTCTTCACTATTGAGGTATGTCCCTCACATTGCTGTAAACGATCATGCCAAGATGAGGCATTTTCTGAAAGGGCTAAGGCCAGAATTGTTTGATCGGGTTGTCTCCAACAACCCCAGCTCATTTGATGATGCCCTGACTAGGGCAGAGCTGGCAGAGATTGGGGTTAGTGTGTACAAGGAAGTTGTACCCCCTTTTGTACCACCAGAGACCAGCTGTTGACAGTCTGAGGCCACGAGGAGACCAGTTTAAGCCTCGTGGGGCTTCTTCATCTTCTAGATTTGGTGGGAAGAAATTTCAGAATCAGAAACAAGGCAATCGGGGACCAGCACAGGGAATTAGAACAGGAGGGAACAAGTGTGACAACTGTGGAGGATTTCATCTGACACGTGACTGCCGAGGCTGTTATGTTTGTGGCAGGGTGGGCCACCTGACTCGGACTTGCCCCAATCGGATGGGTCAGGCAGACTCTGGGCCGAATAGGCCAAGATTTGACGCTAGGACGGCACCACCGAGACAGCAGTTTTCACCTCGACCATAGGGAGGTCAGGCGGCAGGACCGACGCAGGGTCAAGTATATGCATTGACGCGAGAGCAGGCAGAGGCAGCTCCGGTCCTGTTATGCATTGTCCTTATTCATGCATGTAATCTTTAGTTCTTGACATAAATGATTAAAATCGTACTTCACTTGTATGCCCATAATCAACAATGTTAATTAGAAATGTGACTGTTCCGGTCCTGTTATGTTAGCGGCACAATTGGACCCCTCGCTCGACATATAGCGGTACTGTGATATCCCTCGCTACTCCTTGATAGCGGATATAGCTCCTCGCTAGCTATGTCAGCGGTAAGTACCTTCCTCGCTTGTCCATAACAACCACCGGAACACTCTACCATTTCTAATAACATAGTTTAACATACATCATAAACATCATAACATCCCTACTCATCATAAACATCATGCTTGGTCCTACCTGTTTAATCTTTGCAATTACGTGGTAAATTATTAAGCAAGGCCGAGCTACGTCGTGCTTGGTCCTACCTGTTTAATGTTTGCCATTACGTGGTAAATTATTAAAAGAGGCCGAGCTACGTCGTGCTTGGTCCTACCTGTTTTCTATTTGTCATTACGTGGTAAATTATTAAACGAGGTCGAGCTACGTCATGCTTGGTCCTACCTGTTTAATGTTTGTCATTACGTGGCAGATTATTGAACGAGGCCGAGCTACGTCGTGTTTGGTCCTACCTTTTTAATGTTTGTCATTATGTGGTAAATTATTAAACGAGGCCGAGCTACGTCATGCTTGTAAGCAATCCAAGAGCATACAACGCAGCGGAATAAAAATTGGATTACTAGAACAATGGATCTATACATAGGATATCATATCGGATAAAGGAACATAAGAGTCTCACCCTTGTAGCGTGTTTGAAGCAGATTCCACGGAGCAGCACGTCCAACGAACTCCGAGTCACAAACGAAAGTTTTCACCTTCGTCTCTACGGTATCCACACGATCAAATCGAAAAGGGATATTCAAGAATAAGTTATTATTCTTATTCTCGAATCAAAACCAAAACCACGGATCAAAACCAATTAAAACAACCGATCTCCTTCCCTTACTAGCGGCGGCGACGGCCAAGAGATGGAGAGGAGGCGGCGGCGATTAGGTCACCTTCTCAAGGTGGCCGAGAGCTTAAGGGGTTTTGGTGGCTAGGTTTTAATATCAAAGTATGATATGAAAAAGTATGATTAACAATTAATCAAAACCATGTATTTATATTATAAGGCTTTTAATTAAGGTTCAAGACTTTCTTAAAGTCTTATGGGCCCAAACCCATGATTTAATTAAAACCTTTTAATCACTTAATTAAGACTCTTCTTAATTAATTAATTCATCCAATGAATTTAATTTCCCTTATCGATTTAATCTTTTGTGCGACCCGATAGGATCTTGTAATGTTGGCAGTGACATAAAATCTCATTTTACGTTACAAGCTAAGAGCGGTGTCTAGCAACACATCGAGGCTACCCAAATTACAAGAATGTCAATGACTCGACATAACCTTTAGAACTTGTGATAATATTAACCATGTAACTTAATCCCTTTGTCCTTTGTGTTTAGATTGAACACGAGTCATGGAATAGTCATACTCGTATATCCAATCTTTATTTCTTGATCCCCAAGTAGAACTAGAATAAACGAATAAGCTCGATATCTCATATCGACTCATTCGAGCATGGCCATGCATTTTAGTTCTCACTTGATCAAGGGCCAAACACATCTCCTGTTATATAGGAGGGACAAATCCTATCTCGATCAGTCAACATCACTCTACATAATTGGTAGTGTATCCAATAGTCGCCTTTATAGTATACCCTGTTACGGGTAACGTTTGACGATATCAAGATACATAACTCCTTATGTTGGGATCTCTGATGATCACAAGTCGTAAGGATTACATACATTATTATCACTATGAGAATTGCATATGACGATCATATAACTATCCATGTTGCAATCTCATGGTGGCTCTGTCCAGTACATCGTTCTCCAACATGTACCCATGAATTGATTTGATATCTCATATCAATGAACAATTCATCAATCAATACATACTAGTCTCTACGTATTATCATTATCCCAATTCATGATAATACTTGACTATGGACATCTTTAAGAATAATACAATATTATTCTAAGGACATTAACATATATTAATTCACAATGCACAGTTAAAAGAATAATATATATAATAATGAATTGCCATTCATAAAACCATAAACATTGTATGTCTTAAACAACCATCTAATGACTTGTCTTAGGGCATATCCCAACAATGCTTGGTCCTACCTGTTTACTGTTTGCCATTAGGTACACATACCCATATCTACTGAGGTCATCAGTAAATGTAACGAAGTATTGAAAACCACCTCTAGCTTGTGTACTTATTGGTCCACATACATCACTATGTATTAGTCCCAATAAAACATTTGCCCTTTCAACATGTCCCTTGAAAGGGGCTTTAGTCATCTTGCCCATTAAACAAGATTCGCATGTTTCATATGATTCAAAATCAAATGAATCTAATACTCCATCCTTATGAAGTTTAGATATGCGGTTCTCGTTTATGTGGCCCAAGCGACAGTGCCAGAGATAAGTCGGATTACAATCATTATTTTTAATCCGTTTAGTATTTATGTTATAGATAGGCATATCAAGATTTAATACATAAAGACCATTCACCATTTGTGCACTAGCATAAAACATATCATTTAAATAAATAGAACAACAATTGTCCTTTATTATAAATGAAAAACCATACTTGTCCAAACAAGAAATAGATATTATGTTTTTAGTAATAGAAGGCACAAAATAACAATCTTTCAAAATCAGTGATAAACCAGAAGGTAAAGCTAAATGATAATCTCCTATAGCTAATGCAGCAACTCTTGCTCCATTTCCAACTCGGAGATCAACTTCACCTTTCGCCAACGTCCTACTCCTTTTTAGATCCTGCACATTTACACAAATGTGAGATCCACATCCATTATCTAATACCCATGATGAAGAAGTAGATAAATTGACTTCTATAACAAAAATACCTGAAGCGGAAGTCACACTTCCTTTCTTTAGATCCTCCAGATATACTTTGCAGTTCCTTTTCCAATGGCCGGTCTCACCGCAATGGAAACAGTTCCCTTCCTTTGCTATCCCTCCATTTGGCTTTAGTGCAGAAGACTTTGGCTTAGATTTAGCAAAGACCTTCTTTGCTTTCTTGTTGCCTTTAGCTTTGGCCCTTCCTTTGCCCTTATTCACAATAAGGACATTTGTGGCCTTAGTCTTCTTAGTATTTGCTTCATATGTTCTCAACATACCAAGCAACTGTGGTAGAGTCTTTTCCATGTCAGTCATATTGTAATTTACTACAAATTGACTGAATCTCTCAGGCAACGATTGCAAGATTACATCGGTGGCCAACTCTTGGTCCAATGGAAAACCTAGCTTGTCCAGATTCTCAATGTACCCAATCATCTTGAGCACATGAGTTCCAACTAAGCTTCCTTCTACCATCCTGCACTGAAATAACGCCTTAGAGACGTCATACCTCTCTTGTCTTGCTTGCTGTTGGTACAACTGCTTTAAGTGTTCGATCATATCGAACGCCTCCATTTCCTCATGTTGCTTCTGAAGCTCAGAGTTCATGGTGGCAAGCATGAGGCACCCAACATCAAGTGCGTCACTGTGATGCTTCTTGTAAGCATCTTTTTCAGCTCTTGTAGCTGTTAGGGGAGGTTCCTCAGCGGGCAAGGGTTCCTCTAGGACATATTGTTTCTTTTCTTGTTTGAGGACTATCCTCAAGTTCCTATGCCAGTCTAGGAAATTCGTCCCATTTAATTTGTCCTTCTCAAGGACCGATCGCAGTGATAAAGTGCTAGTAACGTTGTTAGTTGCCATGGATATCTACAATATAAATATGCAAAATAAGTTTATGATTTAAATCATTTAACATGGTCTTATATTAAATGATACTCCCACTATTTTGTTTGAAAGAATATCAACCCTCGAAACCTTTAGTGGGCCAAGATCCATATTTCTCCTAATCTTGAGTTAGTTTTGGCTAATCGCCCAAGACTCGGTTATTTTGGTAGACAACACTTTGTCAATTACATCACATATAATTCTTGGATAGTTGGACGAACAACACTTTGTTCAATTCATCAAATGAATTAAAATCCAACCCATGCCTCTAGGTTCCCAATCCTATTGAGATAACCTAGTTAAGTCGTACCCAATTAAAGTATAACGGATATCACTTTTATCCTTTCGCGCCTTACTAAGATTGCCACGGTGCTTTGCTTTGGCAAACCCACACATGTACAATCGAAGTTATTGACGAGTACTTTTATTTTGGAAGGCATCTAAAACTTAATATTTTAGAGGAATTTATTGATCTCATGATTAATTTGATAATTTAAAATATGTCCACTACATATAGTTGTATACATATCTACATATATGTGTAATACTATTATCAAACTAAAACATAAGATAAATCATGCATCAACATACATAATTAAACGTGACATGGTTATAGCCCCTACTAATTATTTTCTCAAGCCAATGAGAAAATCCTATGAGTCAACCTAAGGTAACTTCACAAGCACCTTCCTTTGGCTCCAATTTGTGAATGGCCTCCTCATCCCGGCACGATGCTCCATCTTCATTGATCACCATCAATAAAATAAACTACACTATTTACAAGATATAGAATTCCTCGATTCACATTTGAGGGGAACATAGGGGAGGGATTACATTTAGAATGAAATAGAGAAAGGCACGACACGCAGGTCGTATTATAAATACAAACATTCACAAATCCTATCTAATAGGTCAAAAGGGCTATAACCACGCACCATGCTCAAACAACACATAAAGCATGCATTAACATTTAATTAATTAAATTCTAAACATTTTAAATTTAATTCTAATTAAAACTTATTTTTGAAAAATTATCGTACGCTCGGGACATCACATGCCACGAACTAAAGCGACTAAGACTCGAACCACCATGGTTCGAACCACAAACACTCGGCTGGACCATAGATGGGCCTAGAGTTCGAAACCCTAGCCCATGGCCGAGCCTTGGCTCGTGCGGCGGCGGCGCTAGGGTTCCAAACCCTAGCCGCCTCGCACCCTTATGGTATTTTATCGAGCCATCTTGTTTTAAACGCTGGAATTTGTTAGCCACGAGTCACGGTCATGCCATGCACGTGGTTCGCTCAACCATCTCGAGCTAAGGGTTCGAAAAACCTTGCTCTCATGTGGTAAAGTTACTAATCCATGCATGCGTGAACCACTATCGAGTCAAAGAGTTCAAAAACTCATCCACGTCTCAAAACTTTAGAAAATAAGGCGATGATGGCCGAGCCATGCACGGCTATTAGGGTTCAAAACCCTAGCCGTCATGAGCTAGCCGTCACGTCCAATGGGTTCTAAACCCTAATTAATTTTCGACACTTCCATGCACAATTATTAGCCACAACGACTAAGCCATCTCGAGCCAAGGGTTCGAAAACCCTAGCCCTCATGTGGCTAGCCGTCGTGTCATTTGTGATGGTGATGGCCGAAAATTGATGCTCAATAAATATTATTATTCGCCAATTATATCAAATACAATTATTACGATGATTTTCAAAAACTAAATATTTATTTCATATCATATATGAATTAAACAGTTTAATAAGCATGCAATATAAATTCTAATATGATTAACACAATTTAATCACATAAATCCGATATGAGCCTTGTACACGGCTCTGATACCACTGTAAGCAATCCAAGAGCATACAACGCAGCGGAATAAAAATTGGATTACTAGAACAATGGATCTATACATAGGATCATATCGGATAAAGGAACATAAGAGTCTCACCCTTGTAGCGTGTTTGAAGCAGATTCCACGGAGCAGCACGTCCAACGAACTCCGAGTCACAAACGAAAGTTTTCACCTTCGTCTCTACGGTATCCACACGATCAAATCGAAAAGGGATATTCAAGAATAAGTTGCTTTCTTATTCTCGAATCAAAACCAAAACCACGGATCAAAACCAATTAAAACAAACCGATCTCCTTCCCTTACTAGCGGCGGCGACAGCCAAGAGATGGAGAGGAGGCGGCGACGATTAGGTCACCTTCTCAAGGTGGCCGAGAGCTTAAGGGGTTTTGGTGGCTAGGTTTTAATATCAAAGTATGATATGAAAAAGTATGATTAACAATTAATCAAAACCATGTATTTATATTATAAGGCTTTTAATTAAGGTTCAAGACTTTCTTAAAGTCTTATGGGCCCAAACCCATGATTTAATTAAAACCTTTTAATCACTTAATTAAGACTCTTCTTAATTAATTAATTCATCCAATGAATTTAATTTCCCTTATCGATTTAATCTTTTGTGCGACCCGATAGGATCTTGTAATGTTGGCAGTGACATAAAATCTCATTTTACGTTACAAGCTAAGAGCGGTGTCTAGCAACACATCGAGGCTACCCAAATTACAAGAATGTCAATGACTCGACATAACCTTTAGAACTTGTGATAATATTAACCATGTAACTTAATCCCTTTGTCCTTTGTGTTTAGATTGAACACGAGTCATGGAATAGTCATACTCGTATATCCAATCTTTATTTCTTGATCCCCAAGTAGAACTAGAATAAACGAATAAGCTCGATATCTCATATCGACTCATTCGAGCATGGCCATGCATTTTAGTTCTCACTTGATCAAGGGCCAAACACATCTCCTGTTATATAGGAGGGACAAATCCTATCTCGATCAGTCAACATCCCTCTACATATTTCGTAGTGTATCCAATAGTCGCCTTTATAGTATACCCTGTTACGGGTAACGTTTGACGATATCAAGATACATAACTCCTTATGTTGGGATCTCTGATGATCACAAGTCGTAAGGATTACATACATTATTATCACTATGAGAATTGCATATGACGATCATATAACTATCCATGTTGCAATCTCATGGTGGGTCTGTCCAGTACATCGTTCTCCAACATGTACCCATGCATTGATTTGATATCTCATATCAATGAACAATTCATCAATCAATACATACTAGTCTCTACGTATTATCATTATCCCAATTCATGATAATACTTGACTAGGGACATCTTTAAGAATAATACAATATTATTCTAAGGACATTAACATATATTAATTCACAATGCACAGTTAAAAGAATAATATATATAATAATGAATTGCCATTCATAAAACCATAAACATTGTATGTCTTAAACAATCATCTAATGACTTGTCTTAGGGCATATCCCAACAATGCTTGGTCCTACCTGTTTACTGTTTGCCATTACATGGTAAATTATTAAACAAGGCCGAGCTACGTCATGATTGGACCTACCTGTTTAATGTTTGTCATTATGTGGTAAATTATTAAACGAGGCCGAGCTACGCCATGCCTGGTCCTACCTGTTTAATGTTTGTCATTACGTGGTAAATTATTAAAAGAGGCCGAGCTACATCGTACTTGGTCCTACCTGTTTACTATTTGCCTTTACGTGGTAAAATTATTAAAAGAGGCCGAGCTACGTCGTGCTTCGTCCTACCTGTTTACTATTTGTCATTACGTGGTAAATTATTAAACGAGGCCATGCTATGTCACACTCGGTCCTATCTAATTAAGCTTCACCATACAAAAAAGACAAGGATGGTAAAACAGAACAAACATTAAAAGAAAAGAACAATTCTGAGGGACTACAAAAACAAAGCAGAATACGGACCAAAGCTGGGAAAACATATCTAAAGGTCAGGGGGAGAGAGGCAGGTACTTTTTCTACATCTAGAAAATATAGAGGGACGTCAGGCACAAGACAACCTTGTTCTTTAATCTGACTTAGACATCCCTGGTAACCAGCCTCAATGAAAGTAAAGAGTTTCTCCCCTACCAATTCCTCATACTTTTTGTTTCTCCTCGGCTGCCTCCTTCTGAGACTTAGCAAGCTCCTCTGCAGATTTAGCTAACCCTTTATCTAAGGCTAGCTCATTACGCAGCTCCCACAGGCCAGTCTCATATTGACGTTTCTGGCCTCAATCAAAGAGCGAGCCTCGGCCTCAGCAACGGTCTTCTTGTCAATCTGAGCTTTAAGCTCAGAGACTTCCTTCTCATGTAAAGATTTGGCCTCAGCAAGGGAGTCTTGCATAGTCTCTGTGATGCCCCGAAATTAATTAATGGTAACCTGGACATTAATTATGTTTATATGATGAGTGATTATGATGATTAAGTTATGTGTGGAAATGAAGATTTAACATGATTTAAGGATGTTGATTTTTATTATGAGGAAGATATGGATTTAATGAAGTTGATTTCAATTGTAAATACTTGCCATGTTAATGTATTTTACATACATCATGATGGATTTTGGGGTACAAGTTAAATATAAGATTTTATATTTAACCCACCTTCTTTACCTCACTTTACTTTTACCCTCAATCCCCAAAATCACTTTCCCAAACCCCCCTTTCCCTTATTTTCGAATTTGGCCCTAAAGGTGGGAAGGAATCCTTGTAAAAGTTTTATTTTTGCACTTCTTGGTAAGATTTAGTGCTTATGATGTTTATATATCACTTAATGATGTTATTGAAGTGTTGTTTGAGTTTTGGAAGGGTTTTAAAAAGGGTTTAAAGTGGGTTTGTTTGGGTTAGGGTGAATCTTGGTGGGATGTTGGATTTTTAATGGTTTTATGATGTGTGTTGAAGGTTTTGGGTGTTTTAATGGTTATGAGTTGTTGGTATAAATGTGGGTTGAAGTTGGTGTAGGATTTAATGCTCAAAGATGAAGAAATCCCGTGTCTGCGCGAGGCGATCGATTGCCTGAAAAGCAGCGATCGATCGCCGAGGGGCAGTACGCGAAGAAGGGGATAGGCGATTGATCGCCTCAAATGGCGTGATCGATCGCCAACGTCCAGTAGCCAAATGAACATCAGGCGATCGATCGCCTCATTTTAAGCGATTGATCGCCGCTAAGAGAAAAATCGGGCGATCGATCGCCTCATTTTGAGCGATCGATCGCCACTGTTCAAAAGTTGAAAAATGTTGATTTTTGTTAAATTTTTTGGTATCGGGCTATTGTTTAACTTCTAATAATGAATTGTATGGTTGTGTAGAACCATCCCAGGCACCAACAACCTCAAGGAGATAAAGTTCCACAATTTCTCCTCCTTTTGGAATTAAGGTACGTAAGAAACGTACGAGCATCATACGGTAACACGTTCCTAAACTATGACCTTGCATTAATTGCATGAGTAATTATGATGATGATTATGACGACTATGATGAATAAGTTATGATGATATGTTGTGGTAAACAAAGATGATATGATGTTACGATGACAATTATGATAAGATGGTGATGTTTGAAATGATGATGTTTATAAGATGATGACGCATGTTTGACTATGCTACTTAGAATGGTTGAATGTCCGGTGACTATTATGGGCAAGCGAGGAAGGTCTTGCCGCTCACATAACTGAGCGATGGGGTACATCCGCTATCAAGGTGTAGCGATGGGTATCATCCGCTGAGCGATGGGGTACATCCGCTATCAAGGAGTAGCGATGGGTATCATCCGCTGAATAAGAGATACATCCGCTATCAAGGCGTAGCGATGGGTATCATAAGATGTGTTATGTCGAGCGAGGGGGCCAATTGTGCCGCTGTCATAATAGCACCCGGACAGTCCCATTTCTAATTAACATGGATTGTTGTGAGCTTATATACGAAATATGATGTTATTCACTCATGTTTTGAGCTAATGATTATATGCGTAATTATGATACAGGGACAACCAAGGAAGGATAGTACTATTATAAACAGGAAGTATATGTTATCAACTATTTCCATGCATTATTTAATGCCATTAATTCATGATGTTAAGTAACGATGTACATGCTCACGATGAGTTGTTCCTGTAGGTACACTTTTGGATCGAGACTAAGGGTCGGGTTGAGATGGTGAGCTAATGGAGCATAAGAAGATAGATACAGGATTTTGTTAGCCTTAACATTCATTTTGGGGAATGTAATTAACTAACTGTTGAAGTTTCATTTTGGCCTGTAATTACATTAAGCTCACATAACAACCAGAACTCTAAGATGTCTCTAATACTTGTTTAGTTCATAATACGCTATTAATATGATGTAAAGGTAGGAAGACCCTACATTAGTGGTATCAGAGCAGTGGTTAGATAACTCGGGGATGAGTGAAGGGTAGCCTTAGCAATAGGTTGGCTAGGCGCTCACTTTCGATATACTATGTTACACATGCATAATATGACTGTTGTGATAACATGTTATGGTTTTCTAACGATGTTTATATGAACTGCTTTTGGATATTGTTGTTAACCCTTGTGTTGCAGTATGGCAGCAAATATCGACATTGGTGATGCTGTAAGTGTGAACGCTAGTGCGGGGCGCACGAATCCCCTACCCCCGCCAGCTTTAGGCGAAGAGCCGTCCAAGCAACAGTTATTGCCGGGAGAGTTGAGTTTGACTCAGTTTCTAGCGTATCGGCCCCCGACTTTTGAAGGGACTGAAACAGGGGAACGAGCCGAGGAATGGCTAGAAAGGATGGAACAAATATTTGTGGCAGCCCCGTGTGCAAAGACGGCATGGATAAGGCTAGCAGAGTTCCAATTAGCCAAGAAAGCACTGATGTGGTGGAGGACCACCGTGATTGAACAGGAGGCGCAGGGTCAAGAGGTAAACTGGAAGCTGTTTAGAACTAGATTCCTGGCCCGATACTTTTCAGCTGCTGCACGTCAAGCTAAAGAGGATGAGTTTAATAAGTTGAAGCAAGGTACTATGCCGGTGTCAGATTATGCCCTCCACTACTGTTCTCTACTCAGATATGTACCTCATATCGCTGCCGACACTCAAGCTAAAATGAGGAACTTCATGAAGGGTTTAAGGCCAGAACTTTATGATAGGGTGATCACATATGGCCCTACCTGCTTTGACGATGCACTTACCCGGGCTGAGTTAGCCGAACTAGGGGTTGGCGCGTACCCTGATGCTATGCCACCTCCAGCGCCCCCTCAGAGATCTACTCCCGACAACTTAAGGCCAAGGGGTGATCGGTTCAAGTCTGGGGGGAACACTTCGGCGTCCAGATTCAGTGGTAGGAGGCCCGATAACCGATGGAAGGGAAACCGCAGGAATGACGCTCCACCAAGAGGAGGACAGTCTCGGGGAGGAGGCAGTGTTGGAGAGGTACAATGCTCTCTTTGTGGACAGCCCCATTTGACGAAGAATTGTGTCGGATGTTATGTTTGCGGCGAGAGAGGCCACTTTGCTCGACAATGTCCAAACAGGGGAAGGCAGCAGAATTCTACTGGGAGGTCTACGGACAGAGCAGCACCACACAGGCCCCCATATGTATCGAGGCAGTTTGGAAGTCAGCCTACGGGGCCACCTCAAGGGCAAGTGTATGCATTGACGAGGGAGCAGGCTACAGCGGCTCCGGAGGAGGTCATAGCGGGTACGTGTCTTTTATTTACGCACCCTGCCTTTATATTGATCGACACAGGTGCATCACACTCCTTTGTGTCGACTAGTTTTGTGGAAAGGACACCACATATGCACTGCTCCGTCGCCCACGCCTCTTATAGTCTCGACCCCCGCTGGAAGAACTTTGATTGCTGATCAGATTGTCTATGATGGCCTCATTTATTTTGAGGATAACAAGTTAAAGTCAGATTTGATTGTTCTGAGCATGTCGGACTTCGACTGTATATTGGGCATTGATGTTCTGAATAAGTACCAAGCGGTTGTGAACTGCAGGCGGAGGATTGTCCGATTCAGATCTGATGAAGGGGCTCAGTGGACGTTCTATGGAGATGGTTCTCGTTCAAAAAATTCCGTTAATATCCGCGGTCAAGATGACACAATTATTGGAACGAGGCCATACAGGATATCTCATTTATGCTATTGATATTACTGGAAAGAAGGAAGAACTAAAGGTTGAAGATGTGCCCGTAGTGGCGGAGTTTCCTGATGTATTCCCTGAAGAGATTCCCGAATTTCCTCCGGTGAGAGAGGTCGAATTTGGAATTGAATTACTACCGGGGACGTCAGCCATTTCTCGTGCCACGTATAGGATGGGCACCACCGGAGTTAAAGGAATTAAAACTTCAGTTGCAAGAACTCCTTGACAAGGGCTACATACGCCCGAGCGTATCGCCCTGGGGTGCACCAGTTTTATTTGTTAAGAAGAAAGATGGCTCGATGCGTCTGTGCATCGATTACAGACAACTGAACAAAGCTACCATGAAGAATAAGTACCCCACCCTCCCGAGGATCGATGATTTGTTTGACCAGTTGCAGGGTACGAGGCTATACAGTAAGATTGATTTGAGGTCGGGGTACCACCAGATCCGAGTTAGAGAGGATGATGTACAGAAGACAGCTTTCAGATCCAGATATGGGCACTATGAATTCTTAGTCATGCCCTTTGGGGTGACGAATGCCCCAGCTGTTTTCATGAGTTTGATGAACAAGGTGTTTCCAGCCATTTTTGGACCAATTCGTCATAGTTTTCATTGACGATATACTCATCTACTCTCGGACTGAAGAAGAACATGTTGGGCACTTGAGGACAGTACTTCAGATCCTTAGGGATCATCAATTATATGCAAAGCTTAGCAAGTGCGAGTTTTGGTTGGACAGTGTGGTGTTCTTGGGGCATGTGATATCCATCCGTGGGATATCTGTGGATCCCCGTAAGATTGAAGCTGTTATGGAGTGGGCTGCACCCACTTCTGTGCCTGAGATACGAAGTTTCCTTGGTTTAGCGGGCTACTACCGACGTTTTGTCGAGGGATTTTCTAAGATCGCTAAGCCGTTGACCCAGCTGACTCAGAAGGGAGTTCCGTTCTATTGGTCCGAAGCTTGTGAGGAGAGCTTCCAAGAGTTGAAACGTCGCTTGACGACAGCGCCAGTGTTAGTAATTCCTTCTGAGGATAAGAAGTTTGCTTTGTACACGGATGCATCATTGCAAGGTTTGGGTTGCGTGTTGATGCAAGATAAACATGTGGTGGCGTATGCTTCGAGGCAACTGAAGCCTCATGAGACCAGATACCCAGTCCATGACCTGGAACTGGCGGCCATCATTTTCGCCTTGAAGATTTGGCGTCATTACCTTTATGGTACGACGTTTACCATCTTTACAGACCATAAGAGCTTGAAATTCTTATTCACCCAAGCAGAACTGAATATGAGGCAACGAAGATGGATGGACTTACTCAAAGATTATGATTGTGAAATAGAGTACCATCCGGGTAAAGCAAATATGATAGCAGATGCCTTAAGTCGAAAAGTGAAGAGCACCGCAGAGGATACTATGAGCTTATCAGCTATGATGGCTTCCTATTGCCATTTAGGCTATGAATTTGATGTGGACACGTCGTCGGTGCGAGTGTCGACCTTATTGGCTAAACCGGACATATTTGAGGCAATCAGGAAAGCCCAAAGGTCGGATGATGAAGTTCAAAGATGGATATCGATAGTACTTCGAGGTCAGCCAACAAAGTTTAGAGTGGCTGAAGATGATTCTTTAAGATTGGGCGACTGATGGGTGGTCCCAAATGCGCCGGGATTGCGTAAAGGAATTTTAGAACGGGCTCACAGTAGCCGGTTAAGTATCCACCCAGGAGGAAGAAAGATGTACAAGAACCTTTATGGTCAATTTTGGTGGAGACGCATGAAGCGTGAAGTAATTGCTTTTGTCAAGAGGTGTCTGATCTGCCAGCAAGTAAAGGCAGAAAGACAAAGGCCTGGCGGTGAGTTGAAGAGCTTAGAGGTGCCTAAATGGAAGTGGGAGCACATATCTATGGACTTCGTGACCCACTTGCCAAGGTCGGCCTCTGGATTTGATGCGATCTGGGTGATCGTGGATAGGCTGACAAAGGTAGCCCATTTCATCCCTACAGTATGACCTTCACATACCTAAAGATGGCCCAACTCTATGTACGGGATGTGGTGAGGTTGCATGGTATTCCAGTTTCAATAGTATCTGACAGAGACCCGAGGTTCACTTCACATTTCTGGGAGGGTCTCCAATCAGCGTTGGGCACAGAGGTAAGACTGAGTACAAGCCTATCACCCTCAGACAGACGGTCAGACAGAACGTACCATACAGACGCTCGAAGATATGCTGAGGGCATGTGTCTTGGAGTTTGACACTCCGTGGCAAGAATCTATACCACTGGTAGAGTTCTCCTACAATAACAGCTATCAGGCGAGCATTCAAATGGCCCCTTTTGAAGCTCTGTACGGACGACGATGTAGATCACCGCTGTATTGGGGAGGACTTGACTAGTAAGGCGGTTGGAGGGGCCGGATATGATTGGAGATATGGAAGAAAAGATAAAGACGATACGCTTAAAGATGAAAGCGGCCCAAGATAGGCAAGCGGCCTATGCCAATAAGCGCCGACGACCGCTAGAATTCCAAGTTGGAGATAAGGTTTTCTTGAAAATCTCACCCTTCAGGGGTGTGGTCCGTTTTGGTATGCGGGGAAAGTTATCTCCGAGGTATGTGGGACCGTATGAGATATTGCAGCGCATCGGTACTTTGGCCTACCGTTTAGCTTACTAGCCGTCCGTCCTTATCCGGTATTCATGATGTTTTCCCACGTTTCCATGTTAAGAAAGTATGAACCCGATCCGTCTCATGTATTGCAGCCTTCGGAGGTTCAGTTGAGTTCAGATGTGTCCTATGTTGAACGACCAGTTAGAATCCTAGATCGTGAGGATCGCAGGCTACGAAGTAAGATTATCCCGATGGTCAAAGTTCAGTGGGATCGCCGGGTGTCGAGGAGGCTACGTGGGAGACGGAACGGCATATGGTGCAGCACTACCCGAAACTATTTTCTGGTATGATTTATGTTTAGTTTCTTTTTGGGTAAGTGCATGCGATTTCGAGGACGAAATCTTATAAGTAGGGGAGTAATGTGATGCCCCCGAAATTAATTAATGGTAACCTGGACATTAATTATGTTTATATGATGAGTTATTATGATGATTAAAGTTATGTGTGGAAATGAAGAATTAACATGATTTAAGGATGTTGATTTTTATTATGAGGAAGATATGGATTTAATGAAGTTGATTTCAATTGTAATACTTGCCATGTTAATGTATTTTACATACATCATGATGGATTTTGGGGGTACAAGTTAAATATAAGATTTTATATTTAACACACCTTCTTTACCTCACTTTACTTTTACCCTCAATCCCCAAAATCACTTTCCCAAACCCCCCTTTCCCTTATTTTCGAATTTGGCCCTAAAGGTGGGAAGGAATCCTTGTAAAAGTTTTATTCTTGCACTTCTTGGTAAGATTTAGTGCTTATGATGTTTATATATCACTTAATGATGTTATTGAAGTGTTGTTTGAGTTTTGGAAGGGTTTTAAAAAGGGTTTAAAGTGGGTTTGTTTGGGTTAGGGTGATTCTTGGTGGGATGTTGGATTTTTAATGGTTTTATGATGTGTGTTGAAGGTTTTGGGTGTTTTAATGGTTATGAGTTGTTGGTATAAATGTGGGTTGAAGTTGGTGTAGGATTTAATGCTCAAAGATGAAGAAATCCCGTGTCTGCGCGAGGCGATCGATTGCCTGAAAAGCAGCGATCGATCGCCGAGGGGCAGTACGCGAAGAAGGGGATAGGCGATTGATCGCCTCAAATGGCGTGATCGATCGCCAACGTCCAGTAGCCAAATGAACATCAGGCGATCGATCGCCTCATTTTAAGCGATTGATCGCCGCTAAGAGAAAAATCGGGGCGATCGATCGCCTCATTTGAGCGATCGATCGCCACTGTTCAAAAGTTGAAAAATGTTGATTTTTGTTAAATTTTTTGGTATCGGGCTATTGTTTAACTTCTAATAATGAATTGTATGGTTGTGTAGAACCATCCCAGGCACCAACAACCTCAAGGAGATAAAGTTCCACAATTTCTCCTCCTTTTGGAATTAAGGTACGTAAGAAACGTACGAGCATCATACGGTAACACGTTCCTAAACTATGACCTTGCATTAATTGCATGAGTAATTATGATGATGATTATGACGACTATGATGAATAAGTTATGATGATATGTTGTGGTAAACAAAGATGATATGATGTTACGATGACAATTATGATAAGATGGTGATGTTTGAAATGATGATGTTTATAAGATGATGACGCATGTTTGACTATGCTACTTAGAATGGTTGAATGTCCGGTGACTATTATGGGCAAGCGAGGAAGGTCTTGCGCTCACATAACTGAGCGATGGGGTACATCCGCTATCAAGGTGTAGCGATGGGTATCATCCGCTGAGCGATGGGGTACATTCCGCTATCAAGGAGTAGCGATGGGTATCATCCGCTGAATAAGAGATACATCCGCTATCAAGGCGTAGCGATGGGTATCATAAGATGTGTTATGTCGAGCGAGGGGGCCAATTGTGCCGCTGTCATAATAGCACCCGGACAGTCCATTTCTAATTAACATGGATTGTTGTGAGCTTATATACGAAATATGATGTTATTCACTCATGTTTGAGCTAATGATTATATGCGTAATTATGATACAACAAGGGACAACCAAGGAGGATAGTACTATTATAAACAGGAAGTATATGTTATCAACTAGTTCCATGCATTATTTTGTAAGGACCCCAAGCCCTTAAAACCTTGATTAGTGTATTAACCACTATGTGTGGTACATGCTTTCTATAAAATGTCAATCGGGAAGCTCTGATGATACTTAATCATTGCCTGTCAATAAAAGACTCATATGTTTGCCCTTTACCAACCCCTTGGTGCCACTTTTCACATTGTAAACTTTTACAAAAATTTGGGCAGAGTCTCCCCATAAATAGAGCTATCCCAAAACAGAGTACAACACATAACAAAATTCCCGGCCAGGGAACACATAATACTCAACAGAAAGCAGTAATACAAGTAGATTCCCAGCCAGGGAAGACACCACACATACGTCAACAAAAGTGGGTTCCAACACCCACATAATACACCAATGACTCTCATATCATTCTAGCAATTCAACCTAATTGCATGCAACCTTAAATGAAAGAGAGAAAGGCTCATGCCTTTATATACAATCCATATACAAGTATAATCGTGCTCACATGCGAGCATCATGAATATGAATATGTATAAATCCTCAGGTGTATATATAGGTACTCTATACGATACCGTGCTCCATCAAGCCCTGGTACCCACGATCCTGGGAGTACCTCAAATCAACAGCTCGAGCTCAGCTCCATAGCCATCGATGTACCTGTCCACCTGTCCCAACAGAGACAGCCCCCAACGGGGTGAGCATACCAATACAACAAAATCCCATAATCATAATAATGAAATTCATAATTTACAACAAAGGTAAATGCTAATGAATTTAAATGATACTCCCTGGATGGCAACATCCTCATCCGGGATTCCGTGTACTGTCCCTGTTCTCACAACATCAAACTCATCAAATCTCATAAATCAGTAAATCAACACATTGATTTACACATCGCATTGCCTGATCCTCGAATATCAACATATAGTGATTACAAATTCATTAAACATGCAATTACAGATATCACAATATCTAATACTGATTTCACAAACCTTGCTATCAATCACAGATAGCTCAAATGCCTTAGCATTTATTTTACCATTCCTTCATTATACTTAGACATCTCAAGTGTCTTATAATGAATACATGAGTCTACAAACCTAGACATCTCAAATGTCTCATAATGAATACATGATTCTACGAACCTAGACATCTCAAATGTCTTACGAAGAATGCATGATTCTACAAACCTAGACATCTCAAATGTCTCATAATATAGTCATATAATCCAGTACCCCATATATCATGCAAGAGTCATCCTACTCTAGTGTCACGCACGCTACAAAGCGGCGATATCAAGATTTGGGTCATTCCTTGGCTATATCAACATATATGTATAACCATACGCAAAACATTCAATGCAATCAAAAACACCTTATGCATTTCACATATATATAGTAATGCTCGTACGTCGCACGTACCTTAAATCTCCGAAGTCCGAGCCAAAGCCTTGCTCGAGTTCCATGCCCCGAGGAATGATGTGCTAACACGATAAACAATTCACCATTATTTACGAACATGTAACCTATGTTCAAGCACACCCATATCCCTCACAACATTGTCAATACACGACAATTATCCTCTTAAAAGACCCGGGGCAGGGTACATGCAGGGAAGGAAGGAATAAATGAGACAATCGAAATTTGTTCAAGAATGCCCTACAAAAATCGAACCGTCAATCTCACAATTCGAACCCAATAAAATACCACAATTCATCTAAAATGTCAATTAAGCTAACCAAGCAAGAATCAACATCCCTTGACAAAAAACTCCCCATTTTCGAACTCAACCCCCCATAATTTCGAATCCAAACAAGCCCTTAAATTCAAACCCTTAAAATCCTTCAAATTCGAACCAAAGCTTCTCAATTCAATCTCAATCAAGCATCATAATACTCTTAAACATGCAATAATCGATCAATTGCAAGAAACAACACCCATGCCAAAACCCCCAAATAATCGAAATTTAATCCCTACGAAATTGGGGAAAATTCGAAACAATAAAGGCATGGAATACATGAAAAAGACGAACAAGGGGTTAGGGAGATTACCCAATACGAAATCGGAAGCAAAAACAAACGAAAATCGAAGAACCCTAGAAATTGGGGATCGACGCTCTTTCTCAAAAATTCGACCTCAAACGCGATGAACTCTTTCAATTACCGGAGGGGAAATGAGCGCCTGGACGAGACGGAAGCCGTGGGTAGGTCGCAACGCCCAACGGCGGCCGGACGGCGGCGGGCGGAGCGCTTGTGCGCGCGGCAGCGTTCAGACGGGAAAAGGGGGCGCGCGCGGGAGAGAAAATAAAGGGGTTGAAATGATTTTTGTGTAAAATTTTGGGTTCAATTGGTATTTATAGCAAAAATACCCCGAAAAATTAATAGCCCCACAATACATCATGATTCCTTAAAATCATCTGTTTTCAAAAACTCTCTCTCTAACTCCAAAACCCTCTACCGGTGCTCACCCAGCACCCGAGATCCCGAGACACATAAAAAACCCAACTCTTAGGTTTTACACCGTAATGTGAATACAATCTCAACCTCTGGATCCAACGATCCCAACTGCCCAAATAAACGAGCCCAGAAGGCCCAAACCCTCGATTAAACTCCAAATCGCCACGTAAAACCACTTTAGGGATTATTAATACTCCGGGATTAACACCTATAATCCCTGGTCATCAAATATCCCCCACTAAAAGAATTTCGTCCTCGAAATTAGCACTGGTGTATCACGTAACACCCAGGCTGCACAACAACATGAAGCCATAACATCGATTCCTGACCATATCAGAATCGTCTTAATAAACGCGAGGATACTTACCTCTCATCTAACTCTGAAACAGAGCGACATACCAAAACCAACATAACACCCAAGAGGTAAACGTACCTCGATGCGGGTCATCCCAAAAGTCAGCCTCTCATGACTGCAAATCAACTGATACTTACGACTGTAGATCGGACAGTCATCCTTCGATCTAATACAACAGTACGACACATCCTGAATGACACCTCAACCGTAAGAACGTTGACCTCGTGTCAAACTCTGGAGTGGAGTAGACTTCCAAATCCATCATAACGTCGAAGAGCGTCAGCACAACTCAACGCTAACAGTCCAAAAGCAGTTAGTCAACTGAAACTGCAAGGATTCGAATCGCTCTTGATTCTATCGTAGATATCATTCATGACATCTATCAAGACTCACGATGTCTAACATACATCGTTACGAGGGAACACTAGTACAACCGGTACACATATCAACCTGGTTTCCACTTTCAAACTTCCTCCATCGAAGGAGTAGTCGCCTCATTGCAACTTAATTTGGGCAACTCACGGCCACAAATTCAAACAAAAGACATCTCACAAGATGTCCACCTCCGGATGTTCCAAGAATCACGTTCATCATAAATAACAACCGAGACTCCGCAGAGTTTACATTCTTAAGGGGCATGCAATAACCCATTGCATCCTCAACGCTTGTGTCGTCAGCGACACTCAACCAATCCGAAATCCTGCCATCCCTTGAAAATCCTCGGATTTAACAATCCAAACTTGGGAAGGCTGTCGCATAACTCGAAGGAAAACACCAACAAGGGAAATACCTTAACCCTCACAAGAAAATCCCTCCTCAAGGGAGTCAACTAACTTCACGATTATCCCTCAATCATCGTGCCATGGAGATTCCCAATCTCAAGGTGTTCCATATCTCACATCAGAGATTTAACCATCCAAAAATAGCATAACTCTATGCTTAACAGAGAGGAAATCAATAACTGGCATCCGTATACTCACCGGTATACCTGCCTAAGCACTGACATCACATGCATACTTAATGCACTCGGCTCGGGTATCTACCACATATCCCTAAGCCCAAACACAACCGTCAATTCTGAGTCATTCCTTACTCAGTGGAGGATGAAAATCGACGATTAACAATACACGGTGTGATTCCCAAGATCAACACCACTTGCACCAACTTACCGAATCTTTCAAGATTCCCAAATAGGTATAATACTACCTCCTTCCTCGCAAGGGAAATGCCATCGAACTCGAGATACACAAGTCTCGAACCATCGTTCGGAAAAAATGGATACAATAACACCATTGTATCCCAATACACACGGTTCCTTTAGATTGAGTCAATAACAACCTGATGACTCTCTTGTTGGTACTCCAACATCCTGAGCTGTGTCCCAGACAAGTCTCCAATTAAACATAACGTATACACGTTTCAGCGAGGCATGAACAACGCTGTACCTCAATGACATGGGTGACTACCACTCGAGTCCACCACAATCCACATCGTATCACCTACGATTTGCCAAACTTGGTGTCCAACGAAGTGTAACGGCTCTAGCAAGCCCATCATGGTGCTACACCCACACGCGGCAGACACCTAGTCTCTGCCCTCTTTAGTTACCTCAAACCTACCAATAAGACGGACGTTTCCACATGGTATAAACTACTTGGGAGAAAAACTCAATAGAGTAGTGGGTCTTTATCCAACATTCCTCAATGCGATACACCCTGGACAACCCAATGTCCCTATGTACTTAACATAAACCTGATCCTACTCCCCTTAGGACCCATCTCTACACACCCCTCAAGGGTGGTGTGACCATGTCCTCCACATGTTCACTCTGTCACATTCGACAGAAATGCGGTAGTACTTTTCCTCCATGATTACTCCTGTCGTCAATCAATGGCACAGGGCAAAGCCTTCCAACGACTAACAGTCTAGGGTATACACCACTCCGTTAAAATGTTACCCCCCAAACATAAGCTGCGGTACAATCCACATTACAGCGCATCCATCCATTCCTCGAGATGCAACGTCTCGGTATACGCTCACGTCCATCGGTGTCGCACACACCACCTTGTGCCCGTACTTGCACCACAGGCATACTACTGAAT